>CM063591.1:5119651-5773529 GCA_032356905.1 Salix exigua
ATAACTTAGTTAAAAATTGTGTAGTCCAAAAATAATTTTATCATTTTACTATTTATTGTTTCCAATGAAAAGTATTTTATTCCTTGAGATACAATAACATTCATTCTTCCTTTATTATATATTTTTGATATTTTTAGATTATTTTAATATATTAATATCAAAAATAATTTTTAAAAATAAAATATAATATATTTCTAAATAATAATAAAAACTTTCAAAATCAAAATAAACAGTTACAAATAGAAACCGTTGCACCTGCTTTTTGAGATCAAAAATAATAAGTGGCCGTACTGTCTTCTCTTGTGTAATGTCGTCCATCAGGTTCAATGTGCCCTAAAGACAAGTGTATGAGCACAGCTGGACTCCATGAATTCCTATGGTTAACTGGTCTTAACGTCATCTTTTCATCACAATTACAATCATGAATTGAGTCACAAGGTGGGCCCTTAAACAGTCAGCAAGTTTCAATGGCATCATGATTGTGGTAAAAAACATCAATCAAACATATGTGATCAATGTCGCCAATAGTTGTTGTCTTGCTGATGTAGACAGAGCAATTTATAGCTCGTAAATTGGAAGAAGAAGAAGAAAATCATCGTTATAAGATCTGTTTCCAGGTTTTCCCTCTCAAAACATGTATACATAGTTTTCAACGCAGCCATAGGATTTATAGTGCACCACTTAGATCGATCGATCGATCTCTCCTTCAGTTTTTTATTTTATTTTATTTTCACGAAAAAATCAATTTGATCTTCCAAATTTCATTCAATATTAAAAATAATCAATCTGTGTACTAAACTATTGAGATTGTGACATGCGTATCATTTTTGCATTAAAAAAAGAAGACAAAGGCTATATCATTTGGAAAAAACAGAAGAAAAATAAATAAATAATAAAAAGCAACAACAAATAAAAAACTATGCATAATAAGGGATAACAAAGGGGAAATAAGGTGAAAATAATAATTCAAGATAATTGGGACGCGTTTTATATTATAGATAATATATATATATAAAGCTTTAAAATTATGCCTTAAAAATTTAATTATAAGAACAATCGAATCATTATATTGTACTTAAAAAAATAAACATAAATAAAAATGGCCCAATTCATAGACAAGTATTCCAATTAACTCGACCCATAACTGCGGTCACGTACTATTCATTTAGCCGTGACAAATCCACGTCATCCTTGAAGTTTTCTGTCCACATCGAGCTATTTTGTTATTTAAAGATTTCTTGACTGTTAATTAAAATAGCGAAAGCAAACCAAAAGAGAAGAGATTGTGTGACCAGCTTAGTTTCAGAATTCTTAGGTGGAAAAAAAAAACTTGATGTCAACTGTGATAGCAATTTATAATTACCTCATTTTTAAATATATTTGTAACGTAACCATTTTCATCCTTTTCATTTTTTGTTTTTCCAATTTACTTGTTTTTTTCAAGAAATAGAGAAAACAAAATAGATGATATGAAACTATTGATAATAAAAATAATATTTTTAGATGAGAGTAATGTTAAATTAAACATGATCTTAAAAAGACTAGCTAGTTACTTTTTAAAATTAGAGAAATTCTTTAATTTATTTTTTAAATTGGATAAAGTGATTTATAAATCACTCCATGCTAGCGAGCAAAAAATTTAAATGTAAAGTTTTTCTTTCATGACCAATTTTCACATTCCAATACCAAATTTATATACTATCACCCCTTTATACTTGCACTGGTGTTTTTATAATTTAGAGAAGATTTTGTATTATGTTAACTTCTGTTTTTTTATTCAATTATATAGAAAAAAATTATTTGATTATTAAAATAACTTCTTTTTACATTAAACTTTACACATATATAAAAATTAAAATAATATATTTTTTAAATCCACTATATATTTTATATGTTAAAAATTATCTCACAACAATTTTATTTTAAAAAACTATTATTATTATTATTATTTAAAATTATAACCATAAAAACTATTATAATATCAAATATAATCTTAACATGAAAATATATAGTAAACAACCACATAGAAGTTGACAACAAATTTTGGATGGTCACCAAGCTACAATGCAATCCTTGTATGATTTACGTCCTAATCAATGTCTTTTCTTGTCTGAATTTTCATTCCCCCTTAAATAATAATAATAATAATAATTAAAAAAAAACTTAAAGTCACAACTCACAAGCTTCACAACCTCTTGAGGTCTTGCCAATCCACAATCTTCTGTTTGGTACTCTCTCTTCTTTTATTGGAGCTTTTTAATTTATTTTTATTTAGCTCCATCTAATTACGCATATCTTTCCTCTCTCTCTCTCTCGCTCTAGTCTATAAAGAAAGGCAAATTCTCTCCCAACCTTGAAGCAAAGGACGCATCAGCTTTAACTTTTTTATATTCTCTCTTTTCTGGTTTTTGGGTGTTTGTGCATTTACTGTGATCTGTTTCAAAATGGGTTTCCTTCCAGGCTCTTGTATAAACACGGAAGAGCCACCAAATAGCTCTAATAGTGATGCTCTGTCCACTGCGACTTTCAGAGCCAAAGACCAATACTTTGAATATGATTATAAGCGAAAGATGAAAGGTTTTTGGTCAAAAATGTTTTGGCAATTTGGTTTGGCCTGTTTTGTGCCAACTGAGAGTGATGAAACCAGCAAGGAAAGTAATAACAAGAACGCAAATTTAGAGCACAACAAGGCATGGTTGTTGGCAGAGTCTGGTGGCTGTGGTGGTGCAGAGTTGGCAAATGCTGATCCGCAGTCAGTTCACTCTTCTTTCAGGTTCAGTTTATGCTCTCAAGTTGAGCTTGAGTCAATGAACATGAATTCTTCAGCTTCAGCTACTGTTTTGATGGTAAATTTGGACAATGGATTGAATGAGACTAGAGCTAAAGAGCTGAAATGGAGGAGAATTCAGTCGCTTGAGAGAAGTATCTCTCCAGTTGCAAATTCTTTGGTCAGATTCAGTTATAGTGAAATTCTTGCTGCTACTAATAATTTCTCAAAAGGTAAGAAATGGGTAACTTCTTTTTTATTTTTTTAATCATAAAGCTTGTTTCTTTTTTGAGATTTTGATTTGTTTTGTGGTGATGGGTAGGTAGAGTTTTGGGAAGGGGAGCTTTGAGCTTTGTCTTTAGAGGTAAAGTTGGGTTCTTGAGGACTGCTGTGGCGATTAAGAGATTAGACAAGGAGGATAAAGAGGCTTCAAAGGCATTTTGTAGAGAATTAATGATTGCTAGTTCTCTTTACCACTCAAATATTGTTCCTCTTATCGGGTTCTGTATTGATCCAGAGGAGGGCTTGTTCTTGGTGTACACATATGTATCTGGTGGCAGCTTAGAGCGCCATTTGCACGGTATACTTTCTTCTTCTTTGATTTGGAATTTTGAAATTTGATTGAGTGTTTTGGAATTTGAGTAATTTTTGGAGTACCTACATTTTGTAGATAAGAAGAAAGGGAAGGGAGGAGTTAAGGGTTCTTCAGGCCTTCCCTGGTCTGTGAGATATAAGGTTGCACTTGGAATTGCACAAGCAATTGCATATTTGCATAATGGAACTGAAAGATGTGTTGTTCATAGAGATATTAAACCCTCAAATATACTCCTTTCTTCCAAGAAAGTCCCAAAGGTAAGAGCTTGTTTTATGGATTATAATCTCTTACTTAAGTGGTTCTATGGTATTCAGAAGCAATTTAAGCTATGCATGTTATTTTTATTGATAAAAAATGACAATTATGCTTGCAGTTGTGTGATTTTGGTTTGGCTACCTGGACTTCTGCACCTTCAGTCCCTTTCCTTTGTAAAACTGTCAAGGGAACATTTGGGTATGAACTGCTACAAACTTGAGAAAAGAAACCAAATGATCTTTTTACTGGTTCAACAAATTTATACTTTTTTCCCCATTTGCTGATATAAATCTAAAAGTTGCAGCTACTTGGCTCCTGAGTATTTCCAACATGGGAAAATATCTGATAAGACCGATGTGTATGCTTTTGGTGTGGTCCTATTGGAACTAATTACCGGAAGGAAGCCAATTGAAGCGAGGAAGCCACTGGGGGAAGAGAATTTGGTCCTATGGGTAGGTTACTGAATTAGTTTCCTTATAACTTTCCATCAGTCCCTCTGACTTTGTAATGCTTGAGTGAATCAGATGTGGAGCAAATAGCGTTTCACTGTAAACTTTGAGCATATATTACTTGCTTTACAAGGATGACATTGTTCTGTCCTCTAGTTCTATGAACAGGGATTTATGCATAATTTTTCTCTGCTGATCCTAGGGAAATGGATTGGCAGTGAGACTGCTCTGAAACTGGTGTCTAGAATTCTAGGCTTTAGCTTGACTTTATCAATTCCTTCTAGTTTACTTTCAACCTCAATTCTCCGACTTCTTTTGCCAAAGCATGAACCATTATGCATTTTTCACCCCAGAATCATGCACAAACTGACCAAACTTCTTGTAGCAGATGCATCATATGGAGGATGGGTTTGTTTTGCTGTGTCATGGTTTATTATTTTGAAGAGTTCTATCATCGTTAAACTTTACTATGATTTTTCCCTTCAAGCGCTAATAAAACCATGTGCTTTTGCTTTGGCAACAGGGTCACTCATGGTAGGATTTGATTGCATTATGAAAAATCATTTTGACTTGAGCAAGTAGTAAACACTATCTTTGATATTGGCCATTTGGTGACAGCATGATGACATTTGTGTCTTTATTAATAATAGTATCTGCTTGGCTTGGATGTGAAATTGACATCATGGACCCTGCAATCTTTTTGCAGGCTAAACCCCTATTGCAGAAGGGAAAGGCAGCCATTGAGGAGTTGCTTGATCCACAACTTAAATGCACTTTGAGAAATACAAATCAAATAACCCAGATGACCCAGGCTGCCGCTGCCTCTGTAAGCAATGAAGAATCTCGAAGACCAGGAATAAATGATATCATTGGCATTTTGAGAGGTGAAGAACAACCAATCTATTCGAATATGAAGAAATCCAATTTTTCCGGGATTATAGATTGTTGCCCTCAACTACATCAGACAAAAAATGAGATGAATGGTCACTTAGCTTTGGCTATGTTAGGAGTTTCAGAATGTGAGGATGATGATCACCTTTATTGTCGTTAAACAAAACCTGGTATATTCAACTTTCTGATTTTTTCTTTTTGGTATCAGGAAATGTGAATCCTGAGTTCTCGAGGCCATAACTTGCATTATATAGCATAAGGTTTGTTAGTGGATCTTTCACCATAGAACTGGAAGATCATACTGTAGTAAATGACCTAGGAATTGAACATCCTCTGGCCAGAAAATGTTACTATGATAATCCCAGTCAATGGACAAAAATAAGATGCTGATCAAAAAAAATTTTGTGCATCTAAAATGGTCTGAAATTGGAGCCATTTAGGATTTGAAAGCATGCTAGGGGCAGCGTCTAGTTTGACCACAAAATCACTTGGCTGTTGCGCTTTCACTTTCAAGATACCAAATTGCACATATAAAAACATGATGTGATACAGATGTTTGTATTGCAACTACCAAGCCAAGCCTGTGTCAATCAAAATTCAGATGGACTTGCCTCTGCCTTTCACAATCATGGATTACATCACATCCCGAATAAAAATAACATTAAAATACCTTAGCAACATCTTTCATCAGGCCACTGTTAGCCTTGGCAAAATCTAAGAACTCATGGAATGATATGAATCCATCACCATCAGTATCGATCTCAGCCATCATGCGCTTGATCTCCTCTGGTGTGACTGATCCGAGGCTCTTCAAGCAATCGCCGAGCTCTGTTGCAGAGATTTGGCCATCACCATTCAGGTCGAAACGCTTGAAAATGCGCTCCAGTTCAGATTTTTCGTCAGCCATGTTGGTGTAAGTCTGTCTGGATCCTAGCCTTGGAATTTTGAATGAGGATGATAAGGAGGTAAAAGAGTTGGGTTTTTAAAGGGATGGTATACGTCTTCAACTTTTAAGGCCATCCAATGAACTCGGAATAGGAGCGGATCACCTGAAAACTCTCTACTATTTTGCCGACAATATCCTTTGGTTGAACTAGACCGATCGAAGCTTAAACTAGACCAATCTAACAATAGAGAATATTCAAAGAAACGACAGAAAAATTAGGACAAACATTGGATGTCAGTCATTTGACACAGTCACTAACTGTTTGTTGTTCTTTTAACGAAGTCAAAGGTAGGACACAACTCCCACGTCGAAAAATGGGATATGTTATCGGTTAAAACAGTCAGCTTGTCAAATAATGCAGAGTTATAATTATAGTGATTACTGCTGTAAATTTGTTTTCATCATTTGGACGTAATGTACAGGAAGATGTCTCAATTTTGATAGGAACTAATGGGAAATTTCTTCTGTTGCCTCAACAGTATTAAGCACTTCATTACACCTTGATTGAGTTTAGATTTCCACTTGGAGGTCTCAAGTTAGAATTATGTTCAAATACCGAGAGACTGGATATTTGCACTCGGAGATCTCAGGTTCAAATCTTGTAAGAATAGGAGAAGTCGCTTCATTTTGTAGTTTAAGATGCGCTGGAGAAAAACAAGATATTTGAGCTCAGATAAGTGACGCGCAATATTAAGCAAATTGACAGTATTGGCTTTACGGTTGTGCTGATGTGAGTCGATCAAGGCTTCGATTTCTTACAGGAAGCCAGCTGGGAGGAAAATAAGGATTATACTAGAACCGTGAAACTTAACCATTCCAATCAGATTCTTTTTCCTTATTATAAGATGATGCCTGATAGACTTTTATCAAAATTTTGCAGGCCATATTCGTCAAGAAGCCTTTAGCAGCAAGGATAGACATAAATTGCAGTGAAAAAGGCAAGACATCACAAAAATAAAAAAAATATTTTATTGATGATGTACCTCAGCTGAATGTTTACAATATAGTGCGATACAAGGGGAGTGATGTGATCCTCGGGACTCAAATGATTTCACTCAACAGATTGTGGTAAAACTTACATGTTACATCATTGCAAGAATTGTCGAACAATCTAAAGAGTTGGCATGGAATTTATTACCTACTCACTGAGATCACAAAAACTCTATCCAACAAGCTGAATGATGGCACTGCTCACAGCTTCTCTGGTTGGCAAAGCTGGAATGGCACCTCTCTCCTTCACAGTTAATGCGCCACAGGGATTTGCAAACTTGAGAGCTTCTTTCAATCGGTCCTCATTCTTAAAGATTAAAAGAAGTCGATCAGGAGTGAACTTATAAAGTTAAAAGATAAAGTACACTGCTGCTTAAAAGCATAAACTGTGAAAAACAAGCATGGCCTGCACTAGTTTGCTTAACAATAACCTGGACTGGGCGGGAATCAATTTAGAACAAAACAATCTGGAGAAGTTATTGAGATTGTCTAGCTCTATGAATTCCTTGCATCATTATAACTAACTCCCTATCAAATGTTATACCTTCCAAGTACCGCGGAAGATCAAGTTTCTTTAAAACAGCGGAAGAAAGATTTTCTTTGTTGAAGGCAGCTCTGACAGTCTGTCTTTCAAGAGGGTTTGACTCATATATGATCCTGGCTTATCATTTCATTTGATTCAACTATATAAGGTGTACTTGGAAAAAATCACGGTGCATTTTCACTTGATTTATGAGTCAAATCCTCTTGAAAGACAGACTGTCAGAGCTGCCTTCAACAAAGAAAACTTTTATAGGCAGATAAGGTTTTCTCAAATTGCAGTTTTATGGAAAAGTTGACAAGAAAAAGGTCCTGTCAAAATATCCAAAACTCTCCAATTCACTCTATATTGCAAAATTTAGATTGCTTCTTGATTCCTGTTTTACAATTTCGCATTCTCTCTCATGCCTCCTTTCCTTTATTTCAATTCTTTAGAGTTTCTGTAAGCAACATTTAATTGGATTTGCATATTCTCATTTCATTTCCTGTCATCATCCAAATTCAAAGCAATTATACAGCAACTATTTTAGATTTGGATGGAATAGCTTCCGAACAACAGCATCATCATATGGATCTTCTCCTTTAGTCAACAAAGATATCTCTTCTTCACTTATCTGGTGGACATAAACAAGAACAAGGTAATTAATCTACTCAAGATGGCATGTTGCCTTGGTAATATCAGCGGTGTCCCAAATGCTCAGAATCCCTCTCTGGCACTCTCAGCAGAAGACCAAAGTGGAAGCCTCAGGTTAGGATCGTAGGACAAAACAAACAACACCTGCATCTTTAGCAGTTTTTGCTGCTGCAATATGTGCTGACTTGCATGGCTCTGTTATAAGACTTATGGAGCCATAATGAAATATTTTTGCCTGCCAATGTACATAAAAAAGGGGGGCAATGAATTTTTTTTATGTAACAAAGGATTTTTCGTGCTTTTAAGTTTATAAACCCTTGCATACCTTTCTAATCGATCTAAATCAATTTCAGCTTCTTGAAGCAACATATCTGCACTAGGATTACGGTAAGACAATCAGTTCTTAATGTAACAAATGCCCGTGCACCAGGATCAAAACGCATCCCTTCAATGTTCTCATTATTCTCCTTCAATATTTCTGCGAGCATGTATCCAAACTCATTACGAACCTGTGAAAGTCGTACAAAAGATTGAAGATCTGAGAGGATAGATGACAGATAAAATTTCTATGTTTAATTTTTGTGAAAAATACATGTCAAAAGGATAAATATAAGCAGGGAAATAGGTAATATTTTGTCGAAACACAGTACTAGGTTGAAAGAATGATTAATAGAACTAAATTGTTAACAGGGAAAATTGCTGTTTGACAGCTCCTTGCTTTTACAGATTGAATAGCTCTATACAAAGAGCCAACTTTAATCCCTCCTCATCAGAGTGGTGGATGACAGCTTTTCACCTTCAGATAACATGAACGCCTAGGACGTAGGTTTGTGGATAGTGGATGCCAGATAAACTTGTTATGTCAGATAAACTCAGGAAATTCCTGAAATCTTTGCAACTTACGTTTCTATTAAGCATAAATAATGTCTGTGTAACAAGAAAAAGAATTCTGTGTCTTGAAGCGTTAAAGATGGAGAAGGGAAACATAAATGACACTATCGGTAGATTCTAACTTGAATACTACAATCCTAAATTACCAAGCCCCAGAGAATCAAAAAACCGTTGGTAGATTTTATTGTTATGAACATACCTTCCCTATAAATGCAGACGAGCCACCACGTCGAGCAATACCAACGGCAACATTAGCAGGCGCACCTCCTGGAGCCCTGTTTAAGTGCCGGTGCATCAGACAATGAAAGTCCACTAATGGTCGGGACAAATTAAGTCAATTAGAATTTCCCCAAAGCAAACCACAAGAGAGGAATCTTTGGTTTCTGGTGACCCATCACCTCCGAATGCTTTGTCTGGATCACATAAAATAGGAAGCTAAAGAAAGAGCAAAAGAGTTTCGTAAAAAGTTCATTAACATTATTCTTACTTTAGATTCATTGATAAAATATAAATAAATATTATATATGGGCTATATAGTATATAAAACTAACTGATTGGCTATTATTATTATAATAAAATAAAATATTATATACACACACAGTTAAAGGTCCTGTTAGATCCCATGTTTTGCTGATCTATATATATATAATAAAATATTATATACACACACAGTTAAAGGTCCTGTTAGATCCCATGTTTTGCTGATCTATATATATATATATATATATATATATATATATATATATATATATATATATATATTAACAATTAACAATACAATAAAGGGGTGTGGCTGTTTTACTGTGCACACAGACACAGTGCACTGTGGATTTCAACAGTTTTTTTTTTTGTTTTTATTACTTTTTTTTTACTCTTTTTTTACTGCTTACATTTTTTTCACTTTTTCCTTTTTTTTTGTTTTTTATTTTATGATTAGGCCTTTTTTTCTGTTTTTTTTTGTTTTTTTTTTCTTTGTTTTTTTTCCTCCGTTTGTTCTTTTTTTTTCTGCTTTTTTTTATAGTTTTTTCCTTATTATATTTTTTCTATTTTTTTCTTATTATATATATTTTTATCTTTTTCTACTTATATATTTTTTTAGTTTTTTAGTTTTTAATAATCGGGGTGTCTGAGCTCTCTTAAATGCACCACGATTAATCTCCATATCCAAATTTTTTTATAATCAGGGTGTCCAAGGGTAACTTATGCATACCACGACAATCTTCAGACCCACATTTTTTTTTCTAAAATGTTTTTCCTGCTGGTACATTGTTTTTCTTTTTTTATACTTTTTTTATTCACTTATATTTTTTTTTCTTAATTGGTATCTCTGACCAGTTTAAGTACACCACGACTAATTCTTGGGCCGAATTTTTTTAAAAACAATATAGATTGCTACGGTGCTTTCACGCTTATACTTTTTTTCTTCTTCTTTCGCTTATATATTTTTTAGTAACCATGGTCTCTCAACCAGCTTAAGCTCTTTTTTTCACTTATATATTTTTTTACTTATATATTTTTTTATAACCACGATCTCCGAGCCAGCTCAAGTGCACCACCACCACTCCTCGGATCAAATCTGTTTTTTGATAATCGGGGTGTCCAGACTAGCGTGGACACACCATGACTAATCTCTGAACCAGTTTATTATTTTTCTTCCTTATACGTTTTTTTGTTCACTTTTATTTTTATTTGTTCTTTGGATTAGATGATTTTTATAATTTTATTATTTGCACAATAATAATGATAATTTTAGTGATTATTTTTTTATAAAAATCTTTTGATTTTTTTAAAGATTTTCCTGAAATTTTAATTTATATTGGTGATCATTTTAAAAGTAATATTACTCTATTTTTCCCTTTATTCTTTTTTTTTCTTTAATTATTCTTTAGATTATATGATTTTTATGATTTTATTATTTATACAATAATAATGATAATTTTAATCATTGTTTATTTATTATTTTTTAATAAAAATCTGTTGCTTTTTTTTCGTGACAATTTAATTATTTTAATTGTTTTGGCAGTGATGTTAGTAATAATTTTAGCTTTAATAACAATGATAATGACAATAACGTCAGGATGAATTTTCAATCTATGTTTTCGTCTTTTTGTTGATAGAAAATTAACAACTTATTTTTTTATTTGATTATTATAGGTATTTTCACAATTTATATTTTATTTTTGTTTGATTTAAATTGAATTATAAAATGAACTAATCTTAATACAATCAACTTAATAATTCAGATATCCGAGTTTTCTTGCTTTTTTAATGATGATGATAAATTTATGTTGGTTATTTCGCTTAAAACTACTAAACAAAAAAATTTATATCGATTTTAAATTCATATATTTTATAGAAAACTTGCACTTGACATGAATTCTACACAGATTTATTATTTTAGCTAAATTTATATTATAATAAAAAATACACACAATTAATATTTTTTACATTGAAAAAAATATTGTGTCGCCCACGGCAAAGCGCGGGGAATTGTCTAGTATAATATAAAAGGCATGGGGAAAACATTGTTCCCCACGCCAATATATATTAATATTTTATATATATATATATATATCATAATAATATATTATAATATTAATATATATATAAGTAATATATATAATATATTATTATGATATATATAATAATATATTATAATATATATTATATATATATATATATTGGCATGGTATAATATATTATTATATATATCATAATAATATATTATAATATTACTTAATATCTAAATGTTGTGGATTGCAACAGTAGTTTTTTTTCCCCTTAGATTTTTTTTCTTTTTTTACTCCTTTTCCTGCTTACGTTTTTTCTTTTTCTTTTTCGTTTTTTCATTTTTTGGTTTTTTGTTTTTTTCCTCCGTTTTTTCTTCTTATTTTCATGTGCTGATTTTTTTTCCATATATAATATATATTTTAATTTGTTTATATTTTTTGTTTATTTCCTTTTTTTTTTTCTTTCTTACTAAGTTTTTTTTTCCAATTATTTTTTTATTTTATGGTTATATTTTTTTCCACATATATATATATATATATATATATATATATATATATATATATTAATTTGTTTTTATAATTAGGGTGTCTGGATTAACTTAAGTGCACCACAATTAATCATCGAATTCAATTTTTTATAGCTTTTTTTTGTTGTTTTTCCTGATTTTTTTTTCATTTGTTTTTCATGCAATATTTTTTTATTTTTCTTGGAAATGTGATTGATTTTTTAAAAAAAAAAATTGTTTTGAAATATATTAAAATGATAATTGTTTTGTTTTTTAAATCAGCACATGAAAATAATCTAAAAAGTATAAAAAATACCATGTGTGAAAAGTGTTTGTTTTCTACCCGTATTTATACATTTATACTTTTAGATTATTATTTTTTGATTCATTTTTTGTTAGAGTTTTATTTTTATCAGGTTCCGTTCTGAATTTTTCATTTATGTTGGTGATAATTTTAAAATTAATATTGCTCTTATTTTTGTTTGTTCTTTTTTTGTTGTTTTCTGTTATTTTATATGTTTTTTAATTAGATAATAATGAAAATGACAATAACATAGGGATGAATTTTCAATTCATGTTTTTATCTTTTTATTGATAGAAAATTAGTTACTTATTTTTATATGATTATTGCACGTATTCTCACAATTTATATTTTATTTTTAAATGTGATTTAAATTGAATGATTAAATAAACTAAACTTAATACAATGAATTTAAGAATTCAAATATCAAAATGTTCTTGCTTTTTTAATGATGATGATAATTTTATGTTGATTATTTTATTAAAACCTACTAAACAAATAAATTTATATTAATTTAAAATTTATATATTTTATAGAAAACTTGCACTTCACTGTAATTCTACATGGATTTATTACTTTGACTAAATTTATATTATAACAAAAAAACATATTTAATATTCTTTTGCTTTAAAAAGATATGATGACGCCCGCGACGAAGCGCGGGGTATTGGCTAGTATTTATAATATAAAAGGCGTGGGGAAAACACTGTTCCCCACGCCAATATATATTAATATTATAATATTTTATTATATATATCATAATATATATATATATATATATATCATAATATATTATTATGATACATATAATAATATATTATAATATATTATTATTATTATATATATATAATAATATATTATAATATATATTATATTATTATATATATATATATATATATATAAGTAATATATATATTCTTTTGGTATTTTGTTTTGAACAAAAATGATCCATATTTTATGTATTTATGCTTTTAGATTTTATTTTTATTTTTTCATTTTATTTTTTATAATTATTGTTTTGAAATTTTAATTTATGTCGGTTACATTGTATTTTATTCCTAAAATTTTTATTATTATTTATCGATCTCAGAAAACACCGTAGCAATCTATAGTGTTTTCCTGCACCATGATAATATATATATATATATATATATATATATATATATATATTCTTTTGGCTTTTTTTTGGACAAAAATAAACCATATTTTATGTATTTGTGTTTTTAGACTTTGTTTTTAATTATTTTTTGTATTTATCGTTCTGAAATTTTAATTTATGTCGATTACATTGTATTTTATTTTTAAATTTTTTATTGTTATTTTTTGTTGCCACAAAACATTGTAGCAATCTACAATGTTTTTCCTGCGCCATGATATATATACACACACACATATACACAGTAAAACACGTCCCAGTTTTACTATGTTAATCCACAATAACATCTACTATTAATATATATTTTCGTGAAAGACAAAGTTGTTGAGGTAGCCGAGATGGTCTAAAAAGCGTTAGATTAAGGTCCCCTCCGAGGGTATGAGTTCGAACCCCACTCTCAGCACATTTTTTTTTAGCGAATCCACATTAAAATTAAATTTAATATATATTTTCGAGAAAGATGAACGAATGTTGAGGTGGCCGAAAGAGTTTATGAGACGGGAGACAAAAATTCCATTCGAGAGGTTGGGGTTCAAGTCCCACTCTTGACAGATTTCTATTTTACTTAAAAATATGATTAATTTTTTTAATGATGATGATAATTTTCTTGCTTTTTTTAATGATAATAATAATTTTATGTTGGTTATTTCATTGAAACCTATTAAACAAATAAATTTATATCAATTTGAAATTCATATATTTTATAGAAAACTTGCACGTCATAGGAATTTTGCACAAATTTATCATTTTAACCAAAAATATATTATAAAAAAACAATTAATATTTTTTTATGTTGAAAAAAATATGGTACCGCCCGCGACGAGGCGCGGGGAATTGGCTAGAATATATATATATATATATATATATCAGCAAATTCAAAGCACAACGTCCATTTACTCCAAGTTCTCTAGAATAACTTATTAGATGAATGTTGTGACCATCTATCTTCAAAAGAAGAATGGGTCTTGGAAGATTCTCCAAAGTATATTATTAACGTATACTAAAAGAGAATCTGACGTCACCACTGTAGATTGATCATTTCTTCTTTGTGCTTTGCAGACGTTTGTCTGCCTTTTTTTTCTTTTCTATACTGGCTTTCTTTTTATATTTTTTATGGTGGAAAATATGAAGCAATGATTGTGGTCGAGCGGTTGTCCGTGCGTTGCCAACATTGGAGCGCGCGAGTTCAAACTACTTCGGCTGCATAATTGATTTGGATTTTTTTATACATATAAAGAACTGTTTTTTTATAAAAAAAATGATCTTTTTGTTTTTTAATAACTGGTTGTTGTTTCTAATTTGGCTTTTTTTTAAAGAATTGTTTTCTTTTAAAAAAAATGAAGGGTTTTTTTTAATAACTGGTTGTTTTTTTTTACAAAAAAAAATTAATAACTGAGGTGTCCGGGCCAACTTACGCGTACCATAACTAATCTCTGTATCCATTTTTTTTTTACATTTTTTTCTATTTTGTTTTGCCACTTATATTTTTTTTCTTAACCGAGGTGTCCAGGTCAGTTTACGCGCACCACGATTTTTTCTTCCCAAGTATATTTTTTTTCAACCAATAATTTTTATTGTATTTATCATTTATTTTATTTTTTATTTGCTCTTTTGTTAATGTTTTTAGGCTTCTTTTCAGTCTTTGATTTAATTTCATTTTTTTCACGTTATTAAAGCAATAATAATATTAATATTAAGAATAAAAATAATAATTTTAGTTTTTGTTCTTACATGTTTTTTTATTAATTTTTTTCTGAGGTTTGTTTAATAATGTTTATTGTTGTGACAGTAATAGTGATGATAATTTTAGAAGTTAAGACTTCGATGTTACTGTTGTTATGATAAAATTTTAAAAAAATAAGAATGATATAAAAAGATGAACCAAGTTAACCTGAAAATAACCTCATTAAAAAAAAACTATAATTTGATTGAACCTGCCAATACATGAGACTCTAGCTATAAGACTAAGATAACCTTATAAAAAGCTAATCAAAATAAATTATGAATTTTAATCATCAATCAACCCTATTAGACTTAGTGCTGAACAATAAAATATATAAATATTTTAATTAAAAAATAACATAAAAAATAAGTCAATTCAACTTGGGTTAACCTATTAAGCATTATTTAAGGGTCATGAGGTTGAGATAACCCAATAAAATATAAACAAAGATAAATTATATTACTTAATTATCATAGACATATAATATTAAATGATAAAATTGAAAAAGAAAAGATTAATTACAAAAAAAAAAGAGTAAATTGTGTTAACATGCTAAACTCGCGATCCAAGTTATGAGACTATAGCATCACTATAAAAAGCAAAATCCAATATTTAATTAGTGGTGACTCCAGTCATAAGATTGAGATAATCTATTTGAAGAAAAACAACAACCTAATTTAACCAATGTTAAAATATCAAAACCCGGGTACCTCATCATGACACTAAGTTATCCTTATAAAAATACAAATCATAATAAATTATAAGAATTATAAAAACAAATATGTCTACCTCCCATCCATAACACAAATATGACCACATGGTTAATCTTCATGAAATATTTCCAAGAAAATTTAAAGAAGAAGTGGAATTATAAGAAATTTAATATCACATGCTCAACATTGATCAATATGATTAAATATAAAGTGAAGTGAAGTGAAGTGTAGAATTATAAAAATAAATTATGCTGTGAATAGCCTGAAAAGTATTTCCAGGCTGGAGATAGGAGTATTTATTTTAATTTTGTATCCTTTTAATTAAAATTCCCATTAAGACTTATCCGATTAATTCATTTCACGCGTGAATAGTTAAGACCCCCGTCATAAGCAAACAAGGAAAACAAAAATCCTTCTAAAGATAGCAGTAAATATTATAATCATATCAGATATTTACCATTACAAAAATCTCAAAAAAATATCACAAAAATATCACATGCTTGGGGTGTTCATGTGTTTTAAAAATATTTTTATTTTTTATTTTAAATTAAAATAAATTGTGTTTTTAGATATTTTCATAATATCAAAAATAATTTTTAAAAAATAAAAAATATCATTTTAATATATATATTTTTTAAAAATATTTTTAAAAACAATTTTAACCCAAATTCAAACAGGCAGTCTCTAATAAAACGAAATACAGAAAACACGTGTCTCAATTCTATGCCCATCGGAAATCCCCAAATTTCGTCTGATATATATATATATATAGTTTAGGTAACAAATAAATTAATTTAGGTAACAAAATATTATGCCCATCGGAAATCCCAAAATAAATAAACGATTATTTATTTATTTATTTATTTTACTCCTTCTCCGTCTCTCCAAAGTACAAATAGTCACGGAACAAAAATATTAATATAATTATCCCCTTAACAATGTTTAATTGAAATTGAAACCCTCTAATAATTCTACTCAGATTCAGTTTATCTTTTCTAAATATATATTTGCCAAGTATGCCTCAGTTAAGGAAGGATTGAAATCCCAAAAAACATTATTTAAGGAAGGACTCGATTTCAATCTCAATTTGTTTAGGGATCAATTTGTTTTATTCTAGGACTATTTAAGAAAAATAGTTCAACTGGCACTTCTAAGTTCTAAACCTTTTTTTTTATATATAAAGGACAATATTCTTTTCGTAAAAAAAATTAAAATCCTAATGGTTGCCCTTAATGATGAACATTATTTGTCGACATGTGAGACTTAATTGTCCGTTATAGTACTTTTGAGAAAGTGAATTGACTTCTTCATGGTTGTTAAACCTCACTCGACGAATAAAAAACAACATGTAAACATATTCACAACTGTATTTTAAAGTTAAAAATATATTATTTTAATATTTTTTAAATAAAAAATAATTACGATCATATCTTCGAACACATCCATGAAAGCAAAGACTCGTGGAGCTCACATGTTAGTAAGTAAACATAAGAATATATAATGAGAAAAATAAAAATAAAATATAGTTAAATCATAAAATCATCATGATGTCAGTCTGATTTTATTGTTTTTTTTTTTAATTTTTATCATAAAATAGAATGATTTTAACTATTGGAATCAATAATTCATAGATTGATCTAATAACCTAATAATTTATTTATTTATTTATTTCTCTAGTGAGTTCTCGAGACCGAGTGAGATGAACCACACATATTAATTTCCCCCCACGCCCACCCAATCACAAAGTTTCTAAAAGCGCGTGAAAGCCGCGTTGAATAAAAAAAAACCCCATAAAACGCTTCTTGATCTCCACAACACACAGGCAGGAAAAACACTTTTACTCTTTTCCTTAAATAGCTGCAGCATAACCACAATCTCCGCCTCTTCTTTTATTTTCCGTACAATGGCAAGATCAAGAAACCCAACTGCTTTCGGTTCCATGGACGACACAAGGAAGGTGTTCAACAAGTTCGACAAAAACGGGGATGGAAAGATTTCCTGCAGCGAAGTTGTAGACAGCCTTAGCGAACTGGGCACCAAGGTATCACCAGCAGAGGTCGAATTGATAATGAAAGACTTCGACAAAGATGGCGATGGCTACATTGATCTTGATGAGTTTGTCGACTTCATCCAGAATGGTGGACTTGGCGATGGCGGTGGCAACGACAGTAAAGAATTGAGGGATGCTTTTGATTTATACGATACGAACAAGAATGGACTGATTTCAGTCGACGAGCTGCACTCGGTAATGAGGACGCTGGGATTGAAGTGTAGCTTGAGTGATTGTCGGAACATGATACGTGAAGTTGATCAAGATGGTGATGGTAATGTTAATTTTGAGGAGTTTAAGAAGATGATGACTAAAGGTTTAGCTTAAATTATTATTTAAGCAATTAATTACTTACATGTTTAATTTTCTTTCGGTTCAACGTTGTAGGAGTAGTCTTTAAAACGATTAGAGCTTGTTCGGGGTTTTATTTTATTTGCAAGAACAGAAAAAATAGCAGTGGAATTTAGTACTTAATTTTAATCTGGATATTTGTTTTTCTTATGAAACACATGATAATTATGAACCTTAATCTTTTGATCTATTTATTTGGGTATTTTCTTTTGATGTTTATATATTTTAATTTTATTTTTTCTAGATTTGACGTGATCTTTAGTTAATTAAAAATATGTCATCACTACTAGCTAGGTTCAGAACTGTTTATTTGATAAGCATGATTAAGGCCAAGATACGGTTTACCAAGGAGGAGAGGGGTAGACAAACTTGGAGTCACATAGAATTGGAATTCTCTTCATAAATTAAGATTTACCAGGAAACTAATTATGGTATATTATTTGTTGATTAATTTTTTTACATTTAGGTTTTAATTTGAACGAATATCACGAGAAGTAGGCAGTTTCTTCATGAAACTTTTGATTATTAACACATCCACTGTTTACATAAATAAATCTTGAGATTTTTTATTTATAGTTTTATTAAAAAAACTACCTTCCAAAACAAAAACTAAGTTGTATGTGGTCTCCGAGATGTGAAGTAGTAGTAGCAGTAGGTTGGAAGTAGTTGGAAGTAGGTGTGGTCGTTGTTTATTTATGGTTGAATTTAAGAAGAGAGTTTGTGAAATTATATCAGATTTCGAGTTCTTACTATATGTATTTTTTGTAAAAATTTGAGATAATTTGGATTTTATTTATTTGTTTAGACTTAAAAAATACAGAGGATAAAATTTCATCTTATAAAAAAAAAGTAATGTGGGCACGAAAATTATGTGCTTTACAGAAACGTGGTTGCTGCATATTGCAATGTTGAGCTCAACGCGGGATTGGGTTGGCTCTACTGTCACCTAGCTACTTCCATCTTCTTCTTCTTCCAGTTGCTTGTTTGGTAGTTTTGATTGGTTGATGCAAACAATTTAATGATATATTTGGGAGTGGCAATGTAGCAATTAATGTGATTTATGATATCTAACCCTTGTAGGGTGTGAGCATTTGCTACCAGGTATTAATTTTAGACGACAAGTAGCGCCGGTACTGAACGATGGTGGACAACACTAGAGCTAGGATAGGTTTTGAGGTCTCTTTGGATGGAGAGAAGTGCTCGAGAATCATGACTATTGGAGGCAGTTTTGGTGGGGTGGGTTTCTTGCTTCTCTGACTGTTGGGGTTTATATTTAAAGCACAAGAGCTCGTTTGCTTTTGTGTTTTAAATGAATGATTTTTTTTATATTTTTATATCATTATTTTAATGTGTTGATGTAAGAAGAAAATAATAATAATAATAATAATAATAATAATAATAATAATAATAAAAACAACTAGAGTTTGCTATTTTGCCCGGGGCATGAACTATAGTCTATGACTCGATATTGAAAGAAAAAAAATCGGTAGAAAAACATGCAAGAAAATCATAATTTTTTTAATAATCTTTGGAGTTTTTTTTATTTTTTATATTATATGGGTTGGGATGAACTTAGTTGAGTAGGGCTGGGTCAATTGGTGGCCCAACAGACCTGGACTCTCCCTCTCTTTAATTTTTTTAAGTGGGTTGGATCAACCCAGCCATATGAGCTGAGTCCAACCTAAGCCCGCATGGTCACTAGGTTGACTTTCTTGATTATATTTGCCTACTACATGCAAAATTAATTCTCATTTTGCTTACAGTGGATGATTTTGTTGTAGGGAGGAGAATAAAAGTTACCTGGCAAAGGGAAAAGTAATTGATTGGTCGTGCACGGACACCAACATTAGGTTGGCGGCGGCGTTATAGTTGTTGGTGGAGAAGAAACCCATAGTGAAGAAGAAAGAGAAGAGACCGATTCGTGGTGGTGGTTCCTATCGCCGGTGAGGAAATACGATTACAACGGTGCTGGGCTGTTGTTGGTCACGACATGAGTGAGGTTCTTTGAATTTTGCCAATTTGACAACTAATTGACCTTAAATTTTTTATTATTTTGTAATTTTGTCCTTTATTTCCATCAATCAACTTGGTAAAAAATATTAGTCTTCTAAAATTTCAATATTCTCAATTAAGCCTAAATTGGGCTCTAAACATAATTTTTCACCAATTAAGTCCTTAATAAAATTAATTTGACCTATTAGAGTATTATTAATTCTCTACACATAATTAAATCCTTTAATTGAACTCAAATTAATTGTGAAACATAATTAAACTCTTAATTTAGTTCATAACTAAATCAAATTGGTCTATTAAAATCTTTTTATGAAATTGGACTTAATTTGTATGAATATTTGTCCAACAATAGAGTACAGTCAGGCTCTCGAATTCATCCACCGTCTTAGCTTGATCTTTTCATCATCTCAATCCCCTAACTATTATTATTATTATTATTATTATTATTTATCTTAAAATACAAATGAGTCAATATTGAGGAGTAACCCAAAAATAGGTTTTAATAGTTGTCATCTCTCTTTACAATACTTACGATAGAAAGTCATGTAAAAAACTTTAAATAGTAAGCTTTTATAAAATAAAAGGGAATCAAAGAATGAATTTACGAGATCAAGAAAAGGTCAGTCCTTTTAAAAGCGTTAAAAGTGAGGGCTAAAAAAAGTGTTTAGTAAGAAGAAGGGATACGACAAGAAAATACATCATCTAGTATGTTAAGGTTAGAAAGCACATTATCTAGTATGTTAAGGGTAGCAAGCGCAAACAAAAGGATAAGATAGAGCTGGAAAACGTATTATTTGAGATGTGATGGTTATAAAGCACACTTGAAAGGAAAAAGGAGATAGATTTAGAAAGTGAATTATTTGGGGGGCTAGAAAGCGCACTCGAAAAGAAAATGAGATAGGGATAGACAATGCTCTAGGATACGAAGGCTAGAAATCACAAAAAAAAAGAAGAAGATAGGATTAGAAAGTGTATTATCTAAGATGAGAGGGATAAAAAACGCACTTACAAGAAAAAAAGATAAGGCTAGAAAATATATTATCTCATATGTGAGGGCTTGAAAGTGTATTAAGAAAAAAGATAAGGGCTTAAAGATGTTCTCAAAAGGATGAGAGATGATTGAGGGTTAGACAATGTACTCAAAAGAGAAGAGATAGGGTTAGAAAATGCACGACTAGAAATCACAATATCTAAGAAATGATAGATAAATAAAAAAAAACATTCAAAATAGGAGAAAATAAGGTTAAAAAAAAAAGCACACTATATAAGATGGTTGAGGGTTAGAAAGTACACTAAGAAAAAATAAGGTTAAAAAGTGCATTATCTAATAAATGGTTAAGGGCGAGAAAACACTTTCAAAAGAGAAAGTGATAGGGTTAGAAAGTGGACTATTTATGTTGTTTGAGTGATAGAAGGTGCACTGAAAAGAGAAGAAATATGGCTAGAAACACTCTATTTAAGATTGTTAAGGGTTAGAAAGCGCACTTAAAAGATAATAGATAAGATTAAAAAATACATCATCTAAGAAATGATTGAGGGCTAGAAAGCACAATAAAAAAAAGGGTTAGAAAACGCATTATTTAAGAGATGAAAATTCAAACTCATACTCAAAAAAGAAGAGAGATAAAGGCTAGAAATCATATTATTTGGGTTAAGGGCTTGAAGGCACCCTAAATTGATAAGATATAGAGCTAAAAAAACATATAATCTTAAATATGAGAGTTCGCATACACACACAAAAGAAAATAAAAGATGAAGGCTTGAAAATGCACTCAAAAAATAAAAGAGAGCTTCCAAACAAGTCCATTAAATATTATTTTCTTAAATGACCTAAATGCAATCCTTATTTTCCTTGTTTTGCTAGAAAAAAACACAACGGCACAAGTAGCAGTCTCCGGCGGAATTTTTATAGCAACAGCTTAGGAAAAATACAAAACATTTAAATAGCAAGATCAAGTTACATATTAGATCTCCACGCATAGCAATAACAAACTTGTCTCCGGCTGACCACTCCGGGCTCTAACTGTACACTATTATTGCAGACCTTAAAAACACAGATAGGCCCGCAATCTACAATCCCCTCGAACCAGGAATATCAATCCACTCAAGCTGGAGCTCAACCTCTCCGGTCTCCACATGCCGCAGTCTGAGAAACAGGTTCTGAACCACTTTGCCATTAG
Organism: Salix exigua; assembly: GCA_032356905.1. Lineage (NCBI taxonomy): Eukaryota > Viridiplantae > Streptophyta > Magnoliopsida > Malpighiales > Salicaceae > Salix > Salix exigua. The sequence continues at coordinate 5,142,113 of CM063591.1, forward strand.
CCCAGACAATGCAGCTCTCTTCAGCCAGGCAATTCTCCCTGGTTGGTTGAATCTTTCTTATTATGGTTCCGCTAGGGAGGTTATCCAATCGCATCTTCACGACTTCTATGAATTGACTGATGTCAAATTCTGCATCTCCCATCTTATCATCCAAGCTGAATGTGTCTTTGTCATACACTCTCTGCAGTTGCACCAATAAAAGCATTTCATCACAAAAATAACTCGATCAGCAGCACATGGAAATTGAAAACCTGCAAAATCTCTCCTTTTTAAGAATAATGAAATGCATATCATGCTGCTAATCCTTTTTTTTTTTTATTCGAGGAAACCATATCCTCGAAAAATATATTTTATGAGCCCAGATAAGCGAGTAAAACCTCGACCGTCCCATGCTACTAATCTGTTGCATGCTGATGGCATATTAAAAATCTTGTGCACTCAAATGCAACAAGAGAGGGGATCCTGTCTTGTTAGATTAATCCATCTACAGCAAGGAACATATAAGTTGTTTAATCAAAACACAGAAGGATACTGTGTGAAAAAACATGTGAAACTTCAAGCATGTTGGCGCTAAATGTGTGTTACTTTTACGACAAGATTTTATTGTCAGAGTTTTCTTTAATTTAATGATTTTTTGTCAAATGTTTTCGAAACTTCATACTGTTACCGACATGATTCTATTATATTTACAATCTTCATATCGAAGCAAAGCAAATTTGATGCCGGCTAAACCACGACACGAGTTCTTTAAGTGCCAAACACACCGAAAAGCCAATTCAAACTTTCAGTCCTTCCATCTTTGCTACAACTGTATCCTTTCCACCTAGGTGTCACCATTTCCTATCAATAGAGTCGAGCAAATTATATGTAGAGAAAAAACAAGTATACTCACAATCAAGACTGTCTGTTTTGGATCGACAACAGAAAGAGTCAAATCATCGTTCCACTCAGGATTGATATTTTTCTTTATAACTCGAGTCTTCAGTTTCTGCAAGAGAATATATATTGTAAACATCAATTCAGGAAGAAAAAACAAACAAGGAAAAATCCACAAGATTCTTGGTGCTATGGAAAGGTTCCAAAACTAGATAAGAATGAAAAAGACGCAGCCATACATCTTGTTTTGTTTATTATTATCGTTCGATTTTGATGATGAAACAGAGTTTAATTATTGAAAGCCGGCCTTTTTTCTTAAAGGAAATGAGCAATCAAATAACAAGAGCAACATTTAGTGAGGGGAATTTCAAGTGGGATATCTGAATTTCTAACAAATCTGATAAGGTTATGGTGTACAACCTTGAACTTCTTGAAACATTAGACTGCATAGTGCAAGAACTTTTCATTTTAAAACTCTATTTGCTGATCGTCATCTATGAAAATGATAAGGGTGATGAGGCTAGCAACAATAATCCAGAATAGAAGTTGGCATCCCAAATCAGCTGGAACTTTGAAGGGTAAAAACTGGCTAAAAAACCAGAGTCAACAACAAGAATGCCTTTAAGTTCATTGCTGGTTGAGTTTTAGGATTCGGGAAAAACAATTTCCCAGATCCCCTTGAATTTGACTAGAGATGATAATAACAACAATAGCAGTCATCCAAGCGCAGCAACAACAGGACCAGTTCATGAGTTTCAAATACCAATTAACCTTCATAACTCAATAAACCTATGGTTTAATCCACAGAAAGGGGTTAGAAAGTCAAGATCGAACAGAACAGAATTCAGAAGTCAAAATGGTTCAACTCAGGAAGGGGTAAAACCCTTCGTACAGAGACTCCCATCAGAGTAACCAAACATAAAAACCAATCAAAAAACAAGAAATTAACCAAAAACATAACAGAGTTCAGAAGTCAATATGGTGCAAGAAATGAGCAGAGATACGCAAGAACCAGTCCAAGAGAGCATGTGTAATACCTGCTTGCCCATCTTGACCACAACATAAGGATCACTGCTAGAGACATCTCTTATAGCAAGGTCGACCCCTCTAATCACATGAATTCTAAGCAAGCCCATCAAGTTCTCCATTTCCGAAAAAGATCGAACAAAAAAGAGAGCAAGTAATGACTCGTTTCAGCAACAGAAATGAGGGAGATTTTGTGTAATGGTTCCTGTACTTTGCAAGTGGAGATGTGAAGTGGTTGGTCTTGTATTTATGTCCAAAAAAAAGTTTGATGTCTTAATAGTTGATTATAGGAAGGTGTCGATGCCATGTTAGCCTTTTTCCACAAGGTGTAGACTGTGAATAGATTGTCAAACATGTTATTGGATCTCTCTCTCTCTCTCTGGAAGTTTAAAATTACGAGGTTTGATTTTTAACATAAAGAAATAAATTCATTAGTTTTCATCCGGTTTGGTGTTTACCTCGATTTGATCAATGAACAGTTGAATTACTAGTTAGTTGACTAAACTAAACTATCCGAGTTTGGACAAAATAAATTTAATTAAAACAGGATCTTAACATAGTTCTTAAACCCAATCTTAGTGTTGATTAGGGGCGAAGTTTGAGGCCACAATCCATGTGGTTAAATCAATCTATTTTTATTTTATTAAGAAATGAAAATTATTTTATTTTATATATAAAAGAAACAACAGTTTTACTGTGTTTTTCTCTAGTTCACCTGGCCAGCTGTCAACCATGGTTTTTTTTACCGAAGCATATTGAATCCATTCTTTCGTATTTTTATTTAAACATTTAGATCATGAATCACGGGTCCATTTAAATTTAAAAATAATAGATATGGTAAGTTTAGATTCAAACCTGGTTAAATAATTATTAGATTGATAGCCGACGCGTGGCTGCAGGATGAAACAAAGTCTTTTTTTAATATAAAAAATTAGATGCTGTTAATGTTTTTCTAGTAAAAAAAACTTAAGTCAGGCAGAGATTAAAGTGATATAATTTAATTGATTTGAAGGGTCTAAAAATAATACTTTTATATATAAAAAAATCATTGAAACAATAACAAATCTAGACCAATTTTTAATCGAAGAAAGGAATAGAAAAGAATTTACTAAGAACATTGATATGATTTAGAATGTGAAAACCCTAGTTTAAGTAATGAGATCGGAATAACTTTATAAAAAGATAATATAAATTAATATTGGTTAACCTTTCTGATTAATAATATAAAAATATGATAATCTTCATAAAAAATAAATTGTAAAATTTAGTTTTTAATAATTAATTTAACGTTAAAAAACAATCAATAACAGTACAGTTTTAATTAATTGTCAGCTAATTAATTATTGTTGCTGTAAATTAATATGTTAAACAAAAGAAACGCTATTTTGGACTCGTTCGTTCAGATCGATGCTTTTTTATCATGTCAATCGGCCATCCATGGAGAGCTTTCACATGGTCAAAAAGGAGCGTTGGGCGTGGGATATTCGTGGCTGCCCATGTCGTTTAAACTTTAAACTTTTCTTTTATAATTCAGGGCGTGAGGGCTTTTCTTTTAATATATTCATTGGAATCAGTTATTTTAATATTGAATACAAAATTAAAAAAATCGTGGAAAGTAACAAATTTTCTTAAACTATAGGACACCATCTTTGAGTTTTTGTTGATCACGTCGACAAGAAAAAACTTTCAGAGAAAATAAAGGAAAAGGAAATTAGAAATATATATTTATTATTATTATTATTATTATTATTATTATTATTATTATTATTATTATTATTATTATTATTATTATTATTATTATCACATTGGGACATTTAAGAAGAATAACTAAAAAAATGGAAAACTTGGTTTATTTACCTTCTACTCAAAAAGAAATACACATCACATCACATCACGTATATAAAAAGAACCTATTAGACTTCTCACGTGAATTAAAAAATATTGAATATTATGTCAACTTATTTTTTTTATTGTATTATTTTTTTTGAAATTAAATGTAATTGGATAAAAAAGCTAAACACGTGACTTCTGTTTTTTTTTTTTGTGAGAGGAGAAAGCATCATTTTGTTTAACCATGATGGAAATAAAATAAATGTTATTAAAAACCATGGGATTGATGGTCTTAGATGTTCAAGCGGATCCGATCAATTAATAAAAAACAAAAAGCTTAAATCATCGCACAATAATATTCATCTTGAATTAATTCTTAGAGGGAATAATGCTAATTTATCACAAGATTTCCATAGATTTCAAGAATCGGATTTATGAGATTTATTAGTGAATTCATGTATTTAATTCACGGGATAGTCAACTTAGCAAAGAGAATTTAGTATGATCATTATATGAAAAACTAAAATTATTTTACCAACTAATTATTAGAATATCTTTATTCAAAATCTCAAATATAATATAATCTCAAAAAGATATTATCCTTTGTAAATTCAAGGAGAAACCTTATAGAAACATGAAAACACATCTAAATATATTTACTAAGATAATATTTGGTTACTATATTTAAATAGAAGAGACTGAAATGGTAGAGAATGAGAAAATATATTTAAATATAATATATGTTTTAGAATTACAAAAATTACTCTAAACTGTATTGAAATATATTTATTTTATATATTTTGTTTGTTACTTAAATCATCATTATTATTAGGAATAGTTGCAAAAGTAATTCTATAGAGTGATATAAATTACACTTTCTCTTTATACTTTTATAAATTGCACTTTACGATATAGATTAAATAAAAAAATAGATGCATTGATAAGGATATAAACTACTATTGAATATATAAAATACAGAATAAAAAATGTAATTCAGAAAAATATAAAGAAAAAATAAAATTCAGATAAAGGTTTATTTTTATAATTATTATTTTGAAAAATAATTATTACATTCAAGCTAAAAAGTGTGGGTTTAAAAAGCATCTTTTGAAAAAAAAATTCATTTATTTTTATATATATAATTTTGAATGTTTTGATGTACTAATATTAAAAACTAATTTAATATTTCTTATAGTATAATAGGCATAGCCAAATTAATGTTCAATATTTTTTACAGTCAAATTACTATTTCATCCCCCACGACCGAGAAAATTTAACCTCTAGAATCAAGGTCATTTTAGACATTGTCAAGGACTTAGATGATATTTTTAAATTCTTTGAACAATAAAGCTACAATTTTGCCCCCGGGGTTTTGGCAAAAGGACGCAGAACAATAGGGTGTTTTTTTTGTTTTTTCACACTATAAAAATAGCCCCCCAAAAAATAAAATAAAACGACTATTTTGCCAAAATGAATGGACACAGATGGTATTTCTGAATTATCTGAACAATAAAGTTACTATTTTGCCCCTGCGTTTTGGCAAAAGGATGTAGAACAATGGGGATTTTTGTTTTCTTACAAATTGCATAGTAATACTATGAAAATAACCCTCGAAAAAATAAAATAAAAGACTGAACAATAATATTGATTTTTTTATTAATTCAGGCTGCGCGTATGATACGATGCGTGTTCATAGACGGGGTTAGGGAATCGCTAGTGTGTGTATACATATATATATATATATTTAAAATTATTTAAAAATTAATTATTTTTGTGTTTTCAAAAAGTTATGAGGCAATTTGTTTTTTGGGCAACAGTTTTGCTATTGTGCAATTTCTAATAATTTTAACGGAGCTCTTAATTGTTTTCACATATATTATTTTGACATGTATTCAAGTAAGAATAATTTTAAAAACTCCCTGAGATTGAATGAGTGATTGGTCACCTGCTTTAAATATAAATCAGGGCGGGTTTGTGCATTCAATCCAGCCATCTACTCCCTGAGATTGAAATTGAGATCCTGACAGTCAATAATGGAGGACCAGATTCCTTCAATTAAGGTAGCCAACATCGCAAGTTTCAACTCAGATTTCCAAGCCAATAAAATTAATGTACAGAAAATAATTTACGAGAATTAGTCAATAAATACGTGTCCAGATTTTGTGAGTTCAACGTGAAAGTCTTGAGTTCAGATTGCAACGGAAAGAAAGTCAGTTTTTATGAATTGAGGGTTTCACAAGGGGTTTTCGTTTTCTTTTCCTTGGGAGTTTTGTGTTCAAACCTGAGATACTGGCTGCCTTGCAAACCAATACTTTCAAGTTTCAACCGTTTGATATTGCATTAAAAAAGTATTTTTTGAAAAAAATAATATTTTTTTTTATTTTGTAGATCATTTTTGAAATATTAATAACAAAAACACTTTTAAAAAAAATAAAATATATTATTTTAATGTATTTCTAAATAAAAAATATTCAAAAAAACAACTTGAAGAACACTTCATTCCTTAATAACTACGTAATGCACAGACCCACCTTCAATTGTATTCTAAGGAATAAATTTAGATATAAAGTTGTGCTATCGACATAGAAAATAAAATGATTTGGTGAATTGAAACCACAATAAAAGTTTGGATGAAGTAGTCCAATCTAAAAATATCACTATTCTGAAATACGATGTTAAATTAATGATATATTTTAGGAACACAACAAGTAATTCATATCATATTTTAAATCACAACAAATAAAAATCATGATTGAGAAACATGACTATTATTAAATACCGAGTTTCATAACAGTGACACTATAAAATATCAAGTTTCACAACTATAATATCAATTAAATTTTAGTAGTCATCTCACAAGAATCTAGCAACAAAATCCCCATTCATTAAACAAAATAATAGTTTTTATAAGATTTATCATTGAATTGCATAACAAGTCTAATTTGAATCATTAATTGGTTTGTTAATATACATTTAATTTATTTAATGATTTTAGAGAGTTAAAAAATAATTTTAATAAAATCTCAATAGAGTTTCTTCTATTTAGAGGGTGTTTGATATCGAGTTTCAACTTATTTTTTATTAAAATTTAAAATTTATTTTAAAAAAAATATTATCTTAATATATTTTTAAATAAAAAATATTTTAAAAAACAACTTTTATTGCACAACAAAAACAAGTAATTAAAATACTCAACTTAAAATTTTAAATAGTTTCTTACAGAAAAATCTCTAAAGTTGCACTATATGGTAATTTGATTGTAATAAAACAAAAAAAAATTATAATAAAAGACGTCGATTTATGAGATTACAAGTCAACAAATTATAAATCAACTTGTTATGTCATGTCAACATCCAAGTTATCAAGTTAGAACACGTAAAGCCACTCTAAGTGGTGGTGACGTTAAATTCTACGACTTGCAATAACCAGCACTGCAGGGGATGTCATCTTTTTTAAAATATAGTTAAAATGTTTTTAATAATAAAAAAACATTGTACGCACTACCTGAAAAACACGGGTGTGCTCGCGCTTCCGCGTGAGATATATATTATATACAACAAGGAGCTCATCTTTTGATATTAAATCATTTTTAATATATATTAAGATAATAAAATATACACGATGAAACTCGATAATAAAGATAATAATAATAAATAATAGAAAAATTATGAAAGAATTCCTTGTTAGAGTATAATATAATTATATTATGGGGTCTCACCTATAAGCTTAAATTTTTAGGTGAAATGGTTCCTTAACATGGTATCAGAGCTTTGTTGATCCAGCGCTCACGAGTTCGAATCTCGTCACCCCATTCTATTTGATAAAAAAATAATCAAGCACAGTGTAATATGAGTCCATGCAAGTTTCAAGCCCAAAGGGCTTTCACTTGAGGGTGTGTTAGAGTATAATATAATCATATTGCGGGTCTCACCTATAAGCTTAAGCTTTTAGGTGAGATGGTTCCTTAACATTCCTTAATAATAATTTAAATAGGATATCCATCAATATCAAATTAAATAATCATTTATACATAAGGAATTGAGTTTTTATTTAACAGTATCGAAGAGTATTATTGGATTAGTTTTAGCGAAGTTTATATTTGGATTGGACGGATTACATTTTTTTAAAGTATGATAAAAAATATTTAGTTTATAAATTATTATTATTTGATACTATTATTAAAATTGGTATAGCCTGACAATTTCTTATCAGGTGCATGACAGCTCGAATATCTTAGAATGTTGAGCTAAAAGTATTTCCAGTGGGGAGTGCTATTTTGGAGAGATAAATATATAAAATAACATTTTAAATAGTATAAAAATAATATTTTTATTGATGTATCTTCCCGTAATAAAAATCATTTTAAAGAGTTATTTATTTTTATATTATTTTAAATATAATATAATTATTTTGTATATAGTTTAGTCATGCAATTAATTATACAATTAAAAAAATAAATTATATAATTAAATGAATATTTTTAAAAAACACTCCAACAATATAATTATTAATTTTTACTCTATTTGTAAATAAAAATAAATATTTTTGATATAATTATATTATATATAGAAGGTGACCCACGGTGAGGCCACCTTTTATAGCTTTATGTCCCGAGCTGATACAAATAGCAGCTCGGAACGGGTAAAAATGACATCCTCGCCGGAGCTTCAAAAACAAGTTATTTTTGCATTTCAATTTAGGACGCCGGCGGGAGATGCTCTAAGCAGCCATATTTGATTAATTGAACAGTCATGCCCAACTTGTATGACTGGCTAGTGGCTAGCCATGCTACCCGTTGGGGGAAGGCCCGGAGCAGCCAGGCTGATTTATCTCTCTCTTTTTTTTTTTTCATGCTATCCCATACAGAGATCACATTTCTTTTTAGAGTCAAACAAAAAATTCTTATCCAAACTAATTAAAGTATTTGTTTTATTTAATAACCTTTCTTTTGATTGTAACCTAGTTTAGATGATCCTCTATTAATACGTGGCTTCTTGTAAAACAATAAAAATTCAGAAGAAGTATAATGGTAAACATTTTTATTTTAACTCACTCTTAATTATATCATAACACATATAGATCCTGAGGCAGTTTCAAACCTTAAATTTGCTCTCTAAAAATCATTAGAGTCACTCGAAGTTGCTTAACTGATCGTTTATTTCATGATCCATGAGATTGGTCAAAATATTACAAGCTGGTTTGGACATCTGTTCTACAAAAAAAACACATAAATATTATAAAGTGAGATGGTTTTCTTTTCTTATTTGTTAATATAAAAAACAAAAAGAAAATATTAATGAGTTTTTGAGGAGAGAGAAAATAAAAAAATGAACCAAGACTTTAAATTAAGATTTCTTAGACTGTATTTGTTTTTTTTATTTTTTATTTTCGGTTCATATTGTAAGAATTAGTATATAAGGTATATTGAAATTTTTTTTATCGAGATGTAAAACTAGGTAGATTAATCCTTATTAAAGCCTATTAAATTATTTAAAATTTTATGATAATATAATAATTAAATTATGTATCGTTCACTCCTTTATTATTTTTCAATTAAACCAAATTATAAAATCATTTATTACAAATTCATAATCTTAATATGCATTGAGAATATTGAATATATTATATACACATATCCATGATTTTATACTTTAATCTGTTTCATACTGTTTTTTTTTTAATTCATTTCAACCAATATCAATTGATGAATAAAAAAATCTTAATTGAATTGGTGTAATATAAAATGTGTTTTAAACTAATACGGAAATGATTTAAGGTGTTAATATTTTAGTATACGATCTTTACAACTTGGATCAGTAAGCATTATTCATGCGTATCTAATTTGATAATGTTTTATTTAAATACAAATAGAATTATATGAATAGAAATAATTATATCAATTAGCATAGTGTTTCTATAAGATCACTATATACTACATTAGCACAGTAATAAATATTATTTATTTATAAATAATAAGACTATCAAAATTGGACTAGGGTAGGTGTTGCATGGATATTGCTAAAACAATTCACAAAGTTATACAGCAACACACATGTTTACAAATCTGAATTTATAATGACTTTTGAATTTCGATAGTATCGTAAAATAGATTATGCTATTAATAAATTAACTATAAATTAAAAAAAGATAATAATCTAACACGCGATATGAATCTTATTAAAATTCTGTTTAGCACTGCGTTTCAATTTTTTTTTTCAATTTTAAATATTTTTTAATATTTTTATATTATTTTTATGTGATAATATAAAAAATAATTTTAAAAAAATAAAAAAATTATTATTTTAATAAATTTTTAAATAAAAATATTATTAAAAACAATTTCAACTATATTTCTAAGTAGTCACTGACACCTAGGTGTCTTTCTAACTTGATATGGGAAGGGAAACTTTATCAGGGCTCCTTGCCTTTTAGTGTTCTAGCTATTTTTATAAGCTTATAATATTAGAAAGAACATATAATAAAAATGTAAGCCTATAAAAAAACTTGCATTTTATGTATTAATTATCTGAATTTTTTCTTTAATTGCCATTGCAATATGAATAATCTAACACGCGTTATGAATCTTATTAATTTACAATAAAACTCGTTCATAGTCCTTGAATACGTCCGTCCAAAACATGAACATGTCTGTATAATACATGCATTTGAGGGTGGGTAAATGGATTCATGAGACTGAATGGATTTGTTTTTCCATATTATCAATTGTTTTTTGTATTTGAGAAAAGTTGCGATGAAGAAATTGGTGAAGGTAAGAAGTGTTTAACTGTACACCATTTAAGGGTTTAAGATAAGGTTGTTAATATTGTTCGGTTTTTTTATTGTAACGGAATGTTTTGGATTGTATTATTCATATATATATATATATGAAAAAAATTAAAATATTAATTTAACAAATATAATTTAAATTCAAGATAAATTAAATTTAAATTATACAATACAAACACAAAGTCGAACAAATATAATCTTAAAATTAGAAACATCTCTAAAATTCCAAAATATTATGATAGTAAAATATTCTAAAATAAAAAATATTATGATTTTAAGCTGGAATGGTACCGAAACATTCCAAACGAAATTTACAAAATGGACCAAAAATTAAATTAAGATAAAAACAATGTTATTTGATCTTGATTTTTTAATGAAATAGAACGTTTAAGGTAGAATAGCCAGAACGAAACAAAATTAATGTCAGTATAAATCTAATAATTATAGTATTAACTACAATCCCGATATCATAAGCAAGATTCTTAATATTAAACTATTATTTTATTATTTGATAAGACCTTTGACGTTACATGTTACGTCCCGTCTATTTGAACCGCCCTTAGCGGCGGATTGGCTGGATTTTTTTCCAGAAAAATAATAATATGTAAGTCTTTTCAACCTATTTTTTAAAAAACAAATATTAGAAAGTTTGTGAGTATATATATAAAAGAAAAGAATTAGGCGCTCTTGGGCTTTACATCTCAGGTTTGTGCGCTTGACTCATTTCATGAACGACGTATCATTTGCACCATCTACAAAGAAAAATAAATAAGGGTTGAAAGTTTAGAGCACGGGTGTTCGTTCCATTAGCATAAAAAAAAATAACAAGGGTAAGAATAAAAATAATATATATAAATAGGTTAAGGGTAATATAATAAATATGTCATCTAGAAAGAACAAACAATCAACTTTTTTCACAATATAATTACAACTTTACCACTACTACCGTAATGCTACAATAAAAAAAACTAAATAATCATAGATTTGTCATCAATACAGTAACAAAATTAAAAAAATAGAAATTAGAAAAGAAATATTAAAGTTTGTAATTATAGTAACTGTTTTTTTTATCTAAACCGACAGTTTGGGTTAATCATTTTTTGCCTATACCAAACCCAACCTAACATTCTTCATAATTTTATAATCAATTTAATCGGGTTTTTTATTGTTTTGTTTGTTTTCTCAATTTTCTCAGTTGAATCAAGAGATGTTTTTGAATTTGCAGAATCCCATTTTTGTTGTCATAATGTTAGATAAGGGACAACTTGAAATTTGATCAAATATAAAAAAAAAAAATACAATCAAATGACTAAAATGATCTTAAGTGAAAAAAAGTTTAAAACTATTGTTAATATTTTTTTTCCATTTTTTTTATACAATGTTTTTTTTATTATTAAGTTAGCTTAGAGATAATTTGATATTTGATCAAATATATATATATAAAAAACAATATGGATCATTTGTGATGAACTTATCGACACATAGGATCGCACTTCCTTTGGATGACATGTGTGGCACCTCCTGATCAAGGTTGTCAAAATCGTGATTTTGACACGACACGGAAGGGCCTTTCAAAACTCGAATCATAAGATCATATCATAAAATCGTAAGATCGTACCCGAATTTGTCTGTACAAAAATCGTAAAATCACAGTTAAAATCGTGTGAGCAGAAAAATCATAAAATCGTAAGTAAAATATTTCTGAATATAATATAACATAATTATGGACATGACACTTAATTAGTTTAGGTCCATACATGATTTAAAATAATTTCAAAACACATTACAAAACTATTATGTCCCTAAAATTTTATAAGTTTAACAAATCAGTCACTTACTGGTTAATCCAAACATTTACAGTAACCAAAAAATAACAACTATTATTTCGAGGACAATCATAAAACAATCCACCACTGTAAATGTCACATCCATATTAACTAAAATACACTCGGGCGCACTCTAACAAAAGCCCCTCCCTTGCTTCCTTTCCCTTTCTAGTCTGGTTTCACGAACTTGATAAGTGATAAGCAAACAACCAAGCTGATGGTTAGGGCAAGTCCAATGGTAAAAACTATTTTCAAGAGCTAAATCTCTAAAATAGTTTTTTAAATAGTGTATATTTCTTTTTTGTTTATGCATACTCCAATGGTGAAAACCTTTTTGGAGAGCTATTTTTTATATTATTTTAAATATATTGCAATTATTTTTTATATAGTTTAATTATGCAATTAATTATATAATTAATAGGAATAAATTATAAAATTAAATAATTACTTTTAAAATACCATCCAACATTATTTTAAACAATATTTCGTTGTTTTCATATACCATTAAAATCTTTTTTTGTGTATGAACTAAAAAACATATCTTATATATATATATATATATTATTCAAGTACTTGACACCAAAAGAAATAAAATAAAGAAAAACAAAAAAACCCACACATTATCTTTTTATTATTTTATTTGCTACATAACTTTGCGGTGAGTCACCATCTCTTGCAAAACACATGAAACAAAACCACAACACAAAATCAATTTTTTTTCCCTCTGTTGCTTTCAAGTTTGCTCCTTTTGTTCTCAGTTTGTCTCTCCTTTCCCATCCTTTAGATGACTAGTGGCTTGGGAGCAGAGTGGGCAGTTGAAGATCGGTCAAGAAAGAAGAAGGAAAGAGTGGGGAGCTACTGTGGAGGAGCTTGGTCTGTTGGTTTCTGAATGAGAAAAGGGAGATGATTTGCTGGGGCTGGCGGGTGAGAAAATCTTTCATCCTCTCTGCCTTGCTCGCCTGTGCTCTCGCTCAGTTCCTCAAAATCTCATCACCGAAGTCTGAACACCTTGAAATTGTAAAATCGGATCAATCCAGTTTAATTTTACGAGTCGAGCCGATTTTAAACGGGGTTGTCCGAGTTTGACCGGATTCGAGTTTTCTTCCCGAGTTAACCCGTTTTCATGAGTTGACTCGCAAAATTGTACGATTTTGCGAGTTAACTGGCGTTTTTTATTACCTTGTTTCAAAGGGAAGAATAATGTTTTACTTTTCAATTTTGGCTTCCAATTTCACCTGAAAAGTTTCTTCACCGAAAATTCTGATCTTTTCAATTTAACCCAAATTAAGCTTCCAAACTTAATTTCTCATCAATTAAGCCTTTAATAAATTTAATTTAACTCATTTAAAGTATAATTAAGCCTTTACGCTTAATTAAATCCTTCAATTGGGCTCTCAATTGATCTCTAAATATAATTACACTTTAAATTGGTCGACTATTAAATCAAATTGGCCCCTAAAATATAATTATGCCTTTCAACTTAATTCTTACACAGATATATCCAATAATAAACTATTTTAGCCTTAATAACATTAATTTAACTCATTTAAAGTATAATTAAGCCCTTATGCTTAATTAAATCTTTCAATTGGGCTCTCAATTGATCTATAAACATAATAACATTTTAAATTAGCCGACTATTAAATCAAATTGGACCCTAAAATATAATTATGACTTTCGACTTAATTTTTACACAGATGTACCCAATAATAAAATATTTTAGCCTTAAATTTGCATTTCCCTTCATTTCTAGGCAAAAAAGAGGTATGAGCGGGTTCTCGAAAACGTCCAAAATTTCCACCTTGATTTTTCTACCGACACCAACCCCATTTATTTTATTTTTGTTATTTTTAGGTAGATTTGAGGAATAACCCAAAATTGGGTTATGATAGCGTGTATATATACACTTTATTTTTCTTGTAATCTTAAGCTTCAAATAATAAATAAAATTTTAAAGTATATGAATCATGAATGAAAAATTAATAATTAGATAGGTTCTCACAGCATGGAAGGCTAAAAAGAAGGGTTGTTTACCTATACATATTAGAACACAAGCTGGGATAATTTCAGGCATTGTGTTTTCAAAGTGATAGTTGAATTTGCAGGTCAATAAATCAGCTTTTTCTATACTAGTTGATAGTTAGCAATGCAAGAAAGCACCTTATATTCCTTAGACATTATACTGACTAATTTCGATTTCAAAATATTTCTAGAAATGTTAAAGAATTTGGTGGGGGCTTAGCCTCTTCTCATAAAGATTCATATATTTTCAGATGGCTAGAGTCAAGGGGAGTACTTATCTCCTGAGCATGATATTTCTTTCACTAAGTTCGCACCAACATGAATGGTTAGACCTGGAAGGTAGGGTTCTATCAATCAGCTTGCTGGATCCAACCCTGCTATCCAGTCGATCAGTCTTTTGTTATCCTCATGTTTTCCTGACCCTTAGTTTTTCAATGTTGAGGGCATGAAATCAAGTTCTTTGTGGATGGAGAGTGGCGATTGTCTAGAATATCAGCCCATACTATGTTCTTTTTGTTTGGGATTCTGGCTGAACGGGGAAAAAACCTGAAAGCCAACTAAGCAGCTGTTCAACATCAAGAGCATGGCATCCAATTCCTGAAAGACGTGTTTTCTTATTTTGTGTTTATGTACCATCAAGTAACCATCTTATCTAAAAAATTAAACTATTAGGTGAGGTCCTAGAATATGATTTATATTATTCTCTAACATATTCATTCAAGTAAAAAGCTCTTTGAGCTTAAAACTTATACACAAATCTACATTATCTTCTACTTGATTAGATTCAAACTTGTGATTGTTGGGTCAGCAAGACTCTAATACTATATTAAAGAATCATTTCACCTAAAAACTTAAACTATTAATAAAATTTAAAAAATATAATTTATATTGAGCTTGAAACTTATACACAAAAATCTACAGTATCTTCTACTTGATTAGATTTAAACTTGTAATTGTTGGGTCAACAAGACTCGAATACTATATTAAAGAATTATTTCACCTAAAAAATTAAACTATTAATAAAATTTAAAAAATATAATTTATATTATTCTCTAAATTTATTTTTTTCTGATATTATAAATAAAACACAGTTACAAGGCAGAGACGGCACGTGAGGAAAGTCCTCATTTCGAGCCTTCTTAAATCATGCAATGTTACATTATTCCACCTTGTTTTGAATTACGAGAAAGTATATTTATGAAACCTGCCGAAACCCGAAAGACGTAGGTTGTGGATTACTAGCATTAGCAGTCAACCCAACTTGGCCAAGTTTTCGAGCTGGTATTCACCGAGTTAACTACGCTTTTTTTGCATTTTAAATCACAATCTCATAATAATAGCATTAATTAAAAAGAATAAAAATGAAACGTCTGGCTAAGATGTAAGATGCCAAAGTGGTAATTTTGCAGCACAGCACCATCACACCATGGCCACACAAATTAAATAAAGCTTACCGGACATGACATGAATGGACTAGGGTAGCTTACATCTGTCCTCCTCTCCTAGTTAGTTACTGCTAATGGATTACATTATCTGCTATTTAGCAGCAATTCCCAGTTAATTAGAGCAAGTTGATGCCATCCTGTAGCTAACACGCTCCAAGGAAAACATATAAAATGAATTCAGCCGGTATTAAAAGCAAAACCCAAGTATCCACTTGTGCTGTAGTGGCTATTAAGAAGTACATTATCAGGGGAAGAATTAGCTAAATTGTCGTAGAACGAAAAAGACATATAGGATGCTGAAGGCCACAAAAACAGATTCACGTAAGCCAACAAGAACAAGTAAAACAGTACCAGTAGATTGATAAACTGATAAAAACTAAAGAAACAAAGCCAACAGTACTCTTGACTTGTCTCTCTGCAGATAAATAAACCCTAAACTTTCTTATTCTTCTTATGCTTATATTCTTCTGCTAAACGAAAATCTTAGAACACATATCTCCCTGTCTTCTTCATTTTACATCTCTTTTTGGATGGTTGAAACAAAATCTGTAACCTTTTTGATGCACTTTCTCTCTACCCTTTCTTCTCAGAGAGGTTTTGCACTTTCTCTCTACCCTTTCTTCTCAGAGAGGTTTTGCACGTTCTCTTCACGGGCTTATTTACCACTTTGACTCTGGCAAACAAGCCTGGTACTATCGATGCCTCGGCCTTGATCCCTAAAGAAAACCTCACAAGACAGTTTTTTTCCTGTAATATTTGAAACCCTCGGCTTCCCTTCTTTTTTCCCTTTGAGCTATCTTGTCCTCTCATCAAAGAAAGGCTACAAAAATGGAAAAGATGAAGAGAAATGTGAGCGAGAAAATGATGTTACAAAAGCAGATGAAGAACAAGAAAGGTGATGACAAAAAGAACAGGTTCTTGGTAAGTATCAATGTTGTTGGGAGTGCAGGGCCTATAAGGTTTGTGGTTAATGGGGATGATCTGGTTTCTGGGGTCATCGACACTGCTTTAAAGACTTATGCCCGTGGCGGCCGGCTACCAGTTCTTGGCTTTGATGTCAATAAATTCCTTCTCTACTGTGCTAATCCAGCTTCAGATGGTATTTTCCCTTTCTTGAAAGTTTTACGATTGTTTTTCTTTTTATTTTTTGCCTTGAATTCTTTCCTTATTTTCTTTTTATTTGATATTAATATTGATTGTTTCTCATCTATAACATTTAACTATAAACTAATCTAGGATTATATGAAAAAAAGACTTGGATTTGTAGTCCATTACAGGATCAACCGACGTTCAGGTACAATCAAAAACTAACTCGATCCGAGTTAAGCTCTAAGGATTAGATCGGAGTTAAAGTAAATCTAGATTAGATCTCCAAGTCCAAGGATCAGATTTAACATGTTCAATTCCAAAAACTTCTCTTTTTTCAAGATTTTAACACTGTAGTAGCGTTGAATAAGCTAATTGGTAGGTAGGGTAAAATCATATTAATTATTATTTTCATGCAGCGTTGAATCCATGGGAACCAATAGGTTCTCAAAAGGGAAGGAATTTCATGCTGTGCAAGAAACAGTTGCCACCACAAAAGACAGAGACGAGTTCAAAAATCATCACAGCAAAAAAACCAACATTCTCATTGATGACCTCCATTTCCACGCACATGAGAAATGGTTGGTGCTTGAAAATATCAGCAGCTAAATATCAGAAGAAAGCATGTCTCTGATTATGAATGTACGTGGTATCTCGATGCTTTTTCTGGAGCATATACTAAATACAATAATAATAATAATAATAATAATAATAATAATAATAATAATAATAATAATAATAATAATAATAATAATAATAATAATGTGTTGTAGAAACGAGAGCATATGTTCTCGATATATATATCAAATTTTAATAATGTGCAAACGAATGGCATCTTTGGCATTATGTTACTTCATATATTCTAATATTATTTAAGAGAAAATATTGTCTAGTTTTACAGTATCAATCATATCTTTCAGTCTTACTATTAGACCATGATAAAATTTTATGATTCTCCTAACATATTGTTACATCAAAAGTTATATTTTAGGGAAATTAAAGTTTAGATAGACCTTGCAAGAATATCGATGATATTTTCATAGCTGTCCATGAAAATTATGTCTGTGTCCTTTATTTTATTTGGATTGACTTTTTTTTTTCAATTTTATCATTCAACAATATGTTTATTGAGAACCAAGATTTACATTTTTCTTTTATTTAGTGTTTCTATTGTTTCAATGCCGGGTCATGTATTTTGAAGATTAACCATGTTGACTTGAGTCGATTTAATATTTCGTGGCCTCAACACTCTTTCAAGAGATTTATCATCTTGAGTTATTTTATAAAATCAAAATATATTTTTATTGTCTAAATGTATATATAATTATTTGGGTCAAATATGCTATCCACGCAGCTCAAACTCTTTATTTACCTCTTAGTGTCTATTTACCTTTCCAAGGAAGGACTAAATAGAAAACTTACCGGTTGAATAATATTTAGTATTTTTGCATTTATCTGTTTTCCAATTTCATACCATAAATGTGCCTCTCTATTTTAGAACTTAAATCCCACGAACCCCAATGAGAAAACTTGTGTGTGTGATCAAAAGAACGTAAAGCCCAAGGCCAAGTGATTCAATAGCCCGTACTGTTGATGAGAGACAAAAACTTATTGTCTAAAATCTGTTCTTAAAACCTACAGCTTGGATTAAGGATTAAGGGAATGTTTGGTATTACTTTTGATTTTGTGGTTGAGGTTTTAAAAAAACAGTTTTATAATAAGCACTTTAGCTGCGATTCAAAATAATTTTTAAAATATTTAGTTAAAACTGTGGTTGAGTTTGAGGTTAATGAAAAGAAGTTTCAAGTGTTTGGTTACCAAGCTTTTCATATTGCTTTCAACTTGTGAAATTACTTTAAAGTGCGTGTGTGTTGTTTTTTTTAATATTTAATAATAATAATGAAATGTAATTAATAGTTCAAGTAAATTAGACAATTGTTTTTATTCTGACATTAAATTACTTGTAATTTTATCATGAACTATAAATCCATACGTAAAGGTCTCTACGATCCCAGAACAACGTATAGTAAAATATCATAAGAAAAAAGATTAGAATTACGAGACAAAAAATATATTGTGATCTCCTTCTAATATATTTATTTATATTTTATTTAATAATATATTAGATTATGGTGATTTTTTGCAATTTTCTGGTGCACCACAATCTAAGAGTGTGTTTGGTTGTGTTGTCTAAATTGAGATTGTAAAAAAGTTGGTATTTTATTATTTGGTTAATGCAAAAAGTTGAAAATTTTATGTGGGTCCCACATAATAAAATTGATAAAACATTGTTTCGCAAAAGCAGCTAATCGTTGGGTTTGTACCACCATTTCTGTTATTGCTTCTCTCATTGTCTAATCTCTCTTTTTTTAACTTATACTTGTTGGCTGACTTAGCCACTGGCACGCTTTGTTATAGGTGGGACCGAAGAATATGGAAAGAAAATTATACATTGTTTTTTGCTAACATGTTTTCATCATAAAAGTTTTTTTTAATGATAAGAAAAGGAATGATACCAAAAGTAAATGAAAAAAAATAATAATGAAATTCATGAATAACTTACCAGTTCTCCAAGATAAATTGAATAAAAAATCAATTCCAGTAATAAAAAAAATTGCAAGTGATATTAATGATCTGATGAATTTAATTAAAATTAAAGTTGCTTGTTTTTTTATCCAAAGTTTTAAATCAAATCTAGTTAATATGAATATTTAAAAAATAATATGTGTGTTTGTGTTTATATTATTTACAGTAATTTCACAAGTTGACAGTAATATGAAAAGTATGGAAACCAAATACCTGAAACTGTTTTTCATTAAACCTCAAACTCAACCACAATTATAATCAAACACTTCAAGTTCAGTTATAAACCGCAACTAAAAATACTTTTCATGAAATTGCTTTTTTAAACCTTAACCACAATACCAAACACACCCTAAGTCTTGTTGTTTTAGTTATCTTGTTATTAGATGCTCATGGTGTAAGAAAACATAACCAATTCTTAGTTGATGTTTGATTTGGAAAGATTAAATAAAGTTAAATTGGATTAAAATAAATGAAGTTGTGGGAAGCAAACTTGAACACTAAACAAGTATTGGCCCCACTTTCTTTTCTTGCAAACATCAATATTGTTTTTTCCTAACAAAATGGGGTTATAGAAAAAAAAATTCTCAACTTCCAGAAATGGTTTGAACCATTTTTTTTTTTTGACACTCCTGTGCCTTTTCCTTATTAGGGTGCATCACTTACTATTGCGTCCTACTTGATCAACTAAATTCCATCTCATAGTTTGACCTTCCATACGACTATCAAAATCATAAATTGAAGTTTGTCCTCACCATCTATGTCAAACCTGCCCATAAAAGTTTTTGGCTATATTGTATTTGTGCACATACCAAGTCTTGCTCATCATAAACCACAACCATGTGTGTTATGATGTGTTTTTGTAGGTTATGACCTCCATCAAAAAAGGTTTAGATGTTTTCACCCATCAGCTCATAAACTTCATGTTACCATTGATGTACAATTCCATGAACTTCATATGTATTATCTTGGTACCTTAACTATAATTTAGTGGGACAAAAGTATCAATATCAATGACTTGTAGTTTCTTAGCCATCCAACCAAAAATATAAGCCACAATCTTGAACCTAAACCAGTCAAAACTACAGACCCTAAAACTATTGCAACACATGAAGCAATTGCAATAGCTTGACTTGAATAACTCTCTTGTCATGCAAATAAATTATAGCCCTCTAGCTGCAAAATTGAGCTTCCCCTGTGTGATCAATGTCATAACCCAATTTTTAGGTTACTCCCCAAAATCTACCAAAAATAACAAAAATAAAATAAAAAGGTCAACATGGGTAGAAAAATCAATGTGCAAATTTTGGTTCTTTTTGAGAGTCTAATTGTATATCTTTTGTTCTAAAAAATGAGAGAAAATACAAATTAGAGGTAAAAATTAAGTCAAAAATCATAATTATATTTTTTTTATAGGCCAATTTGATTTAATCATGGGCTAATTCAAAATATCATTATGTTTAAGAATTAATTTAGGGTCCAATTGAAGAATTTAATTAAGTGCAAGGACTTAATTATGCCTTAAATTGATCAAATTAATTTTATTAAGGCTTAATTGATGAAAAATGAAATTCTTGAATTTTATTCGGGTTCAATTGATAATTTTGGAATTTTTGGAGACCCAATTGAATTTTTCCAAACTAATTGTGCAAAATTAAGGGTCAAATTGAAGTTTAATTGTCAATTGAAGGTCAAAATGCACAAATCAAAAGAGAAGGACTAAAATGAAAAAGGCACGCAAAAGTTAAGGTAAAGTTGAAATTTGGCCAGGGGTATAATCGTATAAAATTACAAATTTAAATCCAATTGAGGGTGCAAGTAATAAAATTACAAATTGAAGGACCAAAGTGTATTTGTCCATTAACCATTGTCAACAACACGCCGCCGATCAGCGACTAGCAAGCTGCAACAGCTTGACTTTTTCTTTTGCCATTAATTACCCACCGAAAGCAAGCCTTCATGATCCTATAAATAGGAGAGAAAAACCGAGAAGAAGATGGCCAAAGAAGAGGAAAAAAACCTGCGAAAAAACGAGAAAATTGGAAGAAGAATTCGGTTACAAAGGAAAAAAAACCCTGCAAAAACAGAGTAAAACAAAGAGGAAGACGTTACAGAGGAGGGGAGAAAAACAGAGAAAAGCTGGAGAAGACAATGAAGGTTTCATGAAAATTTTGAATTTTCCATTTCTTCCCATCTGCTCATCTTCATCCTCCCTCTCTGCCTTCATTTCTTTTTTTTCTTCTCCATCTCGCTCGACAGACTTCTGTCTCTTCTCTCTTCGTTTTCGCCTCTCTCTCTGACAGACCGAGGCCATCTCTCTCTCTCTTTCTTCCTCTCGACCAGCCAATCACCACCACCGAAGACCACCCAACCACCTCATCATCACCAGACTCTCCACTACCTCTCCAGCAACGTAGCCACCATCTCGGGAGAGGACAGGAGCGATAGCCACTATCGCAGCAAGAACAGGCCGCCGGCTTCCGACGCCCATTCCGTACGACACAGACCTTCGTTTCCAAAACCATGACGATAGGAAAGACCACCTCGATCCCCTCTACAAGTCTATATAATCAGGTAACCCACTCATTGATGTTGAACACTTCACATGAACAGTGCACATGCACTGTTCTTATTCTTTGTTTTTTTTGTGGATCGGGCTGGGTTGGCCCGACCCAGCCCGAAGACATGTGGGCTTCCAGCCCACGATGGCTGGAAGCCCAGACCATTACAACTGGGTTGTCATCCCCCAGTGACTGACAGCCCAGCCCAATAATAATAAAAAATAATAAAATAATAATAATAAATAAATAAATAATGATAAAAAATAAAAATATATTTTTTTAATACTCTTGAAAGACATATATTTATATATATATTTATTATTATTATTACAGAAAAATCAAAATACCAATGTTTTCGTGCATACGGCCGAATTCCAAACCTTTTCTCTTTGTATTTCTCGTAAAAAATATGTTGCATATTTTTCCTTATTTTTAAAACAAAATTTTGGATATCGTAACCGGTTTGCGATTATCCATTGGTATTCGACCAAAATATCAAAAATAATTCCACAACCTTTCGGTTTTAGCTTTCATGGTGTAAATTTACATTGTAAAATACACCTGTATATAAAAATATTTTTACTACGGTGTAAAATTATATTGTATGATACATCCGTAGATTAAATAATTTTAACTACGGTGTAAAATTGCATTGTAAAGTATATCCGTAGATAAAATAAAACTTATAAATGCGGTGTAAAATTACATTGTAAAGTACACCCGCAGACAAAAAAAAATGTTTTTTTTAAAATGCAGTGTAAAAATTCTAACCTAGAAAAAACAATCAAACAACAATGCAGCTTATCTTAGGTAGGGTACACTAGGGGTGATGTGTCTTCCCCTTGCACAATAAGTCTCCTTACCCAGACTCTCGCAGACCAAGAGGTTCCTAGTAACCTTAATGCTAGGTGGCGACTCCCAATATTTATAGTTGTAAATTTTATGACTATTAAACCTCACATTTTCATCGCGCGCCGTTGTCCCCCCGAATCAAGGGGTGAAGGCGGGGTGCGCAGCGCGTCAAAAAATCGTTGTTGCGACAATCAAGATAATATGGTTGAGCCAGTTGGACCACAACACCAATTATCTCCACTTAATGGCTCTACTTCTCATCATGATTCATCCCTATCAGGAACCTATAGTAAGTCATGAACCTCCACTTTGAATATTTTTTAATCATACCACAAGAGAAGATCCTAGAGTTAGTTTTGAACATGTTAATTCTACTCCTAGTACCGATTGAACAATTATGTTTCTCATCTTAGGTTATCAAAGGCATGTGAATCATTTGTAAATCAATTATTTATTGTATATATACCTAATAGTATGTAGAAGGCCTTGAAAGATTCTAGGTGGAAAGAAGCAATGATCGAGGAGATGAAATCCTTTAAAAACTACAATATGAGAGGCGGTTGATTTACTAATTGGCAAAAAAAACATGTGGGATGTCGATGAATTTTTACAATTAAATACAAAGCAGAGGGTGACATTAAGAGATTCAAAGCTTGACTTGTAGCTAAAGGATATAATTAAACATATAGGATTGACTATGTAGAAACATTCACACCAGTGTTCAAACTAAATACAGTACGTATACTTTTATCATTAGCTGTGAATTTTGATTGGCCGCTACATCAATTTGATGTAAAGAATATTTTTCTACATGAAAATCTCCAAGAGGAATTATAATTGGAGTTGCTTTTAGGATGTAATTTGTAGATTGAAGGAAACACACAAGTGTATAAATTGAAAAAATTATTGTATAGTTTAAAACAATCACCAAGGGTTTGGTTTGGCATATTTGAAAGTTCAATAACTGCATTTGGATATCGACAGAGTAATTTTGATCAAAATCTTTTCATAAAACATTATAAAGGAAAGTTCATTGTGCTAGTTATATATGTTGATGATATGATTGTAACAAAAGGTGATGATAATGAAAGGAAAACTTAACAAACCTACCTTTTTCATGAGTTTGAATCAAGGACATTAGACCATGAATGTATTTTTTTAGGAATCGAGATGTTAAGGCCTAAATAAAACATATTCTTGTCATAACAAAAATATATTATAGTTTACTAAATGAAGTTGGCATGTTAGGTTGCAAACCAAGTGATACATCAAATTAGGTACATTTTTAAATTGTCCCACAAATAAAGAACTATATCAAAGACCTGTAGGGCAGTTCATGTATCATGCACATACTCGACCTGATCTAACATATTGTTTTAGTGTTGTTAGTCAACCCATGCACTCGCATAATGAAGATCATACGGATGTTCGAATATGAATCTTACAATATTTGAAGTCTTAATGGGAAAAGGAATTATATTCACTAATGCAGATTGAGGTTGATTAATTGTTGATAGGCATTCAACCGCGAGGTACTTAACATTTGTTCGTGAAATTTTGGTTACAGGACGAAACAAGAAACAAGAAGTTGTGGTTAAATTTAGTACATAAGCTGAATATAGAGGTATGGCTAATGGTGTGTGTGAGCAATTATAAATTAATAATCTACTGCAGGAACTTAAGATTTCACTAACATCTTCTATAAAACTTTATTTTGATAATAAGGTATCATGTGAAATAAATCATAACCTTGTTTAACACGATCAAACTAAACATGTAGAGATTGATAGATATTTTATTAAGGATAAACTGGAGTGAAGGTTATTGAAGTTTCTCTTGTGTGATATCAAGATCAACTTACTAATATTTTCACTAAGGACATGTCAAGTCAATCAAGCCTTCTTGAAGTTTCTCTTGTGTGATATCAAGATCAACTTACTAATATTTTCACTAAGGACATATCAAGTCAATCAACCCTTCTTGAAGTTTTTCTTGTGTGATATCAAGATCAACTTGCTATTATTCTTAATGAGACTATATCAGGTCAAGTCTTCCATTAATTTCTGGACAAGTTAGGCATGCACAATATCTATGTACCAACTTGAGGGGAAGTTGTAAATAGATTAATAAGATTGTTCACTTGATAATTATGTGATAACAGTAATCTCTGTAACTATGTGATATTCCCTACTTATCTCTTATTCTTTAGGAATAAGTTTTGTAAAAGGCTATTAAAGTCATGTATCATGGAATGGAAAATACGAGAGTTTGAATCAATAATTTCTACATGAGTTATTATGATCACTAAAAAATCAATTAGATCAAATAAGTTTTTCCATGTTAAAATGTTGATCAATTCAACCAAGATTCAATTAAAAACTCGACCAGGATCAAACTTAAAACCCTAGTATGTCAGATGAAGTTTTATATTATAATTTCCTCAACATACTATACTCTATAAATGACTTGCCGGTAAAAACAACATAATATTAAAGTATTAGATACACGCATTTATGCTATTTTTATATATATATATTTAGAGATGTTTTGAATTGTAAGTTACACAACAGATTAATAAATAAATAAAAGCCTTCCCTAATAATTATACATGTTCAAAAAATAAAAACCACAATTATCTACCGTACGTTCTAAACATATGATATTCAAAGCCATACGTTAAAACCATAAAACATGGCAAAAATCTTTGTGCACTTCATGTAATATTAGGATATACATGAGCATGCATGTATGTCCCTCCCTCCACTTCATGATAAAACTTAACCCTAATCCTATGATCTGTTCATTTCCCTGCTATTCACTCACTTTAACAAATAATATTGCCCTTTATAATGGATTATCGGATAACCTTAGCACCAACTACAGCTACTTTTTCCGATCTTCATAATGAAGCCAGAGATTACCTCCACTTATCCACACCCATTTGATGAAAGTGGTGGCGAGTAGACCAACTGGCATCTTCACCCTAGAAATTTTTTAGATTTACAATTTGACACTTGCCGATGTTTGTGATTGTGATAATAGTTGTTTTTTAAACTGTATTTTATTTAGAAATATATTAAAATAATATATTTTTAATTTTACAAAAATATTTTAAACAATAGTAAATCAAAATAATATTTTATAAAAAAAAAACACACATTTTAAGTGCTTCCAAACAGGCTTGATTGATTTGGCCGAACTTATTTTTTCCCATCCTTTTTTGTATAGACTAACAATTTTCATATAGTTTAGCCACATATATTTCTTTACGTGGGTAACCGAAGGTGCCTGGTCCCGTAGTATCTTATAGCTTCCCCGGCTAATTATAATTTGTAACGATGCTTTGCATGAATAAAAAGAAAGAAAGAGATATACAACCCATAAAAAATTAAAAAACTTGACATTCAATTCAAAAGGAAGTACTAGTATTACTAAATATTATATTATAGATAGACAGATAGATATTAACTCTAATATAAATGGCGTGGGCAAAACACTGTGCACTGTTTTGCCCACGCCATTATATATATATATATATATATATATATATATATATATATATATAATTCTCGGTTTTTTGTATTAATTCTTTTGGTTTTTTTGGATAATATTTATATTTTGTCCATATTTATATATTTAGATTATTTTTTATTACTTTCCGTTCTAAAATTTTAATTTATATTGGTTACACTGTATTTTATTTTTAAAAATTCTTTTATTGTTTTTTTTCCAAAATTTTGATTTGTTGCAGTTTTATCATTCAATTGAAATTAATTATATATATTGTTTTTTTTATTTTGACACTTATTCTTTTAATTTTTTATTTAGTATTGATTCTTTTCTTTTCTATTTTTTTTTATCTTTCTTGGACAATGTTTATTTTTTGTCCATATTCATTCATTTAACTTTTTGGTTTTTATTTTGAATTTTTGTCATTTTATTTTTTATTGAGATTTTATTTTTATTCAGTTCAATTCTGAAATTTTAATTTATGTTTGTGATCATTTTAAAATTAATATTGCTATATTTTTTTCTTTTTTTTGTTATCTATTATTTTTATCTAATTTTCATATTAAATGATTTTATGACTTTATTGTTTGTACAATAATAGTGATTGTTTTTTATATTTTTTGAAAAAATATTTTTTTAAAATTATTCAGGTCAATTTAATAATTTTAATTGTTGTAGTAATGATAATAACAGTAATGTGGGGATGAATTTTCAATTTATATGTTTTTTTTTCTTTTTGGAGATAAAAAATTAACTACTTATTTTTTTTATTAATACAGATACTTTCAAAATTTATATTTTATTTGTTGTGTTTAATTTAAATTGAATTATAGAATAAATTAATCTTAATACAATGTATTCAATAATTAAGATATCGCAATCTTCTTGCTTTTCTTATAATGATAATTTTATACTGGTTATTTCATTGAAACCTATTAAACAAAAAAATTATATCCATTTAAAATTCATATATTTTATAAAAAATTTATACTTCACAAGATTTTTACACAAATTTATTATTTTGTCAAAATTTATATTAAAATAAAAAATAACAAATAATTAATATTTTTTTATGATAAAAAAATATGATTCCGGTCGCGACGAGACGAGAGTGTCATATCTAGTACATATAGAGAGAGAGAGGCTATGAGAAGAAGATTAGAATATATGGTTGATTTTAAGGTTCTATGGATGGTGATATCCACTCAAGAAGCAAGTGCTTATCTCGCTCCTTTTTGATTTGACCACTAGGGGGGCTTATATGGAGTAGAGTATCAAACTATTGTAAACTATTAATAAAAAAATTGTAAACAAAATAAAAATTACATTTTCACGAAAATTTTAGTTTTTTTCTTATATATATATATATAGTCATATAATAAAGTTTTTTAAGGAGTAAGATGAAAACAATTCATCCCTCCATTAACCGAATTAACAACCCTTTATCTAAAGAATCCATTTAAAAAAATTTATTTCCTTTCTTCATGTCGCTTTGAAATAAAATATATATATATATATATATATATATATATTACTTATTATCTAAATATCGTTGTGGATTCATTGTGCACACAGACACAGCGCACTGTGGATTGCAACAGTGTTTCTTTTTTTTCGTTTTTTTTTCATAATTATCCTTTTTCTTCTTTTTTTTCCTCTGTTTTTTGCTTCTTCTTTTTTTACCTTTTTTTTATTTTTTACTTATTTTTTTTTCATTTTTTCTTATTACATTTTTTTTCTACTTATATATTTTTTTGGTTTTTTTTTTCATAATCGGGATGTCCGAGCTCGCTTAAATGCACCAAGATTAATCTCCATATCCAAATTTTTTTGATAACCACGGTGTCCAGGCCAACTTATGCATACCACGACAATACAGACCCATTTTGTTTTCTAAAATGCTTTCTTGCTGATACATTTTTTTCTTTTTTTATAATTTTTTTATTCACTTATACATTTTTTTATAACCGGGATCTCCGACCAGCTTAAGCACACCACGACTAATTCTTGGGCCGAATTTTTTTAAAAACAACATGGATTGCTACAATGCTTTCACGCTTATATTTTTTTTTTCGCTTATACATTTTTTTGTAGTCATGGTCTCTTAGCCAGCTTAAGCTCTTTTTTTCACTTATATATTTTTTTTATAACCACGATCTCCGGGTCAACTCAAGTGCACCACCACTACTCCTCGGACCAAATCTGTTTTTTGATAATCGGGGTGTCCAGGCCAGCGTGGACACACCATGACTATTCTCCGAACTAATTTATTATTATTTTTTATTTTTTTTCCTTATACGTTTTTTTGTTCACTAATCTCCGAACCAATAATAATGATAATTTTAGTGATTATTTTTTTTATAGAAATCTTTTTATTTTTTTTAAAGATTTTCCTGAAATTTTAATTTATATCGGTGATCATTTTAAAAGTAATATTACTCTATTTTCCCTTTATTCGTTTTTTTTCTGTTTCTTTATTTGTTCTTTAGATTATATGATTTTTATGATTTTATTATTTATGCAATAATAATGATAATTTTAGTTATTGTTTTTTTATAAAAATCTTTTGCTTTTTTTTCATGGAAATTTAATTATTTTAATTGTTTTGACAGTAATGTTAGCAATAATTTTAGCTTTAATAGCAATGATAATGGCAATAACGTCAGAATGGATTTTCAATCTATGTTTTTATCTTTTTGTTGATAGAAAATTAACAACTTATTTTTTTTATTTGATTATTGTATGTATTTTCACAATTTATATTTTATTTTTGTTTAATTTAAATTGAATTATAAAATGAACTAATCTTAATACAGTGAACTTAATAATTTAGATATCGGAGTTTTCTTGCTTTTTTAATGATAATGATAAATTTATGCTGGTTATTTCGTTTGAAACTACTAAACAGATAAATTTATATCGATTTTAAATTCATATATTTTATAAAAAACTTGCACTTAACATGAATTCTGCACAAATTTATTATTTTAGCTAAATTTATATTATAATAAAAAATACATATAATTAATATTTTTTACATTGAAAAAAATATTATACGCTCATGCAATGCCATGAGGCCATTGTCCAGTATATATATATATATACAAAGAAAGGCTATTGGGATGGTATTTGTTTTTTGGAGGGGGCAGAAAATTGTTTTAACTATATGAAAAACTCAAAAAGTCAAGGGTTGGATTGGAATTTTCAAAACTTGAAAGAAAAAAAAAACATCTTAATCATTAATCCTAAGTCTGAATTTTTTTTATTTTTTATTCTTTGTTCCTATCTGGACAATTATTCATACTTTCAAAAAGTGTCTCTCGACAATTGATTAGGTTTATTAAATATCTCTTCGAAGTTGGCTTGTCAATCTATCGTTAATCCAAAAATATTGTCTGCCAAGTATTCTTCTTAAGATTAAATGCCGACCTTTCTATGTATTTTTTTTCCAAGGGTTACATCATGCAAGCATTTAATTATATAAATGAAGAATCATCTTAATTATTTGTTCGACTAGTCTCGCTACAAATTAAATCATTTTTCTCTAACACAAGAATGAGTGTGTATATGTTTTAAAAGTGTTTTTTTATATTGAATAAAATAATATAGCTATGAATAAAAAAAGTTGATTATCACATATATGTTAATATAAACATATAAGATATTAAGTTAATTTTTAACATATTAAAATAAAGGAATAATGTTGCAATTCTTACAATGAAATCCTGTTTACTTAATCTTTGTACAATAATTTCCGATAAAAGTGTAAATAAAAAAAATTACAAGAGAATGAAGATAAGAGAAGCATAATCAGTATAAATAGGCAAAGTATAAAGTGTAAGTATTTCAAGCATAAAGAATAAAAAAAAAAGATACATATTTTTTTTTGTAGAAAAAGTGTGAAGAAAAAAAGGAAAAACTAGTAAAATATTGCAAGAAAAAAAAAGATAAATAGGACAGATGTAAGGTGATAAATACATCAAATACAAAAAGAAAAGGAAGAAAAACAAAAATTACATAATATCAAAATTAAATTTTAAAAAGATATGGATTCAATTTTATATGATACGGGACTTTTTTACTGTAAATATTAATATAAATATAAGTATCGAATCTTTCTTCCGGCGAAGGAGAAAGACATCGAGTTCTCTCTCGGCGGAGGAGACATAGGAGAAGTATCCTTTACATGGTGATGCCTACGTTTCCATACTCATAAGCCGATTCCAGAAACATTTTGCAGGCCACGCATAAGCTCTATAATTATTAATATAATAATCATTTTAGATTTATATAATTATTAATTTTAGAATTTATTAAATTATTTAAATGTATGGAAACACGTCGTTACTTGATAAAAAAAAAGTAATGATTTTATTTAAAGGTTAACATATAGATACACATCACGGTGTTTTATATATATATATTAATTCAAAAATATATATATTAATTAAAAAAAATCTAAGAAATTACAAGTCTTCAAAGCAAGTTATAAAAAAAAATACACTACAATTACACACTTGGGTTGGGTTTTAACTTTTATCCCCTCAAAAAGTCTCACTTTCACCCTCATCAACTCTCAACCATACTTCACTAAATTCACAAGGGTTTACCGAGTTGACTCATTGCTGTGAATCACCAGCGGCGAGCCGCCACGCCGAGGTGGCAATTAGTGGCCTTGTATGCCACCCAAGCATGAGACACCCATTATTCTCCTCCACCCTATACCCGTCACCACCGGCAAAGAGGGCCAGCAACATACTAGCTTGTTTAAAGGCATTCGACCCAAGATGAACCGGGTCAAACCCAGCCGAATCCAACCGAGTTCTCCACTGAGCCAACGTCTCATGTCGCTCAACTCGGTCAGCCCCTTCACATGCCACCACATTACAAATATGTCTCCCCAAGTACAGCTCAGACATATCCAGGTCCTGACTCCGTGGACTCATCCCGGACCCTTCGAGGGAGTCAAACAAACTCGAATAATAATGTAAAGCCTCTGTGAACCGGTCTAGAAAAACCGGACTGTTGTGGTTTGCTTCCTGTTCAACAACCGTCACAATTTTAGGTCTCATGGCCTTGATAGACCCGAGAACCTTTTTTATGCCACCCGGCCGAGCCAACAAACGATGCAGCTCAAAAACCGAGTTAACAGCCACTGCCTCCACCTCTGGAGGGAGGAGGCCAAGCATCTCCGCATCAAGATCCGCCAAAGAGTTTGCTACGAATCCGCGAAACTGGAATTCCACTCCAATAGTTCGAGCCAATTGCGCCAGCTTCCACCCCACTTGCTGCAAAGCATCTGTGTTATCAGGCTGCGGCGGCCCGATTCCCGTCAACCGAAACGCTGGCGGACCACCAGGCCTTAATGCAAGAGCTTGCATCAACGCCGGCCATTGCATTCCCTGTTTTAAACCAAAATCGATAACGTGGACTCGACTTGCATCCGCGAAAGCTTCAAGAATGGCTTGGTTGGCAGTGAAATGTGCGAATTTGAGATAAGGGCAAGTTTCGTAGAAATGCATCTCTAAAGTATCTAAACATGAAGAATCGAGAAAGTAGCCTTGAGGAGAAATCTTGTAAATTCGACGAGCTAAAGCTTCAGCGAAGTAAGTTGCAACTTTTCTCATAGCCCCAGTTTGAGATGCTGCAAGTAGTCCTATACGCTTGACAAGGGCATCAGCAAGCTCAAGATTTTCTTCCTGAGTTTCCTTTGCACAAGCCAAAAGTGTGTGGACAAGACGGACTCCAGCTTCCTGTGAGTCCATCAGGACTACAGGTCTCGTGGGCCCTGACAGAGTACCTGAAACTGCCATTGCTTGCGGAGATGAAGTAGAAGTGGAGGATGCTGTGGGAGATTGCAAGGAGTTCACGGCAGGCGCCGGCGCAATATCAGACCCAATTGGAGTGAGCTTCATCCGCTTCCTGTCGTTACTCCTATCGAATTCTTGTTGTGGAAAGGCAGCAACTCCAGGGATTGCTCTGAGATCATATTCAGAGTCGTCAGTGAATACTTTAGATTGAGAATTCCTGGAGAAATCTAAGGAGGTGATAGGGGAGGGTTGTCCAAGGAGTGAATCTCGGTTGCTGGAAAGAAGAATAGATGAATCAAAATCAGTAGAAGGTAGATTGTTGAATTCAGAAAGCATACTTTGAACCCAACCAGAGAGATCCGAAGGGTTATAGTGAACAGTATCAGAAGCAAGATGAGAGATCCCATCTTCTGAACCCAGAACCATCTCTAGTTGCTCAAGCTTCTGAGCTACATCAGCCATATCCGAAGACTTGATTTTGTAACCCAAAACAGCAAGTAATTCATCATCCATCCCACCCTCCGCATCTTGATCATCTTCAAACCATGATTTTCCTTTCCCGGTGTCCATCGATGAAGAAGATGATGCAGCTTTGTTTCCAATGGTTTCTTTATGATCTCTCTTCATTTTTCTTTGGTGTTTTCTTTTCTTCTTGATTTCGAAAGAAAAAGGGTTCAAGAAAGAGAGGAATGGTTTCTTTATGGTTTCATCTCATAGTTTGGTGGTATGGTGGTGACACGGGGAGATGAATTATTAGTTTATTTCCTTTGTTTTCGCATTTAAAGGCATAAAATAAAACAAAATAAGAGTTCGTGAAGTAATGATAGGCAGCTGGTGAGATAAAGGAGAGGCCCAATGAAACAACGGAAGTGGAAGAGATAAGGAACAATGGAGGCCATAATAATGGGGCGTAATTATTATTATTTTTTATTTTTCTGGGTTTGTGAAAGCGACGGTGAATTTTATTCTTCTCCCTCCTTTCTATCTTTAGTTGTTAATTTAATTTAATTTAATTTCCTAGTGAATATGTTTTCGTGAAGGCTTCATTGTCAATAATTGTATGTGTGTGTGTTTTACTCCTAGTAAAACTTGTATATTGAATATTTTAATGAAATAAACTTATCAGTACTAATTTTTTTTAGTATTATAATTTTATATAATACTAAATAAAATAATGAGTTCATTACTATTTCTTCTACTCCCTGTTTTCTTTTTGGTCTATGACCATAGATTGAATTTTTTTTATATATTAATGTTGATGTCTGAGTCAGCTTTTATATATTTCAACTAATTTTATGAGTCCTAAATGCAATGATCATATAAATTTTCAGCAATCATCATATCAATAATCATATAACTTAAACCTGAAACCACAGGATCAGACAACTTACTCTAGAGTCTTCTTATTTAACCATCTATAAGATATTTACGAGTTGGCTACCCCGTGCGTTGCGCTAGGCTTTTTTAATGTAGTAAAGTGATTAATTATTCGGCCTGCAAAGAATTATTTAGTTGGTAGATAATAAATTGTAATAGATAAATTTTATTGTATTTTTTTGTTTGTATCGAATTAGTTGGATGTTGTTATCAGTTTAAGTGCTCGGATAATAATTTAGTTGACAACTTTCAAAATTATAATCGATAAAATCTATTAAAGATGAGTGAATTGTATTTTATAGCCAATTCATTAATGAGTGAACTTGCTTAAATATTTTATAAATTTATGTGATTTACATATTGAAAAATTATAATTGATTAATTGTCGGGGGTGTTTCAACTGTTCTGACAATTATATTAATTGGTGGACGCAAATTTGCAATTAATAAAATGAATAAAAGATGAATTATTTTTTTCTTGTATCAAACTTGTTGATAATTGGGTTTATTTTAACAACAACGAACGATTTAACCAGTAGATAGCAAAATTGTAACCGCTAAAATCTATCAGAGATGGATTATTCTTGGTTGATTTCTATTTTCTGTCGATTTATTTAATTCATAGATTGCAAAACTGCAATTGATTGATTGATTGGTGTGTCTTAATTGTTTTGACAATTATATAATCGGTTGATGAAAAAAATGCAATCGATGAAATCAATTAGAGATGGATTACTTTATTTTTTGTAGTCATTTGGGCATTCGTTGGCGGCAGGGTGTTTCGTAATGGTTCAACTTATTATTCTCTTTTTTATGTTTTCTTTTTTATTTATTGTTCAAGTCAAATAATTTTTAAAAATCTAATAATATTTATTTTTGTTTTTTCATTTTTTTCATTTTTAAAAATAAATATTATGAGGTGTTGAAATTTCTAATTATTGTAGATAATACATTTAGAATAATGACAATAATTATTCATAATGTTTTTCTTTATTAATGTGTTAGACTAATTTATACATTTTTCTATTTATTTCATATTAGCCCCTTAAAAATAATGATAATAACAATTTGTGATTTTTTCTCTGATAAATATGTTAAACTAATTATATATTTTGCTATTTATTCATATCAGCACCTATATATATATATATATATATATATTCATCATTTTTTTGGAATTACAATCTCCTTTAGGTATTCTATAAAATAATAATAGTCATGGTTCATGTAAGCTGATCCAGGCACCCTGATTATATATATATATATATATATATATGGGAAAAAAAGAGGAAAAAATGAGTCCAACGATTATTCATAGCGCGCTCAGTTGATCAGAAAAAAAATATACCTGGGAAGAAAACATCTTGGTGCATATAAGTTGACCCGAACACCTCGGTTGGAGAAAAAAATAGAAAAAATTGTATAAGTGGAAAAACAAAACAGGGAAAAATGTATAAAAAAAGTGGATCCAGAGATTAGTCGTGGCACGCATAACTTGGCCCGAAAACTTTAGTTATTAAAAAAACCATTTTTTTATTATACAAAAGGAAAAAAAAAGAAAACCAAAATCAATTTTATTGTCTGAGCTGCTCGAACTCTCGCGCGTCGAATCTGCCAACGCACAGACTACAACTCGGCCACAATTATTCCTTTGTCATTTCTATTATACCAATAAAAAAAATAAAAAGTCCTGACTATATAAAAAAACGAGCTAATGTAGGCGCGAAGCAGCAGACCCATTGTCCGGTCCATAGCAATAACACATTGAACGACCGATCTCCTTTAGCTCTTTAGTGAGCGAACTTGCTCGCGCATTGTGCTGAATTCTATTTATGTAGATAACTGATTGATTTTATGTGTGTTATAATTGGTGATTTTAATATTTAATTATTAAAAATGTTGTATCGAACATATAGATGGATGAGTGTAGTTTAATGGCAATAAACTATTTAACCAGCAAATAGCAAAATTGCAACCTCTAAAATCCATCAAAGATGGATTATTGCTGGTTGATTGCTATTGTGTGTGGATTTATTTAATTCATATATTGCAAAACTGCAATTGATTGATTGTTTGGTGTGTCCTAATTGTTTTGATAATTATATAATCAGTTGATTAAAGAAATGCAATTGACAAAATGAATTAGAGATGATGTACTTTTTTTTTTGTTAATTGGGCATTTGATGGCGGTTGGGTGTGTCGTAATTGTTCGGCTTATTATTTTCTTTTTTCTTTTTATTTATTCTTCAAGTCAAATATTTTTTTTAAGATCTAATAATATTTTTTTGTTTTATCATTTTTTTATTTTTTTAAAAAAATATTATCAGGTGTTGTAATTTCTAATTATTGTAGATAAGACATTCATAATAATAATAATAATAATAATAATAATAATAATAATAATCAGTCAATTTTTTTCTTATAAATATATTAGACTAATTATATATTTTGCTATTTATTTCATATCAGCGCCTTAAAAATAATGATAATAATTAGGTTGTAATTTTTTCTCTGATAAATATGTTAGACTAATTATATATTTTGCTATTTATTTCATATTAGCGCCTTAAAATATATATATTCATAACTTTTTGGAATTGCGATCTCCTTTAGGTATTCTATAAAATAATAATAGTCATAGTGCATGTTAGCTGATCCAGACATCTTGATTATATAAAAAAAATGTATAAGTAGGAAAAAACAAGAAAAAATGTTAAGAAAAAATGAGCCCAGGGATTATTCGCGGCGTGCTCAGTTGGTCAGGAAAATAAAAATATACTTGGGAAGAAAAAATCGTGGTGCGTGTAAGTTGAGGCAGACACCTCGGCTAAGAAAAAAAATGTATAAGTGACAAAACAAAATAGGAAAAAAAAATGTAAAAAAAAAGTGGATCCGGAGATTAGTCGTGGTACGCGTAAGTTGGCTCGAACACCTCAATTATTAAGGGAAAAATTTCTTGTTTTTGATAAAAAAAAAAATTAGTTTTGCTGTCAGAGCAGTTCAAACTCGCCTGTGCAGATGCTGGCAGCACGCGGACAACCGCTCGGCCGCAGCCACTTCTTTGTCATTTCCACCATAAAAATACAAAAAGCATCCCTGTATAAAAAACATAAGCACATACACGCTTGAAGTAGGAGAGGAAATGATCAATCCATAATGTAGATGAGCGTGTGTGAACATGGTTGCAATCCATAATGTAGATGAGCGTGTGTGAACATGGTTGCCCGAGATACTTTATGTTATTTGTAATACGTGTTGTATTTTGGGACAATCAGTTAGTGCCCAAGCAAACAGTATAAATCTATTTGAAGTAATGTCAAACCACTCACATCAAAAATAGAAAATGTTAATTAAATAATCAATACTGTGCCCTAATTCTTAGAAAAGTTGTGGGCTGTAAAAGACGGTAAAATCCTTGTTCTGAACAAAGTGGTGAGCGGAGTCATTTAATTGATGCTTACGAGAGTGGGAGAAAGAAAGAGCCGTGGCAGCACCGCAACGCTGAAAGAGAGAAGGTGGTGGTGCTGGTGGGTTACCGGTGACCGCAGCCTCGTGTGATTATATATATATATATATATATATATATCGATACACACACACACGCAACATAAATCAGGTGCCCGTACGCTTTAAAATATCTCCTCTTTCTCTCATCTGTTTCCAAGCCCGTGAATGGTCACTCGGTGCTCATATATCCATAATTATTAAACCACGCTTATTCTAAACTCAATAAATTAAAATAAATTTTCATATTGATTTCATAAGTTGATTGACTCAACTAAACTTAGTTAAAATAATATAGAAACATCATTTGCTTTTTACTTTATATTTTCTTTTCTTAACAGTATTGTTTGTCCCCTTTTTAGTTTTTCTAGGTTATTGTTATCATAATTTTCCAATTTGATTTATTTTCTATTATTATTTTTATCACCTAATTAAAACAGAATAATTTGACATAGTTCGGTCAAATAACTCGGTCATAATTTCTTTTCTTTTCTTTGTCCTGAGAACCCAGACACTTGCCATAACCCTGCTTCAATGGTATGGAAATAAATTACAGCTTTGTAATTGTTGTGCTCACGTTTACTTTCTTACCTCTCAATAATATCTCTCTTTTCACACACGACTAATTGCCTGCCAAATTTTGATTTTTTTTATTTTTAAATGAATATATTTTGGTGTTTTTAGATCATTTTAATGTGCTGATGTTAAAAATATTTTTTTTTAAAAAATAAAATAATATCATTTTGATGTATTTCGACATGAAAATCACTTTGAAAAGCTACCGCAACCGTACTACCGTACTAACTTTTGCTAAAAAATCATATAAAATAGAACCATCTAAGAACTTAAATAAAATGAATATTTAAAATAAAAACAATATTGTTCGTGATTTTGTTAAGCAAGCTAAATAATTCTAGTTATTAAATTAAATCCTATACTAATAGGAAATGACTGCAATAATTATTTTTAAATTTTCCACTAACAAATATGATAAAAGATTGGAATAAAAAAAGACAAGTAAATTCTTTAATCTAAATATTAGCTATAATTTACAAAACTAAAAATTTCTGATTAAAAAGGGGAGTGGGGATAGTGTGTTTTTCCAAAAAAAAAAAAAAGACGAAGAGAGAATTGCTCACGCCCCACCTGAAGGAAGTGGGGGAGACCGTCTCTTACTACCCCCAGACCCCCACTTGACGAGTACGAATGGTCAACTTTAGGACCAAACGCGCCACGCGGCAAGTAACGATCAATGTCCAATTAGTGAAAGCGTAGTAGTGCTGCTTTTGGGGGCTCTGTACTGTGGCAAGTGTGATTCACTTCAAGTACATGGCGAGTAGGAGGACAGCATGATCTATACTGTATTTTTTTAACAAGTTCTTGGGAATAGGGCCCACATGATAGGTGCAGATATTTGATCGAAGGGTGAATGATTCAGACGTCAACATCGAATTTAGGACAATCACACTAGATCACCACCACCGTCTCCGCAGTCCCTCCTCCTCCTCCTCCTCACTGGACCCACTTCTAAAGTAACGGAAAGTCAAAGTTGACGGCGTTCAGGAAGGCGCTGCCTTGCTGTCCTTTGATATTTTTGTTTTGAGCAATGTTGGGTTTATCGATTATGGATTTATTTTTATTTTTATAAGATATTTAGTGGAAGTTCATTTCATGTGTCTAGATAGATTAAGAACGCCTTCATGAACAATAGAAAAAATGAGAGGAAATGAAATGGTAAAATTAATAACAATTTTATACCAGATTTATTTGCATCTCTTTTTTTATACCATGCAATTATTTTGCTCGTTTTTTTCTTTTGCTTGGAGTTTAATCCCTTTTATTTATTTTTGGTACCATCTGGGATTATAAAACCTAATTTATATCACTAGTTTATTAATAAATAAAATTATCTTGCTCTTTTTTTTATACCGTATAATTATTTTGCTCTAGCTTTTTTTTCTCTTACTTGTATAATCCTTTTTTTATTTGTTTTTGGTACCATTTGGGATTATAAAACCTAATTTATATCTCTACTTAATTAAAAAAATTATCTTGGCAAAAAAAAGAATAATAATAATCTGTTTAAAAAATTATTAAAAAGGAATTCATTTTCAATAAGTAAAATTGACCTTAAAAATCATAAAAAATAATAATTTTATCTTACATATTACGATATGATATCCATGTCTTGTCATGGTAGAAACATCTATAACTCATCATGGTAAAATATATCTGACTTGTCAGGGTAATAAATTATGACTTGTGAGGATAAAATATTTTTGTGTTTATTATTATGATAAAAATACATTTCACTCGTCAAATTAAAATATCTCAATATTGTCAATATAATGCATCTCTTTCTCGTTGGGATAGGAAAATATTTTTGTCTCGAGACCTCATTAGAAACCTTGATATCTCTTTGGAGTTAAAGAAAGCATTACCCTAGAGTTGGCGGGTCTAATAGCTCGTTAAATCCATATGTGATTGGATTTGACACTTGACCGAACTTGAAGATTATTGGTCTAACAACTTGTCAAACTTGCATGTTTCTGAGCTATTTATTTTATAATTAAACCTAAATAAATATGATTTATCAAATTCACAAGTGTTTGAGTTTAGCTCTTAACTCTGCTTAGAAATCATGAATAGACAACTCAATACGCTCATACACATTAGATAGCTTTCAAACTCATGTGTGGTCGGTGTTTAGCTGGATGTTCTTGCAACTCTAACCATAAAAACTAAGCCTAAACCTAAATATGTTAAACGATAATAGTTTCTTGGACCATAATTTTTAAAGATAGTCTCGTATAAATAAAAGACAAAATATGTTGAAGCATCACAAGTGAAGCATTGATTCACCTATAATCGAGTGAATTTAAAATTCCTATACAAGATTAACTTTAATAAATATTTATTTATCCAACTTTTTTATCATGCATAAAAGGGATTTTCATTGCAGTCTCGAATATGTTTAGCTGGCCAAACGTGTGTACTGTGTACTAAGGTACTTGTTCGAAAATTTGAAAACGCCGTTCCTGCTTGGCCGTTTGTTTGTTGGAGCCCGTCCGTGTTTCTGTAACGGAGTGGACGTGGAGTTATGGATGACGGTATCACTTTTTGCACCCCCCCTCTTTTTTTTGGTTTTCCAGAAGAAAAGAAAAAAGAAAACCAGGAAAGTAGACTGACACGTTGCTAGTTCACATCTTATGACGGTCCCCCCCTACTCCCTCACCTCAAAATTCCTTTTTTTTTTACTACATTTTTATTTCATTTATGCAGGTTTTGATGATTTCTATTTCCTTTCCGTTTTATTTTATTTTCGAACACAGTTGAAAAATAATTCTAAGAAAAGCAAAAAATATGAATACATCATTTGTAATGGTGAGAGAAATATAGTAACTTGATTTATTTTTATTATTTTCAAGCAGAAAAAAGTACAAACAATTTTGTGATATCTTTTTTCAGATGAATAAGTTTAATTTTAAAGTTGTTTTTCCATATAAATGTTAAGAACAACTCATCATGACATCATCTTTTTATTTTTAAAAACAAGATTGGCAATATGAAAAGTTATATTTTCTATTTCACAGTATCATAAACTGATTTAAATATAATAAACATTACAAAATGCTAATATAAAAAAATAGATCACAATTATAACCTATTTTACAAGTGAGAGAAAATGGGCATTAAGGAAATATAGAAAACTAAATAAAAAAAGAAGATGATAAATAAATATTTTCAGGAACATGAAAAGAGTAACATAGCAGCAGCATATGCTCATCTTTCAGAAGTGGGCTAACTATTATTTCTCTCAGCATCAATTTAGAAAGCCTTTTTGAGAAATTTCCGGGAGTGGATCATCATGCTTTTAAGGACCATTCTTTATGCTTTTGGCTTCGAGAGTAGTTTTCTTTGATTTATTCTTTTGTACCCTAAAAAGGAAAAAGAGTCAGTTGCTTAAATGGGACAAGTATAATTACATTGACACGTATTTTGCTCATAATAAGCAATTAATTCACTGAAAAAACAAATATAGCGATGCTTCTCTTCCGTAATGTTTTTATAATACTCATTTAATTGAAAAATACTAAGCTTCGGATGCATAGTTTAGTGATTGATTTCTCAATTATATATATAATACATACACAATTATTGATGTAGAGAGTCGGTGGGAGAAACCGAAGTACAAACAGGAATATGTGTACATATATATATATAAAAAAGTTACAAGAAATATAGAAAAAATAAAACTGTGGAGAGCAAGGACCACGGTGTGAGAGAAATGTACAGTGAATAGCAGGTGTCACGAGTGTGATACGCTGAGGAGTCAGACATTTGTTTTTTTTGTGATATTATTTTTGAGTAACGTGATTGTCAATATAATAATTATTAAAAAATTATATAATTATTAATTAAATAAATAATTTTGATAGAATTTACAGTGCAAAAGCCAATCGTGCGCATTCCTTTTATGAGTGTTCTAGTGATAGGGTTCATCTTCTTCCTCTAGCCTCCATGGTACCACCATTGAACCTGTCAGGCCTTATTCTGTTCCGAAGCTGGACCTCCTGCCACAGGATAGAGTTGCAAACGCATTAGCTCATTAAAAGCTACCATACAGTCCTGCTCTCCTTCCGATCCCTTTCCCGACCTTATTTATAATAATAATAATAATAATAATAGAAGTCAATAAAATTCCTTTGCCCTAAACTAATATCTCATTAGCAAGATACCATGCTGTCGAATTACGTTAAGCCCCACAAGTCATTTGATAATGATATGCATTCGTATTTCATTTGTTGATCTCGATGCATGTATAGAATTATTTTCAGAGAATTTAATCTTTTTAACTCCATTATTGTTCCCTGAGGATTCACGCCGGCCGGCGAGTAATTAGCGACACAGACTAAGTACGTACAGCCACCTGATTAAGAATTAAGTAACATTATATCTCCATCAATTCTTTTTTTATAACCGGGTGTCGGCAGTTCGCGACTCGACCATTCTCGAGCTCGTTGAACACCGCAGCTCAAAAGCGTAAGACATGCGAGGATGACATGAATACATGCAGGATAGACATGATCGAAAAGTACCTCTCCACTCTCCGCCGAGAATCAAACCTAGGTTCGTGTCGTGGAGAGGGGACTCTCACTGTTCATGCAATTGTTATATCTCCATCCAATTCTTAATTCATCACTGCATCTCGCTGTCTAACTCGTGATTAGAGTATTATTAGTTTCAATTAATGGCTATTTTTTATTCATTATAAATTGCGAAGTTGATGGAGTCATTCTGAGAGGAAGAGGAGACTTCTTCTTAAAGCAATTATTAAATATTTTTATTTCAATGAGATTATAAGTTTCAACAGACAACATAGCCATGCATACAGCTATTTTTGCATTAGTATAATTTTGATTGACCCACCTTTATAACTTCGACTAATTATTTAAATTAAGAAAATTACAATTCGATCCCTATATTTTGAGCGCAGTCATCTATCAGTCTCTTTTCTTTGAATAAATAAATATCACTCTTTATTCCTGAATTTTGTATTTCATCTATAAGTTTTTTTAGCCTCCATTCCCTTCCTTTGATATAGAGTGAGGAAATTAACGAAACTCATGCAATCAAGATCTGAGTTTCACCCCCAAATTAATTAGGAATAGAAGGGCACTTTGATTATTTAGATTAAAACGAACAAACAAGTCAATGAAGTAAAATCCTAAGTGGATTAGAGGACTATATTATGATTTTTTTAAACAAGAGGGACCAAAATCTAAAATCTCTCTAACAGAGGAATTAATTGTAATAAACTTCTCATTTCAACAAGATACAAAACATTAAAGAATTTAATATAGTCCTCTAATCCACTTAGGAATTACAATTAATGAATATTTTGGTCGTTTAATCAAATCAAGCCTCCTGATTAAAATGCTTTTTAAAAATGTGATTTTTTTTTTAATTTTAGATTAATTTTTTTGATGATTTTAGATCATTTTCATGTGTTGATGTTAAAAATAATTTTTTAAAAATAAAATAAAAATATTTTTTTAGTATATTTCTAAATGAAAAACAATTTAAAAGACAACCATAACCAATATTATAGAAACATATATTTTAGCAAATAGCAGAACGATGTCTTTTTAATCAGGAGGCTTGATTTGATTAAACGACCAAAATATTCATTAATTTAATGCTTTTCGAACAAAATTCCCACCACAAACTCAGATGTAATCTGAAATAAAATCTGTTTTGGAATTCAATAGATGGCTAGATGATAGTGCTAGAGCTAGTGCTATCAATAATATCAGTGAGTTGAGTGGATCCATGCCTCCTGCCCCATTTCCACCCATCGACCTAGAAAAAGAAAAGGTTCCACTTCCACCACTCTTCGGGCACAGCAAGACGACACTGTGCATTTGTCTCGTCAACCTCTTTGAAGGACTTGTCCCGGTGACGATTGGAAAGGCTTGTCACGAATATGGTGTCAAATCAATTTCCCTCAACTATCTAGTTGAAACAAGCTTTGCCTTTTTCTATTTTTATTTCTATACTACATTGCATTTTTCTTATTTTTTGGGTTATAATATAGGTATTCGAGTTAGCTTTTGCATACTCAATTATTTCTGCACATCTTAACATTAATGACCATGAATTCTA
The DNA here is from genome assembly GCA_032356905.1 of Salix exigua. NCBI lineage: Eukaryota > Viridiplantae > Streptophyta > Magnoliopsida > Malpighiales > Salicaceae > Salix > Salix exigua. The sequence continues at coordinate 5,185,872 of CM063591.1, forward strand.
TAGATCTTGAAATTAATGATCATGTAAATTTTTTTAGTGATCTAAACTTATCGTATCATAAGTACCACAATAATGTGTGTATAGTCATATACTACTATATATATATATATATATATATATATATATATATATGACTTTTCTCTCTCTTTTCTCTAAACCTTTGGCATATCAATTTTTGGATTATAGTAATTTAACATCGATATTTATTATTATTATTATTAATTCTAGATCGGTTCTTATGGATATTCTGCTTTAATTGAAAATGAAACATAAAAAAAAATGAACTTTTATTTTATATAACTTTGTCGAAGAAAAAAATATATATATAGAAAATTTAAACATAATATTGTGCAAAATCTAATATTTTTATGTAATTATATAATAATTTCAATATGAATGAATTGCTAGTTGAATCAAGGAGTCGACAAGAGAAATAGTGAATTAGAAGTTCATTTTTGATAGCAATGATTATATTGTGCTAAATATAAATACGAGGATCGATCCGATAGGGGACTTGACAGGGGTTTAGCGCATCTCGATTTATTGATCGAATCAGCAGCTAAACACCATCAGTTCATAGGGTTTATCCTCTTCGTCTCTTGATATTCACGTATAATTTTCATGAATTTTGCCAGATTTCACACCATTATAAACTTTTTAAGAAATTAATTTATAACAGTCATGTATTTATCTATATTTTCTTAGCTACATGGTTCGTAGAAGCTGGGTGGTTTAACCAATTCTGCAAACAACTAGCCAGTGGTTCTTTCAAAGTCCATCACTTCAACAATCTGTGGTAGTTTGAGCAATCTTCTATGAAACCAGACTGCATTAGTGGCTTTCTTTTTCAGGTTCAGTCGATCGTGCTGTTGTTGATGAGAACGTAGAATGGAGCTTGAAAGAGAATGCAGGGCCCTTCCTCCACGATGTGGCTCCCATGCCTCTAAAATCAAAACCACCATCGATTCGTACATCTGCCCGGGACCCCATATCATGTGATGTGAGCTGTGTTTTCTGCACCATCAAGATGGTTCTGTATGCATGCGACGGGGTCGGGAGCCATGAGTCTTGACAGGCTTCAACTTGTACAGTTTTTGGAAGGGAAATGGACCTGTCTGTAAAAATAATATCTCTGTGGGATCCTCACAAAACTTTGGAAAGCAAATTTAGGGGATCCTCTGCCTGAATGGAGAGTACAAATTCATGTTCTTGAAGATTATTTCTCTCAAGCGCCTTCAAATTAGGGTGTTTGCATGTGTTGGCTTTACCTTTTATATCTAGCATGAGATCAACTCAACTCTAACAGGTTCACAACTTCAAGAAAAATACTGGTGTTTATAGCCAATAATTTATACTCATCTATCTATAATTTAGTAAAATTAAAGTGATTTATTTGGAATAGTAGGAATATAGTTTTGATTTTCATACGTGGATATAACGACATTCGCAGGAGATTTATTTATTAACGAATCACATTACGTCAATTGTCAATATCTAAAAAAAAACACTGGAAAATCAATTAGCGAGACAAAAACAGATTAAAACTCATCACCGAACACTTTCCAAACCTATCTAAGAATAATTTTGAAGCTCATCGGCTACATTTGGGAACAAGGTTGCGCCTCCAGGTTGCAGCTTGAACAGCCGGTGGAACCTTGTTTCGAAACGGGCTTCTGTTCCTCCTACACACATTCTGATCTTCTTACAGGCATCAGTTGAAATCTAACAGACAGTTTTTTCCGCTCTCTCATATCAATGATCCTGGGGTCCGAAATGGAAGGCCATGGACTCTGTGTCACAGAAGGTCGAGGCTGTCAGCAGACGGGGAAGATGGTGGGCACTTTTTTTGAGGGGAGCTGCTGATGGTCCCTCTTCACGTGGGATTTCATGTGATTTGAAGCAGTGATGTCCAAATCCGTACTGAATGCCCATAAAGGATGTTGGAGGCAAAATTACCTCTTGAGGGTCAGCCGTGCCGACAGAGAGAGGACTCTACTTATTGTTGGGACCGGAAACCTAACTCAGCCCCACCATGCCCACTACCAGGGTCATTAAACTCGATCCGTGGTCGCCTCAGCTCAAGGTTATCAGTCATCGTACCGAGTTAATTTTCTCTATTTTGTTTTTATAAAACTTGCTCCAGATCAAATACCATTCCGATCCCCACTGCTGTGAAAATTATATTAAAAGCTATTGAGTATAAAAGTATATATAATATTTATTATCGCACATTGAAGAAAGAAAAAAATTCATCAAATATTTATATAATAAAACTTGAAATAGTACATTAACCAACAAAGAAAATAGAGTGAGTTATGAAATGTAAGGATGAGTTAAGTAAGAGAAAAACTTCTAATTCACATCCTTGTGCACGAGGCAACACTACACTCTCTAAATTATTTGTATTCTTATTAAAAGATTTTTTGATGATCTTTAAATTGAAATTATAATATTTGTAAGAGTTAAAAATTTAATTTTAACAATTATAAATTTAATTTTAACAATTTATTTTATCCAGCACCTATAACTATCACAATTACCTAATTTTTTAACAGCTATATTTTAAAGCATTGTAGCAATCATTTTAATTTTATAATAAATTCAAACATGACTATTACATCATATTTTTCCTTTTTTGTTTGTTATCTTCTTTCTTTTCAAGCTGTTTTTGTATTGTACTTTTCTATTGAGAAAAAAACTTGTTGAATCCTAAAAAATACACTACTATTATAAAAAAAATTCTTGAAGACAATTATCAAGCATGCCCCATTACTTCATTTCTTACAACATCCACTAGATTCATCTTCCTTGCACATTGGTTGGATAGATTCTTGTCCAAACCTTTTTAAGATGGAAGATTTTTGAGAATGTGGTCTTATATTCATTGTCGAATTTCCTCTGTTTGATATGTCATGAGCAAACGAGCACCTGTGGAGCAAATCAGGCTGGAGAAACTTTTCTATGAATCTTAGCACCCGTTTGGCAGTGTGGTGCGATCCACAATTGCCAAACAGGAATTGTATTTGCTATTTGGTAAAGATCAAAACACCAATTTAAACCATGGGACCCACACCAAATTCTCTCCAAAATGCCGTTTGAAGAAAAGCTGGAATTTGGAGCTTTTCAGATTGTGATCCAGCTTAATTGAAATGACGATACACATTTCAAATTAGAAAAAAAATCGTTGAAAAAAAAACCTACTTTATCCTCTCGTCTGCGCCTCCTCCCATCTCTTAACTTTGCTTTCCTCTGCAACTTTAGCTGCAAGATGCTTCTCACATGCACAAAACGCAGGTCTCGATATGCATGGGCAACATCTCTTTCTCTCTCACTGGCACAAGCTCTATCGCAAGAAACCAAGAGCCTGAAACAATTATCTTCTTGAAAAAAACAGCCTCAACACTGGAATCATCGGCAGCAGTAGAAGCACCGTGAGGGGAAAATGGGTTTTGGTTGAGCTTCAAGAGAGAGGCCGAGGGGGCATGTTAGAAGCAGGTCACAAATCATGGATGGGTGGGTGGGGTTAGGGAGAGGGTCACAAAGCAAAGAATCTCGATCTGCAGCTGAGAGCTTTAAAGGGGGGAGATGAAGCAAATGGGTTTAGGGGAGTGTTGGTAGATAAAAATACATTTTATCAACCTTAGTATTAAAATAATAATATTATCAACCATAGTGTGGCAGTAGCAAAAGATAATAATATTAAAATAATATATTATTATTATTATTATTATAAAATTATGATTATTAATACAACATAAATATATATAAATAAATGTGTATGTGTATGTCTATGCCCTTTAAAGTAATTTCACAAGTTCAAAGCAATATGAAAAGTTTGGTAACCAAACACTTAAAACTGTTTTTTTTTCAACTCCCAACTCAACCAAAATTTTAACCAAACACTTCACAGCTTATTTTGAACCGCAGTATAAGCGCTTTTTTTTAAACTGTTTTTTTTCAACCTCAATCGCAAAAGCAAAAGCAATACCAAACACACCCTTAATTTCTTAACACTTGCAATCTGGTAGCTTAATTTTGTTATGGTCGAGGGTTTGCTCAGGAGATTAGTGTGAGCTTTCTTGTACAAATGAACAAAATTTCACGTCAATGTATAGTGCTAAGGGCATGAAAAACACTTGAGACAAAATACTCAGAGAAGATATTCAAATCTGAAGGACTGTCAATTTGCAATAGGGTGCATTTGTCAACTAACGTTTAGAACTTGCAAGGCTTGGATAATTGAGCTGGCATGTAGGTTTGTCCTTCACATTATCATTTTGGAATCGGAAAAAGCTAGAAAGACTTGACTTTTGTTTTCTGTTTTTCATTGTATAATTCACCTGTCGAGGTTTGTGATCTGTGTATAGATCTTAAATTCAAGTCAAAACGTGTATCTTTTATAAAATATTGTGATAGATGAGATTTTATCCACAAAATATATTTTACTGGAAAAAGAAAATCATAGCCAGTTCATGAGACAAGAAACTGGACTTGACCCGAGATGAACTATGATTTGGGGCATGTGGGTTGTTTTTAGCTTTCCCATGACTTGCTGTTTTCTGTTTTTTTAAATTTTAAAATGAGTTCTTTAACTCTTCTCTTCCTACTCTTGGTTCTTGAATTCTAACCAATTGAAATGATTCACTTAAACTCATTCCTTCGGCATAGACATCATGCAAAATGTAAAATAAGTTAAAACTCTTGAGCATGTCTTGTAATATTCCTTGAATCAATTATATTGAATTTCGTACATTTGTAGACCTTAATTTTCTTCGTATTAACATCTTTAATCTTATACTTTTAGTTTATACATTTACATCCTTGTTGAATTAAACGTATCATTTAAAATGTAGTTATTGCATATATGGTTTTAAATATATTTTTTATGAGCTAAGAAATCATTTTTTAGTAATCCAAACCCAAACTCCAAGACCCAACCCAAGTCCATCTAGCTTGCATGTGGTTTAAGGATAAAGCCCACATGGCCCAAAACCTCTTATCTTGATTTTTTACAGGCTTAATTTCTAGTCTTTAACTTTTTATTATTTAAGCAACAAGAAAATCTTGTAATATTTCAAAGTGAGGTTGATTATTTCTGGGTTAAAGATGTCAATTAAGACCGACTTTTTATTTATTTATAATTTATTTTAACCAATTAATGATGCATGCCGAAATATTTTTGTTGACGGATAGATTCTCAACAAGTCATATCGGGCAACTTAATGTTGTGAATCGAAGTTATGGTCAAAGGTTGCTCAGGAGATTGTTGTGAGCACGATTGATGATAAGTGTTTTTAAAATTTATTTTGATTGATAAATATATTAAAATAATATTTTTTAAAAATAAAATTATTTTTATATTGGTACATGAAAATAATTTAAAAATATAAAAAATTAAAATAATATAAAAAATAAAAATATTTTAAAAATACAATGCAAACAGGATCGTATAGTGCTGATGGATATGAAATAGAGCTAGTAGTGGAAGTAATGTTCGAATCTATCATTACAATGGATTTGATTTCTTATGACTTTTCATGTTTTTTCTTCTAATAAAATTCGATGTACAAAAAAGCCTCAGCTCTTCACGATTTTTATTACACAAAGCCACGCAATCAAGGAAAGCAGAGAAAGATTTTTAAAAAACAAGGAATCTAAAGAAATCTCACTGTTTCAATATCTACCACTACTAAAAAACAGGATGTTTTGCAACGGCTCGATCCATTGCAAATTACAAATAAATCCGTAGCTAAAATTAATTAGCAACCACATTTGCAACAGACCGAAGCCGTTAGAAAAAAGTCGATGCAAATTTCGTTTGCAACTGATTATCCGTTGCAAAATAATTTGGAACGGATAGTCCGTTGCAAAATACCTTGTTGCAAATTAATTGTTTGCAACGGGCGGGATATTATATAAATATTAATAGTTTTTAAATCTAATTTTAATATATTTCAATTTAAATTAAATACAAATAAATATTTTAAAAGCAATAGCACATATTGAAATATTTTTAATATTGAAAATAACATAAATATGATAGAAATAAAAATTGTTATAAATTAAATTTTTAATACACTACTGATTCAATTACATTTACATGACTAAGTAAATAAACATTGAACTTAAAAACATATTTTAAAGTGTTTAAAGTGGAAATGATCTACGATGTTGTTGATGAGAGGAAGATGGATCATTATATGACATTTGAGGTTGGGGTCGAGTTCGAGGTCGAGGTATTGGTCCCATTGGAGGTGATGGCATCGACGGAGCCCAGGTGTTGGCATAGTTAGACCCATATATCCTACCAAGAGCTTTAGACAATCTTGAATGGAAGAAATTTGAGTTCTCATTTCATTAATCACCTCACGATTTTCTTCCAATTGCTCTCGATACCCTCTAGTAGATGTGCTTGGATATGCCGAATTTACCGAGTATGTATGTGATGAAGAACTCACATTAAATTTAGATTTAGGCATACGGGGTGCACCATATACTCGACCCTTGCTTAATCCCCCTGAAGCTTCACACCAAGCTGCTCCATCAAAAGTGGGATGATTGTCCTGATCAGGTCCATATCTTGTAACCATCTCATTTCTATATTTTTCCTGCAAACAAATAAGTCCATGTGAAATTATATTAATTTGAATACGAATGATATTTCATATATATATATATATATATATATTAAAAAAATATAAGTACTTACCACCACTGCTTTAGACCGGTTATCTACAAATGTGCCGGTCTCATTTGATTTTTGATGCAAAGCAGAAAAGACTTCATCCCACGGAAGTTCTTTCCCGCCGGCCTGTTGTTGCTACGAGCAACAAAAATATTAAACAAATTAAATTACAAGTGTTGAACAACAACATTTCGTACCATACTAGCTCGATATGATGCAAATGACACCGAGCCAGCAGTATGGGTACTTATTTTCCCATCTGTTTGCTTCAATCGATTCTGTTTTGAACTTTTGGATTGTTTGCGGAATGTATCAGTTGACCAAACATCGTTGATCATTGTATTCCAATCTTCATTTTGGATCCAAACAGGTCCTTTATCCAGGCAATCAATTATATTTGTTGTACCTATTATTGACATAACTTTATTTCGAGCTCTTGCCAATTGTTGGTTCAAGGAAATTCGAGCTTTATCTTCCCATATTTTACGCACAATTGCTTCATCTTCTTCCGGGAAGACATATTTTTTCTATCAAATACATATGACAATTAATAAAATAAATGTTAACATAGCATCCCGGAACAACAAAAATCCATTAAGTGATCACTCAATCATTCAATCAACTAAACCATCCCCAAATCATAAATCCATATAAATTATATGTATGTAAGCTAATTCGAACTATAATACAAAACCAAACTAGTCAAAAACACATCAACAAAACATCTAACAATCAATCCATCATTCAAAAAGCTTCAAACTTTCCCTTCATTTTCCAAACTACTAAACAAACAAGTCAAATCAATTCTCAATAATCATTCAACTATTGTTAAACATGATTGCAAATCTCCCTCAAAAATAGTTAACAGAAAAACATACCTTGAACTCCTTAAACAGTTCATCTTTACACATGGCATCAACTTTATCCCAAGAGTGCCATGGCCCCTTGAAATTAGTTCTTAAAATAATTTCGATTTCTTGGCCACATGAAGCGTTATTGAACCTGAAAAATTAAAGTAACAAAATTTAATGGAACAATAATGACACAAATGATAACTATGTAATAAAAATATTATACTTACTCAGGTGTTCCATACAAACTCAGTTCTTTTTTTCCCGACACTGGATCGATTGCCGTGTCAAAACTCTTCCGTTTAATGCTTACATTACTCCGAGAACAGCTTGAACCATGTATTGAATGGAGGCAATCCAGATCCTCTGAACATCTCATGTTACTGCCTTCTCTTGACTCATAAAAATCTCTCATCACTACCATCTTCATCAACTTCATCTCCAACTCCTCCTTCATAACCTTGTTGTACATTAAATTCTCTGAACATGTTTGTATCATCTCACGGGACACCTTGTGTTGCTAACAAATCTTGAAACCCGAAAGCTTCATGTGCATTTAATCTCACATGATCCTCTTGATGAGGAAATGTACTTGCAACTCTGGGTGTATATTAATCAATTAAATATTAATACTCAAATGACACAATCAACAAATTACACTAACCTTTCAAGCGAATTTAATACAATTTGAAGTCAAAAGATATTGATCGATGCTTGATGTTCCTTTAAAAACCCTGCGTAGAGAGATGTTGTTAGTACTTTCAGAAATTAAGTTATATTACTGACAAAAGATAAATTAAAATCAACTAAGAAATACCCTTAGCTCCCTGGAATGTCTAGTAGCTGAAGAGGTATGGGTTGGATATTGGTGGTTGAACAAGTCTTAAACAAGTACCCGGTGATTATCTGTAAAGTTGGAAATTGAGCTCTTTCTTAAATTTCGATGTATGGAGATATTTCTGAGTTGTTTTTACAAGAGAAATCAGCTATCATTTTGAATATTAAATTTTGGGTTTATATATTAAGAGAAAATTCTTAGAGTGATCTGCCTAAGATCATAGGAATTTGATTAATCATGCGAAACAAGGGACTCCCAGAAGATCTGGACAGGCTATAGAGACATACTTGTTCGCCATGTTTGATGAGAATCTTAAGGCAACATGAATCGAACAACATTTTGGTCTATTCCTCCCCAACAAACAGCCTAAGTACTATATTACAGATTCATTTTTTTAAAACAAAATTCCTTGAAGAGCTGCAAGTTCCTTCTCTGAATTTTGCTATGGTGATGCTTTCATGCAGGATTAACCCAGCAAAATACCTCAATTGCAGGATTATCCAGAGAGCAATCGATCTTATTAAAACCTCTACCATCTCCAGAATCGATCTAATTTCTGCAGACTGAAGGCAAAAACCTTCCAAAATGTAACTCTATGAACAGATTTTTTCAGCTAGAAAGATTTGATTGAAACAATGTACTTGACGGGATTATCCTAGAAAAAACTGTAACCCTAGAAAAGTCACCAGGAAACTCATCAAAGATGCATTTTTGTCACTGCCTCAAGAGGCAGAGCAATTACCCTGTCCTCAAAGAGCTACATGGGATAGCATCTTGCAAAACAAAAGGTGCTTAGAATAGAAAAGCCTCAGGTTAGGTTGTTTTCATAGCAATAGCTCGTGGTATATTTAAAACCACCATTGGCATAATAATAATATTTCTTGTAAACAACTCTACTCTCATAAATTAAAGGAGTTCATTTCGAACCCAATTAGAATAAGACCAAATATGTGATATGCAAACAAAATAAACATTTGATAAAATGCCTAAAGACTGAATCCGATAAGTGCAGCTGCTCTATAATGTGCTCCAAGTGGATTTTTGAGATATTTTTCATCTACATGAATATTATGGAGTGGAAACAATAGTAAGAAACCAGCAGATACAGTTTGTGCAAATTAAAAGAACAAATGGTTCGTTAATTGTCATGCATGCTGCTATCATCATAGAAGGAACAAGAACAAACAGGGTTAGATTCTCAGCTGTGCACACCCGAATATTTCTTATATTCCATAAGCTATCATTTTCTTATACCTTTTGGCCCTTCCATGAGAAAAAATTGCTTCGGTTGAACTTAATCGAGTTAAATTAGAACATTTCAGCTAAACGAAATTAACATGAAATGATTTGCCAATTCCCGAACAAAGTAATTCATAATTCTTTAGACTCAAAAACTAAACCCCCAAAACTCCCCAAAACGGAATTTATGCCTAGGTATGCTAAAAAATTGCAAGAAAATCTAATACAAATCTCCCCCAAAACTCCCTAAACCCTAAACTAATTTAGAAACTAAGAAAATAAACAAAAAACTAAGCAGCAATTTGAATTTTGAAATGGTGACCGTACCTTCGTTGTGCTGGTGATGCGCCTGCTGGGTGGCTGAAGCTCGTCGCCGGCGAGGTGGTGTTCCAAAGGTGCACGGTGGCGTTGCAGCTGTGTGTCTGGTGCAGAGGGGAGGATCCCGACGAGGTGGTGTTCGGAGTTGATGGCTGATTTTGCTGAACCGAGAGAGAGAGAGAGAGAAAAGGTCTTTTGGTTTTAAAGAGTGAAGGTGTTCGGCTGTGAAGGGAAATAGAAGAAAGGAAAGAGCTGATGAGGCCGGGAAGAAGAGATTGAGCTGGTTGCTGTGAGTAAATGTGAGTAAATGAACAAGTGACCGGGAAAGAGGAAGACAATGGATATTCAATTAAAAACGGTAAAACGGTGTGTTGCTTGCCGTTGCAAATGTTGCCAATGTAATGGTGTGTTGCTTGCCGTTGCAAATGTTGCCAATGTAATGGACAATCCGTTACATTGCAATGGAAAATCCGTTGCAACTGAAAATTAAACTCTGTTGTAAAGTGAATTTACAACGGCTTATCCGTTGCACTCCTTGTTTTTTGCAATTCGCTTAGCAATGGAATATCCGTTGCAATTCGTTTAGCAACGGAATTTGGCAAAATTCCATTGCTAACGGCACCCTTTTCTTACTGTTTCGGTTACTGACTCTCTTGAAATCTTCGTCATAAGTAAACACGAATGTCCACGCGACCAAGTACGTGAAAGCCTGTTCTTCTAATGAGCAACTGATTATCTTCATCCATGATGTATGAGATAATTCTTTGAGTTTAAACTCCCATGAAAGTATAGTATTGATGATAATGTATTCTAGTCTTCTAAAAATGTGATGTAATGGAATATAACTTATGATCTGTTTAACAAGTCTTAACTAAGTTAGGACGTAGATCTTTGTAAAACCGTCGAATAATTGGAGTTTTAATAGATTCCCAAATCATATTTTATGGGAATGAAGTTTTATGAATTCAAAAAAAAGAGAAAAAGATAACGTATTCTACGTATAACGATGTCTGTTTTTGACAATTGCTATTCAGGAAATTTTCTCCAGGGATTCATTCGTAATTAACACACGTTGTCTTGGGTTAAGAACACATAACTGCTGTTTTTCTCTTATAGTTAATGCGAAGTTATCAGATTTACCTGCATGTGTATTTACAGTGGAGATCAGAAAAATCTTTATATTTAGAGGTCATGAGTATGTCAGTATGATGGTGTATAGGCTCTGTTAAAAGCTTTTAGACAAGATTGTAATCCCCATTGACCTCAAGCTCACCAACTTCCATGTTCTTGGTGTCCATCTCAACAACTCACTGTTCGCTTATCAAGCCATCCTTTTTCGTTAACTTCTCACGTATGCTTCACTTGCATTGTAAGCTGTGAGCCCCCAGATAGATGCAACCAAGCTCAGCTAGCATCTGTAATTCAAATAACCATCACTCTCTGCATCAAAGAGACCACACATTTTCTCCAGGGTCAAGACTTGGTTCAACGACTCAAGCAGGGAAGGATCCAAGGCTGAGACATCGAAACTTTGAACAGCTATGCAAACTGGTGTACGCGAATTAATTGAATCTGACTTTACAATGTAGTTTGATTTCAATATATAGATTTTCTTATATAAATATTGAAATTACAACATATTAGATTATTTTAGGTTAAATCAGGTTGACTTGCTAATTTATATACTACTAAGTTATGAGACAATGACATCTCGTAGAATATCAAACTTAATTTCTAATAAATTCAATATTGTTGGAGGACGTTTAAAAAAATCAAATAAAAAAAACCTAAAAAATAATTTAAGTGAACATGCTAAACTTGCAATTTAAATTATAAAACCAGGATAACCCAATGAAAAATAAAAATTCAATTCCCAATGTACCAAGCGTTGAAAGATAAATTGAAAGAAAAAAAAACATCATGAAAAATATAATAAAAAATAATGAAGATAAATCACCACTAAAATTAAAGTATGAGATTAAAATTAAAAAATAATATTCCAATATATAATGTCTTAAAGTATTTAATTTTCGTTTGGAGACTAACAAAATTAATGAGGCTTGGTGACTTCCCTTGTAAAACAAGAAATTTCCTTCCCTCTCAAGAAAATATCTGGATTCTATTATATATTTATACCTACCCTGAGTTGTTTATCTGCTTCAGGGCTCTGACAAACACACACACACACTGCCGCATACATTCCCAGCTAGCTAGAGACAGACCCTCTTACAAAATCTTTGAAATATTCTTGAAGGTGATTCAGCTTTCTTATGCCAAGGAGTAAGTAGCATGGAAGCCTCTTCATCCATGAATCTGTTCACAGATTACTTGAAGAACCACCATGGATATGAGTATGAAGCTTTCCTCCATGAATTCGACCTGTGCAGAAGAGGGCACAAGAGCAGACATGACCTCTACTGTGACATGGTTGTTCTTGTTCATCAAAACAAGGATTTGCTTGCAGAACTCAGAAAACTACTCATACATTCAGCTTCAAATCCTCATGTTGAATCTGCTACTGCTTAGAATTATGATCAGCAGAGGACACGAATGTTTAACCTTTTCTTTTCCCATCTCTTTTATTGTCTAAGTAATAATGCCCGCTGCCTCCTATTTAAGATTATATCTTTGAGGTGTTGATTTTCTTTTGTGTGCGGAGATTTCAGATTGTTGATCAATACAGTTTTACGATCCCTTGCTCTTTTTTGTTTTTTTTTTGTTTATATGTTACTTTTTAGTGTAAATATAAAGGGTGTCTTGGAGCATGGTCCAACGTAGCTAGCTATAGAGAAATGGGAAAAGAGAGAGCTCCTCGACTGGATTGATATAAAATAAAAAAAATTATGTATTGTTTGCAAAATCCAAAACAAAGAATACAAAATTATTTGATTTATATGAAAATTGAATAAATATTTTTAAAATTAGTATTTCATACTAAAAACCCATAAAATATAAAAATAATCATAGCAAAGATAGAATCAAGGTTATCAAAATGGTGAGTTGACCCTTAAAATCTTACGAATAAATTTTTGTTGTGATTCTAGATGGGAGAGAAACTAACATCTCAATATTTTTAAATATATATGATAAATCCAATAATTTATTTATAAGGGAGAGAACAATGTGTTTGAAATCATGATTAAAATCTACCAATAATTTGTGAAAAATAGAGATTTGGACTACATGAATTTTTTTAGAATGAAGACTTTGTTTTTATTATCATATTTTATTTATTTATTTAATGTTAAAAAACTATTTCTAAATTAATTTTGTTTCTAGTGCATTAAACATTGTTTAATGGTTTATTTTAATTATTATATTTATGTTAGTTAATTACTAATTTAGACTCGTTAGCTAGCAATCTAAAAGAGATTCATTATGACTTGTTACGATGAGAACAACAAAGTTGATACGGAGTTCTCGTGTACTTACTATCATTTGGTAATCTATTCATATTAAAAGTTTTGAGTTTGAGTTGTCTTTCATGTCTTTGATTTCTTGATTTATCTATCTTTTTATTAATTTATTTAGATCACTAATTAATTATAATATTGGTGATTCTCTATATCAGATTTTAATATAATTTAATTTATTGGCCAAAATTGTAATATATAAATAAAAAATATACTTGCAATTTTATGTTTTTTACATGGTGTTAAGAAGACTATATTAACAACCTTGGGTAGAATATAGTTTTGCACGAAACAAGGAATACAGGTTTTTAAATTTACACTAAAATTTGACTAGATTATTAAAAACTTAGTTGAGAGAGGTGGTTTCATTAGCAAACTCAACCCTAGTGTTTGCATTATTAAATAGAATTTGTGCTCGAGCAGGATACTTTGTGAGTAGTGATAATCCTTCTCCTATCCGGATTCTATTTGCACAACAAATCCCTCTCCTATATATATATAACTAAAAAGTATATTGAAGCAAAATTTACTCGAGAGAACAATTAGGTCTGGATTCTAGCTGGGAAACATGGAAGCAGCTCCAATTTTTGTCAGTATTTTCAAGAAAAGCTTCCGGGATTTTCTCTCTGGATGCAAATTGCACGAAGAAAGGCACAAGAGCGGACATGACCTCAACTGTGACATGGCTGATCTTCTTCATGACTATCAAGACATGGCTGAAGAGTTCGAAATCATGTTAAGAGATGACGGAGATCAGAAAGCGAGGCGGCCATTGCCGGAACACGTGGAAGATGCTCTTGTTTTTGTCAGACTCTATAAGAAAAGCTTCCAAGTTTTTCTCCATGAATTCAAACTCTATCGAGAAGGCCACAAGAGCAAGCATGATCTCAATTGTGACATGGTTGATCTTCTTCGCAATTTACAGTATCTGGTTGCAGAGTTCGGAAGCATTTTAGGAAGATGAAGAAGAGGAGCGAGAGTACCGTTTCTGCTATTTCTCTGCGTAGCTATAATTAAGCTTTATCAACGTGTTACCAAGAATCACCATTCAAGTTCTTTATTTTTGAAACCTTCATCAAGATTTTTATTATATATATTGTTTCTTGACCTGTGCGATGAAGTCTCCTAGTCTTAGAATGTCTTCTGCACATCTTTTCTTGTCAAGAACAGATAGAAAAACTCTAGTTAATCGAATTATAAGACCGATAGCCACATGCATTGTTGTTTACACATTCGATGTTAATGAAGAGTATTTTTTAGGTTAATTTTTAGTGTTGTGAATAATTTGAAGATAAAATTCTCAAATATTTAACAAGTTGGATTAGGTTATTTGAAAAAGAAATAATAGTTTAAGATTCTTAGGGTATAAATACAGATTAAGGAGCCATTTATTCCTATTTAAGAGTATAAAATCCTACTGTTCATAAACGGATTCTTAGAATTAACAACTTTTAAAGAGTTTTTCTCGTCTTCTTATTCCTTGCCTCTTCCATAATTAATTTCCACTCCATATCCTACTGTTCACTGTTCCTTCAAAAAATTGGATGTCTTCTTTGGAACATGGTTATTTTGGTCTTTCCACGAGCTGCATTATTTATTATTAATTTGTTTGGGGGTATATGAGTATTTAATATTTTATGAACAATAAAATAAACAACATTCTTTCAAAAATAAGAATAAAAATTGTGGTTTCGGGTACCCTTAGCGATACATTTAGTTCATTGTTGCTAAGGATATTTGAGTCTTTTAGTCAAGGTTTTATTGTTAATTGTAAGTCTGGGTAAGAGTAACAACATAATTTCCCTTTAAATTAATGATTTTTTAATTAAAAAGTTATTGATGTGTGCAAAGCAAGTGAATTACTCTTTAGGTGGTGCAGGTGGTGGTTTCTAACGATTAAAATGTTTTTTTCGTCGTCTTGGTCAATTACTCTTTGTCTACTCCTTCATTATATGTGACATGTGTACTTGAAATATGACTATTTCTTGTTTTCTCTTCCTTAATTTCTCTGTCATACCATAAGGTAAATACACTATGGTCTGTGAATATTACAGGACTCTTGTGAGCTTGGAATTATGCTCGTGGCGCAGGTATATTGGCGTCCAAAATTGCTCGAAGATAGTCATTTGCCGCTAAAAGTCTGCAAACAGTTGAATGTCTTGACCATAAATTGCATGGTCAACTGGTAATGATTGTTGGAAAGGTGAATTTGGTTTCCATTTTTTTTATTTACTTGCGCCCGGTGAAGGTTTTGGACTGGCATTTCATGGTGGCATTGGTGAGTGGCAAAAGATTTGAGTTTTATTTGTGGGCTTTATTGAGTACAAATGTTCTCTGAGTGGCAAAAGATTGGGGGTTCTTTTCTGGTATCTGCGACACAAACTTTTCGAAACAGTTTGTATTCCATATCTCCATGGAGGATTCATTGCGTTTCAATTTTGTATTTACTTGTTTTCCCCTTCTCATAATATCTTTAATTCAAAACAATAATATATGTACATGTGTGTAAACTTGAGCTTCGTTATCCAGGAATTTTATCTTGGTAAAAATGTTACTGAAGAAAACTGCAACTATTGTTCAGAGTTATTGCCAACCTGCTGCAACCTTGCTCATAGAATTGCCACCATGACAGCATTGGGCTTCCAATTGACTTCAGGTGTCTGATCAGGAAAAAAAAATGACTTCCACTGGGAGGCTGTGCAAAGCAGGGGCACTGATGATGCACTCTGAGATGATTAATACAAACTCGCGCCCTGGAAATATGAATACTTTCAGTACTTGGAAAGAGCATACAAAAGCATTATCAACTGGCATTTTTCTCCAAGATCTGTTACACAACATCGTTAGCAACATATAGACTCAGTGCCCTAGTAATAAAGCACATGCCGAGTAACCAATTTGTTATATTGGGATAGATGACTATTTTTCATATCAAGGAGATTCGTAAAGATGCTCAAACTCATGAACTTTAAATTGTCCAAAAGGGAAACTAAATTACAAGATCCGACTAAAAAATGCATGATTAGATATGTCGTCCCTTTGATTCTAGAAGCTTGATTTCCAGGCACCACCACCAGCATTCTTATTTATCCTCTTCAGTTAAATCCCATCCAAATTGTTAGCGAAACATGCTATTTATTATACTGTATGTTGACCTGATTGGATTTATCAAACTTGAAAATAAAAATGTTATTAAATGCCTTGAGGTGAGACCAAAGGTAGAAACATGTGAAAAATTACCAAACAATAGCCCATTCTCAATCTGACTTCTTGATCTCTCGGAATCTCTGATCCCATTCTCGGGCCTCAACATCTTGCTCAATTATGTCCTTGTCAGTGGTATAGACAATACGATCCTGCCCTATGACCGTTTTTTGGGCCATATCCCGAGCACTCAGAATCTGGCAGGCAACAAGATCAAAAGAATTATTTTCTGATAGATTTTACACAAACTAAACATGTAGAAATTGCAGTGAATCTGTCCCCAGGAATTATCTAACAGCATCAGAGAGATCCAACACTCGATTATTGGGAGCAAGTTGAATAAACACGCTCCTGCGAGAATTTAGTAAAATTACAAGATATCATAGAAAGTGGCAATAATTGCCAAAGGATGAGAAACCTAAATACCAAGGTCAAATAATCACAAGCAATTTTTCTAAGTCAGGTATTTTGAAGATATGATGCTAGAGACTGTCAGGCCATTTTCCTTTAACTTGAATAAATCAAAATATAATATTTCATAACCAAATACATGTTGAAAAAGTAACTGGAACTTGATTAATCTGAATTTGATGAAACGCTATATAGCATGCAAGACGAATTAAACTGCAGAGCTACCATTTGTTGCCAAAAAGAGCTTCCAGTATGTATTTGCCAACCAAAAGTGACATTATTTTTTTTATCTTAACTAGGGGAATCAAAGCAAAGACTGGAGTGTTGGGACTTAACTTTTCAAGCTCAGCATATTAATGATGTTGACCCAAAAGATACAATAACATTGAAGGCTCTAGAAAAGGATGATGTAAAAAACAAACAAGCCACTAGATTGGAGAGATATAATGCTTCAGCAACCAGCTGACACCTTGCAAGTTGCAGCACAAAGGGTTCTTACAGTTGGGCAAGTTGAGGATTGATGCCATGAAGACCAAAGCCATGTCATGACAGAGGATTAGAAACTAGGGTCTCTGGTCATCTGGTCCTTTTCTATTATTCACAACAGAAAATTGCTAAATCACCCAATGACAAAGCACAAGTTTTATGTTTGAAATAGCATTCACAATCAACTATCAATGCAAAAGTGCAATGTGCAAAAAGCATTTCAAGTGACTACCTTCCGCCTCAGTGAAAGATCAGGTAACCCAAGCATTTTAGCACATTGCTCCCTTGCTCTGTTCCTCTTTTCTATTTTAGCATTCCTTTGGAGAACAAGGAACCACCGGATCAATGGAATTGCAAAGAAAGAACCAGCATATATCTGCAAGTTTTATTATAGGTAAATATTTAGACAAAAGCTGCTAAACATAACCAATAATATTGAAGCACCAAGATCCTAATTTCTCTAACTTATATTGTAGAGTAAATAAAGAACTTTAAAAAAACTAGAATCAGTATTGTTACGTATTGAAAGTACCAAGAACCTAATGTTTTCACCTTATATTGGAAGAGAGTTGACACAAAAAAATAGATCTTGAAATCACAAGGATTATAAAGCTTAGTTTTCGCAAGTCTTTGGAAAACAGTTAACAAGCAGACCAAAACCAATACTGAAGACCAGGACCATTGATGAGTTCTTATAATGGGGGTTGAGAGAATGTACAATACTGCATCTTTCTTTACCAATTACACCTCAATTTATAGCCAAAAAAATCATTTCGTATAGAGGTGTGCAAAATAATAAGAGGACTGAATAGCACAAAAATTATAGATTAAAAAATCATTCCATGAGAGAACAATCCAGGCTCAAGAGTGTAGGATAAACTGAACATGCATTTTTTTCATCTACCAGGCATGCTTTGTGACCCTAATTAGGTCTTTGGTTTATCAAGTTTATGTAGCAGATTCACAATGATGCTAGTCAGCATCACTATTAAGTTGTTAAGTGATATTTCACAAATAGTTTTATACTTTCTAACAAACTACCTCAAGTGAATGCTTTTTGAGCTTAAAACTTGCACAAGCTAATTATAAGAGAAAATGGGATGATGAGATTCAAACTTATAACTATTTGGTCATCAAGGCTCTAATGTCATATAAACCATCTTAACCCAAAAACTACGTTGTTAGGTAAAGTCTCAAGAATAGTTTTATTATACTCTAACAATATACAGCTAATCTGTAATTGACTGCAATTTACTTATTTGCAAAGAAACATTAAAAAATACCTGAAGTAGAGGAAATATGCTAGAGACAAATTTAATGAATCCTCCATTTTGTGTAATGGTCATGTCCCTTCAAATCAAGAGATAAGTGGAGACTTTAGAGAGATGAAACGTAAATCGTAAATACACCAAGAAACATCAATTCTCAAGAAACCATACTGTAACATTGTTCCAAGAATGATCACTCCAAATAGGTTAAGCCCGCCCAACCCAATGGCCATTGCTCTCTCTGATGCACTTGTCTTACTGCAAAAGGAAACTTCCCAGATCAAGGAACTAAATAACATGGACTGAATTGTTGTGGCAAGAACTAGCAAAGGAAGAACCTGAATTGCCATGTTTTCTCTCTGAAAAATTTCTCAACCCCTCCAACCCAATCTGTCCATTGTCTTCCCACATATTCCTTCCTCCCACTCCTTTTAGAAGAAGCTGTACGCTGAAGTGAAGGGAATTGATACAATATATTTCCCTGCATGATGAGAAGTTTGGATAAAACTTGAAGTGGAATATTGTCACACAAGTACGACCAGGTACAAAAATCCCACCCTTAATGACAAGACAATCTTTGAACATGGATGCCAGATATAATGCATACATCTAAAACAAGAACTTTCACAGTTGTTTTATTCATTGATATGCAAATATGAAAAAGCTTCAGCAATGAACTCTCCTGTTTCATTAATCATCACATTAGTTTTGATACCTCTTCATCAATTTCTGGCTGTCCATCAAACCGTAGAAGAACTGGTAAGATGTATGATTCATCACTCTGAACACAAGAAAAAAAAGGTCATATAGCCGAATTGAAAACAGAAAATAACATGTATGCAGGGAGAAAGTAGAAACTAAATTGGTAGTCTTCAAAAGGTCAATGAACATGATTAATCAGAATTTTGTATGCATACTGACAAAAAAAATCTTAATGATGACATCCAGAGGATTTTTTGAAGGGGTTGGGGACTACCCGCCCACCCAAACACACACACACACACAAAATTTCTTTTTTTAATCTCTTTTTCACAGTGATTCAACAACAAATTTGATTGGATGGTGATGATAATGGACCCACCCCCAAGGTTGATGAAGTGTAGGGATTTGTAGGGATTTGAATTTGAATTTAATGGCTTCAATTTTCAATTTTAGATTACATAAATTATTCTCAATATTTATTTTTTACCCATTCTATTCCAAATAAGTTCTGTGCATCCAATTATGAAACAATAGACACAATCTAGAAAAAATTTAAACAAGTAACATGAGTCATTTTGAAAACAAATAATCCAATTTCCTTAGCTACCTAATTGGTTTTGATTTATAATCAGGCACACACTTTCAAGCTGTGTACATTCTAAACTGTTTGTTAGTTCCCTAATTTCTGTAGAGCACATTCAAAAAATTTGTTTTTATACTGTTAAAAAGATATTTGGTTTTTATATTGGTTTAAAATTTTCCCTTTTCAAAAACTGAAAAATAACATGGAAATGATGTGGTCAAAACAACTTCTTTAGATTAGACTTTAGTGAATAATTTTTAAAACAACAAGGATAAAAATCCACACCTACATAAATACAGGCACCTTGAGTGTTATCAGCTGCAAATATTTTGAATAGTACAAATGAACGCATTCCAAATGGTTGAAAGATCTATTGGGTACAAGGAGCAGGATATATAAGCAGAAAAGAAAAGAAAGATGTTACTTTCCATGATACAAAGATAAGATAATGAAACCAAGACTACGCATACATGTTGGGGGAAACAGGTTGGAGTTGGGGAATTACAAATTTAACCAGTTTACAAGGTTATTGCTGGTTCTTTCCCTAACTTCTGAATAGGTAAGAACATGGTTCATGAAATTCAAACTGATAATGGCCAATCTGGGTATGAATTTGAGAGAAAGTAATCATTGTGAATTCAAGAGCAGAAATAACAGGTTCAGCAAATAAAGATGACAAACTACATTATCATGACAAGGTAGATAAAATAAAATATATGTATCCATGTATATGCATACCATATCCTCGGTATTTTTCAAATCGAGAAATGGTGCTAGTTCTTCAGCAGCAACAACACCACCATTAGAGGAAATATATTGTCCAATCTGTAAACATGTTCCAGAACAAAACAATATCCATAAACTCCCACTCTAATCCATTGTCTTCCTTGAGAATAAACCTCTAAAACTGTTACTAGTTCAAAAACGATAAGGAGAAGGACCCTAAAACTAGAAAAACATAATAATTTTTTTAAAAAAAAACAGTTGCTACATCAACCAGAGAGATTGCAAAGAAACTATCACTCCAAAACTGTTCTTTCTTGAAGACGACACGTATAACAAACATTTATAATCCTCATTCACATCAAACTTGCAGTCAAATATTAGTGTGAACCCTCAAATGTAAACCTTGGCAAAAAATGATTGTGGGTAATACATGTCAGTACCTAGACCAAAATGAAACTTGCTATGTCAGTCATATAGATCTTATACTTGAAAAACCATGTGTGCCATAATATCATCAAGATTCAAGACATTTGATTTAATTGATCCACACAGCTGAATGAAGTTTTTGGAGGAAAAAAAAGAACAGGATAGATGGTCAAATTAAAGGATCTAAAGATGTACCCAGCATATGAAAAGAAAGCGAACCACTGACATTAGGCTTGGAAGACAGCTAGGCAATAAAAATAGGTAGATATGAGAAAATGAGAATGCTAGCAGCAAATTAAGTGAAAAAGTTCCACCAATGAGATGAAAAAAATATGTTGAAAAGCAACAGACCACTGAACTCAGTACTGAAGTATTACCAACTTCCACCTGTCTTCTTCAATTCCTAGATTTGGATCACCATCACCAAATACGAAAGAGAATACCTAGAAGACAGTAATTCATGAAAAAAAATTTCCTTCCAGGCGGTAAAAGTAATCGGAGAAGAAATTAGACATGAAGCAAGCTTTTCACTTACAGATTCGATAAAGTTCATATTGTCACCACCATTTGTTTTTAGTTGTCGTCTCCTATAGTAATATGGATCCCAGTACCTAACAAGAAATAGGAGGCCAAAGGATTTAACTGAAGTGTCTTCTTTGCATACATGAGAGCAAGAGCTGTGTACAGTTGACATTTGAATGATAGCATAGAATTAAGAGAATAAAAAAATAATTCTTCCAACTTTTAGCTAGCCAAACACATATTCTCTAATTTTGGATCAACCAAAATTACAATCTCCAAATAAATGCTTGTAAACTTTGATACCCAACTTTAAACTGTGTAAGCTGATTCATGACCAACTCCCATTCTATAAATGCCACGAAAAACAAGTCAGAATTATGTCAATTCAGAGAACATACCAAAATAGATCGGTAGGACTAAGGAAAAAGGAAAACCCTGAATCAAATGATCTGCTTCTTCGTCTTCCACGGTCATTTTCATCACTGTAACCAAGAGTTCCAGTGTCACTGCCTTTGCCATCACAGAAAGCTACTAATAGATACTTGATATGGAACAAAAAGTGCAATTTCAAGTGCAAGAGTAAAAAAAATACCGACTACTTGAAAGAATAGCAATTATTGTGGTATAAACAATCACTATTGAAGCAATTAGAGCTGTCCCAAAAGAAACCCTGATGAGATACTCAGCTGCAGCCTGTTATGGATACAAGGTAGCACAGGCTTAAGTACAGGTTATAAGATTAGTAATCTTTCTTTTCCTAAATAACAATTCTGAACATGAAAGGGTTTCATACCTTTCCCTTCTCAAATAAAGGTTCAAGTTTTAGCCTTAATGACTTGGCAGCAAGCTTTGAGCGATAATCCTTTGAAAAAACATAAAGCACATCTCCTTCATCCGAAACCTGTTGAGACCATCTTGAAAACAATTGCAATCATGAAATCAAGAACTTCAAATTGATACACAAAAAAGTAAAAACCAACTAACAAGCTTCTCCCAAATTCTAGATGCACAAAAACAATTGCAATAAGAAAAATCAATACTTTCAAATTGAGACCCCTGCTTTCAACTTAGTTTTACTATATTGAGCTTCACTCTACTATTTTTTGTTTTCTGTATAGTTGCCAAAGTGTATAGTACAATCTGCCACAGAATCTAATCATCAACAAAGAAAGGCAACAACTGCTCACCCAGTACATCAATCACATCATTCTACACTTAAACTAGATAAACACACCAGACAATCAACCAGCCCTGTAGTTCTACTACTATTAAGCCTATCCAAAAGCATTTGCATATGAGTACATGCTTACTATGTACACATAGGAAATGCAAATCTTCTACACACTAACCGCAATTCATTCCCGTGAATCAATAGCACGTTCTAGATATAATCAAGCATTCAACAAATTCTTGCTTCGATTTTTCTTGTTAACTTTTGACTCCACAAAAAACCACATCACTAAGAGTTGTTTAACTACAATCCATATGTTGGAAATTTTCTACAATGTTGTTTGTCTATTCCAATGTCATCGCTGCTGTTCACAAGTCGGTGATCACAACAGTTGCAACTTCAACTTGCTTGAAAAAGCTGCGACTAAGGTGACATTTTTCGCAACATTTTGGACCGGAATATTGCAAAGTTTCTTAAGCGAGAATTGTTAAAGCCGGCTTGCAAAAGCATCGCAATGCCATGAAAAACACGAGCATTCACAACCCTAACTAACTGCCTTAAAGCAACTGCCTTTATCATTGCTTAAGAAAAAAGAAGTAAAAGAGAATGCATTTTTTGATACCTCTAAAAACCCATCAGTATCAGAAGCAAGAGCTTGAAGGGCCTTTTGAGATTCATTCAGCTTAAGCCCAGCTCTACTAGCAACATCACCAATAGTAACTCTACCACCACACGCATCAACAGCTTCCATGGCACGGTTTCTGACATCAGAAGGTAACTTATCAGTCTCCACAACACCTCCAGGCCTAATTCCCATGTTTTTTGTAACATCAGAGGTTGCTTTGACAGAAAAACCAATGGGGGTCTTAGGGCTCGGAGATTTGAAGGAAAGCTTGTGGAGTGTTTGGGTTTTGAGGATCAAGGAATCAGGCGGTTTGAGACGGATAGGTGGTATTGAGGTGAAAATTGAAGGGAAATATAAAAGGCGGGTGGATATTGAAGCCATTTTTGTGCGGAAATGAGAGTACCTCTTTTTGTGCTGTAAAGGGTGAGAAGGAGGTGTTGGGGCTGTGAGGCTGTGTGGTGTGTGCTGCGAGGGAGAGAGGAGACGATCATGTTGTTTTTTTCTTTTTCTTTTTCTTTTTCTTATTAATTGATCGAGATAAAGATATGGTCAAACCTTAAGTTAGTCCCCAAACTATAACTCATATTTTAACTGAGTACTAAAAGAAAATTGATCTCATGCAAGATTATTTTTTAAAAAATAAACTAATATATATACATATATATAGTATTAATTCAATTATTTCAATCTCCAAACTGAATTTTCGTGGAAATAAAAAAGCCGTCTTGCATTTAAGAGAAGTTTACCAAAATATATTATTTTATGAAATTATTAAGTCGTATTTATTTGATATTATAATGTGAAATGATATTGTGTTGTGTCCTAGTTTTTATTTATCTCATTTATCTGATAAGACTAAAAATGATTGTCGGATTTATATAGTTTTTGATAGGCTTTCAATTAAAGTACAATTTTCGATTTTAATCCATGATTATTTGAATTAATCTCTTATCTCAATTGTCTCACACACTAGGTTTTTCTCATAAATTGTTTGAAATGTTTATATGAAAAAATATTAAAAGATTCACACAAAACATTGTTGTTTAATGGATTTGGACAGTCGAACATGAGATTCAATTGAATATTTTCTGAATCTTTAAGGATTGAATGCAGAAAAAAAATGTTTTAGGACAATCCAAAGATACTTGTCTATAAGATATTTTTTATATACGAAAAGTGGAAATTGAATGAGTTTAAATATATTTTATTTATTTATTCAAAACCAAATATAAAATCGAGCTGGATTTAGATAATTGTGGACGTGATTATTCTTACAACTCTTTTTTAATCTGGAATATATATATACAATCTATTAGTATTAGTAGCTGTTTTTAAAGTATTTTTATTTTTGAAATATTTTTTTATTTTAAAAAAATTATCTTTAACAGTTAAAAGCAATTTAACTTTTTTAAAAAATAATAATATAAAAAACATAATTTTTTAGAAGAAAAAAAAACAGTCCAGAACGCAATCCCAAACGGCAATTCGGCGGTGATCGAAAGAACGAAAGAAGCTTGGCCTCTTCTTATAGCGCAAACTGAGCTAAGTCAGTTCTGTCTTCGCAGTTTCTTCAGTAAAAACAGCAATGGCAAGTAGCAGCAGCCGCCTACATGCCTCTGCTTCATCCTCCTCTAAGCTTCTCGCTTCAAGAATCCTCAGCTCTTCATTATTTCATGGTTTTTAACGGCACCACAGAAGCGGATTCATTACATCCTTCCCTTCTTAGCATGCCATCTCTAGTATGTTCTTCTTTTGTCTCCACTCTTTTTTTTTATCTCATTATTCTTCTACAGTTATATTTTCTCTAAGATTTAGTCCTTTATCACTAGTTCTAGCTTGAAATGTTTGATTTTTTTGTTCTGGCAGAATCTTCTTGTTGCTTGTCTATAAAATGTGTGCTGTTGGTTTACGACCCTCCATTGATATGCACAAGGCATTTGATTCAATATGTTGCCAGTTGTGATTCTCATCATGGTTATTTTTTTATATCTTTCTTTCTTGTTTAATCCTGTTAGATTTACCAATTTGAATGCTTGTTGAAATTTTTCAAAAGTGTGTAAACTGTGACAGATAAGTTAACGAGTGAGAGTGATTTGATTGCTATTCTAAGTACCCTTTTTGAGTTTATATTTCAATTGTCCACTTGGTGCTTTGGTTGCTTGTGTTTTAACTAATAGAGTCAAGGAGTTGCATTTCAGCAACATTCAGTTTTTATTGGCTATTATATTCTTGAAGTGGGTTTTGAAATGGGGTTCTTAATTTCAATTGTCACGCTACTTCTGTGTTTGGTTGTCCTTGAGTTAAAATGGGTTTAGGTTTGTGTTCAAATTATGATTTGTTTTTTAGGGGAATTGTTGGGTCTACTCTTCGGGATTTGAAAGGGGATGATGGTTAAGCTCTTGTGACAAATTTTGAATCAGATGAGACTGCAGCAGAGTTTGCAAATTTACATAAAGAAGATGGGCTCATGGGTGGAGCTGATGATTTAAGCAAATCCATAGCCATTGAAGAATTATTTGTAGGTCTACGTTTTCTGTCTCTGATGGATTGGATTTGCTCTCCACTGTTTGAGATGTTAGCTTTTTCCATTTCTGTGGTTCTTCCAGAATATGATTCAAGCAAAATACATTTTTACCTATCCCACAAATAATTCCTTGCGGTTGCTATGGTTTGTGTGATTTCATCTCTGTTCAAGGATAAACCCTTACATAGAATGAAGATGATTTTATTTGGTCTGTTCTGTTGTTTCCTTGTGTTTGTGCTGGCTGAAAAGAAGGAACTCTGTTTTGCCGAAGATATTCCAGATCTATTGGCACAATTGGGGAAGTTTGTAAATAAGGTGCTGTTTTATATGTAACATGTGAGAGTGCTAATTTCCTCAAACTCACACACACACACAATAATAATAATAATAATAATAAGTAAATAAAATTTCATGCTATGATTTATACCGAGATTCGTCAACTTTATAATGAATATGGTCTCTTACTTCTGTATAGTTGATGGGATGTTTAAAACTTGCAGATTTTTCCTCTGCTGAACTTACTGGAGGATTCAAAAAATCTAGGGGGCTTGCAGTTTGGAGGTGGTATCAATGTAAACAATGCTTTGAGCTACGAAGAGGAAGGAGCCAGCCATGTTATTGTTACTTCAGCATGTTAAGAACTTTCTCTCTTCTTACTTTCAATTGCAACATGTTATGCTTTATTGGAAAAGAAAAAAAGTTTGCTCTGATAGTTTTATAGAATTTTTGGTCTACTTCCTTGATTTGCCATGCATTATTTTCTTTGGCATACTTGTTGTTCCTGCTACTAGGATGCATATATTTATATTTAACACACGGTGAGAAGAAGAAAACAGTATAAAACAGCAATCTCAGCAGAATAATGGCCAAAATATGGAATAAAATTGAAGCTGCAACGAGATAAAAGGTTTAGGGCTCACCAAGAAACCTCAAGAATCTTAATTATAGATTGATGAATAACAAAGGATGTTTATTAAAATAACCCCAGGAACCTATCTATTCTAGTTAAGGCCCTAGTCTCAGTCACCATGTAGAACAACTTAACCTCCATGGAAATACTATAAAACGTCAAATGCTAATCACATGGCACATAAAAATAATTAAATAACCCAAACACCAGTGATAGGATAAATAGAATCTATAGAAAGTTCCTGCATCAATAATGCTCTTTACTAGGAAGTGCTTCTAGGAGCTTGATGATGGTTAATATTTCCAGTGTTGTGTTTTAATGTGCTTGCAACAGAGTCACGCCAAGTACCCTTGAAGAAAGCATCCCTGGAAAACCCTTATTTTCATTTATCATCCTTCTGTAAATATTTCTATTACATTTTTCTTAACATGGTTTTTTTGTGTTTCTCTCACAATACAGTATTGTCTTTAGCAATGGTCAAACGGACCTAGAAAGGCTTGAAAGAAGGTAAGAAATCAATAGTCACACATCTCTCTCTTGTTGTAAGCATTGACTATGAATTTGAGATATCCAATTCGAACTGGGAATTGTGCCTGAACATCTGACATCTCTACCACTTAATTTTTAATTCCTGCTGATATTTTATGTTTTACATACTACTACGAATGGCATGTCTCAAGTATTGTAGCCTAAACAATTTATCTTTGTCAGTGCCATCTCCATTCACAAATTAAAAGGTATTTTTATGATGGGGGACAAAAAAAAAAGATTTGAAGATAAAATAATAAGCAAAAAAATTTAAAGACATCCAGTGCTTAAACAACAAGCATTGTAGCCTAAACAATTTATCTTTTAGTACATTTCTTTTATCAACTCTGGTAGTGACTTCAAGATTTGCAGGTAGATAGATCCCAAAGAGTTTATGAACAGATTCCACCATCTATCCTTTGTCACAAATCATGACCTCTCCTGCTGCGGCAATAAGTGGTTTCGGAATCTCTTACGAAGAAGAAGCAAACAAACTGGGGAATATCAACTTGCCCTTTTTTTTAATAAAAAAATAAGGATACAACTGGTTTGAGTCAGACAACTTAGCCTGCTGTTATAAATAATCAAGATCTTGCAAGTTGTTTAAGTTCTTGGTATCGATGATCCGATTTTAATTGTTTCAAACTCGGAAACAAACGGTAGCTAAGTCTGAAAGCTATGTTTTCCCCTATTATTTTATCCATCCTTCAATCTTCGGGAAGGACATGACCATAAACAAATTTATCACCATAAGAATTTATTGACCCAACATTCAAAATATGCCCAACTTAATTCGAGGGCAGGCAAATACACAATTAGTGTCTTTCCCGGTGACCTGAGGAAAATCTAAGACACCGTGGAACACATCCGGTCTCGAGCAACGATCGAACTTGTCAAATATTTCAAATTGTTTTTTTTTTTTTTTGATTCAAACAAACTTCATCCCTAAAAAAACTTATTTTGTGGGTCTACATGGACTGAATAAAATCTTAATTATCCCAAGTTTTTATAAAAGATACACGTCTCGACTCAAACTCATGACTCTATCGTGCATATCTTCAATTTTTTATCATTACCTCAGATTCTTGAAGACTTCCTATTGTATTCCATTCCTATATCTCACATAAACATGAAAACCCTATATTTTTGTAAAATAACGAAACACAGCCGCTGATGTACTTGGTAATCTCTTATAAAAAAATAAAAGTAAATTATCGGCATTTGTCAAATTAATAACCCCATCTTTTTATATCCTTGAACATTGAAACAAAGCGAAATCATGGATATCTATAACCAATAACCCCATTAATTTTGTAGACTAGCAATATAGTTAGCGAGATGGTATAACGGGGCAGCCTTAACATGATCGAAGAAAGCAAGACCTTGATTGGCTTCATCAACCAACCAGGCAGCAAATTTCTTGGCCTCATCCATGCCCATCAGCTTGGGGTAGGTAGCCTTGTCACTAGCTAAATCCTTTCCGGCTGTCTTACCTAGTTCCTCCGACGACTTGGTGACATCCCATATATCATCCACCACCTGAAACAACAGCCCGATCGATCTAGCATATTTTCTAAGTCTTTCAACACTTGTAGCATCTGCGCCTCCCATTATTCCCCCGCAGACAGCTGCTGCCTCTAAAAGCTTTGCTGTTTTATGGACATGAATATACTCCAGTGTGCTCAAACTCACCTCCTTACCTTCACTGTCAATGTCCACAATCTGACCTGCCACAAGACCTTTTGCTCCTACTGTCGATCCAAGCTCAGCGATGGCCTGGACCACGCGGCCCGATGAAACGTTCTTGGTGTTCCTAGCTACGTGCTCGAAGGCAAGTGATAGGAGCGCATCGCCAGCAAGAACTGCAATATCCTCACCAAAGATTCTATGACTCGTGGGCTTGCCTCGTCGAAGATCATCGTTGTCCATGCAGGGAAGATCATCGTGGATTAATGTCATGGTGTGAATCATCTCGAGTGCACAGGCCGCTGGCATGGCTAACCCCTCGTCTCCTCCCACCAACTCACACGAAGCAATGCATAAAATTGGACGTACACGCTTTCCACCCGCAAGGAGAGAATATCTCATGGCTTCATGGATTTTCTGGGGATGTTGCAAGGGGATTGCCTCATCCAGTGCTTTGTTCACTCGATTTGCCTTGGCGATCATGTACTCTTTAAAGTCGAATGCTGGTAAAGGGACCTGAAATGACTGTTTGAAAGATGGGGTTGCAACACCGGTGGCCTGAATTTTCATAGGTACAAGTTTGATGTGGCCTGATGGGGTTCTTGGCTGGTTGCTTAGGCGATGGATGGATTTTGCGAGGAGAAGAGAATTGTCATAGATAGATACTGTTGAGGAGAAGGCCATGACTGAAATGTGATTTTGGGAGAAGGTCAGATGAGCTCTTAATGAGATAGATTTTCAAGAGGATTGTTGTTTTGATGAGTGTTGTCTTCATATGGTAGAAGATGATTGGAAAAGATGCTGATTTTACTATGGTTTATAAGTAATACTTATTCCTTTTTATATGGTTTTGGACCCTTGCTACGCTCTTGGTTTATAGGTAATGAAGGATCCAAAAGTTTTGTTTTAATTTGTTTATTGAGATTTTAAATTTTATTGGTGATTTTTTGTTTGTACTGTGAAAAAAATTATCTTTTTTCTTATGAATATATTGGTTAATATAGTGTTTGTTTGACAGTGTGGTTGAAGTTGTTTTTAAAAGTGTTTTTTTATCTGAAATGTATCAATATAATTTTATTTTTATTTTTTAAAAATTATTTTTGACATCAACACATAAAAATGATCTAAAAAACACCAGAAAAAATAAAATAAAAAATTTTAAATTTTAAAAAAATATATTTTTGAAACGCAATGACAAATAAAAGTTGATGATAAATTCAAGAGGATGAGAAAGCTTCTTCCATTCCTTGATTTCCTAATTTTAAATTTTAAGACTAATCATCCAATTTTTTTAAATAAAATACTCTGAAAACATCAAAATAACATGGAAAGCATGTAAACAATAGACAATTGCTAAGTGAAATCAATTAACATGTAAGATTATAATAATATAATTAGAAATTTATTATCAGTAAAATCTAAAAATATTTATTTATTTATTTCGGAGGTGGTACACACACTCTCCCATACCGAAATTCTTGTGTTTCTTTTTATGAATTATTGTATAGAGAGAAGGGAAAAAGCATGTAAATTTAGACAATAGCTACGTGAATGGACGAGGTGCATTGCGTTTTTCTTTGTTTATATGGATTGATTATTCCTATTTTAATAAGAATTTTTAATTATTATGCATCGTATACAAAATAAATTCTTGGCATGTTAATAATTACTATCAGATTTTTAATTAAAACATAGAAATTCATAATTATATTGATTGAAAGAATTAAATTGTACGAGCCACGGCGGCAGTCAGATTTGGGATAAATCATTCTATTCGCATTTACTAGATTAATATTTTGTTTTTTTTATTCAGTATTTTTTATCATTTAGTATTAATTTGTTTTAAAATTTATGCTTTTAAATTTTATTTGGGACCTTCTCTAATTGATATTTTTTTTCAATTTCACCACGCAACTCAATATTGTTTTTTTTAATTTAATTTTTTAATATTAAATTATTTGAGGATTAGGGTTTATAATTTGTTATAAAAAAAAATCCAATAGAGTTATCCCGGTCTCTTAGATTTAGTTTTTATTTTCTCGATTTCAACCTTCAATATTAGATAGGCTAGAAGTTAAGATTTTTAATTTTTATTTTATTTTTATTGAGTTATTAAAATCTCACGATCTAGATTGCAAATTTAACATGTTGGTCAGAGTTGACTTGAAATGTTTTTTTTAATTAATTTTTTCTATTTTATCTTTCAGTATTGCTTGGTTGAAAATCAAGTTTTGTGATTTTTTTATTTGTTTTATATGGAATTATCTTAATCTCATGAATAGGTGGCAGTTTGACACGTTAACTTAAGTTACCTGAAGTCATTTTCTTTGTCCTTTTTTTTTAATTTAAGATTATTGAATTTTTATTTTTTTTCCTTTAACATTGTGTTAATTAAGAATTCACTTTCATAATTTATTTTGATTTGGTTTCTATAGGGTTATTACAGTCCCATGAATCAAGTCGTAAATTTGATAATTTAGCCTTGATCAATCCAATATATCGAAGTCCCAATATTTGAACAAATATATCATCAAATAATATTTAAAAACTATTTGCATTAGTAATTGATGGTGCTATAAAACTATTTGCGAGCCAATAATCCAAACTATACCTCTATGCCACATATAGAAAAATAAAAACTATTTGCATTAGTAATTGATGGTGCTATAAAACTTGGTGTTACGAGTTAATCCAATAACTTGTTTATTTAGAATTGATATATATATATATATATATATATATATATATATATATATACTCGGTCAACTCGATTAAAATATATTATATAACTGTCTTAAAAAAATTCAAAACAATGTAAATTATATTAATTTAATTTAGTGAAACAAACTATTTTTTCCATTTAAAATTTAACTAAATTTAAATACTTGAAATAAACACTTAAGAAAATAGTTGGTGGGTTTGTTGTGGCATCAGTCAATTATTTTACGAGAATTATTATATTTTTACCATGAATTTCACTAAATAATCATATTCATGGATGCCATCTTGCTATAATCTCCTAAATCCTTTCATGGACGAAACTACTACTTGGAATGAAAGTTGTCGATATCATTCTGGGAGCTATTCTGCATTTCTTACTGGTATGAAAAGTTTCAGTGCTGACTTATTTCAATTTAAATTTTCTAAAATCATTATATGGATGAGAATAAAACCTTTATAATCGAAGTGTCTTTTTCATGACATTAATATGGATGAGAATAAAATGTGCTTATAGAATACAATCTTATATCAAATTGTACATGATATTAGTTTCGATGGGATCCTACATTAATTTGTATATGATATTAGTTTTGATGGGATCATCTCTTATAATCAACATAAATATTTATTGATGTATGAACGACTCTTAAAAAGAGATGATGACCCTAAATTCCCATCTTGGAAGCTTGTATCCGAAGGAATCCTTGGTCCAATCCTGACATTTTGTTAGACTCACAAACACTTTGATTCGATATGTAGCTAAATTGTAAGGGTTAGGTTTGACATCTTGTTTGACTCATAGGCACTTACATCTAACATGTAGTTGACATCATCTTCACTGAAATGCTTAAACTTGTTGAATAGCTGATCCTAAGGTGATATCCTAATAGACTCATAAATGTTTGAGCTCGATGTTTAGTTGATTCCACAAATGTCGGGTCTGGTATCCTGCCGGATGTAAAAACACTAGATCCAAGTGCATAACCAATTTCAGGGGTGGTTTTGTCGGATTCAAAATCACTTGGACTCGGGGCACAACCGAACTTACTAGGGGTTGAGTCTGCATCTTGGCATCAGTTTTGTTTTTTCTGCGTTGTTTCTGCCTTTTGTTTTCTTTCATGTCAATGGGCCATTTATAAATGATGTATATTACTTTTCCTTCTATGATTTTCCCTTCACTTTTGACTGGCCTTCGAAATTCTAATTCTGATGGATGTAAATTATGTCTTGCTTTAGGGGATGCAAACCAATCAGTACATCTGGTTGCCAGTGAGGGACTAGAAGCTCATCTTCCTATTGCAGATATGGTCGGTTTATCTGCTGAAGTAGAGTATGGTGGACTTGTTGATCGTCTCAGTTCTCGAGAAGTACGAACATCTTTCTACTCAACTTTTACACGCGTTTATGTCCATAAATCTCCCCCTCAAAATTAAGGATTGTTGAAACCATGATCATTATAGGTTATGTGCGATCCAAGTCTGTAATTTTCTGGGCCTAGCACGTCTTGGTGGTAAGAAAAGACTGCTAGTGCTAGTCTCTTGCCCGAGGATAAATATATTTGTTAACATTCATAGCTCTTGATATGTGCACTTTTGCAACATCTAACAATCTGCCTCACTACGCAGTTTGTAGAGAGAGCTCCTGAGGATGTTGTCCGTGGGGTTCGAGAAAAGGCAGTTCAAAACTATGGATCAGCATAAATTCCCTGAATGCACCATCAGATGATTCCAAATTGTTGGTGTATAGCTACTTGGCTGACAGTTACTTTTTTGTTAAATCCCAAGCTACTGCTGTCTGATATGGTAATTTCTCTAAGTCGCATCAAGAAAAGAAACGGGACCAATCAAACAAAATTTAAAAATTATTATAAGTTTTTGAGGATTCTTTACATAAGATTCAAGCAAAAATCTGTCAAGGCAGTCTGACGCTCGGACTTGAAAGCTCACACTAGATTTCTCTAATCCAGCTAGAAGCCTTCCATGTTCTCTGTACTGGCACCAAAGTAATGCGAGCAACAAAGCTTCAATCCTTTAGAAACCAGTCCGTTGTAAAGGTTAAGAGCCTTTCTTTTATCACCCTTTTCAAAATACCCTTTAATCAATGCTTCATAAACATCCTCACAGGGATTTAGAGATCGACCTATCATAATTCTTAAATATTTTTCTGCTTCCTCTAATTTTCCGCAATGGCAGAGGCCCTTTATCAAGGAAGTGAAACCCATTAATCCAGGACAGAGTGAGCGATATTCCATTTCATAGTAAAGTTTGAGCATTTCCTGAATCTGATTGTTTTTTGCATAACCAGAAATTAGATTAGTGTATGTGATCTCGTCTGCTAAGAACCCTTCATCTAGCAACTTCGTCAGCATCTCATTTGCTTGTGTCACATCCTCCATTTTACACAGCTTTCCAACCATCTCATTGAAAGCTGAAAGGCTGGGAACATGTCCCATCCCCATCATTTTCTTGCAGTAAGTCAAAGTTTCTTCTACTCTCCCTGCTTTAGCACAACCTTCAAGGAGAAGGTTAAAAGTGTCTCCATATGGTTTCAAACCAATGTTTTCCATTTCTTGCAACAACTGATTTGCTTCTTCAATTTTTTCCTCCTTACAATAAGCTCCTATAAATGAAGTATACACAAAAGAATTTGCATTGAAACCTCGCTTAAGCATTTCCTCATAGACCTGCATTGCCGAGTTCAAATTTCCAAGTTTGACTTTAGCATAAACAATCAAAGAGTAAGCAACAGTATCAAGAATCATGTTCTTTCGAAGAAATATTTTCAATAAAGCCAAGCCCGTTTCAACTCTTCCTTCCTCTAAAATCCTGAATACCAAACAAGTATTAACAATAACTACAGGAGGGCATCTCTTTCCATGGATCTTATCTAACATGTTCACAATTGTTTGCAGCTTCCCTTCCTTACACAAAGCATTGATCATGCTTTCGATTGTTGCTTCATTTGGGTAAGTTCTTCGGTGAAGCATATGCTCATAAATCTTCCACGTCAGGGAACTTTTATCAGATTTTTGAACAACATGAATCAAGGTGTTGAAACTTATAAGGCTTAAGGTGAACCCATGTTCTTCTAAGCGGCAGCAAACATCAAAACCAATGTCAAACATTCTCAACTTTGCATAAGCCTGGACCAGCAAATCAAACACTAAGGGACTTGATATAATAATCTTATAACTACTAAGGAGGGAATCCACAACCACAAATTTTGCAGGATCCCCTACACTTTTCTTCAAAATTGATTCAAGCAATGCTTGAGCATCCATAATCAGCCGAGCTTGAACTAATATGTGAATCATCATACAATATGATTGAACCCCATGTACAAAATTCCTCCTTGCTGACCAATGAAAGAAGCCTAAAGCCCGTTTTGCATCATTTGGTTCCTTCAATTCAAGCAGTACATTTTTGACAAGCAAATTGTTGAGCTGAAGAGACTCAAATTTTCTATTCAGCGTATCCCAGTTATATCCTCTCCTTAACGAATCACATATGGAGCTTACAACTGTATTACTTTCTGTTTTTGAGCCATCATGAAGAAATCTAGCCACCTCAAACCAAGAAATGCAGAGACGTGGATGAATGGGATTCTTGAGTGGTTTTGAAATAGAAGAGGGAAAAGTTCGTCTCAGCAAAGCCATGCTCTTGCCAATGTTTTACCTAATCAATCGGGACCAAGTATCGGATGAGACATGAATTCTATTGGGATTGTACATCTTGACAATTATTATGAAGTGCTCAACTATTACGTTTGGAAGCAGCTGCAAAACATTCTGCCAGGGCAACTAACATGTAACTGTAACATCTTCAAAATATCAAGTTGAATAAAAATGCGAAAGCTTGATCAAAGTTCAAGCCAAAATCTCAGAATTAGACAGAACATTCATACATTTATTCGCATTCACAGAATCTTCAAACATGCAGCTGCTACCAATTTGCAGAACAGGTTAAATGGGCAAGTGGGTGTGGGTCACTAAGCACTATTGTCCCTCAAAAGTTTGAATTTCTCTTTCTCGTATCTATGTATCTCCATACAAGCAACATTACCCATGTCCATCTTCAAATTATTGAGAAAGGCAATAAAAATTTCAATACTTCCAAAAGAATAGAGAGAGAAACCTGAGAAGTAAGCAGAGAGATTCATTCCACTTTGACAGTGCTTGAGAAAGACAGACAAACCCTCACGAATCCTTGTTAAATTTCTGCCAGCTCGTCGATGGTTTTTGCTTTGCCTTGAGTTTTACAGGCTTTGGCAAGGGAAGAGGGAGCAATACAAAGGGAGGGATTTAATGAAGGGAAGGTGTCCCATTCATGATATTGCTTGATTTTGTTGTTTCGTTTGGAGAGATGGTGTAGGAGAGCGACGAAGAATTCGGAAGGTGTTTGATTGTTGTTGTCAGTGGCATTTTCTGTGCGAACTGCAGTAAACTCATCGTACCTGTTTGGAAATTGATTCGACAAGTTTAAGTTATTACCCATTAGTGAGTCTACTTAAATTATTTTTATTAAAATGATAATATATATTAATGTTCAAAAGTTCAATGTTATATATTGACTGAATAATAATTTAAAATATTTAGGTTTTAGATAATCTGAATTAATGATTAGATAATTTTCAAAGTGCACGGCGTGATAACATAGAGTTTGTGATCTGCATGACATGTCTCGAGTTTGAATTAAAATATATATTTATTATAAGAGCCTGAAACAATTGAGATTTTAATTGTTCATCTATGCCTACAAAATATATTTTTTGAGGTGTGAAATTTCTTTACATCCAAAGTGTTTTTTACAAAAATGATAAGTTTTTTTGTACAAAAATAATATGAAAAAGGAGTGTAGTTGGAATCATGGCAAGAACAAATAATTAAAAATTGAATGGGTAGGCAGATGACAAATTTTATTTTTCATGATATTTGGATGGTTCCAATATTTGAAGATGCACACTTGACATGCATATCTCACCCATGGTAGATGTTACTCAAACAAAATGAACATAGCATTTTTCTTTTCACTAATAATAGTCATGTATTGATTGAATGAAATGAAATTATACACATAAATTGTTGAAGTTTTCATAAATTTATATAAAGTTTATATAATGAATTACTGGATTAGTATAAAAACCATTTTAAAGTTAGAACAACAGATTATTTTTTTTTTAAAAAAAAAGAGAGGTCAAATGGAGTTTTATACAAATTACAAGTTTATGATTAAAATTATCTTAGGTTTAATTGATTCAACTTCTACTTGTTTAAAATTTAATATGTGGAAACACTTCTAGGTTAACTTCTTTCAATTTTTCTCATCACTCTCCAATTTAAAATGAGTATAATTCACTTCAAAATAGAAGAAACTGGCCCAAAAAATAAATCAACAGAAAAACTTTGTTTATTTTCTTCTTGCCTGTGCTTGTAATGTGGAGAAATCTAATTTTGGGAGAGAAAAAAATATTGATATTGGCAATGCTATTAAGAACTTTCTTATCCCTTTCTCTTCTCTGCATGTAACCTTACCATACAAAATCAGTCACAACTCATAATTTCCTCTTTTTTCTCTCTTCAATTTAGCATACAAATCCAAAAATCACCCAACATTTCATCCAACCACCACCCTCTTCAAGTCTCAACCACCCTATCCCTAACCCTAACCCTAACCCTAACCCTAATACACCCCTAAAATCAGCCCAGAATACTCTCACGCTCCCCAAACTCAAAAGTCCAGATCCCCTCAAGCCTTGATATCAAACCCCTAGCCTTTTTGAACCAAAACATAGCCATGGACTCCACCCCAGTCCCACAACATCTCCCCTTTAAACCCTCTTCCTCTTCTTCAGCCTCCAAACTCCCCATCAAACGCAAAACACCTGATTCTCTCCACCACCACCACCTCCTCTCTCCAAAACTTGAAAATTCCTCAACCACCACAAACCCAGATGCATTCTCCACTCTCGACACTAATTTTGAATCAAAGCCACCACCTTTTAAGTTCCACAGAATCTGGTCTGAACCTGATGAAATCAACTTCCTTCAAGGCCTACTCTGTTCATCCTCCCAAGGCCTCTCATTTCCTAAAGACTTGCCCTTTTTTTATGATAGATTCTCCAATTCAGTGTCACAGCCTTACACAAAATCTCAGCTCTCTGAGAAACTGAGAAGGCTACGTAAGAAGTTTCGCAGCACTTCCTCGCGCCTTGCGCGTAATGGGTTCAATTATTCATTATTATCGCCTCATGATCGTGCTCTTTTTCATCTCTCTAAACAGCTTTGGAGCCCTGAATTTGATCCAAGCTCGCCTATTGGAGGTAATAAGAGTACAGGTGGTAATAGTAACAGTAATTTTGATGGTAATATGAGCAGTGCTCGTTGTGATAATGATAAAAGGACGAAACTGGATGAGGATTTGGTGTGTGATAAAGGTAATATTTTGCCGATTTTCGGTTCGCCTTGCGTAAATGTAAATGTGAGTAATGAATTGAATGATCTGGAGTCGTTGGATTTGGATGAATTTGATGATGGGTATATTGTGAAAATGAGGGAAGGCAATGTGGGGTGGGAGGTGGATAAGGGGGTGAGTGGATGCGGTAGTGTGGCAGTAAAGAGTGTGGCTAAGAATGTCTTAAATGTGTTCGACGAGTGCTTAAGTGAGGTCAAGAAGGTTGTTCTTAAAGAGAGGTTGGATAGTTCTATGGAAGGGAAGAAGGAGAAGGATTTTCAAAGGAGGTGGAGGGAGCAAAGGGTTGCTGAGTTTGATGTTCTGGCTCTTCGGTTGAGGCTGCTTCTTGACAATTCTGCTAAATAGGCAATAACTTTGTTGACTTGTGAGTTAGATTTACCTGTGCATTCTCTAATGTAGGCTTTTTAAATATATATATATATATATATATATATATATATATATATATATATATTATTTACGGGAAATTAAGGTAATGAGAGCCAATTCATTCCTATCCCATGATTGTGCTAGTTGTCTCTGATAATTTCTTTTTTCCCTGTTGGTTGGATGACTGGCTTTATCTGTTCCTCTTTGTTGGTTACCGATCCTGCATCATCCCGTTCATGTAAATTCAACGAGTTTTACTATTAATTTGTGATTGGCCTGTTTCCATATGTTTAATTGCTATAAACTAGATGCTAGGTATTGCCCCATTGCCACCCCACAGTGGACCAAATCATTCACAGGAGAACCTGCAATAGTGAGACTATGAGCTTGAAATCCTTACCCGTGTACTCTGTAAAATATTTAGGCCCAGGGAAGTCATCTTCTGCTCAAGTTCAAGCTCGAGGAAGCATCTTGAGACTTAAATGAACAGGAGAGAAGCAATTTTATCCCACCGGTGATCCATGAGTTCAAATTAGTTTGAACCAGTGCTGCTTCATTTTGACGTTGAAGTGGTTAGCATGCTTCAAATTGAACCAAGTCATAAAGAGTAACTGAACAGTCAGCTAATCAGATGTTAAAAGTGGTTTGAATGAACGAAATGTAACTGAGTACTGGTTCCTACTGTGATGGTTTCACCATTCAATGGAACTTTCTGATCAACAAATAGGCTTGAAATTTAGTTAATTGGAAATTGCTAGCCTATTCCCGATTGTTTGCAGTAGTTTGCGAATCTGCTTGGGAAGGATGCAATATTACCCTTTGAAGCTTCAGCCATATGTTTCATCTGTCAAATAGTAGTGGAGGAATCGAGAACACACAGCCCACGAAACAGGTAAATGAACTGTAGCTCAATTTGCATGTTGTTCTCTGATTTCCTATTGAACTACATGGAAAAAAATACCCCATGAAAAGTTGAAGTTTTTGAGGTTTCTACTTTCTGCACTGCTGAAAATATTCTTTCTGCAGGTGGTGAGTGATAATTTTGACAGCCTCGGTGCTCACACATGATTGGCTTTCCTTGAACTTGGATCAAGCTAGAAAAAGCGTTGCCTGATCCTTTATCGAACAAATTCAATCTACTCTTCCCTTGAAAGCCAAACACTTAGATCAGCTAGAAATCACTCGGCAAAACATCAAGAATATTAACTAGACATGAAGTCTGAAAGACCTCCTGCGTCCTTCAAGGTACTGTACTGAACCTCCATAGATATTTGTTCCATGTGAGATTACAGATGTGTTTGCTTGGTAGTTTTTCAATCTCATGCACAGATCCATCCTGTAGCAGCAGCAGACAGCTTGGTTAATGTCATAACATGATATATCTTGTTGAAAACAAATAAGGGTTACAGAAAGCCATTATACATGGATTGGACGACATCATCGCTTCTGTCTATCTTCGGCTTGCCCCAGAGCATCGACTCCCTGCTACTCGATAGGGATGCTCATGCTGCATTGCTTTATATATATATACATTTGCCCTACGCTCTGCCGTAGAAAAAACAAAATTTATTAAAATACAAAAAATAATGGCATCCGTAATTAGTCTAGATAGAATTTGTGTAAAGTAGTTTTTTTAAAATTATATATATATAAGATAATTTTGTGTTTAATAATAATGTGAAGTAATATAATTTTATAGAAATAAAATAAAAAATTAAAGATATCTGCAGCAATGGATTTATGAGTACATGCAAGACTGAAAAAATTAAAGCAACAAAATTGCAACAAATCAACATATTGGGACCGAAAAAAATTAAAAGAATAAGGGTTGAAATGAAAAATTATATATATTATTAATTTCAATTGAAGAACGAAATTAAAACAAATTAAAATTTTTATAAAAAAAATCAGGAGGAAAAAGCAAGTCAAAAGCCCAAGGAATGAAAAAAAAAAAAAAAACTATCAACACAAAGGTTTGCTATATAGTTTTGCCAGTAGGGGAGAGAAAATGTGAAAAAAGAGATCAACAAACCATTGGCTAGTCTCCGACTATCATTTGATAACATGCGCATCAAAGAGGTCATGACAATTAATTTGGTGAGACTTTTTTACCACCATCATATGCTGCATGCATTGTTTGAAAGACGTGGACGGAAGGAACTAGTGTGAAGACGTGGACCATGAATACCACGACGAATCCATGAAATGCACTCTACAAATATTTTATTAAAAAGAATAAAATGCATGTACAAATATGAATATACCACATAATTAACTCTTTGACCTTGTCATTTTAGAGGGTATATATCTATAGTTTCATTGTGCATTAAACAGTGAAAAACCATGAATACTTTCAATTGGAACTCTTATATTTTGTCCTAGAGTTTAAAAGTTATTTCAGTGTTTGTTAACAAACTATAAAATCAAAAATATCATTGCCCACTCAACACTGTTTTATCTTATAGAAGGTAAAAGTATACTTTGATTGTGCATTTTTTTTCGAAAAGACATAAATATCCTCAAACAGTCAAGAAATGCTTCTGAGACAAGAGTAAAATTTTAACAAACTGAGAGACAAAAAGATAATTATATTATTACAATTCACAATAATTTATGTCTGCCCAACACAATATTTAATCCACACGGTACAACTCTTTGTTTAATATATGGAAAACTCAATATAGTCTTAAGTCAATATACTCATTTTCAGTTAATTACCAAACCTATAGATTTTCATCAATTAGGCCCCAAAAACCTAAAATGGTAATACTCATTGACTTTTTCATCGATTTTTCTTCAAATCAAATGTCATTTTAGCATGTAGAATATGAGAATTAAACTCGAACTTGACAAAAGAAAAGGAATCAATAAATATATTAAACTTATGATATTTAATTCTATAAATTTAGGATGTAATCGACAATAAATATATAGCTTTCCTTTATTTTTTTCAGCTATTAATTATGCGAGAGAAAGGTGTGTTAGATAACGTCGCCGTCGCCGTTTTTTCGCTTATACCATCTCTCAGCCAGTAGGGTAGTGTTTAAAAACTGGACGACTCCACGTCTCCACCCACTCCTGCTCTCCAGACTACAGTACTGCCAACTCAGCTGCTCCCTCCTCACTCTCTTCTTCAATCTCCCCCTCCCTCCCTCCCTCCCTCCTTCCCTTTCTCTCTATAGATATAGATATATCATTTCCTTTGGATCAATC
The DNA here is from genome assembly GCA_032356905.1 of Salix exigua. Lineage (NCBI taxonomy): Eukaryota > Viridiplantae > Streptophyta > Magnoliopsida > Malpighiales > Salicaceae > Salix > Salix exigua. The sequence continues at coordinate 5,227,761 of CM063591.1, forward strand.
CATCGAGCAATCGCTACCTAATTTATCATCTCTTTGTTATAATTTGGATTATTATTTATTTTGTTGATAGCTTGATAGATCATTTGATGGGAATCTTGAAGAGAAAAGAAGAAGAAAAGCTTAGATTTTGTATAGATAGAGGCGGCACGTTTACCGATGTGTATGCGGAAATTCCAGGCATGAGTGATGGTCGGGACTTGAAACTGTTATCTGTTGATCCGGCGAATTATGAGGATGCTCCGGTGGAAGGGATTAGGAGGATTCTTGAGGAGTTTACAGGAGAAAAAATTCCCAGAACCTCCAAAATCCCCACGAATAAGATTGAGTGGATTAGGATGGGGACCACTGTTGCTACCAATGCCTTGTTGGAGAGAAAAGGGGAGAGGATTGCTTTGTGTGTCACTCGAGGGTTTAAGGACTTGTTGCAGATTGGTAATCAGGCTCGTCCGAATATCTTTGATCTTACGGTGTCGAAACCCTCAAATCTTTATGAGGAGGTTATTGAGGTTGATGAGAGAGTTCAGCTTGTTGCTGGTGACGGTGGGGATGATGGTTTGGGTTCGATGGTTAAAGGGGTGTCGGGTGAGCTTGTGAGGGTCGTGAAACCGGTTGATGAACAAGGTTTGAAGCCTTTGTTGAAGGGGTTGTTGGAGAGAGGGATTAGTTGTTTGGCTGTTGTGTTGATGCATTCTTATACTTTTCCGCAGCATGAATTGGCTGTGGAAAAGCTTGCTCTTGGTTTGGGTTTTCGACATGTTTCTTTGTCTTCTTCTTTAACTCCCATGGTTCGAGCTGTTCCTCGGGGGTTAACAGCTAGTGTGGATGCGTATTTAACCCCAGTTATCAAGGAGTATTTGTCAGGTTTTATGTCGAAATTTGATGAAGGGTTGGGTAAGGTGAATGTTTTGTTTATGCAATCGGATGGAGGGCTTGCACCGGAAAATAGGTTTTCAGGACACAAAGCTGTTTTGTCTGGTCCTGCAGGTGGAGTTGTTGGTTATTCGCAGACACTTTTTGGGCTTGAAACAGAGAAGCCCCTTATTGGGTTTGATATGGGTGGTACGTCTACAGATGTGAGCCGTTATGCTGGGAGTTATGAACAGGTGCTTGAAACCCAGATTGCCGGTGCCATTATACAAGCACCTCAACTTGACATAAGCACTGTCGCTGCTGGTGGTGGATCGAAGTTGAAGTTCCAGTTTGGAGCTTTCCGGGTAGGACCAGAATCGGTGGGTGCACATCCAGGCCCAGTTTGTTATCGAAAAGGTGGGGAATTGGCAGTTACCGATGCCAATCTCGTTCTAGGATTTGTCATTCCTGATTATTTTCCATCCATTTTTGGCCCCGAAGAAGATCAGCCTTTAGATATCAAGGCAACTAGAGAAGAATTTGAGAAGCTTGCCAATCAAATAAACTCTTATAGGAAGAGCCAAGATTCATCTGCTAAGGACATGACTGTGGAAGAGATTGCATTGGGATTTGTGAATGTTGCAAATGAGACAATGTGTCGTCCGATACGGCAGTTGACAGAGATGAAGGGCCATGAAACAAGGAACCATGCCCTTGCTTGCTTTGGAGGTGCTGGCCCACAGCATGCTTGTGCTATTGCCAGGTCGTTGGGCATGAAAGAAGTATTTGTTCACAGATTCTGTGGGATCTTGAGTGCATATGGCATGGGCTTGGCAGATGTTGTTGAAGAGGCACAAGAGCCATATTCTGCTGTCTATGGCCCTGATTCCATCTTGGAGGCTTCCCATAGAGAAGCAATGTTACTGAAGCAGGTAAGGCAGAAGCTACAGGAGCAAGGGTTCAGAGAGGAGAACATTACAACAGAAACATATTTAAACTTGCGGTATGAGGGCACGGATACTGCCATTATGGTAAAGAAACATGTCAATGAAGATGGGTCAGGGTCCGACTATGCAGTGGAGTTTGTGAAGCTATTCCAGCAGGAGTACGGATTCAAACTTCAGAATAGGAATATTCTTGTATGTGACGTTAGAGTTCGGGGCATTGGAGTCACTAACATACTGAAGCCACAAGTACTGGAACCCACTTCTGGTACCCTGGATGTGGAAGGCCACTATAAGGTTTACTTTGGGAATGGGTGGCTTGATACACCGCTATTCAAGCTTGACAATCTGGGTTGTGGACACATCATACCTGGCCCTGCAATCATCATGAATGGAAATAGCACAGTGGTAGTGGAACCTCAATGCAAAGCTATCATAACAAAATATGGAAACATCAAAATTGAAATTGAGTCTAACACGAACACTGTGAAAGTAGCCGAAAAAGTTGCAGATGTTGTGCAGCTCTCGATTTTCAATCACAGATTTATGGGAATAGCTGAACAAATGGGACGGACGCTACAGCGAACTTCCATATCAACAAATATCAAGGAAAGGCTAGATTTCTCTTGTGCTCTCTTTGGCCCTGATGGTGGACTAGTTGCTAATGCCCCCCATGTCCCTGTGCATCTTGGAGCCATGTCCAGTACTGTTCGGTGGCAGCTCAATTATTGGGGAGAAAATTTGAATGAAGGTGATGTTTTGGTCACCAACCATCCTAGTGCCGGAGGTAGCCATCTTCCTGACATAACTGTCATCACACCTGTGTTCGATAATGGGAAGCTAGTTTTTTTTGTTGCAAGTAGAGGGCATCATGCAGAGATTGGGGGTATTACTCCTGGAAGCATGCCCCCCTTTTCAAAGTCAATATGGGAAGAAGGAGCTGCAATTAAAGCATTTAAGCTTGTAGAAAAGGGGATTTTTCAGGAAGAGGGAATTGTTAACCTTCTCCAATTTCCTGGTTCTGATGAACCAGCTCATAAAATCCCTGGAACTCGTCGGCTTCAAGACAATTTATCAGACCTACATGCACAAGTAGCTGCAAACCAGAGAGGTATCTCCCTTATCAAAGAACTGATTGAGCAGTATGGTTTGGAAACTGTTCAGGCCTATATGACATATGTACAGCTAAATGCGGAAGAAGCGGTGAGGGAAATGCTTAAATCAGTTGCTACTAGAGTTTCATCTCAGTCAGATAAGTTCGGAGAGAATAACAATGTAACTATAGAAGAAGAAGATAGCATGGATGATGGCTCTATCATACATCTGAAATTAACTATTGATTCTAATAAAGGGGAAGCTTTTTTTGATTTTAGTGGGACAAGCCCTGAGGTGTATGGGAATTGGAATGCACCAGAAGCAGTAACAGCTGCTGCAGTCATATACTGCCTTCGCTGTTTGGTGGATGTTGATATTCCTCTCAACCAAGGTTGTTTAGCCCCGGTTGGAATCCATATTCCTAAAGGCTCGTTCCTCTCTCCAAGTGAAAAGGCTGCAGTTGTTGGAGGTAATGTTCTCACATCTCAGAGGGTAACAGATGTTGTACTTACTGCCTTTCAGGCCTGTGCTTGTTCTCAAGGTTGCATGAATAATCTCACTTTTGGGGATAATACTTTTGGCTATTACGAAACAATTGGAGGTGGAAGTGGTGCTGGTCCTCACTGGGATGGGACAAGTGGAGTCCAGTGCCATATGACCAATACCCGTATGACTGATCCAGAGATTTTTGAGCAAAGGTATCCTGTTCTTTTGCATAAGTTTGGACTAAGAGAGAACAGTGGAGGATCTGGGCTTCATAAAGGGGGTGATGGGCTTGTTAGAGAGATAGAGTTCAGGCGGCCAGTTATAGTGAGTATTCTTTCAGAAAGGCGTGTGCTTGCACCAAAAGGTCTGAAGGGAGGGAAAGATGGGGCTCGCGGGGCCAATTACCTAATTACCAAAGATAAACGGAGAATTTACCTTGGAGGTAAGAACACAGTGGAGGTGCAGGCAGGGGAAATTCTCGAGATTTTAACTCCTGGAGGCGGTGGGTGGGGTTCATGTTGATTTTCTGGTGCGAACTGCTGCATTGAGGTGGTAGTGGTGGGTGGATTTGTTGTTGGTTTCTCCGATGCTGCTTTGGGATGCCTGTTCTGAGTGCTATGGCTGTACCAAGAGCAGTTGCTGCAGTGAAACTTGCTGTGGCTTGTATCAGCTGATGCTGCATACCTTGCAGTTTGACAGGTAGATTTCATTGCTGTTCCTGCTTTGATCCCAGTTTTGCAACTCCGTTACTCTTGCAACATTCTAGCAAAAAAGAACTGCTGCATCAGGAGTTTCTTATTTCCTTGGCATGAGTTTTTTTTCTTCTTAAAACTTGCTATTGTTCTCTCCTAGATAGAGTGATATTCCAGACTTGTTATATTGGGTGGTTATGAAATGCTCTCATATGGACCAAAATGAAATAATTCATGGTTTAGCATGTTCCCTTTCTTCCTGCAATATCTTGATGATCATCTTCCCATCAAAGCAAAAACCACCACCACAACCACCAAAACCTTCCCTCTCCTAAACACTCTTCAGCCTGCAATATCTTGTTGTTCATCTTCCCATCAAAGCAAAAACCACCTCCACAACCTTCCCTCTCCTAAACACTTTTCAGCCTGCAATAACTTGATGTTCATCTTCCCATCAAAGCAAAAATCCACCAAAACCTTCTCCCTCCAAAATACTTGCCTTTGATAGATTTGTTTTTCGATTTAACATATGGCTTCATTTGTCGATTGATTAGCTTTGTTGTCTGCTTATGCTGAGTCAAAAGCTTTATGAGCAATTTGAGATTCAGCAAAATTCATGAATTTAACTGGTGTGCTATAAATTTGAAATTAGAGGATTTTATTGAAATTGATTCAAGGCGTACACAGTTGACCAATCCATCCTCTCGATAATTGATTAGCAATTAACCAAAGGAAGCAAAAGGCGCTTAATGGATGTTCTACAGACATACATATCAAAAGAAGGACGCCATTTTACATTGCCTTGGATCTTGTACAAAGTACTGCTATTTCTCTCTGTCGTACAGAACAGCATGAAATCTATCAACATGTTTCCCGCATTCACCAAACAAAATATCATGCGATATAATGTGTGGTTAAATATGTTTGCTACTTGTTTGGTTGTATTTAAAAAAACTATTAAAATAATATTTTATTATTATTATTATTTTAAAATATTATTTTTAACATCAACACATTAACGTGATATGAAAATATTATTTTTTTAATTTGAAACCGAGAAAAAGATAAATAAAATTTGATTTTTTTAAATAAAATATTTTTAAAACACAAAAATAATTGAGATTGTGGTTGAGTTTACTTGTGAAGATGTTTTTTGTTTAGAAATACATTAAAATATATTTTTTTTATTTTTTTAAAAATTATTTTTGACATCAGCATGTGAAAATAATTTAAAAACACCAGAAAAAATTAAGTTAAAATAGAAAAAAAAATTAATTTTTTTTTTAAAATATTTTTGAAATGCATTGTTAAACACCCCATTAAATCGATTAATAATAAGGTTTGCCATGTTGAGTTGTTTTTTATATATAAAAAAACATGTAATTTATATGGTCAAACTTAATCAAGTCATAATTCAATTGATCTAATCACAATTCAATTTGATTTTGTTTTTTTTTCCTTAAAAAAAAAGAGTTCGTTTAGATTTGTTTTGTTTTAAAATCTTTTAAAAAAAATAAAATAATACTATTTAAAATTAACTTGATTTATTTTAATATTATTCTAGATAATGATGATAATAATGCACTAGAATCTCAACTACCTTGCAGGAATTTTAAAAAGGCAACATCTTTTTTTTCTTTTATCATCTTTTCTTTTAAAGAAAGGGAAGATATTTTTATTTTATTTTTTGAATGCCTTTTTACCTGCTTTAATTTCCTTTTTGTAGCTCAACTACCACCTACCTGTTTCAACTCCAAAGCACTCTCTTAATTTCATAGTGTCTTAGGTGATGTTATAAGAGAGAGATTTTTCCAGTCATGTTTTAAATAATTGTGGACAAGAATTTAAATGCTTTTTACTTGATAGTCGTATATATTATTATACAAGTTGATTTAAATGTTTTCATGTTTTTTTTTCTTTTAAAGAATAGTATAATACCAAATAGCCCATCATTCTTTTTAATAAAATATTTATATTTGTAAAACATAAAATTTATTTATATATATATATATATAAAAGCATGCTATCTTATAAAAACAAAAATAGGGGAGTGAGTCTATAAATTAATTACTTGATTAGATGGGAGAACGAAGGTGTTGATGTCATTAGTTGATTACAAGGGTGTTCGTAGTCAAATCCTATATGGCTTTTAGTTCAAAGGGGATATAATTTTGTGGGGCCCGTATAAGTTAATAAATCGCTGATTAGCACGAGGCAACCTAAATTTTCCATCCTGATCCTGATCGGGGCGGGGCCTCGTCCGTATCCGATCTTCTTATATTTCCCATTTACCCCTCACCACCTCGTCAAATTACAGAATGGATTTTTCAATTATAATATAGTTTCATAAATTAGAAAGCCCTGAGATGGGATCTATGTCTACAATCCCACCAACTATGGTGTTGACGACTGCATAATTTTGTCAAATTAATCAAATATTGTGAATTAAATAATTAGCCCAGCATGTGCACGATGCAATCTTACAGCCGCAGTTCAAAGGATTGTTAGGGGGGTGTTTTTTTTTTTATCTTTTCTTATTTTCATTTTAAAAAATAAAATATATATACTGGTCAGAGTAAGTTCATATCAGTGTGAAAAACTAGAAAAGGCTGTGCCTGTCGATGTCTAAAAGAATGGCATGAAGCGTAATTTACTTGCCAGAAAAGTCCAAATACCAAACCAGAAATATTCCCGTGTCCTTTTAAAACCAGTGACTTCCTTCTGTGATGTCTGATCCTCTCCTTCAAAACCCGACCCGGTTGACCCCTATCTCTTCACTCGCCGTTGAGAATTTAACCTCCGGATCTGTCGCCCCGTTAAAACTGCTTCCCTTTCAATCATGGACGAGAATTCAGCTCTTATAGCACAACTTCTCATGGAAGATGAAATTGAAATGAGAGGCCGTCACGGAAGCGGCCGTAAAGATCAGAACGAAGGCGGGTGGAAAACAGTTACGTATTCAAAACGGAACAGGAAACAACAACTCTCGAAAGCTTCGAACTCGTCGGAGAGTTCTTCCTCCGATCACCAGCGATCTAACGGCGTCAGCGGTGAGAAAGTTGATGTGTTTCGGTCGATTGAGCAGCACTCGGAGGATCGGCGCCGGAGGATTGAGGAGGAGTGGCGGAGGAGAGAGGAGGAGAGTGGTGAGAGAGATGGATCGAAGCGGCATTCTGATGAGGATGATGGCGAGAGTGACGAAGGAGGTCATGGAGGAGACGGTGGTGGTGCTGGAGAGGAGGTTAAGAAGTTGAAGAAGCCGAAGGTGAAGAAACCAAAAGTAACGGTGGCGGAGGCGGCCGCGAAGATCGATGCCGGTGATCTAGCCGCCTTTCTTGTTGACATCACTGTAAGCATTGCTTAATTTAACTATTTAATTCAATTTTGATTTTTGATTAATCCTTACATGATTTTTTTTTTATTAAAAAAAAATCAAAAGATTCTCTTTTTTGTGTGTGACGTCGTTTTGGTGGATTTAGGCGTCGTACGAGACACAACAGGATATACTGTTAATGAGATTTGCTGATTACTATGGAAGAGCATTTTCATCAGCGAGTTCAGCTCAATTTCCTTGGTTAAAGATCTTCAAGGAGTCTTCTGTTGCCAAATTAATTGATGTAAGTTTTTTTTGTAAGAATATTTCCTGTAGAGTGGTCGATGTATTAACGGTCCGATCATTAAAGTTCAAGTTCTTTGTAAAGTCTACGGATTCTAATACGTTAAAGTGAAACCGTGATGGATCGGTCTCAATAAACGAGTATTAGAATGGGTACGTTGAAACCCTCTCCTCTAACCATAAAAGAACATATATTCTCATCCGGTTATATACATACATATATTGATGGTTTTAAATATATGTAAGTGTATAAAACTAGATTTATGCCCACCTTCCTTTCTTCTTTTGGCCAAAACACAACCACCACATATATTTTGTAATACCCATTCGGTGGGCATTAAAATAGAATGGAGAAGTGGTGGCTGCACTAAGGAAGAGAGTGGCTGAAAGTGGCTCTTCCATTATGTATTTGATTTTCCACCCATTCGATGGATGTAAGTGGGAAGAAAAGCTGGAAGAGTGGGGAGGTGTGGGCTGTGGTTTTTGGCCGAGAGGGAGAAGAGAATAGCAAACCAGAAAAGTAGATCAAAAGTTATGATTTTTTGAAAATTTCTGGTTGACGATGAACTGTAACTGTCAGTTCAACCGGTCGACCGGTTCACTTGGAAAAGACCAAGAACATGTAATTTGCATAACTCTAATGATTTCTATTTCTGAAATCTATCCTAAATATATCAATAGATCATTTGATCCCACAAGACAATTATATTGATGATGAATTCTTGCAAATATAGAACAATGGAAAATTTAGAACTTACCTTCCATTTTGTTCTTGAATTGTTGCATCCGATTCTCTCCTTCTTCCTTCTAGCTTTGTTGATCTTCTCCTCTAGACCTTGTTCTATTCTTGATCACCTTGATGGAGAGGGATCTACTTTTCTGGTTTTCTATTCTCTTCTCCATCTCGGCCAAAAACCACAGCCCACACCCCCTCACTCTTCCAGCTTTTCTTCCCACTTACATCCACCGAATGAGTGGAAAATCAAATACATAATGGAAAAGCCACTTTCAGCCACTCTCTTCCTTAGTGCAGCCACCACTTCCCCATTCTATTTTAATGCCCACCGAATGGGTATTACAAAATATATGTGGTGGTTGTGTTTTGGCCAAAAGAAGAAAGGAAGGTGGGCATAAATCTAGTTTTATACACTTACATATATTTAAAACCATCAATATATGTATGTATATAACCGGATGAGAATACATGTTCTTTTATGGTTAGAGGAGAGGGTTTCAACGTACCCATTCTAATACTCGTTTATTGAGACCGATCCATCACGGTTTCACTTTAACGTGTTAGAATCCGTAGACTTTACAAAGAACTTGAACTTTAATGATTGGACCGTTAATACATCGGCCACTCTACAGGAAATATTCTTACATTCTCCCACTTGGCCGTTGTGTTAACTTTATAGTCCAATTCCCTTTCATGCGCATCTTTACATCAAGTTCAATATTCAGTAAGTGCCATAAAACCAGAGTTAGCCGAGTCATGGCGGTTGCCCATCATTTACTGCGATGGAGTCCCTTCCAAGCACCACACACCAACTCCAACTTTACTACTTTTCTATTGAGATTTCACTATAATTCTCAAAACTTATATGTTGAGAGAAACCATAATTCTCAACTTTATATGTTATCTAATAAAAAACTTTATATGCATAACTATTATGATAACATTCTTTAATTACAGAAAAACACAATCTTTAATGACATCATCTTTGAGTAACAACTTTACATGAGCATAAACTATCATAGCAAAGTCTTATCTATTATGCTCATTTTCTCTACATGACCAATAAATATACCGGGCGGTAATCCTTTCGTCAAAGGATCTGCCAACATCATGTTTGTCTTTATATGCTCAAAAGTCACTTTGCGTTTCTGCACTTCTTCCTTTACAGACAAATATTTAATTTTCAAGTGCTTAGCACCTTTCGAATACTTGTCATTCTTTGAGAAGAAAATCATTGCGAATTATCACGATAAATTCTCGTGACTTGGCTATCTCGTCAACAATTCCAAGCCCTGAAATAAAGTTTCGCAGCCACAATGCTTGAACCGTGGCTTCAAAGCATGCCACAAATTTGGCCTCCATAGTGGAAGTAGCAATGACAGACTGCTTTCCACACTTCCATGAGACTGCTCCCCATCTAATAGGAACAAATAGCCAAACGTTGACTTCCTACTGTCGACGCAGCCGGCATAGTCTGAATCTGAGTATCCGACGATTTCTATATTGTCGGATCTCCTGTATGTAAGCATGTACTCTTTGGTGTCTTGCAAGTACACGAGAACTTTCTTTGCGACTTTCCAGTGATCCATTCAGGGATTACTTTGATACTGACCCAACATACCAACAACAAAGCCGATATCCGGCCAAGTACATGTTTGAACATAGTTCAAACTCCCAACCATCGAAGCATATGGAATTCTTTCCATTTCTTTACGTTCCAATTCATTTTTCGGGCATTGCATTTCTGTTGAATTGATCCCTTTACGAATTGGAGCCTTTCCAATGGAACATTTATTCATCTCATATCTCTTTAGGACTTTATTTATGTATCCTTTCTGAGACAAACTTAACCGTCCTTGTGATCTATCACGGATTATTTCTATCCCTATCACAAAAGATGCCTCACCCATATCTTTCATTTCGAAGTTACTAGAGAGATATTTCTTTACGTCATTTAACATTCTCATGTCATTCGCAGCTATTAATATGTCAACATATAATACTAGAATGACAAACTTGCTCCCACTAACCTTCATGTAGATACATCGATCAACGATGATCTCTACAAAACCATACGACAATATGGTATCATTAAATTTTATATACCATTGTCTGAAAGCTTGTTTCAGCCCATATATTGACTTCCTAAGCCTACACACAAGATTTTCCGTTCTTGTGGCCACAAATTCTTCAGGTTGGTCCATATAAATTTCTTTCTCAAGCTCTCCATTCAGAAAGGCGGTTTTAACATCCATTTGGTGAAGCTCTAAATCATAATGAGCCACCAAAGCCAAAACAATTCTTAAGGAATCCTTCTTTGGAACTGGAGAGAAGGTTTCCGTATAGTCAATGTCATCCTTTTGAGTGAAACCTTTAGCAACAAGGCGAGCCTTGTACCTTTCTAAGTTACCTGTAGAATCCCGTTTGATCGTAAAGATCCATTTACACCCAATAGTTTTGAAACCATCAGGCAACTCTATTAGGTCCCACACTCTGTTGACATTCATAGAAGATACTTCTTCTTCTGCAGCATTAGACCACTTTTCAGAATTTTCACTTTCCATGGCTTTTCTGAATGTTTTCGGTTCTTCATTAAGACTAAGGTCGCATTCACTTTCAACATTGTAAACCATATAGTCATCTGTAATGGCGGATCTTCTTTCCCTTATAGATCGCCTCAATGGTACTTGTGGTACGATGTTCTGTTCTTGAACTGCGATAGGTTCATTTTCGATTTCCTGGTTTAGTGGGACCGTATGTTCCTCATTCTGTTGTTCTTTTTCTGTATTTGGTTGTACACCAACAACAGGAATAACTACTTGGGTCGGAACTACGGGTGAAGAATCTTCTACCCGAATTTCTTTTATGTTCACTCCCCGAGATTCTGAACTCCCACTAGTTTCACCATTTTCAATGAACCTAGCATTACCCGTCTCGACAATTCTCGTACTATGACTAGGACAGTAAAATACAAATCCCTTAGACTTTTCAGGATAGCCAATAAAATATCCACTGACCGTCCTTGAGTCTAATTTCTTTTCATGTGGGTTATACGGCTTTACTTCTACTAGACATCCCCAAATACGTAAATGTCTTAAACTGGGTTTCCTTCCTTTAAATAGTTCAAATGGTGTCATTGGAACCGATTTACCAGGAACCCGATTTAATATATACGTCGCAGTCTTTAATGCATATATCCACAACGACATGAGAAGTTTGCAATTACTTAACATACTCCTAACCATTTCCATTAATGTACGGTTACGCCTTTCAGCTACACCATTCTGCTGAGGTGTTCCCGGCATTGTGTATTGCGCACAAATGCCTTTACTTTCTAGAAGTTTTGCAAATGGACCTAGACATTGTCCACTTTCTGTGAATCTACCGTAAAACTCACCACCTCTATCCGATCTCACTACTTTCACTTTCTTTTCTAATTGCCTTTCCACTTTATCAATGAATAATTTCAGTATATTCACCGACTCAGCTTTATCATGCAATAAATAAGTGTATCCATAACGTGAGTAATCGTCAATAAAAGTAATAAAGTATTTTTCACCACTCCATGATAGAGCATCGAATGAGCCACAAATATCCGTGTGTATCAACTCTAAAAGCTGACTACTTCTTGTGGCGGGTTTCTTTGTGATGTGTTTGTCTAAGTCACTAAAATCTAATGGAGGTAATAATTCTTTCTTTATTAACCTCGTCATCCTTTCTTTAGATATGTGACCTAATCTTTTATGCCACAAGAGTGCTGATTTTTCGTTTGATGCACTACGTTTAATTCCTTGATTCTCAACATTAAACAAAGATTCAGAAAAACTTTTATCAAGATTAAACCTGTACAGTGAATCAACCAAAGTACCATTACCATAAAAGTAGTCTTTTCGATACAAAGAAAACACATCATGTCCAATCTTAAAGTCAAATCCTAAATCGTCCAATCTACTTATTGAAAAAAGATTTCTAGCACATTTAGGTACAAAGAGACAATTTTCAAGATCTATAAAACAACCAGTGTCAAAGATCAATCTATACGTCCCAATGCCTACTATCTGCGCCTTCATCCTGTTTCCCATGAACAAATACCTTTCAGTTCCTTTTAAAGGTTGGATCGTACGGAATCCCTGTTCAATATGAGATACATGAGTAGATGCACCAGAATCAAGCCACCAAGTATTTCTAGGCACTTCTACAAGATTTAATTCGGAACAAACAAATAAATGTTGTGTCCTTTCTTGTCAAACTATGCCTTCCTTCTAGGACAGTCTTTCTTTATGTGTCCCTCCTTCTTGCAGAAGAAACACTTGACCACTTTATGGATTTTACTTTCAGGTCCTTTGAAGATACCCTTATCCTTCCTTCTGTCCTTCATACTTGGTTTCTTAAAGCTGCTACCGGCTTTGTTTAGTCTAGCGATGAGTGCAACTTGATTTTTCAGCTTCTTTAACCTCGCCTCCTCCTGTATAAGCATGACCTTCAATTCCTGAAAGTTCCATTTATCCTTTATGGTGTTGTAATTCACCTGGAACTGGCCATATTCTTGAGGCAGAGAGTTAATGATAAACTGAACCAAGAAAGATTCATGCACCTCCATCCCCATGGACGTCAACCGTGATGCCAGATTAGACATGTGTGTGACATGTTCATGGATTGTCTGAGACCAATCGAACCTCTTCGTAGTCAGCTAGCTCATTAGGCTGCCTACAATCGATTTGTCACCACATCCGATTGGGATTGTTCCTTTATTTTCGTAATGAATTCCCTTGCTTTCTCTGGTTTAGGCATAGATGGCTTTATATTTTCCGCCATCGACATCCTCGATAAGTTCGAGCACAGCCGGTTAGAGCGTTCCCACATCTCATAACGAGACTTTTCCAGTCTCGAGCTCTCATTCGTAATGGTTGCTGGCTCATCATCCATGAGAATGACTTGGTCTAGGGACATTACACCCAAAGAAAACCTTATCTGTTCGCACCATTCCTCATAGTTGAGTCCATTAAACTTTACCACGAATTTGCAGAAGCAAACAAACTTGATGAAGCTGCAAAATTTTCAACGTGCTTACTGTTAGTGCTTTGAAACTTTAATAGATTCATCAACCAATAAAATCTAAACACTTTACTTGTATGTATTTAAGCAACCTGTGGGCAATACATTAAATACATACACTTTACATGATGCTTGTTTAGATTTTCTTTAATAATTAATCAAGTCATACATACAATCAATAACAATGCTACCTGTGGGTATACACATTATCGACCGTAGCATAAATGATTAATACTTTAGGCGTTACTTATTACACCCAATGATCCACCTGTGGGTGATCTCCTAGGATATATTAAGTAATTAATTGATCAATCGAAACCTTTCATGTCATTTAAGCATCATTTAATCATGATCAATTATGAATCTTTACTTTACCGTCACATTAAATATAACTAGATCACTGTGGTGATTAACAAGTTATACGTAATATGAACTCCTTTTAATAAGCTTTTAATTTTATATGTATTAACATTTCGTAATACATTAGCTTAATTATTTTACGGTTTGCAGCGGAAACATTTTTAACCCTTGGGTTTCTGCATGAACCGGTCGACCGCTTGGGTTACCAAGTGAACCGGTCGACCGCTTGGGCTGAACTGGTCGATCGCTTGGTCTTTTCCAAGCCAACCGGTTGACCGGTTGGTCTTATCAGTCTGATTATGACTCGGGAGAATTTATTTTATTACATAAAAATAATATCATTTCTTATAACGCTTTTTCTTTTTCTTTTAAAGATTGTATTTTTTATGGAAAAAAGTATTGATGGCTGCGATTGACTTGGGATATATGCAAAAAATCACACACATATATATATATATTGCTATAGTTAGTATATGTTTGCATGTTCTGATTTTTATGTGTGTTAAGATGTTTAGTTACTGACATTGTGTTTCTTTTCTTTTAAAGATTGTATTTTTTATGGAAAAAAGTATTGATGGCTGCGATTGACTTGGGATATATATATTGCTATAGTTAGTATATTTTTGCTTGTTCTGATTTTTATGTGTGTTAAGATGTTTAGGTACTGACATTGTGTTTCTTTTCTTTTAAAGATTGTATTTTTTATGGAAAAAAGTATTGATGGCTGCGATTGACTTGGGATATATATATTGCTATAGTTAGTATATTTTTGCTTGTTCTGATTTTTATGTGTGTTAAGATGTTTAGGTACTGACATTGTGTAATTCATTTATATGATGATCTAGGTTGTATCTATCGAAATTGCTTCACTTACATTGTTCTACAACAAGTTTTAGAGTGCTCAATGTGATTTGAATTGATCTTGTATGATTTTTTTACCATTTCTAACATTTTATTTTAAATTTCTGCTTTTCTTTGTAGATCCCCCTCGCGCATGTCTCTCAAGATGTTTACAAGACATCAGTTGACTGGCTTGGCCAGAGATCCATTGAAGCACTTGGGTCCTTTGTGTTATGGTCATTGGATAGTATTTTTGCTGACCTTGCAAGTCATCAAGGAGTTGCCAAGGGATCCAAAAAGGTGGCCCAGCAATCACCATCCAAGTCTCAGGTAGCTTTCAGGACTACTCTTTCTATATGATTTCTAAATACTTAAAGAGTTTTTTCCCCTATTCTAGGTCACCATCTAAGTCATCTATGCTAGTCAATACTTTCACTCAAGAGTTTTTTCCCCTATTCTCATGTTTTGTGTATACTTGCATGCCAATGCTTTAATATCTTTATTATAGGTGAAAGAATTTAGCTCATGTTATGGAGTTGTATGTTCGCAAAGTGCTGTGACAAGTAGATATTCACCTACTGAAACACAGGCATTAGCATTAAACACACAACTCTTGCATTTGAGGTGGTTATCTGCTAGTCAAATCATCAAATTTTGGCCATTTTGTCACTATATTTTGCCACTAGGTTCCAGTGTTTCTTCATGTAGAAATTGGATCACTCTGAGATCTACCAAATATAGTTTGGATATGCTCATTAACCATGTCAAACGAATTTTTTGTGTTCAAGTTTTGATAGGGAGAGCTGTTTGACATATTTGGCTTATCAGAGTTGATTATTGTATTGGAGAAAACTCCATCAGACTTGAAAGCAGGGATTGATAAAACTCCTTCAGTCATTTTTTATCAAAGCCTTGTGGTTCATTAACCTTGTAATCGCTTGAATTGAATGCTCAAAATCTGTCACTTCCCTACATAAAGTAAAACATTCAGTAACAACAATATAGCTGTCAATTGGACTTTGCTAAATGAAAAAAAACAAAAAAAACTTAGTTACGGCTACACAAACCAAACCAGTGAAACATAGGTAGAATTCATGCAAAAACCCCAAGGTTGGTGTAAAGAACTGGAGGGCACGTTTCATTCAAATTGGTTAGCCTACCAGCAAAAGCATTAGGGAGCAGAGAGGACTGATGCACTAATGGCCATCAAACTGAGGCACATAATCATGCAATTTCCATGTAAATAGAAACCGTAGTTTCATACAATGAGTCCTAATTTAAAGAAATTTTATCTGGAGATCAACATTTCTAAGGTTTAGATAAACATAAATGAGTTTCACATCCTCAATTTCATTTATATTCTTGTCAATACCCATTTCTTTCCAGAGTCTTTTCAGCAAGTCAGATGACTCTTTCCTGTTTGAAAAATGTTTGGAAACATACTTATCTTAAAGGTCTCACTAGTACACATTACATATCATAAGTTTTGCTAATTTTCAAGTGGCTGTTGTAATAGTGCTGGCTATAGATTGTGCCTTTTCATCTAAGTAACCATTCTATTGATATATTGATGAGTTCCAGGTTGCTATATTTGTGGTTTTGGCAATGGCATTACGACGCAAGCCTGATGTATTGATCAATTTATTGCCGGTAATTAGTGAAAATCCAAAATATCAAGGACAAGACAAGCTACCGGTCATTGTATGGATGATTGCTCAGGTAAGCTGACCACTTAGAATTCCCAAATATATGAATTCTTTTCTTAGGAAAAATAAATTTTAATATTTGGAATCGTATCTTGATTTAGGCGTCTCAAGGAGATTTGGTTGTGGGATTATATACATGGATTCGTGTTCTCTTCCCTATGTTGAGTGGGAAATCAAGCAGTAATCCTCAATCTAGAGACTTGATCTTGCAGTTGGTTGAGAGGTATCACTGGGATTGAAATTAATTTCACTCCGTATTTGATGCCTGTGTTATTCAGATCCTTGAATTTATTGGGCAGTTAGCTATGGGATATTAATTTTCAGTGTTTTTTTTTCTTCTCTCTTTCCCCCTTTTTCCTGGATTAGAATCTTGTCATCCCCCAAAGCTCGTAAAATTTTATTCAGTGGTGCTGTTAAAAAGGGTGAGCGCCTAGTGCCACCTTCAGCTCTTGAACTTCTGATGAGACTCACCTTCCCGGTTCCTTCAACTAGAGTTAAGGTGGGTGTTCTGGTGCTGCATTTTTTGCTAGATTTTGGTGAGTGTTTTAGGTCTGAGGTAAGTTTTGGCTGTTGTTTTTTTTTCCTTAGGCAACCGAGAGATTTGAAGCTGTTTATCCAACCTTGAAGGAGGTTGCCCTTGCTGGTTCCTCAGGAAGCAAAGCAATGAAACAAGTTACACATCAGATATTGAACTTTGCAGTCAAAGCAACCGGAGAAGGTAGTCTAAACTCAAATGAGCATTAATTGATTGTCGCTCTCTAGATGTGTACATCACAGTCTGATCAAGAATGCTTTCAGCAGGTAGCTCTGAACTGTCTAGGGAAGCAAGCGATATTTTTATTTGGTGTTTGACACAGAATCCTGATAGTTACAAACAATGGGTGGGCATTTTCTTCAGTGACTAAGATCTTAATTTTAAATTTCTGACACTTTGCTGCTGTTAACTTGCTATATACATCATTGGCGTTGGCTTACCTGACATGGATTACTTGGAAACAGGACATGTTTTATCTAGATAATCTCGAAGCAAGTGTCACTGTTTTGAGAAAGCTGTCTGGTGAATGGAAGGACCACTTGGTCAAACATTCTTCTCCTGACCATGTGAGGGAAACTCTAAAGAGTTTCAGGCAGAAGGTAACATTTTTAACACGTATATGCATAATTACTTACAGTAATTTATCTATAGTGCTAAATAAAGGTTTCAGGTCAGTGGGACCCTTGTCAATTAGTTGGTCTTATTGTCTTAGACAAGCCCTGGACTGAAAATAAAATACCATTAGGCATTTCATGTTGGTTGTGAATTCGGTGAACTGCCCTCCTGTTCTCTTAATTACTCTGCCAATAACATCTCTTTTTTTCTGACAAGGGAGGGAGAACCTTGGGTTTTTCCTCTCATTGCTCCAGGCGTTTATAGTTTTGTTTATTTATTACCATATTCCAAGTATCAAGTGATTATTACAGTCACTATCACGTGTATGATCTATTTTATGCCAGCTCTTTATCATGTGATCATCTTGTTAACTTGGTTTACACTGTTATTTTATAGAATGAGAAAGCATTGGCAGAGGAGAGAAACGCAGGGGACTATGCATCCTTGAAAGAAGCAGACAAGTACTGCAAGGCAATTCTGGGAAGACTTTCGCGAGGCCATGGATGCATAAGAAGCCTGTTTATTGTGGCAGCTGCTCTGGCCGTGGGAGCTGTTGTGATATCCCAGAAGGAACTATTGGACTTGCAAAAACTCTCTGCGACGCTCAACGTACCACTGTCGTAAGTTCATTATGGTGGTTCGCCGAAGTGGATGGCTTTCATCACCGCCACTACTGATTATATCCGGCTTAGTTCAGTTCTTCCCGATGTTCCATTGTAAAAGGGGCAGAGAATGAGGAGTCTTATAATGCAAATAGGAGCAGCAATAGCAGTGGCCGCCAGCCAAAAGGAGGTGGCTGACATATTACACAATATTGGTCTGTCTAGTTTTCGGATTCAAGCCAGTTTTTTTAATAACTTGGGTTTGCCCTTCATAATAATATCAATTTATATGTTAGAACATAAAGCGGTGCAATGCAATCTTTGTGTGCTTGACAGCATAATCAAAATATTTATGTTTTCTTAGCTGAGCTAAATAAAAAATTCACTAGATTTTGTAGGTCAGCTTCTGGTGGCTGATGATCCAGGTCCTGGTTTTGTGTGTCTTTAAAGTTTTCTTGCCGTGTCTTAAATCTAAACCAAAAATAGTGACATGTGGTGCGCATTCTTCCTTTTTATTCAGAGGTCAACGTAGTCAAAATCGAGATTTTGACACGGATCGGAAAGGGCTCCGAAAAATCGGATCGTAGAAAGATCGTACCCGAAATGTCCGTACAAAAATAGTAAAATCATAGCTAAAATCGTGTGAGAAGAAAAATTGTAAAATCGTTTGTAAAATATTTCTGAATATAAAATAGCATAATTATGGACATAAAACTTAATTAGTTTAGGTTCATACATGACATAATTTTTAATTTAAAGTAAAAATTAAAAAAATTAAGTTTTCAAGAGTGATTCCATGATATATATATAATTTTTATTTTTATAAAATCAACACAATAAATTTATTTTTTATAATATATATTTTTACAATTTTTTAATATATATATTAAAAAATTATATATATATATATATATATATATATATATATATATATATATATATATATAAGTTGTCGGATGTGGGCATCCCACATCGGACAACAAGAATGTTCTCTCAATTGAGAGAACTTTAAATCAAGCCGAGAGAGTCTCGGCTGTAGAGTGGACAAATTACATTTGTCCCACATCGGGGACAAATGCAATTTGTCTCAATTCCTTTCCTTTTAAATATAGGGGAGGGAGAAGCTGAGAGTGTTAAATATGAAATGTTTTTTTTAAGAGAAATAAGAAGGTAAATGTTTTTGTGTATAAATATAAGAGGTAATTAAATAAATCAGTGCAAAATTTGGTTTTAAAATAATGAAAATTTTGAATCGTAAAATCGGATTGATTTGGTCTGATTTTACGAGTTTGACCGAGTTTGATTTTTCTACCAGTTCAACCAGGTTTTCAGAGCCAACTCAGTATACTCGTGCGAGTTGGCTCGCGATTTTGACTACCTTGGATTTAGGCGTGTTCGATCACATGTCCTAACCGCTGTTATACACGCGCTTCCTTATTGTGCTAAGCTTGGAGCCTAACTAAAAATTAAAAATCGTTTCTATTCTCGGCATGTTTATTAATCCGATAAATCTTGTTTTTTAAAATATTTTTTATTTTTAAAAAATATTTTTTTATATTAGCATGTTAAAATAATATAAAAATATAAAAAAAATTAAAATATTTTTAAAAATATTTTTGAAACATATTCTCAAACACTCTTTACAGAGTTGAGAAAAATAGGCCGGCTTGGTCTAATATACTCGTTAGCTTTTAGTTTACTCAAATTCAAATATAATATAATATGATTTACTTTTTATTGATTGGTTGTTAATATCATTAAGACAATTTGTATGTCAACTTATTCTAAGTTTTTTCTTTAAATTTTGTGAAAATTTACCATTACATTCACATGATACATTTAGATGATTTGACTGATTTTTCTATGCATTGGAATTAAGATTTTATTAAAAAAATCAAAGGAATAGAACAAATATCTTTAACTACTTCATAAAAAAACTAAAAAAAAAGAGAAGGAGAAGCTAGCCGCTTGCAAATTTTCCCTAAAATTAGGCTAATTAAGTGTGAATGATTGATTGTCAATTTGTTTTTTCGGTTGAAAATTCATACAACATTATCCAAACTAATAATAATAAAAGGCATGCGGTATCACTTGTCCCTAACACTACAACATTATTCAATCTAATAATAATAATAATAATAATAAAAGACATGTTGTATCACTTATCCTAAACACTTTATGTTGACATATAATGTCATACTTTGTATGCTTTATATATTTTTATGATAATAATAAAAGAAAATGGACTACTAATATGCTTGGATGAGATTAAGTTATAAACAGGAATTATACAAAGAATATATCAACAAGCATAATGGAGTACACGAAGAAATCACTCTAGGAAGTCCAAGATGCAAGCAAGCGAAGACTTAGAATAAGTGTTCATTTTAGTGCTTTATGTAAATCTCAATTTCTAACTTGATAGCACAAATTAAAATGAACTCACACACTTCACATTGCATGCATTAAAAGGGGTTGATGATTATAGGTTTAAGTCATAATCAATCGGTTCAAGAAATTCAGAAAAGATAATTTGTCAAAATTGCCTTTCTACATGAACCGATCGACCGCTTGGGTTACCAAGTGAATCGGTCGACCGCTTGGAAGACAAATTGCCTTTTGAGCTGAACCGGTCGACCGCTTGATTTATCCGTTGTGAACCGGTCGACCGCTTGATATGACAGTTGCACTAAAACGGCTATAAACGGCTAGTTTCTCTTTGAAACTAATAAATAAGCCTTTTAATTGCAAATTTAAGAGACACAACTTCTATATCTTATAGTGAGGCAATTAGTAGTGCTTAAACACCTTCATATCATCGATCCTCATTAATACTCATATTTGTGTTTAAATCTTCATATCTTAACACAGAGAGTATTTCTCATTCTCACTACACTTAAACACCTTCAAATATTCTAAGTGCTATTGAGTGAGATAAATAGATCATAGGTCTTCATTTGTAATATCCACACCATTAAGAGTGTATTGTTGTTTTACAAAAACAATCATTGTAAAACTCTTGATATTGGTGAGGGAACATCACCAAGGAAAAATCTTGAAGAGGGTACATCTTCAAGTGGGAAGAAGAAAAATCTTGAAGAGGGCATATCTTCAAGTGGTGTAAAAGTCTTGGTGTGGATTCATCAAGCGAGAATTGTAATCTTGTTACTTGGATTAGTAAGAGAGTACAATACTCTAAGTACGGGTTGGTACTTGAGTCGTGGATGTAGGCTTGTCGAACCACGTTAAAAACCGAGTTAGCAATCTCTCTCTCTAATCTCTTTACTTTAAAGTAATTAATTTTAAAATTGTATTATTTATTGTATTTACACCTAATCCTCCCTTTAGGTGCATAGTTGCCTTAATCCTTGAATTACAATTTAATCACCCATGTCAAGATATCCATAAACACAATTATCTCATCGATGATGTTTCAGAGTTCAATGTGCTTATAAATTATACTCTTTGGTGTTTAGATAGTAGTTAATCACACACTCAGGTCAATGTTCTCTTCTCCAAAGCTCATGAAAATATATGGTTAGTTATAGAAGGTCTAACACTTACAAAATAGTTTATTTTATTTTATTTTGGAACAACCTTAAGATCTTCACCCCACACTTGGTTTTCTCAAAACTTCAACTTAGACATTCATACGAAGATCTATAGGATTGAATCTTGCTAACTTAGGCTAAAGATTTTCCCAATAATTGTCTTCCCTTGGAATACGAGTGATTGAAATACTCTTGCCTTTAACTTGTTTGGAGAAATAAGGTTGGATTTTTAAAATACATTATTACATGATTTCTTTTTTTTATAAGAGATACTTTAGAAGTGGAGTTAGAAGGGTCTTTGATATAGAAATTATCAAAGATGCAATACCTCGTTGCTCGCCTAGTTAGACAGACGACTTCATTTTTGCTTGAATGCACCACCCAGTAAGCAAGTAATGCTTGATAAGGGTTTTCCAATCTTTCTCAATATTGATGAGAATAACCATAAGGTTTTCACTCACACTTGTTTTCCTTAAACTTCAACCTAGACATCCATATAAGATCTATAAGATTTGAGCTTGCTAACTTATCCAAAAAAATTGTCCAGTGATTGTTTGTTTTTTGGAATACAAGTAATTGAAATGTTGCTTTCTCCAACTTATTTGGAGAAATAAGGCTAGATTTTCTAAAGATATTATTGCATGGTTGATTATTTGGCCTTATATATCCCAAAACATTGATTAACCTCCCAATCAGGAGCTGTTATGGACTAAAAAGGAGTATGCATTTAAAGCTTCTGCAAGGCTTAGTCATACTGAAAGAGATACATAATCTAACATGTTACTCATGTTTGGGAACTCAAAAAAAACCCATATCTAAATACATATTCTCATGATTTACAAGTACCATCTCAAATCCACTTCCATTAATATTGGAATATCCATCAATATATATAGTTACTAGTTGGGGATTGTTAGAGAGTGCTTTATTGGAGCTTTTGGTTTAGTAGGGGAAATGACAGATGAGGACTCAAAAACTCAACAATGAAATCTGCTAAGATTTGACTCTTTATAGTTGATGTGGTTATATACTAAAGTCCAAACTCTTCAAATTTAATGACCTATTTTATTAAGTGTTTGATCATCACTAACTTAGTGAGGATTTGTCTTAGAGGTTGGTTTGACAACATTTTATGACTTGGTGATCTTGAAAGTATAGTTTCAGCTTCTTAAAGGTGTTCGCCAAAGCGAGGGCTATTTTTTTTTTCACTTCTAAAATGTCATTTCAACATCATGAAAAGTTTGGATAAAGTAATAAATTGAGTGTTTCATTGAATCTTCCTCTCTTACTAAAACTATATTGACTATTAGATTTTCCATACCTAGGTAAAGAAAAAAAAATCATTATTTCTTGGTTGAGACAATACCTAAGAGATAAATGATGAACATTAAGCTTCTAAAAAGCCTTTGAACAATCTAGAGTTCACTCAAAGTTAGAAATGCTCTTCAAAGATTGTTAATAAACATATAAATTTCTCACCTTTCACTGCCTATAGCAATGCTTGTTAATAACATCTTTAATCACTTTGTCTAAGAAGGGGGCTTAAGTAAGTTTTATAGATTAATTTTTGCTCTTACCATTCGATATCAATCATCCCATTGATACAATATACAATGTTGAAAAAAACCACTTGTCATGAAGTATTTAAATCTTTACCATTTTTTTTATTTTAAGTGTTTTTGAAAAAAAAAAGTTTCAGTTTGTTTTTTGGTATATTAAAATTATTTTGATATGTTGATATCAAAAAAATTATTTTAATATATTTATAAGTGAAAAATATTCGAAAATACAATCACTATCACAATATCAAAACAATTTAAAATTTCTATTTTTTAAGGCTATTTTTTTTAAATTTATTTTTAATAGCAGTATAAACAATGCAAAATTATAAAATATTTAATTTAAAACAAGAAAAAACTAAAGAATTTTTAAAATACTTTTTTGATCACAAAAATAAAAGCACTCTAAATATATTATTTTAAAACTGCAGTGATGTAGTCATCGCATAATAAAAATCAATGCTTAATTAATTGATATTTTTATTAAAACAATGTTATTTGATATTTAAACGAGCCATAAACCCGCGCTCCGCTGCGGGAATTAATTTTTTTTTTGTCTAATTTTAGTACATATAATTTTTTATTTTTTATGAGGGAAGTAAGTTGCTTAAGATTATTTTTTTGTCTAGTATATATATTTGTTATTCTACTTTCACATGCTTATTTATTTATTTCTTAAGCAACTTACTTCCCCTCATGTTGCTGTACGTAATTGATTTCTCCTCACCTTGGAGTTAGTTTAATTCCTTCAATCAATCATTCAAATGGCCATAACTTAGCACGGACTAATCAATCAATAAATAAATACACACACACACAGAGAGACTTCCATCTAAACAAAAATAAAAACTGATGATCATGTGCAATTGTTTTATTTTTCCGAGAAATTCAAATTCGGACGTAAACTTAGGAAGTTTATAAGTAACCTTATGTGTGATTATAAGTTAATTATTGAATCAATTATGTACGAACATATACTTAAACATGCGATCGCGTCTTTGCTTAGTTGACTAATAACTAGGCCAGCCAGGTTATTGCTGTCCGTCCCAAAATTACTATTCGTTTTAGCATGATGGATGACCCAATTGCCTGTCAAATCTTAGCTATCCAATGCCATAATCATGTAAGAATATATAGGGAAATGTTTTCAATCATAACTTGAAAATCTCAGATTGATTGAAGAATGAACAAATTAAGAGCTGAAATTGAAGAGTTTTCCACGTAATAGTTTTCGAACAGTATAGACATGAACTACTTGATCAAGTGATGTTACCATTAATTTATACTGCTACATGGATTTTCCTGATATATTACTTTTTATAAGTGTATTAATTTTAAGTTTTGTTGTGATTTTTACTTGGATGTTTTTTGTTAATTAATTTGTGATACAGTTTCTTTATTTCTTGCAAAACATCATCTTCGACTGACAGCACAAATGAGGAATCTTGCTCTTTAAAAAAGAAAGGAGCTAAGATAGTCAAACTCAAGAACGAAAACTTATAATTCTGTGTTTCTTATTTTATTAGTATCCTATTTGATTTTGTATTTTTTTAAAATTATATATATATATATATATATATATATATATATTTAATTTCGAATCGTTTTCATGTCAAAACAACTTTTTTAAAATAAAAAATATTATTTTAATAAACAAAATATTTTAAAAATAAATATTATTATATTCTCAACGCCCCATAAACTGGGAGTCAACCGTTTCTAATTTCCTCTGCAAAAATAAATCTCAAAATTCCATAAAAACAATAATTTTAACAGAATTGGCCGCCCTAGGCCTGATCTGAAGCTGTCAAAAGCGGTGATAAAAGAAAGAAATTGAAAAGATGGATGCGTAACTGCGGCAGCATGGAGAACGCACGTTCACTTCCCATTTCTTTAAACTTTAAAGCAAGCATCATCATGATTCAATTTTTCTATGGACAAATACAATCAACGTGCCGTGACCAGATCGTGTCTGAATATTCAAGTGCTTGAGCAGGGATAGTGAAGACTTTTAGAAGGCTTCATAGCAGTATCACTTCGTTTAATCAATTCCTTTCTATAAAATTTATCATTCCCGAAGTAGCTTACACGTGCGGTCAGAAGATTACAAGTATGTTTCTCCAAAGATTCCAGCTAAGTTCATCTTTGAGCTTGATTATCTATTCCTCCACCAAAGTAGTCACATATAATAATGCACATACAAAGTTTACTAAAAAATCTATATACAGTTCTCATCTCTCTCTTGGAATCCACCGGCTCCACCATAGGCTCTTCCTTCGTTGGCTAAGCTCATCCCTACTCTCATTCAATGTTTTTAAGATCTTCCTTCGCAACCGAAGAACCGAAGCAAGACCATTCCTTTGAGGGCTTGCCTTCTCTTCCGGCTCTTGTATTTCCTAAAAATAAACTGCAATTGTCAAAGGTTTTTCAGTGAACAATAACGTTAAGAATAGTTTTTATTTTAGTTCAAAAACAAACTCTTAGTTCTTGAAGTTGAGCTTCTGTGAAGCCGCCGTCCTTCTCTGTTCCAGATCTTGCCATTAGTTGAATAACCCACTTGGCAGCTTCTCCATAATCCTGTTGGGTTGCTCGAAATAATAGCAGCCTGAGATTCTGCATGAAGGACAAAACTAATAGTCCTTCCCTGTCGAAGTAAGGATGAGCTAGAGCTCCTTTTGCACTTATTCTTTGTCCTGCTTTATATCGGACCATCAAAGTTAGAAGCTCCCATCCTATCCCGCCATCTAAATCCAATAACTCAAAACCCCTTCGAAGATCAGAGCTGGCACGTGTCTCTACGCTTTTCCTCCATTCAATTAAGTCATAATCACATCGTTTTAATTGACGGTTGAACTGTATGAGCCCACTATCAGAACGAAGTCCAGGAAAAGCCTGTAAGTAGAGGTGTTAGAAGTCGAAAACAGCTAAAAACTCGACCACAATTAGTCCAAACTAGCCGTATGTTATGATTGACCAAATTAACCACAAGAAGAAGCATGAACTGCTAATATTATTATTCTATTTGAAGGGCTAATGCTTAAAGGACAGTTTCTCATTTGCAGCGTGACCAGCTGAATATCTGATTTTCCACAACCATCTTGTTCGATTTTGATCAATTTAAAGTTAGATATGGCCTAACTACTCATGATTGGTGATACGTTATCAGCTTATTAGAACTCAATGCATTTAAAATCTTAATTTATAAATAAGAACATTTCAAACAGCTTCTTGTTGTCCTAATTTAAAATGGTAAATCAACGCAACACCGAACCAATTCTAACCTAAATGCAAAATTTGTTTCCCAAACCCTCAGAGACAGCATCCCCAAAGTTTCATTTTCACCCGTCATTTACAGTTCGAGTACTCTTGTTGCAAAATGTCTGAGAACAGATCTGCAGATAGTACCCTCAAATAATAAAGATGAGGATTCCTTTCTCCTGTTATAGCTGTTTAGGAAAATGTAATCTGAAGTAGTTAAATTTTTGTCCATTCTTGAACTGTTTATATGAAACTCACTGCTTAATTTCTCTAAGTACAAACCGATGCGAGGTAATTAGAGTATTCAGCACCAGAAAATGGTGACTATAGTTTCTAAGCAATTTTCACTCACCATTTGTAGGAAGATTAGACCAGCACTGTAAATATCAAATCTATCAGGCAAGTTCATCTGTTTATCAAAAGCATCAGAAGACAGATTAATTCACTGAGAGAGGATTCAAGGCTCGTGATAATCAAATTAGGGAATAATGTGGTTGGTATTTGCACCTGCCAAAGCACCGGGGAAAGTGCAGTTGCCACTGGAGCTGAGGGTGCGGATGGAGTTTGTGTGCTCATGATGTATTGCTCTGGTGCAGCGTATCTGAGAAAGGATAGATTGTGAATAAAATATGATATATCAGGAGAGATTAGAAAGCAGAAATCATGTGGAGAAATTAGATGCTTTGTGTCAATTGCACCTATGGATATCACACAATGATGTAAAATTCAAGGACAATCTCAATATTAAAAAATTATGTTGACAATGCCAGTTTCTGGTTTGTGAAGTGCCACGGCAATAGACAGAAAGAGTACATAAAGGAATTCAAATATTACATAAACATAAGAAAACAAAACTTCTCTTGGTAATTTGAAGAATGAAATCCTATAAATATGAAATGGATTACAAGCATGATTTGGACTGAATTGATCAACACATGAGTCTCTTTACAAATTCCAGTTACTCGTGAAGTTGGAGATTCAAACTATCAGGTCTCTATAATTTTACCAAGAGATCAGTACCTTACTCTTCTAATTGTTGCCTCTCCTTCTTTCTTTTTATCTTTGCTTGCGGGTGTGTCTTTTTGGTGTAAGGTACTGATCTCGTAGTGCGCATCAGCTAACCCGTATACCTCGATTATAAAAAAGGGTCCGAGGATTAGTCATGGTGCGCTTAAGCTCACCTAGAGACCCCAGTTATAAAAAAATATATAAATGAAAAAAGAAGTATAAGCATGAAAGCACTATAGCAATCTATATTTTTTTTATAAAAAAAAAAATCAATCCGGGAATTAGTCGTGGTGCACTTAAGCTAGATCGGAGACCCCGGTCACAAAAAAAAAGTGAACATAAAAAAGTATAAGGAAAAAAAATAATAAATTGGTCCGGAGATTAGTCGTGGTGTGTCCACACTGGCCTGAACACCCTGATTATCAAAAAACAATTTTGGGCCGGGAAGTGGTGGTGGTGCGCTTAAGCTTGCCCGGAGATCCTGGTTATAAAAAAAATATAAGTAAAAAAAAGAAGTATAAGCCTAAAAAAACTGTAGCAATCCATATTGTTTTTTAAAAAATTCACATCGGGAATTAGTTGTGGTGTGTTTAAGCTGACCCAAAAACCCCGTTTATAAAAAATATATATAAGTGAACAAAATAAAAATATAAGAAAAAAAAGGAAAAAAATACATCAGCGAGAAAACACATTAGAAAAAAAATGGGTCTAGGGATTGTCGTATAAGTTGGTTGGAGACTATGATTATAAAAAAAAAAATTAGATCTAGGGATTAAATGTGGTGCTCTTAAGCTAGCTCGGACACCCTAATTAAAAAAACAAAAAAATAAATATAAGTGGAAAAAGAAAAAATATAAAAAGTACAATAGGCAAAAAAAAAATATTTTAGGGGAAAAAAACAAAAAAAAATAATAAAATAAAAATAAACATAATAAAAACAAAAAAAGGCAAAAGGAAACAAAAACAGGGAAAAAAACATTGTAGCGGGAAAAACATTGTTGCAATCAACAATGCTATGTGTGGGGAGCTAGAGTGCTTTCCCTACACCATTTACAATCCATATTGTTTTTTTTAAAATAAGTCCAGGAATTAGTCTTGATGTGCTTAAACTGACCTGGAGACCGAAATTATAAGAACATTTTTGGTACGGGCATAAGGAAAAAAAATGTATAAGTGAACAAAAAAAAGTATAAGGAACAAAAATTAAAAAAATAATAAATTGGTACAAGGATTAGTCGTGGTGCGCGCAAGCTGGCCTAGACACCCTAGTTCTAAAAAAAAATTAGTCTGAGGATTAGTCGTGGTGCGCTTAAGGTGACCCATACATTCTGGTTATAAAAAGAATATATAAGTAAAAAAATAATAAAAAAAACTTAAGCTAGCTCAGAGACCATGGCTATAAAAAAATTACAAGCGTGAAATCACTGTAACAATCCATATTGTTTTAAAAACAAATTCATTCCGAGAATTAGTAATGGTGTACTTAAGCTGACAGTAGATCCCGGTTGTAAAAAAAAATAATTATAAGTGAACAAAACAAAAGTATAAGAAAAAAGGAGAGAAATGTATCAGCAGGAAAGCACTTTAGCAAAAAAAAAATGAGTCCGGGGATTAGTCATGGTATATATAAGCTGGTCTGAACACCATGGTTATAAAAAAATTGGATCCGAGGATTAATTATGGTGCGCTTAAGCTAGTCCGGACACTCCAATCATAAAAAGCAAAAAAAATATTTAATGGAAAAAAATTAGAAAAAAAACATAATAAAAAAAAGTAAGAAAAGAAAAAAGTAATAAGAAAAAAAATAAAAATGAAAAATAATTAGAAAAGAAAAAAAAAAGCAAGAAAAAAGAACCTCACACATTTTAGCTTATTGTTAATGTTAATTAATTGCTTACAGTCGAATTAATTATTCCGTGAATATAATAATCATATAAGAAGTGAATTTAAATAATTACTTGCACCCAATAAATAAGTTTTCTCGGGCTTAAAATTTTAATTAATTTTCCATTAGAGTTGTTTTGCCACGTAAGCAATCTGCGCGAGAACTACGACCATCCAACTGCCCTAAAGCAGTTTTACCGTCGATTAAAAAAATTTCCATGACCTAATCCAACGGCGCTAATTATCCACGTCATCAGTCCTTGTAAAAAGGAAGTGACCAATCACACCATCCAACTCCTCTATATATAATGAAACAAAGAGAAGAAAGTAGATCACCCAACACCCAACGCAATCTCTTAAAAATATCTTTGAAAATGGCACCAAAAGCAGAGAAGAAACCGGCGGAGAAGAAGCCGGCCGAAGAGAAGAAAACGGTGGCAGAGAAAGCCCCCGCAGAGAAGAAGCCCAAGGCAGGGAAGAAGCTCCCGAAGGAAGGAGCAGCAGCTGGAGACAAGAAGAAGAAGAGGGTGAAGAAGAGCACAGAGACATACAAGATCTACATCTTCAAGGTGCTGAAACAAGTCCATCCAGACATAGGGATCTCAAGCAAGGCCATGGGTATAATGAATTCCTTTATTAATGATATTTTCGAGAAGCTTGCACAGGAATCCTCACGACTGGCCAGGTACAACAAGAAGCCCACGATTACCTCCAGGGAAATCCAAACTGCGGTCAGGTTGGTTTTGCCTGGAGAATTAGCTAAGCATGCTGTTTCAGAAGGGACTAAGGCTGTCACGAAGTTCACCAGTTCTTGATTAGCCATGTACTTGTTGATGTGTTTGTTTAATCTTGGTCTTGTTTCTCAATTATCCTGCAAGTATGTGTATCTAGGTCTAGATTTAGGCTTTCCGCATCATCTGTATGTTTGTTTCTATTATAGAAAATGATATACAGTAGTCTTCACTATAATTGTTGTTCAACTCTGCTAGCGGGCAAGAAATTAAGGCTATGATTGCCGAGGAAGTTTGGATTGACAGAATAATAATAACAGAAATCAAGGGATTAAAGTAAATCTATAGAAGTGAGTGACCCATCGCGTCTACATCGGCATCTTTCTCCTTAGATTGTATTTTGGGATGTTTACAAGAAACAAACAGGCAGCACAGTTTTGCCTGCGTCTTGCCTCCCTGTATGAGCGTGTGTGTGTGTGGTTTGCAAGTCCATTTCCCATTCAAGAGGATTCATTAAATGCGGTAGCAAGCTCATCAATGGAGTCTGGATACGAGGTATATTGACCGACAACCTAACTTGTCGATGGGTATGGGGATCGACTGGTAGATGGTCTTTCCAGTTTAACCAAGGTATTGAGTTCGAGTCTTGGATATATAGATACTTTAAAACTCGCTTAACTTGAGTCTTGGATATATAGATACTTTAACTTGAGTCTTGGATATATAGATACTTTAAAACTCGCTTAACTTGCTTGGGAGAGATTTGTTGTCTTTCAAAGTTTTACTAACTCGAATCTGGATTAGTTGGTGGAATACTGGATGATTTATATAAAAAAACTTGTCGATGGGTTTTGTTAGATGTTTTACTTGGTTTGACAGTAACAGAACATTTTCCAGCTCGTCCAAGTTCTAGTTTGGATTAGGCGCGAAATCCATTTGTCATGAACGCATCAACAAGTCTACCCCGATTTAGCTTAACCTGTCCTCTTATATGAAACTTTGAAATTGACTACAATTGAAAATGCAAGGAAAACTAAAACACACAGCAAGTTACCCGATTATAAATGCTAATGTATCCTGACAGTAGCAGGTAAAGCAAATATTTTGACAGCCAACTTGAATTGCGACGGCGCTGCGTTCCAAGTTGCTTCACAATCATCTATGGCTGACGGTGTTCAATTTGATGAAACTGCACCACCCTAACCTTCAGAAATTACACCGTTCTCTTTCACCTCTTTTGCTGATTTCTCGCCATTCTCTTTCACTTTTGCTGATTTCTCGCCATTTTCTTGAACCACTTGAGAAGGTGTTTCACCACTCTCTTCGCCTGCTTTCTCAGCCTTCAACGCTGCTTCTTCAGCTTTTTTTCTTGCCTCCTCCTTCGTAGTCTCCAGAGCTTTAATCAATCGGTTCAAACAATCCTCCTCGTCTTCTTCATCTGACTTGGGCATCAGATTCTCAGCAACGTCAGCTGGGGACATCTTTGTTTCTCCCAACAGCTCCTCGATTTTTCCAAACAATTCATGCGATTTGAGCTCTAAATAATTCTTGGCCAGCACCTGGAATGCTTCAAAGCAGCAATATGACAACTCTATATGCTTATCCATCCTTCCCGTCCTTATTAAAGCAGGATCCAGTCTGTCCACATAATTTGTAGTGAACACAATAATTCTTTCTCCTCCACAAGCTGACCAAATCCCATCAATGAAATTCAAAAGTCCAGATAAAGTAACCTTGCTGCGGTTTTTGTTTTCCTTCTCAGCCTCGGATTTCTTCTTAGAAATGGGATCCTTCTCTTTGTCTGACTTGTCATCATCATCATCATCACCATCTTTCTCCTTCGTTTTCTTCCTCTGTCCTGTAAGATCAAGTGAGCAATCAATATCCTCAATCACAATGATAGACTTTCCGGTGGTTTCGATCAAAAGCTTCCTGAGCTCGCTGTTGTCCTTAACTGTGGTCAGCTCAAGATCATAAATATCATAATCCAAAAAGTTAGCCATAGCAGAAATCATGGTGGATTTGCCAGTTCCTGGAGGGCCATAAAGGAGATAGCCACGCTTCCAGGCCTTGCCGATTTTCGCATAATAGTTTTTTCCCTTACTGAATCTGGTAAGGTCTTTCTTAATCTCTTCTTTCTTCTTTGTTTCCATTGCCAAAGAATCAAATGTAGCAGGGTGCTCAAACAACACATGGCTCCACTTGGTAGATTTCCACCCATACCAGTTCTCACTAGAATTGTTGGTGAATAGCTTTCTCTGCCGGTTCTTCACAGCAATCGCCTTCCCTTCTTTCAAAACATGGTCTATATATTTCTCGGTTATGACTTCTCGATGACGTTTATGGAATGTGAGCCTGTACTGCCTCCTCTCTTCTGCTACAGGATGAAAAGAAAAAGGTTGTGTTTTCGGGACTGTTTTACTCGAAGCCCACCAGACCTTAACCCCATCGAAAACATCGGTAACTTCTTCGTAATCGTCCATGGTGAGGACTAAAGGGTGGTTGTTTCTGACAACCTCAGCCTTGAGTCTTTTAGCAGTCTTGGTAGAATTGGAGCCGATATAATTCTGAATGGCAGAAAAGGCCTCGCTGCGCTTGAGACGTTCACTTGTGAATTCATGAAAGGTAATTTGGATGTAAGGATACACATAACTCATTAACTTCTGACTATATTTTTGAAGATAGCCACGAAGCTGATAAGGAAAGTATTGTTCAAACATGACCCAGGCAAGCATCAGGCCAGTAATGGCCGAGCTCAGCTGAGTCCACATTTCTCCGGTTGTCATCGAGAAAGAAATTGAAAGTGATGAGAATGAGAATTGTTAGAGAGTGAAAGGTGCTGTTGTTAATTTGTTCCTCAATCTCCACAGCAGTATCAGATTTATATAGCATCGGTAATTAAAAGGCTCACGAGTACAGTTTTTTTTCCGCAGGATTGTTGATCACGTTACTCATATATTAGAAATTTCCAGCTTAATGTCGCAGTTGCTTTCATTTAGAAGTCCTGACGATCTTATTTTTCTAACACGCCGACACGATGCAGCTATGTCTTTACGAAAATTTAGATAACTTGGTCTGTACGTCTTTTAGCAAACGGGACATTTCCTCTTCCGAGCAAGGAAGATGCTGGGATGGTGGCTCCCATTGTATTCTGTTTGTATAATTGGTGGGTTTATGGTCCCTGGTTTGAATACAAGAGGAAATGTCCTAATTTCCACTCAGAGTAAACAAGGGGGTTGCTGTCTCTTTCTTGTTTGTTTGCTTGCTTGCTATTTCCACTCAGAGTAAACAAGGGGGCTACTGACTTTAAGAGCTGAGATTTCGTGTGGAAGATTCATGTGGAGCTTGTCTTTTTCTGTGATGAGATTTATAATTAAACATCTTATTTAAAAACTTAATTATTAAGTGAGATTCTAGAATATAATTTATATTATTTTCTAATATATCTCCTCAAATGAAAGCTATTTAGGTTTAAAACTTGTACAAACTCACATTAACTTGTGTTTGATTTTTATCAAATACAACGAGATTCGAACTCGTGACTGCTGGATCAATAAACTCTGATATCGTATTAAAAAACCATCTCATCTAAAATCTTTAAACTTAACTTGTTGATCTAGCAGTCACGAATTGAAACTAAGATGCATGCATAAACCTTGCTATACATGCATGCTCTGAAACAGAGTCCAAACCACGTCACCAGGAAAACAAAGATGAGTTTTTGCTGTCGTCGAGCAACAAGTGGTAACGGCTCCTACAATAATAACTATGATATTCTGGAAGTGGGTTCTTCTTGAGTGTCCATAGGATAGCACGAAGATTCCTGCTCAACTCCTGTTGTAATTTCTTTATTTTTATTGGTTTTATCTGAATTTAACGTTGTTTGGATTGGACTCTGTTTCAAGACATGCAAGAATGTCGAGGACATCACAGAGAACAGCATGAATCTTCCACCAAGTCTCGGCTCTTAAGGCCTTAAAATTCCACTTCGATTCTCTTTTCTTTCCCCTCGAGCACGGGCATTTCATTTGACTAGCCATCTGGTCCGTGGAGAGAAAAGTTAAGTGAGTCAATTCGATGACATGACGGCTTGACTCGAGCCAAGTCGTGCAAGGTACCCCTACGGAATAGAATCTGACAATTCACTCTACTCATCATGTCGTGAAATTCGGAGTGAAACTATGAACCTCCCATTGGAGGGACTGAGCGGTTTGGTCCAATGCGTCAGACCAAAGGAGTGGCTGGTCACACCTTATTGTGCTCGTCCATTGCATCTGGGCTTAAAATTTGAGAGACGACGTATGAATTCGTTTTTCATATTTACGATCGGTGCTGTTGGGGTAAGATAGTCTTTGAGATGTTTTTTTTATTTTAAAATATATCAAAATAATATATATTTATTTTTAAGAAATTATTTCCCCTTGTTAAACGGTTTGAAGTAAAAACAATATTTGTTTTTTTGGAAAATACTGTTTCAACCCTATAAATAGCAAACTGTCATTTTTTTCTCATGATTTCGGATAATTTTAGAATTTTGCTCAATTAAGTCCGTACTTGGTTTTTCAGGTCTAGAATTGTAGTCTCCTGTACTAATTAAATTATAGCCCTTAATTTATAAGATTTATAATCAAATCACATATGATTAATCATGATGTTTTTTTATCTGTGACCCATTAGGTTTTCTAATTAGTTGACCTAAATATAAATCATAATCAGTAATTATGGAATCTTTATTTGCCGAAATCTTGTCTCTTGAAGTGCGAAGAAACAAAATGTTGTCTCTAAATCTAGCACAAAGGTAGACGATCGCTCTAGGTGGTGTCTCTCTATCCCCACCTCCTGTTTCATGGTGTGATAACTCTAGGGCTATTACCCTTGCATCCAATCTAGTTTTTCATGCATTAACAAAACATGTGGAGGTAGATGATCACTTCCTCCGTGAGAAAGTTTCTAATAAAGATATTCTTGTTCGTCATATAGCCACACAAGACCACATTGCTGTTGTGTTTACAGAGGGACATTCAGCAGTACGATTTACATTTCTTCGGTCCGAATTGATAGTTCTTTCCCTCCCCATCAATTTGCAGGGGGATGTTACGGTTTTTGATAAGAAAATCCTGTTCAGGAAGTTCAGATTAGAAAACTTATATTCAGGAGTTTTCAAATCAAATTTCCTCAATATCTGTAGTCAATCCTGCACAACCTGGTGCTATAATTCTTGAAGAGTACATGTTATGATTATGTACAAATGTAAACCAAATTAGCTCCACACTTATCTCATTCTTTTACTCTTTTATAATGTACTGATGCATATAAATACAAGCTAATGTACAATGTTTACGTCATGTTGATCATAAAAGAATAATACAAAAACATTCTTCTCTTTGCATTATTCTAACTGAAACCTCTAAGCAATCCAATTACAAAGAAAGGTTATAAGATTCCACAACGACGATGCTCGTTGAGAGCATTGAAAGAAAAGGCTGATATCTTATGGAGCCAGCCGTGGAAGCATATGCATTTCTTGGAATGCTCATCGATGAAACTATAGATAATAAGGTTACGAAAATGATACGTGAGGAAGCCAGGAACGTATGTTTTTTTTAGAGAAAATATTGGAACTGGATAAGCTGCAGATAAAGATCTATTTACCTGTCATTTTTTTTCCAGGAAATCAAACTGTGTTGGGTTTTTGAGGATAGCGACAACGATGTCGATCAGTTTATGAATGGTACTGGAGACATAAATTATTGCCAGTGTGTTTGAATAGAGACATCTATCTAGACTCTAGACCCTTGTTAAATGGAAAATTTCCATCAGCTGTTCTTTGAATCAATACATTTTCTGCTTCTGTGAGGAGTGCTTATAGAGTTTCTTACCAGTAGTCAGTTGTGGATTTCCAGACTTGTTTATGAACAAGTGGGACAGCTAAACCAAGAGAATATCTGATCATGATCACGTCAAACAATTAGTTTGATCTTTCGATCCAATTTTTTTTGGGAGATTCTACATGCTTGCTTTATAGGAGCTCTCTTGGCTATAATAAACCAAGGTCAATAAGGCTTCAAATAAAAAGGTGGTTTGAGTCAATTTAATTATATTTTCTTTTATTTTTAGATTCCTAGTTTAATTTTAGATTTTACTTATTTCTTCAAAATTTTGTCTTTCTCTGAGCCTGGTTTCTTCTTGTCAGGTTCAACTGCATCAGTGGCTTAAAAACTTCAGACATTTTTATGTTGTTCTCATATATTTCTGTTTATGCAGATAATTTTTACCTGCCCCACCAAAACAGAGATGCAAAAGAGGGTGTTTAAGCTTCTCAGGTTTTCTCACAACCGAAAGGAAAGTTGCAACGTGTTGTATTGTCAGAAGTCAGAACAATTAAAGGAGATCAATGAATTGTGATCTCAATTGAAGATGAAAACAGTGATTGGTATCAGTTGATGATTTCATGAAAAACACTAGATTGTTGTTAGAGGTTCTTATTTGGTGGTTAATATGCTAACACAGTCACCTTGAAACTTTCATTGATCAAAAGACAGACTCAGGTCCGGCCTTCCACTCCTTCCAGGAGTCTTCAGAATCCCAAAACTCCCATTCTACTACTTCAAGTTTTAATCAAGAACCTACTTTCATGGTGGGTCTTCTCCAAGTTCCCAAGGATAGCATTTTTTCTCCCCAGCTGAACTCGGTGTTCCTTAAATGACTTTTGGAAGTTCATTAACTGTGAAAAGATAATTAACAAGCAATGATGATGTTGTTATTAATGGAAGTACTGGTAATGTATTTTATTCATTTGTAGGAAGTCCTCTGTCAATTCAGATACTAAAATCCATTGATTCTGTGTTCCATGCAGGCTATTGTGTTTAACCCCTTGTCTTGTTTAATAGCTTATTGGAGGTTCTAACATCTTGTTTGAATCTGCAGGCTCTTTACAGGGCAATAAATTGTGTTGCAGGTCAAATCTAAATATTTTAATGAATTTGATGGACCAGGTCCATCATGAATGAGGGCAGAGGTGTGAAAAATTTATACCCTATCATTTCTGCAACTGGTGGTTTACCCTGTTGAGTTGATTGGTGAATCAATCTAAAAATAGCTGAGTGTGCTTGTGGCTCGTTTCACTTTCTTGTCTTTTGTTTCCATTTTTAGTATCCCTTTGCTCAAAACTGTGAGAAAAAAATTGTATTTCATTGCTGTTCAGACTGGGGCTTCAAAACTTTGCTCAAGAATCTTGAAAGCACTCTGAGTACAGTTATAGGAGTGGAAGAGCTATCTACCAAACACCACCCTGCACCATACTATGAGAAAAGCGAGAGACAACGTTTCCAGTGACACACGAAACAACATATTTGACCACAGGAATATGCCACGAGCGTCGATCAAAGACTACAAATACATCTTACGCACCGACGTTTGAGCATCACGTGCTATCTACTCTTTTAATAATAAATCAAATAATTAGAAGAAATATATCGAAAACACCCCTTGTTATCCCAATATTTTACAAAAAAATAAAATAAAATCACTTTTGCTTTTTTTTTTTATTGTAAGAGTAGAAATGCCATTTTTAATTTTTTTATGACCAGGGTGTTTGGGTCGAACTACGCGCTAACAACTAATCTCGATTCACTAAACATCCTGCAAGCTTAGTGAGCGTGTAAGGCACGCATGGTGATGACATACGTAGTGGGACTGAACACGATGTAGAGGAATGAAACAAGTCTCTTGACCATTTAGATCGAAGACTACACTGCGCCATTTTCAAATCTTTGAAAAAATCATAAAGAGAAACATCATATGTGAGTTGTTCAATTGATTTTTAACACAAGACCAAATAAGTAATTACACTGTTTCTGAAAAAAAATATAAAGACAGCAATAACTCACTCTAATTCTTTAATGATCGATTGATGTTAATGAAAAAAAGAAACAAAAAAAATAATCTCATAACCAAACCACTCATTTTTTCTTGAAAAGATAAAATCGACATTACACTACTGCAATCCATAATGTAATATATCCAAGAAAAATGCATTTTATATGTTTTATATATATATATATTGGATCAATCCAAAATGATTTAAAGTGTGCATTGACATGAACCCGAGACAACCCAGCCCGGTCTGATTGCCATGTCTACTACCAGCTTCAAAGCTCTCATTTTTTCAGTAGAGAGAGAGAAGCAAAGTAGATGACCTTGAAACTTAGTCTACGCAGGGGATAAATGGCTAGAAGACTCTCTCCCCACCTTTCCTCCCTTCATTTTATCTTTAGGAGCCCTAAACCTCATTTTATACCTCAAACTTCTCTAAGGTAACTCGCTTTCTTCTTCCTAAATACATAGACATGGTTTTCTTATGAAAAAAGGTGTTTTATGCTCATAATTTTTGAAGAATTTGATATTAATGTTAAAATCTAAAAAGCCCATTTTCCCTTTCACATGCAGAATGGAAGCTCTTTCTAACTCTGTTACTTCAAGTTATTATGCAATAAATCACAGTTGTAATCATGGGTTTTCTCCAAGTTTCCAAGGTCAGCTTCTGCAAGTTCTTAAACCACCATTTCCTCTCTGTTTTATTTGTTTTTCGTTTTCAGTTTCAGTCTGACAATTGAATCTCAGAAGTGCATGTGAAAGATCATTAACGAGTTGTGTTATTGATTTTAATGGAAGTATTGGTTATGTAGCCTATGTATCTGTAGAAAGTCCTCACAAAACCCATTTATTTCATTGTCTTTATGTCCTGTGCTGGAAAAAATAAGTTTACTGCACTTCTTGACTTAATCTTTGGCGGGTTTTCTTTGAGTTTAGGATTTGTTTGTCTTTGTCTAAAACACATTGTTCTTTCCCTGGATATGATTGTTAAGAAGCTGGAAACAGAGATGGTGATAATAATGGAATAGCTAATGTTTTTTGTAAAGGACATGACTGGGTTATATTATTTTTCTATGAAATAGTATCACAATGCTCAAGAGGATAGAGTGTTTTTGGTAGAGAGTATTTTGTTAAACAGTGAACCTGCAATATTAGCTTTGAGGCAGTTACTATTATTCACAATTGCAATTAATTTCTGCTGTTGGTCATTGAATATGTTACGTGACATTATATTGGATTTTTTGCAGTTTCAAGATCATATGCTCGCAATAGGGATAGGCATTATGATCTTTTTGGCAGTCAAAAACCTGGGGACGAGGGATTCCGGGAAACATGGAAAAAAGAGATGGATGAAGATTCTTGTCTATGGACTGGAAGTGAAGATGAAAGTGATGACGAGAACAGTTCGGATAAAGGTAAAAATCGACTTGAAAAAGATATTCGGAAGGTAAGGCAGCAGGCGAAGGAGCACTCAGACCTTATCGATGCTGATGACAGTGATGAGTTAAGAAGTGTATGGTCTGGGAGTGACGAGGAGAAGACTTTGTGGACTGGTGATGAATGTGATGATGAGGATGATATTCCTACAGAAGCACACCCCAATGAGGCCAGTGATAGGTATTTAGATAAATTGTTTGAGTTTGAGGAAAAACCCAAGTATCGGACCATCTCAGAACTAATGAAAGCGGAAAATGAACCAGAGGAGTTGTCCCCTGGGAAGCAAGCTAGGAAACTTGCAGTTGAGAATGCCTTGAAGAAATTAAAGAAAGGACCAGATGGGCGTTACACCAATGTGTGGGAAGTCATGAGTGATATAGACATCCTAATTGGAGCATTTGAGAATATTGTTTCTGGACCAGAGTATGAGGAGCTTCGTCAGGGAGGGCCTAAGAAATTAAATATGCAGTTTTTCAAGGATATTCAAGCACGTATGAGAGATCCAAATTTCAAGTTCTCACCCGAGATAAAGTTGAAACCAAAGAGCACACTTGTTCCAAGAAAGAAATGGCAGAAGGCCCAGTCAAGACGAAGAAAAGCACAGAGGCGTTAATTTGCAGTTCCTTTATTCAACTGTGAGAGCCGATAACTTGCTGCACAAGGTATCTGGAAACTCTTTTTCTTATGTCTAGATAGATCTCTATATACTTTCCTTCCTTGTCCTGAAATGTAGTGCAAAATTATACAAATGTTTTAAACCATCCATGGTTCTATGATTTCATATTTGCCTTGAGCTTCATTACTTTTCTCGTCTTTGTTTTTGTTTTAGACGCTATCTTGTGTTTTTAGCTTGACGTACCGTTTCCCAGTTTATTTGAAAAAACCTGAAAAGTCACGAGAAAGTCCCTCCTTTCTTTTGGTTTCTCATTTATTTAATGTATATTCTCGAGTATGAAAAACAAAATCATTGATATATGCTTCTAGCTTAATTTGTTTGAGAATCAATTCTTTGCCTGGTATTGGTTACCAAAGAAAAAGGCATTGCCAACCCAGTTCGTGTGATTTTCATTCGGAATTAAACCAAGATAAACTTTATAGTCTGGAAAATAACTTATTATGCATGCATTTAAATTAAGCAGCAAAGGAATGGAAATGCGGCCGAGATTACAATATCAGCAGCCAATGGCAGCTCATTTCATAATGTTTCAAGTTATGCGGTGGCTCTCTCAAAATTGGTGAGGTTTGTATGTTGCCAATCAGCTGCTGGATATTTTTAGTCTAGGGTGAACAAAACAGTCTTTATCTTTGAGAGGTTGGATGAGAAATGCAAGGGCTTCTTAGGCAGTGTTTAACAATATGTTTCAAAAGTGTTTTGGAAATAAAATAAAATAAAATATTTTTTATTTTAAATTATTTTCTTATATATTTTTAAATTATTTTCATGATATAAAAAAAATGAAAGCAATCCACATGTTAATAAAAGCATCTCATATTTAAAATGGATTCTTATCATAGCTTAACCTCTTACATGCCCCCACCTTTTCGAAAAAACCCAGGATGTTTCTGCTGGCCAGCTAGACAAGTACTTGTCTAGTTAGTAGCAAGGATATGACTCAGTATAGGGAGGATCTGTTGAAGATGCATGATCTATCATGTAAGGTTGGTACATGAAATTATCATTTCTCATCATGTTGTCGCTCGTATGCGGTTCTTGCATGTAAATACTATGCATCGTGGCTGGATGATTGTAGTGGTACCTTTGCTGTTTGTTTGTCATAATCATGGATGGTCGATTCGTCAGTTCATAAGTTGGCATCCCATTAAATTCATGGCTTCCTAATCCAACAAAACCAGTACCATTGCCTTGATAATCTGCGTGAGCCATCGTGTAAGCTAAATCATCTCCTAATCTGCTACTACCAGCAAAATTATCGTCATCCATGTAAAAGTTTCCCATTCTAGTGGCTGCCATCAAATCCTGACCTCCCCCCACATTCATAGCTTTCAATCCTACATTCTGGTTTGAAAAATCTCCATAGCTTCTCATATTGTCAGTCTCATTGTCAAAGTATGGTGGATACATGAATTGGTTTTGAGAGTCACTGAAGTTAATGGCTAGAAATTGCAGTTGGTTGGTGTTAAGTTGTTCTCGATTCCGTTTGTTCTTGGTGATTACAGACCACAGCTCTGCACGTTTACCAGATTTGACCAATTTCTTGATTAAAGTAGCAGAATCAACCCGGCCTGAAAAAACTATGACCAGCTGGTGATCAATCTTTATGTTCACTGAGTATACACCTGAACACAAGACCAAAAACTTTAGTAGCGCCCAGAAAAGAGACAATCTTAGCATAGATCCTTACTCAAAACCAGAAATAGATAATGGTTACTGGGTTTTACTTTAAAGAGTCATATGCTAAAACACACTGTAAAAAAGATCACATATCATTGAAAGAATCATTGGACATGAGTATTACCTTTTGCCAAGAGATTTGGTGGTAAAGTTATGTGCTGTAATCATAAAACTTACTGCAATAAAAGTAAAAAAGAAACTAGAACTAAATACTCATGTTGATGACAAGTCAAAAGGCAAAACTAAAAATACTCTCACCATCAATTTTCTTGAGAAGTTTTCTCACTTTCTGCTTGCACCCTTCACAGTTGATGTGCACTTTGAGATAATGTGTCTGCCATCGGAAGAGAAGTAAAACAAACCCAGGTTAGAGGACGCAAATATAGTGGCAAAAGCAAGCTTATGAAGGGAAACTACGTCAAAAGTAGAGGGAATGTTGCTGGTGTGGACAGACCTCAACCTCCAGGAGCTGATCATGGCCATTTCTTAACATTTTCAACGTTCAAGGAGTCCTTGAAAAAGAAATGGAAAGTATCAGTAGATTCTCCCTATCGTTCTGCAGTTTTAATAGTTCACCTTTCTCCTCCATGCGAGGCCACTTGTAAAGGTTTTTATGCAAAGAATAAAAGGGAGGGAGAAATCTGTGTGAAGCAGAAAGTTGGTCTGAAAAGTGTGATTGCAGAAAGTTGGTCTGAAAAGTGTGGTTTGACGAGGCTCGTAAAATTAACATTTTTTGACTGGCAGAATCTGCATGCTATCGGTTTCTAGGCTCATAAAGTTGTGCACTGCTCTCTCTCTCTCTCTCTTGTATCCAAACCAATTAGTCATGATAGACAAAAAAAAAAAAAGAGTTTATAGACTGTTCAATTTGACGATATCTTAATAATACGGGGCAACTGGTGATTTAAAATATTAATTGATGGATGAAACCTTAGTAAATCCAACACGTGCATCCAATTTTAAATAAATCAAAGTTACTGTAACTGATGATCCATTTTGATTTTTATAAATTGAGAATCTCGCTCTCCATCATTGATCGATATTGTGTGGACATTTCCATCAATTATATACCTGTGCTGACTACAGTTCCGATTTCTAACCATGAAGGGTGTCAAATGTGGATCTTTTTTAATTATTAATACGTGTGTTCGAGAAAGTTTGTATTTTACGAGTTTTGAAATTGATGATCATGTAAGTTTCTATTATATTGGCTATCAAAATGTTAAATGTGAACTCTTTAATGCAATTGCTGGAGAGATGTAGATGCAGACATCATCAGTCTCAATTTCTGTCACTAAAAACTTAACCTAAACCAGGCTTTGTGGGTTCTAAATTTCTTGAATCAATCTCTATGTTTATAGAGGCCCGGGATTGCCATAAGGCGTGTCTTAACAATGGTATAATGTTGATGACTGTTGCTACCATTAGGACAAATCTATCCAAGATTAGGTGCTGTAGACAGCAACAATAGAGCAAGGAGTCTGATTCCAGCTCCTGATTAAGACCACTTTTCCCTTTGGACATGATTCCATTTCAGGACAATCAAACAATGGAAACTGATATGGTCCCTGTGTAACAAGTCTGCAAGCCTGATCCAAATTTAACCAAGTAAATTCTAAAATAAAGAACAACACATTAAAAATAATTGATCCAAGTTTAACAGTAATCCGTGGATTGTATTGTCCTGTTGGTTTTGATTAAAACCTATTCTATTATCAAATTGAGTGTGACATCTATGATTAAAACCTGCTTTATTATCTAATTAAATAAAAAAAAGCTGTCTTTTGATTTGCTCTGCGTAATCTTCATATCCACAGGGTTTTTTTTTCCCCATGTAGGAAGGGGTGTAAAACAATGAAAATCGATCCTAAAGAAAAACAAGCACTAAAATACAAACAAGAAACATAAGGAAAACAAACAACAGAACATCATCAACAACAATGTAAGAAGAGAAGTAAAATCTGAAAGACAAGAATTGTGAAAGGGTTATAAACAGATTTGACAATCAACTAAATAGTTTGTTTTACCCGATTATGGATCATATAAAAACTAGAAAATTTATATTTATCAAATTTAAACCAAAGATAATGTCCTGAAACTAGGAGACTATGCCATACAACTTTTCATCTGACATTATCGACAATACAATATCTTTTTCAACTCTATTTACAAAGACATCATTTATGTTTTTTCTTTACTTGTGATCGATTGATAAGAACCTTTGATGCCAATTAAAAAAAGGTGATGTTTTTACCGCTATTTGTCAAGGTGAAGTCTTTTTTATTTTCTATACAATATGGACATGCTAATTTTACATGCATGCTCAAGCCATAAACCATCTCATACGCAGGAAAATCATTGATAGTCCACATTGAAGTTGTCTTTATCTAAAAAAACTGTTTTCTTGAGAAATTATATGTTAAAATTTTGAATAACCATAACTCATTATTTAACAGTTGAAATAAAAACATGAACTTCTTTCTTATATACATCCTAGATGACAAGTTTTAAATCGTAAATATCACTAGCCAACAAGAATAAAGTATACTTCTATGATTGAACATTCAATTGTATAACATTAATTCATCTTCATTGCATCCATAATTATACTCCTATAACAATTACTATTATCATTTGCAACTTTATGCATGTTGCTAGCACTAAACGTTGACCCAATCATTATTTATACCATGATCTTGTAAGTAACACAGGGTTCTTTATGTGTAAACATCTTTTTTTTATTTAACACAAATATTTTTTTATGAAATCTTGTTGTAAAAAAATACATCATAATAGCATCTATATATATAAAAAAACAACTTCTTGTTTTACACTTCTTATATGAATATTTAATATCGTCTCCACTAATATTATTCGTGTTGAATAATGCATACTTGATAAAACACGTAACTTATTACAATGATGCATCATGCACAATATTTTAGGTGAAACTCAAGACATTTAATAACACTTTTAATTACTTATATGAAATCTATATAGTATATTAATGTCATCATGTATTAATTGATAATATGAACTAAATAAAGGTACACAATTAATTAGCTATCATTGGTAGAAATTACAATTATTCAATCTATTTTAATAATACCCTTTAATGATTAATAATTTTTCTCAAAAAAAATTATAT
Source organism: Salix exigua (assembly GCA_032356905.1). Classification (NCBI taxonomy): domain Eukaryota; kingdom Viridiplantae; phylum Streptophyta; class Magnoliopsida; order Malpighiales; family Salicaceae; genus Salix; species Salix exigua. The sequence continues at coordinate 5,272,696 of CM063591.1, forward strand.
TCCTTCAAATTTAACTAAATTCACAACTTAACAATGAAATTGACAAAATATAAAATGTATCATTAAATAATTCATTATTTATTTTATAATAAAACATTTAAGTTACAAAATTAAACTTAGTTAAAAATATTTTGATATTTAGTTCTGGCTTGAGATTATTCACAACTTATCAATGAAATTAACAACTTTGTTTTATTTGAAGTTATCACAGTTTCAAACAAGTATTTTGACATTAAATTGATACTCAATTTCGCACTCATTTTATTTTATCATATAATTAAAAATTATTTGAGAAAAAATTGTTAAACCAAACCATTTTCTTATAATGATGGATAACCACTAGGCACTAACCTATATATTATTTTTAATTTTTAATTTTAATTTAATATAAAATTTTATTATTTACGTTTCTTAAATAATATTTTATGGTAATTAAAAAAAGTTAAATTATTATATGGCTAACATGAAAAGATATATTTAATTAACATAAATTTTTTTAATGTTTTTAAGATTTTTAATAGGAAGTTCTCAAGCTTGATTTACTAGATTGGATTTAATGACAATATTAAAGAGTTTTGCAATTTTTTTATGTTAATTTTTTTTTAGTTCGATTTGTAGCATATCACATAGTAGTATCCTAGTCTTACAATAAAATGATAATGAAATTAAACAAACAAAACATGTGTAGTTGAGTTTTTAGTAATTAAATTGGCTTAGTCCAAGGTATGAATAATGAATTGAGAAAGTTAATTCATCAATACACTATTTTTTATTTTTTAAAAGAAATTAAAATATATATTTTTATAAATTAACTTAAGTTTTAATCGAGTGAACTATAAATTAACTTTTTTTTATCTCCCTTCCTAGAAGATAGGTCAAGCTAGTCGTGAGTTGACTGGTCTAGGAAATAAATTTGGTTATTGTAAAATAGAAAGAAATAAAAACAAGAGAGGCCAAACAATAACTTTCAACAAAATGAAACTAAAGATACAATGGATACTTGCGGGTTGGATTTTTTTTTATATTTATATTTCATTTATTATTTATTGAATAAAAATTTAGATATTTATAAATTATTCGTGAGATTTTATTTATTGAATAAAAATTTAGATATTTATAAATTATTCGTGAGATTTTAGGTATCCAATAGATTTCTGTTATCAACTATTATTTATTAATCAATACAAAATAAAAATAGTTCACACACACACACATATATATTAAACTAAAAAATCTAAATATTTTACAAAGATATTTATATAATATAAATATATATTCCAGATTAGGTTTGAATGAATTTTAAATCAGATCTAACAATATTTTTGTATTATTATTTATCAAATTTTAAGAAAATCTTATCTAATTTAAGTGAGATTAGATCAGTATTTGTATTTAATTTTCGTCTTGAAAACCCAGCTAGCAGAATCTACCATTGCTTACACTTCAGACTAGCAAGTTATACAAAAGGTCCATTTTGGTCACCGAACTCTCTCAAAGTTCCTCAAACAAAATATCCATAAACCAAAGACAAAATGTTTAAAAACAGGACCATAATATCAGATTAAAGCAGATAGAAAGGAAAAATGGAGGTAGGTTTAGCATATCTCACAGCCTCACAATCCACAACCAGCGCTCTATGTTTCTCCAATCGCAACAGTTTCATTAACAAGAATCAATTTCTGCTACCAGTCACCAGTGACACTAGCACTGCTATTAGTCTTTGCAGTAAAAGAAGAAAACCCATCTGTGTTAAGGCTTTGGAGAGTTCATTCGATGCTAAAACCACAAGACATACTTTGGCTAGCAACTGGGATGTTGAAAATTTCTCATCTTTTGCTAATTCTGCTCCTACTTTGCCAAAATTTGAGGAACTGGATACTACCAACATGCTTCTCCGGCAAAGAATCATTTTTTTGGGCTCTCAAGTATTTTTCGTTTCTTTTTTGGAATTGATGTTAAAAGTTGTGTAGAATTTGTTTCTAAACGAAGTTTGTTGCTGGGTTTTTGTTTGGGAACTAATTGATGGGTTTTTTCTCCTTTTGTTTTGTAAGGTTTGTTGAGGTATATATAATATTGGTTATCAAAGTATTGACCTCTAGTATCTTGAGGTGGCCCTTTAGTTTTGTAGGCTGATATAATTTTTCTTTTTTCCTGACAAGTTGGGGAGGGTGGAATTAATTGTAGGATTTTGTAGACTGGTATTTGTGGTTCTTTTTTGCGGGAGTAGTTTTTAGGTTCTGGATGACTTAGAAGCACTGTATTTGTTTTGTTAGAGATAGTGGAAGTGAGGTTTTCTGATGTTGCTACTTAGTGTTTCATCGAACCTTTGTATTTTGTTGTGTTTTTTGGCGAGTAATTGCTGAACTTGTTAGGTGAGTTTCTTACTGTTGTTTGATTGCAGCATATCTGTTTTGGTAATGATGTTGAAACACAGGTTTAAATGGGTCTTTCTCTATGTAGTGGATGCTAATTAAAGCTTCTATTGTGTTTGATGCTTTCTTTTTTGTTAGACATCTTTCAGATATAGTGATTGAGATTTGTGGTGGGACTCTCTCTCTCTCTATATATATATTATAAGCATGTGTTTGTTCTGGTCTGCTGGCTTAGCCATTGGCACTCTGAGATGGGTTTTGCTGATTATTGTCATATTAGTTCCTTATTGTGAAATTTATGGCCTTCGGATTTAGTTTTTGAGAATTGCGGTAGCTGTTAATCTGGATGCCATTATGTGTGCAAGTGATAGAAATGCGAGCTCCAACTTTCCTGGTTCTTAAACATGCTTATGGAAAAGGGGTGGTTTAATTTTACTTACTCTGACTGGTATTTGGCAGGTGGATGACGTGACAGCAGATTTTATTATCAGTCAGCTATTATTTCTGGATGCTGAAGACCCCAAAAAAGACATCAAATTGTTTATTAATTCACCTGGGGGTTCTGTCACTGCTGGTATGTTGATAGGTTTATATAATATGCTTTATTTTTCAGTTCTCTCCTTCCTTTTTCTTCAATCTCTTTTTATTTTCATTTTCCCTTTAAATATCTCCATATACTTTGAAGCTTATGGTTCCTACATATAAAATTCTTTTTGTAAAGGCCTTAGGTTTGCAAAAATAATTTGAGCTACATAGATCAACGTTGTGTAATCTGTTACTGATATTAGACTGGACATTTTTAGCATATGAAATCTGCTCTTTTTTTTTTCATGGAGTCTGATGTGTCATGGAAGTTGCAACCAATTGAACATACCCAATTCCTATTAGCTTAGGATTATGTTATACCATTTGTGACTAATTCTATAGCTATGCATTCTAATTCAATGATTTTGAATATGTGGTAGAAAGTTTTTGTTATTATTGGTGTATCTTGGATCATCTCCAGAATATAGTGAAGGAAATGTTATGTCTACACTTCATCTGTTCTGGGAGATGAAGATGGTTGGAGCTCAATTTAACAATCTTTAAGGATCAACGTATATTGATGCAATTACATTGAGATTTGGCTTCTTTCTAGAGCTCATCCTCTGGGTGTATTTTTTTTAGTTTTCCTAGCTGATGTTCAATGGATTTTGAGAACCTTATTGTCACATTTTTCTTGTCATATTTCTTTTCCCTCGGAGGATGAGTTAGTCTCCTGTTGTCACAGCTCATTTTCTGTCTCTTAATTAAATAATGTCATTCTTTGATCTAAACTAAAAAAACATTATGGCATTCTGTAAATGGTCGGGTAAAATTAAAGGTGTGAATCTTTTTGGTATCACACTGAGCATTTTATTTGGGTTTAAAAAGCTCCTGGGTACACTCTTATTACTTTTATCTTTTCCTTCACGCATTGCTTCATTAAGGACTGGGAATATATGACGCAATGAAGTTGTGCAAGGCTGATGTTTCAACTATTTGCCTTGGGCTGGCTGCATCCATGGGAGCATTTCTTCTTGCTGCTGGTTCCAAAGGCAAGAGATTTTGCATGCCCAATGGGAGGGTGATGATTCATCAGCCACTTGGAACTGCTGGAGGCAAAGTATGTCTTTAGTCTCTTCTTACTTATGTTTTCATAATCTGCCTATTTTATTGTGCATATATATTGAAAAATCCTTGCACTAGGAATGTTGAACGGGTGAAATCTATGGGCCTGATGTAATTTCCAGCTTGAAATTCAGTAAGGGATAGTGTTACAAATGCTCACCTTCCATTCCAACAACTTTTCGATATGTAAAACTGGAGATTCTTTTAGAGGTGACTTCTAGAAGAAAGTGATTCTCATAATTAGCACTTAAAGTAATTTGTTTAGCATCAGACCATCTGATTAGTAGAACTTTAAAAGCCTGTTCCATAGAAGAGTAATAAATTACCTTAACAAGGTGACAGAGTCACTGGATCACCTTTTACTACGTTGTTCTGAGGTTCTCCACTTCTTTCTTTGTGCCCATTCTGGAGTTTGATTGGCTGATGCTTTCTCCCTAAAAGATCTACACTTAGGGTGGTGGGTATGTGATTAAATTAAGAGCCCGTTTGTTTTTGCAGTCAACCCCTCAGCTGGCTGCAAAAACAAACAAAGCCTTTAGACTAGTGGAGGTTTAATTTATGCTCTATTTCTTGTTCCTGGAAAGGAAAAGGAGGGGATGTTGAGATCATAACTTCAGTTGATGCTGAAGATAGCTACAGGTTTTGAGTAGATCAAGAACAGATTACTTCTCCATTGATTATAATTTCGATTGAAGCTGCACTTCTTTAGATTTGATCTAAAGTTTTTTTCTACACTTGAATGTAGTAATCTTTTCTGGTCAATTTGGTTTTAAAAGGGGTGTAACTTAGTTCATAAATTACTGCAAGACAGTAATAACTTTAGGATGTTTAGGGTCACTCGAGCTGTATGATACTCTGGAAAATACTGACTGATTAAATGATAGTTTTCAAAACTGTTTGGTGTGTGTTTCTGAGCACTTGCATCTGATTTCAGGCATCAGAAATGAGCATCCGGATTAGAGAAATGAGTTACCACAAGATTAAGCTGAACAAGATATTATCAAGGATAACAGGGAAGCCTCTAGAGCAGGTTAGATATCATATGATATTTCCTTCATTCATCACTCACCATCTAATGTTCATGTAGTTTGGTTCGATCTTCCCTGTTCTTTCATTTCTTTCCCCCCTCATTCATTATTGTGTGCAGGTTGAAATTGACACTGATCGTGACAATTTCATGAATGCTTGGGAAGCTAAAGAATATGGGTTGGTAGATGAAGTTATTGATGATGGCAAGCCAGGACTAGTTGCACCGCTTACAGATGCTTCACCTCCACCAAAAACACGGGTGTGGGATCTTTGGAAAATTGAAGGGACCAAGAAAGCTAAGAATAATTTGCCTTCAGAGCATAAAATGCTACAGAATGGATATGTTGGAGGAGGTGGTGAGGATAAAGACATGGACCAGGAAAAGGAAGCACCAAGTCCGGTATAAGATTTGAGACACGTTTGGTTTTGTTGACCTATCAAAGGAGCTGTCCCATGTAATGTTGTGAAAGTAGATTATGGATTAATGATTATAAATTTTGAGAATCTGAAAAGCCACATGGTTTCTATTATTTGTACATTTACTTCGAATAGTGCTGATTTCCTTCAAATGTGGTTTTTTTATAAATATAAATGTGCATTTAATCCAGGATAAGACTTCAATGAAAGATTAGGATTGTTATTGACTTGTCTTAATGGTTATAATTCAACAAAGTTTCATAGAATTGACTTGTTTCCCTTGAATCAGTATATTAACCTTGTGGATCCCTGAAACCTGACAAAATTCGAAATCCTTGGGCTAGTGTTTGAAATGAATATTCAGAATTTTTCTGTTGTCCATGAGGCGAACTCTCTAGTGGAAATTCTCTAGTCCACTCAAAACCGTAGTGGGTTTACAATAATGGTTATGGAGGCTTATTTTTCTGAGGCATGCGCATGCCTGCCGTCACCGGGTAGGAGGTAGGAGGGGAATTCTGCTACTATAAGCTATGATCCGATGGTACGACTCGTTTCAACTGATTAGCATTGTCTACGTGGATTGCAAGCAAATTGGCATGAACAAATACCCTAAAAATTGGCATTACCATATACACCAACACTCCTTTTCAAATTCCTAGGAACCATGCTGATGTAACTAAACTACAGAAGAGGTGCTGATCTAACTAAACTACAGAAACCTAAGCTAAGTTTCTAAACTGCTGCATTTTGGCTCGAGATTATTCCATCTACATCAGCTGTGGGAGAAAATCTCATAAATTTTCACATTTGCCGTGAACTGAATCAGCCATCTGGACAACCATATTCTGTAATCTCAATCTCTGAGTAATAAGCATGACTTCAACCATCAGATAGAGAAGACCGAGTCACCACCACTGCTTTCACTATCACTGCTACTGCTTGCACTCTCACTTCCACTACTGCCACTCCCACTGCTGCCGCTTGAGCTTGAATTTTGTCCCTTCATTCCTTCTGCATTCAGGGCTTTAAGGGCTTCAGCAGCATTATGGCCTTTGTCGACTGCATTCAGGGCTTTAAGGGCTTCTGCAGCATTAGGGCCTTTGTCGATGTCATCGTCACTGATATCTACATCAGCAATCTCATCATCTGTTTCCGCTTGATGTGGCAAGTTAATATCAATGTTAAGAACAGTGCGTGGCAATCCCTTTTCTGAAGCATTGCCCTTGCCAGAAATGTCACAGCCACCACCATCATCATCATTGACTATGTCCACCTGTTCCTCGGATTCATTCTTGGGGTCTGGTGATGAGGTGGATAGGTTAGGAGGAAATAGTAGATGCTCCATGCTCTTCTCATCTTCAAGTTCTGCACCTGGCAAAGAGAAAGTTGAGCCAATCCATCAACCCAAGGATGGGATACAGGCAAGGTTGTAACAAATGGGGATAAACTACTACTAAAGACCTTTGGTACAAACAACATCCATCATCTTCTCAAGCTTATAGGTCGAAGGAAAAACTAATACCAACCAGTAAATCCATCAACAGTAACCACAGAAAAGAAGTATACCTAAGCTTTCTGAGCCACCAGTGCCAACCTGTTCCACCTGAACCTGCACATTATATTAAGCAGAAGAAATATTGAGACATCAAAATAATGTCTACATAAAGTTTCTACCACAAACACTAATTCCAAAACCAAACGTAAATAACTTGGTTATTTCCCCTGTTCGATCAGCCACAGATCATAAAACATTCTTAGATATTCAAAAACACCACAGAGTTCATTCAGAAACAAGCAGAGTTGATGTAAAAATGCAGTGTGTGAACAAAAATTGAGAAAGGAAAATCACAATCCTTTTGTTCAAGAATGCTTCTATCTCTGTTGCTGAAATTGGATTCATTTTGAAACTAATAAAAAAGACCTAAAGCAGATGCCATCCAATGACCACATATTTCAGCACACCATGTTTTAGAGTAAAAGAACAAGTTTTACAGCACACTTCAGCAATATCTTCATCCATTCATGATTTGGAAATGGCTCAGAAATTATGAATATTTCCATCTTTAGTAATCGTGCCGACTACATAAAATGTTGTCTGGGAAGCAGAAAAGGGAAAAGAGCTTCTCAGATTTATCTAGATTTGGCTGCAAAAGGAATAAATTCAAAAGAAAATCTCGAGGACATGATGGATAAAAGAATTGTCAATTCAAGATTTCTCTCTTTTTCCTTCCTGTTTACACATTGTATTCTGGAAACAGTTTCAAGAAAAAGAAATGAGAAATCAATGCACACTTACTGGGGTTTGATGAACCATTCCTTTGTCCAGAGACTCTGAATTTGCTGCTTTACCAGCAGGTGGAGAACGAGTTTCAAATGCTGATGCAACTGTTGCAGTGGCAGCTGCAGACTCACCAGGGAGCCGAACATGTCTCAACCGCTTCACTGCATGATGCAACTGCTCCAGGTGAAAGGTATCCCCGTCAAAGAACAAGACAGCATCATTTTCCTTGTAATCCTCACTTACACCCTCAAACATTACATTGGGTTTTCCCTGTTGGTTGTTGTGATATTCTACACTTACCCTGTTATCCCTGCTCCTGTGGAGCGATCCTGGTTGACTCTTATCAATTGAAGCTGGTTTAAATTCATCTAAGAAATACAAAAATAAAATAAATAAATACATTATTCTCCACTAAAAACAACTACCCTTTCTAAAAGTAAAAAAAATGGCAGCCTTGTGCGATCCCACATTTAAAGCACCAAGATAAATCTTTTCATAGTTTTTTTCCAATCATCTTAACCAATGATAGTAAACCCTATAACATTTACATTCTCCCCCTCTCATTACTCTTTACACTCAAGCAAGCAAAGCTGAAAAGAAACCAACTTAATTACCAATCCTTCCTTCAGACCACCAACTAATTCCTCACTAATCATGTAAAATTCTATAAGGAAAACACAAAAGTGAAGACTGGAAATTCAAATAAGCTATCATAATTCCAAAAAAAAACGTCGTTAAGAAAGCGAGAAGCGATTTTGTCACTATTTCATTGAATTTTCTCGGAAACAAAATAGAACACGGAAAATTTAAAGTGGTACTTAATGATAAGATCACACTTACACCTTAAAGTACAGAACTTTTAAAGTGGTACTTAATGGTAAGATCATACTTACATCTTAAAGTACAGAACTTCGGAAAGGAGTGGTTATGGTGGTCTTGAAAAGAAGAACCTAATTTTATGTCATACCAGCGATCTGGATCCGGAGCTATGTTGGGCTCTTCATTGGTGCTATTACGTTTCGCCATAATTTAAGCTCAATTTGATCTGATTTTGATTGTATGAGAGGAAATTGAAAACCCTAGAATTTCTAGGGTTCATTTAATTGGAAAAAAACAATTGGGAAATTTTAGGTTAGGAAATTGAGGGTGCTTTGGTCTTTTAAATTGGGAAGATCCAAAGGGTACTGAACTTTTAATGGTTTGTGAATTATAAGTCTGATGTATTTGATTTTTTAAGAGCTTCAATAAGTTGAATATATCGGATTGTAATAAAAGTTTTTAGGTATTTTATATATTAATGGTTTTATGTGGTAGGCTTAATTAAAATTATTTTTTTCTCAATAAATTAACTCAAAACTTTTTATGTGACAATTTGTTTTAGTCTTAATATATTAATTAAAATATTTAGTTGTAACAAATAATGGCTATGTAGGTACATACGTCAAGTTAACCGGGTTTTAAAAATTCAATTGTTTACTTAACTCTTGATTTTTTTAATTTACTATATATATATATATATATATATTTGCTTACTTGACTCTTGATTTTTTTTATTTACTATATATATATATATTATTGAGCTGAGTTGAGTTGAATAATGTAAATATTACAAAACAAAACAACTGAGTTTTTTTTTAGCAATCCTAATCTCACATGTGCGGTTTATTTTGTTAATTAAAGGGATGTCTAGGACAATGATAAATACTGTTTTACAAAGTAATTTTTGTTTGAAAATATAATAAAATACTTTTTTATTATTTTTTGCAAAACCGCCGAACAGCCCGTAACAAGTGACAGCAGCCAACAACCTGTACCGTGTGAAACTTGAATATCTTGGTGAGCTTAATTTATGTCGTTTTGTTATTCATGCAGTTTGATTAACTCTAAATACAATCTTCATCTAAGAAATAATACGAGAAAAGAATTAAATTATAAATGAATTCAAAAACATAGAAAAGGATTGGGAGCAATGGCAGTGCTGATGGGGCTACAGGTGATGGGGGTGGTTTCCATACCGTGTTGCCTCCACTTATCAAGACCGTGCCCAGAGCAGACCAGGGCAGATCGACTTCATTCTTTACGTCTTCTAAATTAAGAAATCGCTTGGCATAAAAATTAATCGTAACAAAACTAATTCTTAATGTGTTGCGTTGGTGAACCATAGGGCTTCTTAATGGATTTTATATAAGCGATAACATCATAATCATACACCTCCATCCAGCCTTAAATTTTAAATTAAAAAAAAATGTTTAAGATAAATCAGATTTTTTTTTCATTAATTCAACCCCTAAATTTAGATTAAACATAGACTAGGTTTCTTTCATTTTTTTTCTTTGGGCCAAAACAATAGAAGATCAAGGTAATGAAGGCACCGGATTATCACGGAGCAAACTGCAAATGTACAGCGACCATATGAAAGCAAAATGTAATTATGTATATTTTTTTAAAAAAATTACTCGAAAATAATTTTATTATTTAAGAAAATAAATTTTTATTACCAGCACATTACAGCAATTCACAAACACTTGGAAAATTATCTTCCAAATCTTTCCTCATTGTGCTTTCCGTTGACAAGCGGTAACTTTATCCAAACCAAAGCTCAGTTCATTCGATATAAATCAGAAGCCACACATATAATAATCCAGTTGCAAAGAGAAGTTTGGCTCACTAAAATGGGATTCGTTATCTACAAAGGAAAATGAAAACTAACTGCAAAACTAAGAGAAAAGGAGAAGTGTGTGGCACAAGAACTAGAAATGGGCCCATTCATTCCAAGGTCTTGAGAAGTCTAAATAAAATAGCTGCTTCTCTAATTCGTGAAAACTCAATGCAGAATGCTTGGACTTCAATGAAAAGATCCTTCACTGCAATACCACAACCATAGATCAAAGTCAACGGAATTGTTGCCAAAAGAGAGAACATAACAGATTCATGCCATGCAATGAAAGCCCAAGCTTCTTTTTTTCCAGGCAGTTTATTGTGCTCTAAGCTTAAGAAATTTAAGGGCAGTGCAGAACACAGTTTTTCAGGGAGCAATTTCCAATTCCATGTTTCATGCCATCTTCAACTTTCAGTCCCAACACAGGCCATGATTACAAAATTTTGTTCCCTTTGATTTAGGGTCTATTTGAGAGTGCCGTAGATGTTACTTTTCAAAGTGTTTTGCTTAAAAATACATTATAATAATGTTTTTTAGAGAAAAAAAAACATTTTTAACATCAGAAATGATCGAAAAACACAGAAAAAAAAAATTTGAAGCTAAAAAATGCTCCAAACAAACTTCCAGATTATTTTTTTTTAATTTATACCAGACAAAGCAATGTAATCTGCTTTCTTATATTCTTCCAAGTTTTCTCATTTCATTAAACCTCATGTATGAGTTATCAAAGAACAAAGAACATCATCTGCATATGCATTAATGTCAACTGGCTGTTATAACAGTTCAATCACAGGTAGAACGACATACTGACCATCAATAATTCTGTTTCGGATTAGACTCTGCAGGAAAACACAAACAAGTCTGACAAGTCGGTTCTGCATGTATTTGTCCTGGAAATTGGGAAAGGTTAAAATCATTGTTTAATATCTGGTTGGATTACAACCTACCTCATCAAATGAAATTAGCTAATTTTGTACATGTATTTATCCTGGAAAAATTATGCATGCAAGAGATATAGCTAGTTTAAGAAGCACCAAAACCACAACTACTACATTTTCTATTCTTGTGATTGTGTGCACATACAAATAACCAAGGTAGCACAATCTTGCCTAACATAGATACATGCAAATGAATGCTTAACTTTCATTTTCTCCATGATCTCCTCAGTGGAAATTCATCAAATGTTTTCATTATGGTGACCACTATAATTAAGGGACCAACTGGTTCCTCAAGCAGAACATTATTTTGTTCCACCAGTACTGTGATAATATCAATTCAATAAATATGCATGGTCATTGAATGTACCTTGATACTTTCACATGAGGAAATACAGTTAGTTATGTACATCCGAACAAACTCCTTTGGAAGTTCAACTGCTGTTGTAAGCCTGTTCACGACTTCCATTGAATGTAGACTCATGTCCATATTGACAAGTACTGTAAAGTAACTGAACCCACAAATATATATAAACAGGCATCAGACCAGTATCATGCATATTTAGAAATAAAAATGAAGGATAACAACCCTTGCGCCAAACACATACTCTGCAATTTCAGGAGAATTTATCAACTTGGTAAGAACTTCAACCGCAATGAGAGGATTATTCTCTACCAAATCCTGACAGCAGATGAAAAAGGCCTTTGAATTTCAAGCAGAACTCGTATTACAAATGAAAAATGAAAGTGTCATATGACATACAGGTAACTTCCTTGGTGTCAGTCCACAGTGATATACAAGCTTTGGGTCATTAGTCAATTCCACCAACACTTGCTGGACAAGATAGAGCTTGGAGTCATTACTTCATTTCAATATCATATATATGCAACAACTAGACAAAACAATGTTGAGCATGCAATCTCTTTCTAAATTTAATATGAAGTTGAACAATTCATCAAGACAATATGAACTTGAACAATTCATCAAGACAATCTATCAACAAAAAGGTCATTATTGAGTTAATCAAAACGTTAAAATACAGATGGTTCATATTTTTTTGCCAGGTTCATATTTTTTTTGCCAGGGTCACTAACTAATTAAATCTGAGCCCTGTCAGGATCTCATTGCTTAGCAAAGCTGAAGAGCATTCAAATGGCATTTCAGATATTTTTAGCACAAACACGTGCAAAAACACATAAGCCGTTTGATACAAGTAATATCAAGGGAAAAATTAATTAAAAAATAATCTAAAGAGGTAAAAAAAGACCTTATAAGGTAGCTAGGACATGACAACAGGAAAGAAGTTAAAATATTGAAGCTACATGGTTAAAAAGAAGGCTGAAAATAAGCAAGCTATTTGAAAATAGTTTGGTGATGTAGTATAATCAAATAGACATGGTTATCAAACACACAATTACTTTGTATCTTTTATGAACCAGAGTAAAATTTGTTATAAGAACTACTTGCGAAGTTGCTTTATAAATGATATATGTGTATAATATATTAAAATATAGAACAGTAGCAGAACCTCTTGTTGAGCAGGTGCGAGGGGTCCCTTCAAGGCTTTTGCAACCAAGTCCCTCACTGCTGCTCCCCTGCTAGTATCAGCACACATACATTGATCCCACACAAGCTCGTGATTGCTATCAGGGTTGAGCCACACTAACTGGAAATGAGTTTGAAAAGTGTAAGGAAAAAGAAAAAAAAACAGTTCTACTAAGCAGTCAAATACTTGATAATAAAACGCCCTTACTTCACCATCCTGTACCGGCAACCTCGGTGGTCTAGGCCTGATCCATTGAGGACCTATGCCCTCTGGCGACAAGTTTGCCAACAATCCAGTTAGAGCCTCATCTCTATCTCCAGATCCAAGTTTAGCTTTCAAACCAGGTTGCAAATCAAACCTACAAAGGAACCATTATCATCTATATGTCTAAGAATTCAAAAAGGAATTAATATGGAAATTGAACCTGGCACGAATTGAAACCAGAAAATAGTGCACGAACAAAAGGAAAACATCACATGTTTAGAATTGTCCCTTCAATTCCAGGGGACATACTCTTGTGAATTTGCATCAGAACCATTTGGTACATCTGGATCTGGCACTATATTTTTCAGTGAAATGTTTTTAAACAAGGACTTGTATGCTTCAGGATGGACTTTATCACCATATTGATGCTGCAAATGTTCGCGGGGTGGAAAAGCCTGACAACAAGCAGAAAAGTTTATCAATGCAATGTGAAAAAGAAAAGTTCCAAGGACTAGAATTAGAATTAGAAGGCTCATTTAGCAGAAAATGAATCTCAAATGTGGTGAAACAATAATACGCACAAGTTTAAAATGAATTCACTCATCAAAAGCCTGATTTGACATATTATGAACTTACATGGACTGAAGGATCAAAAACTTTGATGTAATTTGCAGCAGACTGTTTAAGAAACTGGTAAAGAGCAGAAAATTGTTCTCAGAAACCATTATTATAAAGAGAAACAGTTGGAAGGCAAGAGAGACTAAAATGAACAAGCGTGAATAGATTCGACTAATCCAACTAAAGTTACAAACCAGCTCCTGAATACCTTAATGTTATATACCTAATGAAAGTAAGAGTCAAATACAAGATTTACAATTCTATTTGCCAACAAAAAGATCCACATCGTCGGATGGTAAAAGCTGAAATTTACTATGCTATCCCCAACAACACACTATTTTCAGATAGATATATAAAATAATTAAGATAATTTCCAAGACCATTTCAAGAATTCAGCCAATTATCAAATTCCTGATCATTTCTATGTTAAATATCATTGATTTACAGACAAAACCCAACTCCAAACAACATGGAGTAAAGTGTTCCAGCCTGTTCCTAGGAGTACATTCTACAAAAACAGCACTAGAAAAAACAGCTGTTAAAAACCCACCATGTAAGAAGCATGCTGACATGCTAAATTGCCACATTCCTTCACATGCTAACTGGACTACTTCAAAGATCACTTAATATCAAAAGCACAAAAAATAAAGTTTAGAACCTCTTTGCTACCACCAGAACCTCCAGAGGCTAACAACTGAAGAACAAACGCCCTCTCGTATTTTTCTGCTTCCTCATCACAAGCAGCCTGCAAAATCCCAAAATGAAACTCATAAACCTCGCATTTTCTTTCAGAACAATTGCATTCATCAGAATTACTAATATTCACATTCTATCATAATAATCTTTCCGTGACGCAGGCACGAATTCCTCTACTTACATTGATAAACAAAGCTACAAACGGATTTGCAGAAGACTGTTGCAATGAATAAGTCAGGTAAAGAGTCGCAAACGCAATTAACCTTTCCGTAGATTTGAGCATCTTCATATCCTCCTGCACTTCACTTAAACCTCCAATTCATCATCAACCAATACAAAGTAAGCACGTAACACTTATGTCCTCGTGAATTTGACTACTAGGCACAATCAATAAAAAAAAATCCTGAAGGATTAATTATATCGAAATCGTGAGCACCTATATTCTAGCAAAATTAAGAAATTCGGATAGGGAGAGAGAGAGGATGCGTTGCTTGCCTGTAAGAGTAGTGAGAGAGTGGCAGAGAGAGTGGACGAGCGAGTGCGATTGATTTTGTTGATAAATTCGGTGACGATTTCATCGATTGGTCTTTGCTCTGATCTCAGCAGTGAATATAACAAATTCATTTCTTCAAAGCTCAAAGTCATTTTCTTCTCTCTCTTGCTTGATTTTCAAATGCTAGGTGTTTAGATTTTTTCCAGTGGGTGGATTGAGGAAGAAAGAGGAAGAGAGGGAGAGTTGCGTGTTTGTTTCTTGGGAAAGTGGAGTCGGAATCGACTTATGGAGAGTGTGGGTTAGCCGTGAGTGGTTTGTTTTAATATAAATATATTAAAATATTTTTATCTTTCAAATTTTATTTTTAATACCATTTTATTAAAATAATTTAATCAAAAAACTGAATATTTTTTAAAGTTTTGGCAGATTATTTTATATTTTAAAAACGTTTTTATAAAAAACAATTTTTATTTTGAATTAATTATTTTAATATATTTTTAATTAAAAATTTTAAAAAATAGATATTACAACAATCATAAATATATTTTTATTCATGAGCCGGGCTCCACTTTAATTTAGGCCTAAAATAGGTCCAGTTTTGATTTGTTCTGGCCTGTTTTCAAGACTTCCAATTTTATTTTTTTATTTTCAATCTCTTACATCCATTTTTGATTTGTTCTGGCTCCACTATAGTTTGCTTTCCTATTGATTGCTCTTATAGCATGTGCAGTATTTTTTTTTTCCTAGTTTTAGAACATCTTCATGAAATCTTTTTTATAGTAAAGTGGTGCCTATGATAGATTGAAGATAAGTCTCCAACAAGATTTGTTTTTGCCTCTCCCTGAGTATGATTTTGGCATCTTTATAGTTAATTATTGTCATAAAACTTTGTTTTATTTATTTATTATTGATATGAATTTTTAATTATATTATTATATTAAACAAAATTATTTAACCTAGTCATGTCAATGACTCAAGTCTTAGATTTTTCTTACTTCATTTTTTTTTTGATGACCGGGGTGTCCGGGCCAGCTTGCGCGCACCACAACTAATTTCCGGGCTCACTGAACATCCTGCAAGCCCAATGAGCAGGTAAGGCACCGCGGGAGTGACAGGTGTGCCTGGCAAGGCTTGAACCTGGGGTGGGAGGAAGACAAGCTCCCTCTCTGACCACCAGGCATTGGTGCTAGCATGAACATTTCTATTTATGTTAGTAAAAATTTTGAAAACAAAATTTTCATATTAAGGCAAATTTGATGTGAATTATCAATTATTTTCTTCTTTGCGTAGTAGTTTCTAGGTGGAGCACACATGGAGAACTAATATGACCATATTGTATGGAAAACAAGAAAGCATCACACCAATAAACAGCAACAAAACATATTTTTTTAATATCACTAACGGTCTTTGCTAATGAACCATAAGTATAGAAATAACAACAAAAAAAAAAACTTTATCATCAGAAGAGTTGATAGAGGTGTTGCATCATCGCTATCATTAGGGTGAAGAACAACATGACATTGTGTCAAAATATGGTGACATTATGTATGATTTTCAATTCAGCAAGTATAATAATTATAATACAATATCTTTTATATATAAATCAAAATATTCATTTAATTCCTTGTAATTACTTGTTCAACTTTAAAAAAAAAGTTAAGTACATTCACTTAATACAATATACAAGACCTTTATTATTTAAGAGATTGCAATATTTATCTTATTCTATTTTATCTTATTCTATTTTGAGTCTTAATTAACAACAAGAATCAATCATTTTCAAGACATGAAAATGTTGGGAAAATGTCCTCAAGTGGAAGCTTATCAATATGCTCCTATCTTGGATGACCCATTCCAAAAATTATTGTTGGAAGAAGATATTTATCAGCAATAAATTTCAAACAAGCACATGATTATATATTTTTTTTAATTTTGATAATCATCTATCTTCTAAAATTTACAGGTTATTTGCTTTTTTCTCCTCTCAGCTTCAATTACAAGAAATTTAAGGTAATATTTATATTTTTTTTCTTTCTTTTTATAGTTTTTTTTGCAATCTTTTTTTTATTAATGGTTTTGATGTAGAAATAATGAATTTTTAATTTTTAATTAATTTATCTTGTGTTAATGAATTATTAATTGATAATTTTGTGTCATTAACGTTTTTTTTGGTTAATTGATTATTAACTGATATTTTTTGTCTAGTTAGATTATTATTTTCATTGTTTATTTTTTGTAAATTTAGAACATATTTTTCTAAGTTTAAGATTCATTTAAAAATATTATAATGTAGAAATAAAAAGAATTTTATGAAATTAAATCATGCAAAGTTAGAGGAAAATAAATTAAATCAACATGCTTATGGCATATACGATATGTTTTTGCAAGTTTGTAAAATTTGGATGTTCTCCCTTATAAAGGAGGACTTTTAAATATATATGTGTGTATGTGTATTCATTTATATAAATGCAGAGTGTAAAATTCATTACGTGTTATCAGGACCAGATCACTATTAGTTTTTATAGCAGTTATTCTAAGTAACACGAGTTATTAGATGTGAATCATTAACATGCAAGGCACATGCATCAACTCATGACCTAGGATCATTGAGTACAATACCACAAAATCAACAATGTGTCTTTTCACAACAAGATCTAATTACCCACAAATACTGAGCCCATTGGAAGGAGGATCTTTCATTATTATTATTTTTTGTTTTCACAATTAAATTTATTTATTAATGTTTTAAAACATAATATTATTTAGTGAATAAAATCTCAAATTAACAAATATTAAGGTTGCGAGAACAATAATAGCGACCTGTAAATCATTAATGAAGATTTTGTTTCAATAGAATCAGATCTCTAAAAACACTAAATTGAGATAGCATATCAATACATGATTTACAAGGTTTATGGTTAGTATGAACTTCAATATTTTTATTATTATTTTAATTTGTTTCGTTAATTGAGATACTAAAGTCTTCCTTTTCTAAATTCTTACTGCAAAGGAAGAGATTTGATTGGGGGGATATTAATGATGATGGTGCAAGAAAGGAATGAGAGAATCACATGATAACTAGGTAATTTCGGCTACCTTGATAATTTTCTTTTCTTTCTTCAAATACCATAATTTTTTTTATTTTCTAATAAATAACTTTTTTGTACCATATAGGTTGCGTCATTTCTGGTATACGACGTGGTAAAGTAAAAAATATATATACAGGTAATAGTGCTTCCAAATTAGAGCAAAGTGTGACTGTGGAAGGATTTAATCAAGATCAACAGTGGGAAGGGACAAGAACAAGATTGAAGATCTGAGGAGAGGAGGCGTGTTTGATTGGCCAATACAAAGATGAAGAAGAGAGATTTAGGTTAATTAATTTTATTTGTTTTTGTTTTTAATCTATATTTGAGAGGGGGAGAGAGTGAGTTAACAAAATAGTTTGTATTATCTCAAGGTTTAGATCAACAAATGAGATATAAAATAAAATTTTTAATTAGCATCGGAAAGTTTTTTCAACCATCAACAAATTATCCATTGTAGATTTGATACAATCATATTTACAATAGATTTTTCATTGCTAAACATAATTTGTTACCAATCCGTCACTAGATCAACAACGACATTAATTATCACTTTTTTTTTTATGTAAATTTATTTGATGACGAGAAGCACTTAGAACTTTATTTCTTCTAGAGTCATGAAATGAAATAGGTTCTTAGGATGTGGAATCTATCAATCATAAATACTCTTCTTACTAGCAATGGAATTTGATCATCATAGAGAATATACCCCATCACGTTGAATGGATAGAATTGCTTGCTTCAGCTCTCGAAACGAATCAGACCCATCACGTTGAGTGCGGAGGCTGCTACCTCGGGGTCAAGCGGGAGAAAAAGACTTTCACATGACATGTCGTCGACAATTCAATTTTTGATCTACTTCTCATGTTGTCAATGCTTTAACATGACATGTCGACAATTCAATTTTTGATCTACTTCTCATGTTGTCAATGCTTTAATAGCCGTCGCCAACAAAGTCTTGGTCTGGTAGTCAGAGAGGTAGCTTGTTTTCTTCTCACTTTAGGTTCAAGCTTTGCTAGACATACCTGTCATCCCCGCGATGACTTACCTGCTCATTGAACTTAAGTAAACTCAGAGATTAATTGTGGTACACGCAAGCTGACCCGGACATCCGATCATAAAAAAACAAAAAAACTTTAATAGCTGAACAATGGCTTTGAATTTACGCAAGTGGTTGAGTAGTTCATCTTTCTCATAACCCCACTTCTCACTCAGATACATAATGGGGTAACTTTCTTGACCAAAAACACATTTAATAACGGGAAAAATCTAATTTAAAATAATAAATAAAATAAATCTCATTTTTTTTAAAAAAAAATTAAATAACAGTACTATAACCTTAATTTCTAACTTATAATATACACAGTTTTTTTTAAAATAAAAAAATTTATTTTTATTAAATTAAACTTTTTTTAATTATTTTAATAGGTTGATGTTGGTATAAAAAATTAAAAATAATATTTTAAAAATAAATTTAATAATACTCGCGAACAATATTTAAATAATTTGTCTCGAAGTTAGAAGAAACCCAGCTGGCTTCCACTTTTTCTATCAATTAGGAATTATTAAGGCTAGCAAGCCTACCAATTTCATTTCAGCTTGTCAAACGTCATTTCATATCTTCCCTCGTGCGATATATCAATTTCATCTCAAATCGTTTTTTTAAATATATATATGAATTGATCCTGTTATTTCATCTTTTATTAATCAAATCCTTCTATTTATATCTAATTGCAAGACTAAAAAAAATATATCGTTTTAATTTATTGAGTAAATCTCAATTTATTCTAAAACAAATATAGATAGTTTACCAATAATTTCATAGATAAATTCTTTACGTCATTCATTTTGAATATATTTAGAAGAAAAATCACTTGAAAGAGAAGAAAAAGAATGGGAATATTATCAAAATAAAATATAATCACTAAAAGAAAAAATCGCTTCGTTTTTTAATTAAAAATCTCATTAAATAAAAACCTTAAATGCAGAGAAATACAATGCCAATTTCACAAAATCGAAACAATAATTTCTTTTTTTATATATAGTTTATTTTAAGAAAGAAAATACAATTCAATTTGCTCAAAATATCATATTAAAAGGAATATTGGTAGGTCCTCAGAAAATGAAATTAAACCAAGATTTGTTTGATAACAAGGTAGAATTTAACAATAATATAAATTTAAATAGTGGAAACAAATTTATCTGAAAATATGACTATCAACATTTCTCTCACACATACCAGTCATTTGGTTGAAAAACATAGAGCCACTTTCATATGTTGGTGAAACCAGCCCATCTTTATATATATATTTGAAAACATTTATTTCAAGGAGGAGAAATTATTTTATTAATTGAGCCATTATATTAGTTGGCCACCATATATAACTATAAGTATTGCAAGGAGGAGAAAGCTAACATGTGTTGTTTTTATGTTTTTTATTAGAGTTGTAGTCTTCAATAATTCTTGCAAGTTATTTAGTTTTTTATCGTTGAGCTCTTGTGTTTACATCAAACCAATTCTAACAAATTGGTATCAGAACCAACACTTGGCCTGAGAGAGGGGGGAGTCATGTCTTTTTGACTTGCACACACAAGAGAGTTTAAACACGAGATTTTCAGAGATGTCGCAAGCAAAGGTCAATTCGTCCCACCAACCATTATGTGCTTTGATGGCCATTACAATCATTGGAGTATGCTTATGAAGAAATTTTTTAAGGTAAGAAAAATATTAGAGTTTGGTCGAGATGAAATATGATCAACCGCAAGCAAATAAAGTTGTGACAGAAGCACAACAAAAGAGGCTCGATTTGATGAAAATCAAGAATTTGAAGGTGAAGAATTATCTATTTGAGGCAATAGACAAAACAATTATTGAGACTATCTTACAGAAGAACACGTCGGCACAAATCTGGGATTTGATGAATAAGAAGTACGAAGGGAATGTTAGAGTAAAATGTTTAGTCATTCGAGATTTAAGAAGGGAATTCAAGACTCTCGAAATGAAATCAGCTGCATGCATCATTGATTATTTAGTAGAGTTATGTTAGTAAGTAATGAGTTGAGATTTCATAGGGAGCAAATGCGTGATGTTACCATTGTTGAGAAAATTCTTAGGTCTTTTGCAAACAACTTCAACTATATTGTTTGTTCTATCAAAGAATCTAAGGATACTGACATATTTATCATTGATGAATTCTGAAGTTCCTTGATTATACATGAGCACACATTTCACAAAAAAAATAGTAGAGGAGCAAGCTCTAAAGGTGACCACAAATGAGAGATTTGGAGTAAAAGGACGTGGCATAAACAATTATAGAGAAAGGGACGAGGTAGAGGGCACCAAGTCTTTAATAGAGCTAAAGTGAAATGCTAGCATTGTCTTTAACTAGGTCATTTTCAATATGATTGCCCTCCATCAAACAAAGAGGCGAATTATGTTGAGTTGGAAGAGTATGAGAACATATTGTTAATGGCATATGTAGAAAAACATGAAGCAATGCATAATGATGTGTGACTTTTAGACTCCGGTTGCTCAAATCATATGCGTGGAGATGTTAGTGAATTAGATGAGAGTTTTAGACAACAAGTAAAAATCAGGAATATCTCCAGAATAACAATGAAAGGAAGAGGAAATGTCAGATTACAGTTTAATGGTTTCAATCTTATCTTGACAACAATTTTTTTATGTGTCGGAGTTGAAAAATAATCTTCTAAGTATCAAACAATTACGGGAGAAAAACCTATTTATTATTAATCATAGTGGATTGTGTTATCACCCAGATAAAGGCTTAATTATTCAAAATGTTACATCCAAAAAATAGAATGTTCAGCATGCTAGCCAACACACAAAAGAAGAAGGAGGTATGTTTGCAGGCAAGTACATAAGAACTCTATCACTAATGACATCATATATATGACCATTTAAGCCATAAAGGTCTCAATATCTTACAAACCAAGAATATGGTACATGGATGGCCTCGTCCTCTTCCTAATATGTTGGCATGCAGTAATTGTTTGAATAAGAAGCAACACCGAGACCCCGTTCCTAATAAGAATGCATGAAGGGCAACCAAAAAACTACAACTCATACATGCAAATATCTATGGTCCCATGACACTGACATCAAATGGCCAAAAAAGGTATGTCTTTATGACTTATTGATGATTTTAGTATAAAAACATGGGTTTACTTCTTAGTTGAAAAATCAAAAGCCTTGAATTTATTTAAATGCTTTAAGAGACTTGATGAGAAGGAGACAAGGATGTATATCAAGTGTTTACGCACTGATAGAAGCAATGAGTTAAACTTAGAGGAGTTCAATGAATTTAGTAGGTAATGTGGTATCAAAATGCAGCTTACCATTGCATACACTCTGTAACATAATAGAGTTGTGGGGGTGAAATAACCAGATAATGATGAATATGATTCATTCAATGCTCTTAGAAAAAAAGATATCAGAAACCTTCTAGCTTGAATTTCTGAATTAGACCGTGTATGTGCTAAACAAAAATCCTATAGTGGCAGTCAAAAATGTCACCCCTAAAGAAACATGGTCTGGTGTGAAACCCACAATTGAACATTTTAGAGTCTTCAAGTTTATGCCACATGTTCACATGTTGAATGCCAAAGGAACCGAGCTTGATAACAAGAGCCTTAAATAAGTGATTTTTCAATTTAGTGAGGAGCCAAAAGGTTACAGACTATATGATCTAGTGGCTAAAAAGGTGGTGACAAGTAGAAATATAATATTTAAGGAAGATAGATAGTGGGAGTGGGAGTGGGACACTAGCTACGAGGGAAAAGTTTTGGTAAATGTTGAGTGGGGTTATGATGACAAGAATGACACAGATGATCATGAAGATGAACGATAATCTTGAAGTTGCAAGTAAAGGAAATGAAGAAGCTGAAGGAAATGAAAATCATGCAACTATGAATGATGCACTTGTAGCAGGGTCTGATGCTAGGGAAAGAAGGGCCAGACATGCTCCTATTTAGATGGAAGATTACATCAGTAATAAGGGATTATTAGAGGGAGAAATTGAGCTCAATATGGCCTTTTTAGATTCTATAGATCTAATCAACTATGAAAAGGCAATGATGAGTTCGAAATGGAGATTGGCAATGGATTTAAAGGTTAATTAAATTGAAGAAGAAAAAATAGACTTAAACTTACTGATTTGGCAGCTCGTACTAAAACCATTGGAGTGAAATGGATTTATAAAATAAAGTTGGATGAACTTAAAGAGGTAGATAAATACAAGGATCGGTTGATAACCAAGGGGTATTCTATACATCAAGGGGTAAACTTCATTGAAGTTTTTACTCCAATAGCGTGTATGCTTACAATAAGGATGATAATGCTTCTTAGAGCATAAAAAGGATGGATGATCTACCAGTTGGATGTAAAATCAATATTTTTCCATGGTGAACTGAATGAAGACGTTTCGATGGACCAACTAAAAGGTTATAAAAAAGGAAGTGAACATAAGGTGTACAAATTGCACAAAATTTTTTACAATCTAAAATAAGCTTTAAAGGCTTGGTTTAGATGCATTGAAGCTTATTTCATTAGTGAAGGCATCCAAAAGTGCTATAATAAATTTAATTTATTTACCAAGAGGAGAATTGCAGTAAAAACTTGATAGTGAGTATTTATGTGAATGATCTAATTTACACTAGTGATGATGGGGATATAATGTTTGATTTTAAGAATTCAATGATGAGAGTCTTTGACATGACTGGTCTAAGAAGAATGGGATTCTTTCTTGGCAGAGGTACTACAGAAACCAGATGACATTTTCATTTGTCAAAAGGTATGCTACTGAAGTGTTTAAACATTTTGGAATGTTTAAAAGCAAGCCTATAAGCAGCCTAATAGTGCTAAGTTTCAAAATGAGTATAGATGAAGATGGAGTTGCGATGGATGTGATGTATTTCAAACAAATGGTGGGAAATTTGATACCTCATAACAACTCATCTAGATATAATGTTCAGTGTCAGTTTAATCAGTAGAAATATGGCTAAACCCACTGAACTTCACTTATAAGTAACCAAAAGGATTTTGAGATACTTAAAGGGCACTACCAACTATGGGATTTTGTACAAGAAAGGAGAGGAAGATGAAGAGCTGCTTGCTTTAACTTATAATGAATATGTAAGTGATACAAAAAATCATAAAAACATGTTGGTTATGTGTTTCTTTTAAGCTCAATTGTTGTTTCATGGCTACCTTATAAACAACCCATTGTTACATTATCAACCACTGATGGTAGAACTCATGGTTGTTGTGTGTGCCTGCTAGACAATTTGGATAAGGAGAGTATCGAAGAAGTTGAGTCATGAATAGAAGGGTCACACCATTATCATGTATGACAATAGTTCAACAATCAAGCTTTCAAGAAAACAAGTTATGCATGGAAGGAGCAAACATATTGATATATGTTTATTTCTTGAGAGATCTTACAAAAGATGGTGTTGTTAAATAATTCATTATGGAACTGAGAATTAGGTGGTTGATTTGATTTCAAACCCCTTAAAATTAGAAGCATTTCAGAAACTCGAGAAGATGATGGGAGTGTGTGAAGATATTGATATAATCTAATTGTAGTCTAGATATTAGTTTAAGGAAGGGTATGAAAAGGTCGTTGTTTACTTGGTCTATTTTATGTTTTAATGATCATGTTCTTTAGCTAATCTTTAGACATATTGTTATTCATTTTATTTAGTCATTTACATAGTTAAGATAAAGCTAACATGTGTTGTATTTATGCTTTTTGTTAGAGTTGTAAATGACTATGAAAGCCAAGTCGAGTCTTCAATAATTCATGAAAGTTATTCAGTTTTTTATTGTTGAGCTCTTATGTTTGATTCTAACAGTATATGTATATTCAATATATATATATATATATATACTAGCCAATGCCCCGCGTCTCGTCGCGGGCAGTACCATATTTTTTTCAACACAAAAAAATATTAATTATATTTTATAATATATTTTTGGTTAAAATGATAAATTTGTGTAGAATTCCTGTGACGTGCAAGTTTTTTATAAAATATATTAATTTTAAATCGATATAAATTTATCTGTTTAATAGGTTTCAATGAAATAACCAACATAAAATTATCACCATCATTAAAAAAGTAAGAAAATTATCATCATCATTAAAAAAATTAATCATATTTTTAAGTAAAATAGAAATCTGTCAAGAGTGGGACTTGAACCCCCAACCTCTCGAACGAAATTTTTGTCTCCCGCCTCATAAACCCGTTCGGCCACCTCAACATTCGTTCATCTTTCTCGAAAATATATATTAAATTTAATTTTAATGTGGATTCGCTAAAAAGAAATGTGTTGAGAGTGAGATTCAAACTCATGCCCTCGAAGGGGACCTTAATCTGACGCTTTTTAGACCATCTCGGCTACCTCAACAACCGTTTGTCTTTCACGAAAATATATATTAATAGTAGATGTTACTGTGGATTAGCACAGTAAAACTGAGACATTTTTTATTGTATAGTTAATATATATATATATATATATCATGGTGCGGGAAAAACACTGTAGGTTGCTACAGTGTTTTGTGGCAACATAAAATAACAATAAAAAATTTAAAAATAAAATACAATGTAACCGACATAAATTAAAATTTCAGAACGATAAGTACAAAAAATAAATGAAAAAAATAAAAACAAAATCTAAAAACACAAATACATAAAATATGATTGATTTTTGTCAAAAAAAACAAAAACACCAAAAGAATATATATATATATATATATATATATATATATATATATATATTATCATGGCACAACAAACACTATAGATTGCTACAGTTTTTTCTGGAACCGGAAAATAATAATAAAAATTTTAGGAATAAAATATAATGCAACCGACATAAATTAAAATTTCAAAACGATAAGTACAAAAAATAAAATGAAAAAAATAAAAATAAAATTTAAAAGCACAAATACATAAAATATGGATCATTTTTGTCCAAAAAAAATACCAAAAGAATATATATATATATATATATATATATATATATATATATATATATATATATATATATAGTGGATGAAGATTACTGTAGATTATAATAGTTTAATTACTGTTTTGCTCCTCAATGCATTAAATTTTAACTCTTTGACTCAGGGGTATCATTAGACTTTTCCATGAGATCGGTTGACATTCTCTGATTGTTTGGAGATATTTAAGTATTTTACGAGTATTTTTGTACAATAATACTACAATTTTATCCCTATCAACATGCAACAAACAATTGACTATCCAAGGGTATTTTTGTTTTTTTACACTTATGTTAACAATAAAATACTTATATTACCCCAAATAAGACAAAAGTCAAGATTTGTCAGTCGAGGTATTTCGGGTATTTCAATATTTTCTAAACAATACAAATTCGGATATGCCTTATAAAAGAAAAAATCCAAAAATTGACTATAGTAGTATTTAGATAATTTTATGTTTTATTTTTATTTTTTCTATAGAACATTGTTGGCAAGTTTAACTAGCGTGCCGATGGTTTTCTTCCTTACATTCTCTTTAGATGGTGTGTGCAACATCGTCTGATAGTTCTAGATATCTATTATTCAGTGTCTTATCAAAAATAATTTTAATATAGTAATATCAACAATAAATATAAAAAATAAATAAAAAAATCATTTTTTTAAAAATAAAAATCACTTTAAATTAAAAATAAATAAAAATTTTATCAAGCCACATGTAGACAAACATAGATAAAAACATGAAGATAATAAATCACTAACAATAGAAGATTCATTATATACATAAAAGAGAATTTCACACTTATTTCACACCACGAAATCTAAATTCCCTAGGTTTTTAATGTAACCTGTATTTAATACAGAGAAATAAATAAATTAATTAAAAATTAAAACTAAAAATATAAATACAAATAATGATAAGAACTATTAAAGCGATAAAAGCATAAAAACTAAATAAAAATATAAAACGATAGAAACAGAAATATAAAACAAGATTAAAAAAATCACTTTATTAAAGCGTGTGCGTGTGTACATACTTACATGTCACCAACCACCCAACAAACCAACCAAGAGCTACTCCCATACCGTACCCTAGAAATTCAGCCATTAAAAACCTTCAGCTCTTGCATCTTATTTTCACCCCTTTCCTTCTCCTATCTTTGTAAACATGAGCAATGAAACACTAGCACCGGCGAAACTAGTCATCCCATGGAGGACACGGCTAGCCCTTGCAGTCCTCTCGGTGGTCACAGATATATCACGTCGTTCAGACGGTACCGTAAACAGAAGTCTCCTTAATCTCCTTGATTTCAAGTCCTCTCCTTCTCCTAACAAACCCGTTCGCTCCGTTTTCTCTTCTGACATCACCGTGGACCCCACCCGCAACCTCTGGTTCCGCCTCTACACCCCGGAAAATAGCGGGGTTGACGGTGGCGACCCTGCCTCTTTGCCTGTTTTGATATTTTTTCATGGAGGTGGGTTTTCTTTCCTAAGTGCTGCAACGAGTACGTACGACGCCGTTTGTCGCAGGTTCGCACGTCGGTTTCCTGCTATTGTTCTTTCAGTCGATTACCGTCTTACGCCTGAACATCGATTTCCTTGTCAATACGATGATGGATTCGACGTGCTCCGGTTCGTAGACAATAATCGGGCCAATGGGTCACTGCCACCTAATGCCGACTTGTCAAAGTGTTTTCTGGTGGGAGATAGTGCGGGGGCAAATTTGGCCCATCACGTTGCGGTTCGGGTTTGTCGGGCTGGGTTTCAGAATGTTAAGGTAATCGGATTGGTTTCCATTCAACCCTATTTTGGCGGGCAAGAGAGGACCAGGTCCGAATTACAATTGGTTGGATACCCTCTCGTGTCTGTGGAGCGAACCGATTGGTGTTGGAAAGTGTTTTTGCCGGATGGATCGGACCGGGATCATCCGGCGGTGAATGTGAGTGGACCGAATGCTGAGGATATTTCGGGTTTGGATTTCCCGGATACAATTGTGTTTGTTTGCGGGCTAGACCCGTTACAAGATTGGCAAAGGAGGTATCACGAGTGGCTAAAGAGATCCGGGAAAGAGGCTACCTTGATCGAGTATTCAAACATGTTTCACGCATTTTATATCTTCCCGGAACTACCCGAGTCTAGAAAATTATTCTCGGAGGTCAAAGAATTTGTTGACAGGAGACTGTCCAGGCTATAGCTTTACAAGCAAACCAACCGTGCGCCCTCCATAATATTGCGGAGTAGTTCACCATTGACGCCGGTCATGGGGCGGAGATGCCTCAGAATTCTACCATCATGCACAGTCACTGCGGGACAGTTTTAGCTTTTATGTTGGATTCATGATTATGGTGATAGCAAGTTGTCGGTCGGATTCTAGAAAAAGGGCAAAACACCACAGCTGTCCTAGCTAGCTAAGTAGTTCTCAACTGCCACTTGTATCTTTCGGGGAGATAATAGTAATGTTAATATAATAATTTTATTAAATTTACTCGTCCAAAAGATCTAACGTAATGGAATCTCATAGGTAAATTTCATAAATTCATTTCTTCTTATTTCCTTTTAAGTCGGTTTTGTAAGATTATGCGACGGTCAAATATTTTTTATAATTATTAAGATTAAAATAATTAATAGATTTTACCAGTTTAAAAATAAAATATAACATGCAAGGTTTGAATGTATAATAAAATATATCAACATATCCTATTATAACAACAACAACATTGAAGGTTTACTATCAAAAAATATCATTACTATTATTGCTAAAATAATAAAAATTATTAAATTATTATAAGGAAAAAAACTCAAAAACATTAATAAAAGATGAAGAAAAAAAACTAAAATTATTATTATTATTATTATGTGAATAATGAGAAAATAAATTCAATAAAAGAAGAAAAAAAACGCAAAAACTTTAACAAAAGAGCAAACAAAATAAAAATAAAAATTATTAGCTAAAAAAATCATTTGACGTTAAAATATAAAAAAAACTAATAAAAAAACCAAAAGTAAAAACAAAGGAAAACAAATAAGAAATATTATTTTTCAAATGATGATAAACACAAACTAAAATTTAAGAACAACTTTTTTGGAAAAAATACTATCTCAATAAAAGAGAAAATAATAAAAATTAAAAACCAAAACTAAAGGCACATATATATAAATATAGATTAAAATAGGAACTATTTAAGAACTATAAAAAATTAAATGTATAAGGGTTGAAAACAAAACCAAATATATTATTAATTTCAATCAAATAAAATATAACATTTATACATGCAAGGTTAGATATAATGAAATATATCAACGTATCATATTATAACAACAGGAACATCGAAGCTTTAACATCTAAAAATATCATTATTATTACTGCTAAAACAATAAAAAATATTAAATTACTCCGACGAAAAAAATCAAAAACATAAAAAAAGGAAGCAAGAAAAAAAAAACTAAAATTATTATTCTTATTGCTTTAATAATAGAAAAACTTAAATCACAAAACAAGTCAATAACTTTAACAAAAAAAACAAACAAAAAACACAAAAGAAACTATAAGAAAAAAATGACGTCAAAATAAATAAAAAAAATAATAAAAAATAAAAATAAAAAAAAGTTCATAAGTGAAAAAAATCAAAAAATCAAAAAATCAAACAAAAAATGAAAAAAATTATAAGCAAAAAAATGAAAAAAAACAAATTTGCGCCTACAGGGATCGAATCTGCACTCCTTAGTAAAAGTCGGCCTTGATTTCCAGTGAGCCATAGGTAGTTTGTTGCATTTTTGTGTGCAAACATATATAAATATTATAAATATTGTGAACCGAACTGACCCGAAAATTGAGCAGCACTATTGTAATCCACATTAATTTGTCTCACAAGCTACAATAACCGAACCATGACCTCTTTTAGTATATTCTATGATATGAGTTTGTTTTTGAAATTATATTCTGTTTAAAAATATATTAAAATAATATTTTTTTTGTTTGTTTAATATTAATACATGAAAATAATATAAAAATATCTAAAAAATTAATAAAAAAAATCTTTTTTTTTTCAAAAATAAATGACGTTACATGTCAAAGAAGGGATGTTCATCTCAAAACCCATATAGCATGAGGTCAAGATAGTATAATGGCACCCCACCTTCCCCGCCGTAATTGGAGACAAATTAGGAAGTTGATAGAAGTGAATTCAAGTTTTATAGGCCGGTACACCAAACAAAACCAACCTCCATCCATCCTTCCGTGTTCACCTTGAAGATGGCACATCAAGTCAGAAGAAGGTGAAGTGACATAAGAACCATATTCGAAATGATTTAATGAGGCCCATGTTAACATTTTTCTAAGAGTCCAACCAGCAAAAGTTTTCCAGATCTATTAAAGTAAGAGCTAATTTAGAGAATCAAATCTCTAAAACGATGTTTCGTGTTATAAATACATATTAAATTATATCTATATGCATTGAATACCTATTATTTGTAAGTAACTCTTGATTTTCAATAATTTTTGAGTTCATTTTCTTCTCCTATAAATAGATCACTTGTCTTGTATTCTTTACCCACATACTTTTGAAATAATAGAAGAATTCATATTAGCCAAGATATTTCTCTCTTGTCTCTTTTGATTATGTTTTGAATATCCATGCTCTTTTATGTGAATCATTTATTCTTTTTATAACACGTTATCAGCACGATACTCTAACCAACTTATATCAATTTTAATATATTTGCTTTTCATTATTGTTTTTGGCAAATTTTCTTTCACTATTATTCATAGAAAGAGATTTACAGTTCCCGAAGAATGAATATTATAATTTCCTGAATAATTAAATAAATTAAAAATAGTTCCTGAAGAACTAGTATTACAAGTTCTTGAAGAATTACATAAATTAAAAACAATTCCTGAAGAACGAGTATTACAAGTTTCTGAAGAATTAAATAAATTAAAAATAGTTCACGAAGAACGAGTTCACAAGTTCCTGAAGAACTAGTATCACAAGTTCCTGAAGAATTGCATAAATTATAAACAGTTCTTGAAGAACTAGTAACAAAATTTTCCTGAATAATTAAATATAGTTCCTGACGAACTAGTATTTTAAAGCTAAGTAAATAATAATCTTAAAGGTTTGATGTTCCTGAAGAATTAAACAAATTAAAAACAGTTCTTGAAGAACTAATATTTTTCCTGAAAGATTAAATAAATTAAATGCAATTCCTGAAGAAGTAGTATTTCTAAAGCTGAATAAATAATAGTCTTGAAGGACTGATTTTTTATTTATCTTCATGATTTTATTTAATAAGTTATTTCTTGTTTTTATAGATAAAGATAATGTCAAATCTGACAAAACTTGAATTTATTGCTCTTGATATTTTTAGAAATAATTATTTGTTATGA
Source organism: Salix exigua (assembly GCA_032356905.1). Lineage (NCBI taxonomy): Eukaryota > Viridiplantae > Streptophyta > Magnoliopsida > Malpighiales > Salicaceae > Salix > Salix exigua. The sequence continues at coordinate 5,304,093 of CM063591.1, forward strand.
AATATTACATCAAGATTCATCTGGAAGCTATGAATCTTTAAAAGACCATCAAAGAAGGAAATAATATGTGGCAAAATCTAAATGAAAGATATGACCACTAAAGTTTATCATACTTCGTCAAGGTCATTATGATTTGCTGCAACCTGAAGTTGCAAGATTTTAAATCGATTATTGAATCTAATTCTGCTCTTTTTAAAATTACCTCATAGCTGAAATTGTATGGTAAGATATCACATACGATCAAATGTTAGAGAAAATATTCTCTACTTTTATGTCTCAATCATTGTCTTGCAGAAACAATCTAGAGTAGGGGTGAGCATTTTCGGTTCGGTTTGGTTTTTATAAAAAAAATAACCAAACCGAAAATTGTATTTTTTTTAAAAAAAATCGAAACCGAACCAAACCTGTTAAAAACCAACCATTTTCGGTTCGGTTCGGTCCGGTTTTTATGATTAAAATAATGCAAAAAACCGAATTTGATTTATGGGCCATCTAATGGGCTTTTATGGGCTTTTTTATGATGGCCTTGCAATTAATATAAAAAAAAACTGATTTTCTTGTAAAATATCTAGTGTTTTTAATCTTTTTCCATGGCACCGCGACTGTAAATTTAGTAAATGCATCCACAGAACAGTGTTTTATCTTTTCTTTCCAATGATTCTGCCCAGGAAGAAACCCGAAGAACTTGAATCTGACTTCATATTTTCAGGATACGAACAAGCCACTTCCAACAGGAAGGACTAAGGCTTCGAAATCCTCCATTTTTCTTCCATCCAACTTCAAAACAAGTTCTTATGTCGTGGATTTGGCTCACCTTGTTAAGAAAAATCGTTGAACAAATAAAACTAGGAAAGAAGAAGCACACATACATACATATATATATACATCCATACATATATAATACCTATCAAAAGAAACACAACTCACGGCAGATTAAGTAGCTTTACTCCAAGAACTGCCTAAATAAGACAAGTCACCACTACAAAGTTACAAACCAGTTGAGTATCATGGAAAACCGAACCATTTATCACTTGCACCACATCGTAGAGGGAGGCGTGAAGAGGTTGTTGCTAAAGTGTTAGTTGCAGAGGGAGGCGAGAGGTTGCTAAGTGTTAGAGATGCAAAAACTATAGCAGATTCAGAAGCAAATATAGCAAAATATCTCTGGTCAAACCACAACAATACATCTCAATTCATTATTTTATCCCTAACATGAACTCTATCAACACCTTAAAAAAAAGCATCACCCATGAACATTAACTAAAACAGAGCAAATTATTTACTTACCTTTTGTAAACACAGGAAACAGAGGCCGAGAGGCGAGAGGCGAGAGGGAGGGAGAGGCCAACAGGCTAGAGCCGAGAGCGAGAGAGAAGCGGAGAGGGCCAGAGGGGGCTACTAAGGTTTTTTTTCAAAGGAATCGTTGATGAGAGGCGAGAGCGAGGCTGCGAGGGAGAGGCGAGAGCGTGTTGCGAGGGAGAGGCGAGAGCGAGGGAGTGGGCTGCTACCTGCGTGCGGCTGCTAGGGTTTTCCAAAAGAGAGTGAGGGAGCGAGGGAGTGGGGTTGTCCTTTGTATTTATATTGGGTGTCTTAACCGAACTGAACCGGTTCGGTTCGGTTTACTCGGTTTTTGACTTGCAAAACCGATTCCGAACCAAACTAGAATTTTTTTTTAAAATTTATAATCGGTTTAATTGGGTTTTTTTATCGGTTCGGTTTTCTCAGTTATTTTTTTTTGGTTTAATCGGTTATTCGGTTTTTTTGCTCACCCTTAATCTAGAGTGCATAATTTCTAAAGGTTCTAAACTATTCCCTAAAGTGAATGAATTTTTTTTATCTAGAAGACAAGATAGGACCGAGGATATAAGTATGAAAGAAATAAATAGAAAAAAGAGAAAAGATAATCCTTCTAAAAGTAAACCATCATACCACCAGAAGTGGAGACATAATGAATAGTGATATGACTTTTCATGATGGAGATTTATGTCTGACAGACAGTGCAACAACGCACACAATTCTTAAGGAAAATAAATACTTTGAGTATTTGACATTAACCAAAGTTAATGTCACTACAATATCAGGTCCAGCAGACATGATTAAAGGCTTTGAAAAAGCTAATACTGTATTACCAAATAACACAAGATTGAGCATCAAAGATGTATTATATTCACCTGAATCCAGAAGAAATTTACTCAGTTTTAAGGATATACGTGCCAATGGTTATCATATTGAAACAACATGAAGATAGAAAAAAATATCTTTATATTACTGCACGTATTTCAGGCCAGAAGCTTGTACCTGAGAAACTACTTGCTTTCTCTTCCGGAATTTATTATACGATCATGAAATCTATCGAATCAAATGTTGTGATACACCAGAAGTGTTCTGATCCAAAACAATTTATGCTTTGGCATGATCGACTTGGATATCTAGGATCAATAATGATGAGACAAATTATTGAGAATACACATGGGCATCCTTTAAAGAACCTGAAGATTTTTTTTACCAAGTGAAAATCCATGTGCTGCATGTTCTCAAGGTAAATTAATTACCAAACCATCTCCATCAAAGGTTCTTATAGAATCACCATCTTTTTCTTGAAAGAATTCAAGGAGATATATGTGGGCCTATCCATCCACCATGTGGACCTTTTAGATATTTTATGGTATTGATTGATGCATCAAGTAAATGGTCACATTTTTGTTTGCTTTCGAGTCGAAATATTGTTTTGCGAGATTAATAACACATATTATCAGACTACGAGCACAATTTCCTGATTATCCTATCAAGAAAATTTAACTAGACAATACTGGTGAGTTTACTTCCCAAGCATTTGATAGTTTTTGCACTTGTATTGGTATTAATGTTGAACATCCTGTTGCTCATGTACATACTCACTCAAAATGGTCTAACAGAATCATTTATAAAGCGACTTCAATTAATTGCAAGACCATGACTTATGAAATCAAAATTGCCTACATCTGTCTAGGGACATGTTATATTACATGCTGCATCACTAGTTAGAATTAGACCAAGTGCTTACCATAATTATTCTCCTTTATAACTTGTTTGTGGTATACTACCAAATATATTTCATCTACGAATTTTTAGTTGTGCGGTATATGTGCCTGTAGCACCCCTACAAAGGACTAAAATGGGTCCACAAAGAAAAATAGGAATTTATATTGGTTTTGATTCTCCATCTATTATTAGATACCTTGAACCTTGGATGGTGATATTTTTAAGGCACATTTTGAAGACTGAATATTTTCCCATCATTAGGGAAAGCAAATTCAGTGCCTGAAGCACGGGAAGAAATTACTTGGAATAACCCGAAGTTATCTCATTTTGATCCCAGGACAAATCAATGTGAACTTGAAGTTCAAAGAATAATTCATTTACAAAATATTGCAAATTAATTACCTGATATTTTCACCAGTAGTGAAAAGCTAGTTAAATCTCATATTCCTGCTGCAAATGCTCCATTTAGAATTGAAATTCCTGAAGAGAAAAAGGTCAACATAGCAGCAAATGAATCTATACCACGCCTGAAGTGTGGAAGATCTATTGGAGACAAAGACAAAAATCCTAGAAAACAAAAACTTCAACGAATATATGATGGTACCCTTGGAGAGTCCTCATCCATAAAACAAACATCAAATCTTGTGTCCAAATCATCTCCTAATACTGATCCTCCTAAAGAGGGACCTCTTGAAGAGAACCAGGTACCTGGAAATAATGAAATATCCATAAACTATGTTCATACAGGATAGATTTTGGAACAAGATAAAATTATCATAGATGATGTATTTGCATTTAAGGTTGCTTTTGGCATTACCAGAAGTGATGATGAATTTGAACCACAAACTGTTGAAGAATGTCGAAATAGAATTGATTGGCCAATGTGGAAAGAAGCAATCCAAACAGAGTTGAACTCACTTGCAAAACATGAGGTATTTTGACTTGTAGTCCATACACCTAAAGGTATTATACCCGTTGGATATAAGTGGGTTTTTGTTAGAAAACGCAATGAGAACAATGAAATTGTGCGATATAAGGCACGACTTGTTGCACAAGGTTTCACGCAGAGACCTGGTATTGATTATGAGAAAACTTATTCTCCAGTGATGGATGCAATCACTTTTAGATTTTTAAATGGATTAGTGGTCTCAGAAAAGTTAGATATGCGTTTAATGGATGTAGTCGCAGCATATCTATATGGATCATTAGATAAGGACATCCATATGAAAATCCCTGAAGGATTTACAATGCCTAAAGCTTTTTGTACTGAACCCATAAGTGTTTATTCTATTAAATTAAATCTTTACATGGGTTAAAGCAATCTGGTCGAATGTGGTATAATCGTCTTAATGAATACCTCTTAAAAAGAGGGTTTGAGAATGACGAGATTTGTCCATGCATTTATATTAAGAAAACAATATCCGAATTTGCTATTATTGCAGTATATGTTGATGATTTAAATATTATTGGTACTCTTGAAGAGCTCACAGAAACTGCATAATGTTGCGACTACATCCATTAAAGGAGACTATATTAAAGGAGACAAAACAAAATATATCTCACCAAAGTTCTTTTATACTCGCGAGCTCCAACAAAGGGAGAAACTGATATCAAACAAATCAGGTCAAGTGATAATTTAGCAGACTTATTTACAAAGTCTTTACCGGCCTCAACTTTCAAGAAACTTGTCCATAATATTGGAATGCGACATCTTAAAGATTTGTCATAAGACATGTACTTTTGAGGGGAAGTCAATGCAAATTGTACTCTTTTTCCTTCGCTTAGGTTTTTTCCCACTGGGTTTTCCTTTGCAAGGTTTTAATGAGGCAATTTGACATTGTTTTAATGAATCCTGAAGTATTCATATATGGATCTTGAAGTATCTATATAAAGTCCTCCTTTAAATTTTAAAGTACATGGTCATTCAAGGGGAGGTGTTATAAATACATATTAAATTATATTTATATATATTGAATGCCCATTACGGTTGAGTAACTCTTGATTTTCCATAACCCTTGAGTTCATTTTCTTCTCCTATAAATAGACCACTTGTCTTGTATTCCGTACACACACACTTTTGAAATAATAGAAGAATTCATATTAGCCAAGGTATTTCTCTCTTGTCTCTTTTGATTATGTTTTGAATATCCATGCTCTTTTATGTGAATCATTTATTTTTTTTATAACATTTCAAATAATATATATGATTTTTTTTATTGATATGTACTCCAATTATAAAAGCTATTTTGGAGAGCTATTTTTTATATTGATTTAAATATAGTGTAATTATTTTGCATGTAGTTTAATTATACAATTAATTGTACAACTAATAGGAGTAATTTATAAAATTAAATAAAACTTTTATTATAGAAAAGGACATTATTTTCCTTAAAAAATGGTCATGCTGCTGTGGGTCATGTTGTTGTGCCATGCAGGCTAATAAATGAGACGTGTTTTTTAATTTTTCTAAATAATTAGATATAAATATAAGATATTGTAATAGAACTTGAAACGTAAAAGATTCATAGAATTCATAGTGGAGATCCTCAAAAAGCATTTTTCAATCATTAACCTTTTTTTTTAAATTCATAATTTAAAGTCAATTTGAATGAAAATAGAGCTCATAGTTTATTTTAATTTTTTTTCTTACAAGATTTCAAAAGTGTCAAAAAATATTTTGGTATCAAATTAGAGTTGGATTTGGAAAAATAAAATTTGATTTTATTGACTAAGAAAATTAAAATTAGGGATGAAAAATGAAAAAAAAAAAACACAACTCATTTTTCTTCTTTATTACTATTCATGAGGCATGTTTATCAAGAGAAATTCAATGATAGTTGTGTTTTTCTATAAAAATATAAGAAAAAACAGATTAGGGTGTGTTTAGTTTTTTTAAAATTCAATTGATTTTTTTTAAGTGGCTTTAGTATGATAATGAGTCTATTAAGGTTCTTAAGGTGCCTTGAAGTGAAAAACTTAGAAAAATGGTAATGGATCCAATACAATCCTCATGGATATCATTTTCCTTATAAACTTTGAGGATCCCACTCGCCTTTCATTCTTTCTTTTCCTCTCAATCTATTTCAATAGAACATTAGCTAGTGTGGATGGTACTACAATGAAAGAAAGTGTAGCTACGAAACCATTTCCTTGGCTAGCCAGCAATTCATAGCCATCCGGCGGCTTCCTGAGATAGTTTTTATTTCACCAGGTTCCCTTAAATTCGTTTGCTAAAATCATCCATGGACCTCAATGAGCTGGTTTGTGCTGTGACCATGTGCATGGTCTTGGGAGCAGCACCCCTAGACCATGCAGCCATATCGTGCGGGCAAGTGTTCACCGTGCAGTCAGCATGCATAGGCTATGCCAAGGGCGGTGGAGCTCTGAATTCATCCTGTTGCAATGGGGTCGGGGCCTTGAATTCTGCTGCTAAGACCATACCAGACCGCCACCCAACCTGCGGCTGCCTGAAATCCGCAGCGTTGATGTGATGCAGTGTCAATTGAGGATTGTGCCTGAAGAATCAATAATTTGCAGAGATATTTATATATATGGTCGAGTAAAACGGGCGTTTAAATGAAGCTCGATCCATTGATCAATTGAAGACATCCATTAAATATTCCAACCATCTTAACTTTGTTTAACTCAAACTATATATGTACTCGGTTAGTTATTACGTGAAGTTATGGACTAATAAACAAAAATTAACATAAATAAATTGTGAATCATGATGCCTTCATTATGTTTTATAATTTTTCAACATAAATAAAAAAGAAACATTTCATTTATTTTTCACTTTATATTTTAAAAAAAATTGGTATTTTAGATCATTTTCAAATGCTGTGTCAAAAATAAATAAATTTATCAAAATAAAAAAAATATTATTTTGATATATTTGTAAAAGAATATATTTAAAAACAATTATAACTACATTTCTAAACGTTAGCATTGCACTTGAAATTGTGGCTGAAAGGAACTGATCAAGTGAAAATCATAGTATAGGCAGGACCACAAGCAATAAGTGATGCTAGGAATGAAGACGAGGACATTGCTGGTGATAACTCATGGTTATGACAATTAGATCATCAGACCACGAATTAATTATATTTTTCTCACATTTATACAATAAATAAATAAATACAAATACAATAATCCCAGCTGTTCCATCACTTTTCAGGCCAATACGCTGGTATACAAATTAAGGGGGTGTTTGGGGTTAGATATTGAAAAGTATTTGGGGTTAGAGGGTTACAATAAACCCTCGTCAACCTCCATGAACGGTTGAGAAGACTCCAAATGTTGTCTCCACCAGCTGTCGGGCAATCATGACCATTGATACTGGGACACTCATTGACATTAGCAATAGCATCCCAAGAGCCAAACCAGGCCTTGTATTCATCAAAAGCAGTTGCAAGAACCCAACAAGCTTACATATAAACTCATCATACGATGTATAGCACTGCTTCTCCCACTCCATCCACTCCTCTGGCGGCTCATAGTTTCTCTCTACCATTTTCATTTCATGGATGCGTTTCCTCAGCACAACCATGCTTTCATCCACCCCCATCGTCCACTCTCGCGAGTTCTCTCTTCTGGAGGCAACCACAACCGTGCCGCTTGGCCTCTTTCCATCTCCAAATCTAGATTTTTTTGGGAAAGAAGGAAGTAATGAGGATCTAAGAGCAGCCGATCCCATTGCGAAAAAAACTTTTGATTGATCAGGGTAATGTGATGGAGAGATGTTAAGCTTTTGGTTCTGCATTTGTACATGGATGGATGCCAAGATGTGAAGATCTAAGACAAGGTTAGAGTTTTGCTGTGAGGCTGACACGCGTACAGCTGAGTATTTTAAATATTAGATCAGTAAATCTAAGGTGATACTTGTCAGTTCCTGGTTGGTCTCCCGTGCCTTGGGCTGCCAGGGGTCGGTGCTTCTGCTTAGGTCAAACTCTAAAATAATCTGATTTGTTTACTATAGATTGGACACTGGCAGATGGGCAAGTTGCCAAAGTTCGTTAACCTTTCGCACTTGTTTATTTTTTATATTAAAATAATTTAAAAATTTAAAAAGTTAATTTATCAACGAGCTTATTGTTTTTTCCTTAACTAAATTAGAAATGGATAGTTCTACTCATAGCTATTAATTTCGTTCCGGCTGGAATGGTCGGAACGTTCCGTTCTGTTCAAAAAATTCGAGACAAAACAGCGTGATTTTCGTCTCGATTTTAATTCCAGTCCGTTTCAGAAATTCCGGCCGGAACCCCTCGATTCTGTTCCGGGCGTGCCGTTCCGGATTCAAAATCTATTTTTTTTATTTTAATTTTTTTTTGACATCTATACATCAAAATAATTTAAAAACACCAAAATATTTTAAATAAAAAAGAATTCAAATTTTAATTATGCTTGTTTAATTAATATTTTATTTTTACATATATATATAATTAATTATATACGAACAAGATGCGATCCGAAGCCTGAACGCTCCGCTTTCAATCGAAAAACCGGAACGGCAACCAAAACAACATTGATAACTATGGTTCTAGTAGGACATAGTATCATGAAATCAGCTTTTTAATTGATATGATTCCATTATAAAAGCAATTCCCTTAGAGTACTTGTTTTTTTATTCTTTGTAATCTTTGTTTATTGTAGAAAAAAAATCAGATTTCTTTTCATTAATTTCCTAAAATGAATATATTAGCTAAATCGAATGTAGTTATTGATTTTCCATTTTTAAGCTCAACGAAAATATATTGAGATATTTTGTTTTTATTTTTAAGATCTTATTTCGATATTAATATATCAAAATAATTTAAAAATATAAAAAAATAATTTAGAGTAAAGAAAAAATAAATATATTTTTTAAATATTTTTATAATGCAAAAATAAATCGATTATTAAAACGAGTATCATAAATCAAGAATGCAAAAATAACCACGAGCTAACTTGATAAAAAAAAACCAAAATAAAATATTTTTTCTATATTTTGATTGAGCTTTAAAATTTTATTTATAAGAAAATAATTACTTTATACAATTTTTTAAATTTACCTGTAAAAAACATACCTCTTCACGAGTCGCTAGAACTGTTTATTCACAGCATTTTTATTTCTTAATTAATAAAAAATAATTTTATTTGACATTTAGTACTTGATTTGCACGTTGAACAAAACCAATAAGAGTAAAAGAGATTATTATTTATTTTAAACAGCAATATAAATAGTTATCCAAAAAAGAGTGACGTCATAAAATTTAGAATTTAAGTGGAGGGAGCAATTCTCTGTTCACCGTGAAGAAGCGAAGCAGCCACTGCCCTTCACGTCTTCCTCACAGGTCAGCATCAGAGTGCCAAGCATTCTCTCCTTCCCATCAACCAGCGCAAAGGTATAATCTTTTTAAATTTAGCTGTTTGAATTCCAAGTAGTTGATAACAATGAACACATAAATGATTCCTTCACATGTGGGTGTTTGAAGCGATAGAGAGAGAGAGAGAGAGAGAGAAAGAGTAAGATCAGCAAGTATGGGTGACGTGAAGGAATCCGGTGAAATGAATACCAGTGAAAGGCTCGTGGGAATAATTTATGATGAGAAGATGTGTAAGCATCACACTCCTGATGGTGATTATCATCCGGAGAATCCCAATCGCATTAGGGTTATTTGGAACAAGCTCTTAGCCAATAACATTCCTCAAAGGTGCTCCCTTTTTTACCTTTTCTTCTTCTTGGGGGGTAATTAGTATTAATGGTTTATGACTGGACTTCTTTTTATTGTTATTACCTTTGAATCTTTCAGGTGTGTGGTTTTGAAAGGGAAAGAAGCAGAAGATAAATATTTAACGGCTGTTCACTCTGAAAATCATGTTAATTTGATTAGAAATATAAGCTCCAAACAGTTTGATTCACGAAGAAACAGGATTGCTTCTAAACTGAATTCAATTTACTTTAATGAGGGATCATCTGAAGCTGCTTACCTTGCTGCCGGCTCCGTTATAGAGGTATGTTTTCTTTTGTTATTAATATTTTGACGTATTTTTGGATACTTGTCTTTTGTTCATTGTGTTCTATCTTATTTTTCATTACAGTAGAGATTTATTGAAAATTACACACAAAGATGATTTGTTTGGTAAGAGAAATTTCTATGAAATTAAATGTCCAACTTTAAGGTGGTTGTATTTTTCTGTTTGATTTCGTAAGCTCTTTTAAAGATAATAATTATAAGTTTAAAATATCGAGTGTTTCGAATGAATTCATTCTTAGGCTGACAATCATGTCCTGTTTTGCTTTACATTTGGCTTGCAACTTGCAATTTCTGTACTGGATATGAAGCTAATTTTACTTCATTGAGTCGTGAATTATGACTAGTTTAGTAACAATATATTATCAGTCAAATTTATTTCTAATCATGAATATGTTTTCCACCAGCTTGCTGAGAGAATTGCAAAAGGGGATTTGAATTCTGGTGCTGCGATTGTTAGGCCTCCTGGACATCATGCTGAATATGATGAGGCGATGGGTTTTTGCCTATTCAATAATGTGGCTGTGGCAGCAAGTTTTCTATTAGATGAGAGAGTGAGAACTATGTTTTGGCATTTACATATGTTCAAATTCTACTTTATCCTTGAATCTAGCTTGTCTTTTTCAACATTTCATTTATACGTATTACCTATGAATATTACAGCCAGAACTGGGTGTTAAAAAGATTTTGATTGTTGACTGGGATGTTCATCATGGCAATGGCACTCAAAAGACATTTTGGAATGATTCTCGGGTCTTATTTTTCTCTGTTCATAGGTACTATATACATTTATGCTCTTAATTTTCTCTTCCATCAACCTTTTATCACAAGCCCCAACTTGACAATATAACCTTAGTAACATGTTGTCTATATGTTTATCTCTTGATTCTGATATTTTTTTCAATGAAGCATTTGCATTTTTGAGTGGTAATTTTCTATGTTTGTCACAGATTGTTAGTGATATATCCAACTCCAGCTTTTTAGGAAGTGATTTATCAGGCTTTATCTTGTCATATTTTTTCTTAGTTCTTTTTGTTGGGATGTTGACACTCATTTTGTAATTTCTGTGTGGTATGAATAATTATACTACTTGTATCTAATCATGATGATTGTGAATTTATGTAGGCATGAGTTTGGTAGTTTTTACCCAGGGAATGATGATGGCTTTTATACTATGATTGGAGAAGGACCAGGTACAGGATATAATATAAATGTCCCTTGGGAGCATGCAAGATGTGGGGATGCAGATTATCTTGCTGTTTGGGATCACATCTTAATCCCTGTTGCTAGTAAATTTGATCCTGACATGATTATAGTATCTGCAGGATTTGATGCAGGTCTGATTTCTGTAATTACTTTAGTGTTTTTATTTTTTATGATTGTGTTTTAGGTCTTTCACTAGAGATTTAGCTTTGTATAGATGTCAAAGCTTTGTTAAGTGTAATAGCCTTGACTACCAGATGCTCACACATTGTATATAATGCATGAATACGCACATTGTTCTTCATATGCCTTAAACATGATCCTGAACACTTAACAGAGAAATATTTATGATAGAGACTAGTTCAATTCAACAAAGCCCTTTTAACAGCGAGAACTAAAGCATTGATTTTATGAAACCTTTGTACCAATCAAAGCTATTTTATATTCAATTGATTGTTTATGCTGTTGTGTAGTTATGCCTAGTAATGCACGATTAGGAAACTAAACAACTTTTCAGAATACATTGGGTGCTTATGCCATATCATAACTCATTATGTTAGTTAAAATGTTCTTTTGGTTGCATTTCCTATACGTTAAATATCTAGGCATTCCTTTGTAATTTACGTGGGAGATAAAATCATATTCCCTGTTATATGTTGATTTGATGTGTGCTTATAGTAGTTTTATGAGATGACTGGCTTTTTGTTTTTTATTTTATTAAGTGTTGTTTTACATCTTTCAACAGCTGACGGTGATCCTCTTGGTGGATGTTGTGTCACTCCATATGGATACTCTGTAATGTTGAAAAAGGTAGCTGCTACATTTAACTTTTTTTTTCCCTTTCCTTCTAAATTTGCATGGTATTTTCATAGTGATGTTTACTCAACTGAGGGGTAAAGACTTCTGGACTTGTTAAGTAGCACATATGCTAGGGATCTTACTTGCATGAGAAGATTTTATGTTTGAATTCTCTAGGATTTACTTGAACTTCCTTTATGGGTGGCAATTGGTTTATTTATAGGAATTGTACTTGCATGTTAATTTTTTTTGTATTTATTTTTCTTTTCAGTTGATGGATTTTGCACAAGGTAAGATTATGTTGGCACTCGAAGGAGGATACAATCTAAATTCTATAGCAAATTCATTTCTTGCATGCATGGAAGTTCTTCTTGAAGACAAACCTGTCAATGGGTCTGTAGAGGCATATCCATTCGGGTCTACATGGCGTGTGATACAAGAGGTGAAATGACAGCTGAACTAGATTATTTTATTCGTTCACCATTATCAATTTTGCTTATTTCTTTAATTGTTTCTTTCAATCTCAAGTGACGTGTGTTAGCTATTTTCTATTTGACTATAACATGTATTATTATTTCCCCAGGTTCGCAAGAAATTAAGTTCCTACTGGCCTGAGCTTGCAGATGAATTACCATTAAAGTTGACTAGTCAAAATGCCCCTCATCCAGTAAGGCTTTTCTTAAACAGAACATCCCTTTCTCTGGCAAATCTTTCAAGTCTTAGTCTCACCAAATTTAAAAGCAGACAGTCATTTTATGGGTGAATAGAAACTTGAATTTGCTGGGGAAAAAAAGTAGATAGTGCAAGGCATTGAAGGGCATGATTGTACATAGTACCTGAATGCTGGTGATCTAAATGTTGTTCTTGAAGGAAAAGAGTTTACAATTTAATTTTTTATATTTCCTCGTGTAATTTAGACTTGTTTTGCTTACTGCATTCATTTTAATGGTTTTGCCTAAAATGCAGTTTGTTCTACTCTTTTGTCGTGTAAGATAAACATTTTTCATTCCAGCATTTTCTTATGTCAAACTGTGACTCTGAAGACGAGGATGAAAAGGCTCCAACTATTGTGTCAGAAGTTGTTCAGGAGGTCATGGAACCCTTTTCAAAGCTGAAAGTTGAAGATAGTCAAGGTAATGAGATAATTTGAAGCCAGAAGGCGTCGAAGTTGAATTATTCTGTGATTTTGTTTCATTTTACATATTGTCAACTAAATGCAGATCAAGTGGTTACATCTTCTAGCTCTTGGAGAACTGAGCTTTCAAAGATTGACATTTGGTATGCTTGTTTTGGATCAAATATGTGGAAGCCTAGATTCCTATGCTATATTGAAGGCGGTCAGGTACTATACTTGGGGTATCATGTGACGTAACCACACTGAATGAACACGGTTTTAACGGATTCAAAGCATTTCTTAGGTTTTGATCTTATGCAATTTAAAGTTTTTGCAATTAATAACTTGAAAATTTCAAAGAGTGCACCTGCTTTAGCATATATCAATTCCATTTTTGTAAATGACTTTCAGGTGGATGGTATGAAGAAGCCATGTACTGGTTCAATGGATAAAAACCTGCCAAAAGAGATTTTGTGGAAAATTTTCCCGCACAGACTATACTTTGGTCGTGATTCTACAAGTACATGGGGCCCTGGGGGAGCTGCTTTTCTTCACCCTGATAGTAGTGTTGGTGAAAAAACTTACATGTGCCTGTATAAAATAACGTATGCTCCTGGTTTACTTTTTTAATTTATATTTCTCCCTCTCAATGTTTTGAAGCGAATCTTGGTCTTTGTTGAATTTTCAGTATAATAAAAAGAAAATTCATGAAAATGATTTAGGGTTTCTTTTTATTATTCCACCTTTGCCATCTCACTTGCTTGCTCTACTTTCCCCCCCTTCCCTGCACAGGCTAGAGCAGTTCAATGATGTTTTGCTTCAAGAGAATGTTTCGAGTAATCAGATGATTTCACCTGCATTTGATTTGGCTGCACTACAGTCTATCACAGACAAAGGGTCCATTTCCTTGGAGGTTTTCAAGGTATGTCATATTTGTTATGCCTGGCTTGTATCAGGCTGCAACAGACAACAGTCAAATACTATCTTACATTATGGGTTTCGTAGTGTTTGCAAAATTCACACTTTTGTTTCTCGTGCAGAGCGGCTGGTACCATAATGTTGTTTACTTGGGAAATGAGCGTGATATTCCTATACTGACTATGACGTACACACCGAGACACTTTATTTTCTGTTTAATTTTATTTTTCTGAATTTTTCTCTTACCCATTTTCACTTTGTGATTCTTCAGGTGTCCGATTTCTGATGTTGAAAGATTTAAACTTGGAGAGCTTCCCATGTCCCCTCCCTCTAAAGAGTATGCCTGTACCTTAGTGAAGGGCTTGGTTGAAGGTGGACAACTCTCAGAAGAGGAAGCCATTGCTTACATAGAAGAAGCTTCTTTGAAACCACTGTGTTAGCAAACCTTACAAATTTAATATCTTCATGTAAATGTTTGAAATCAGTAGGCTTGATGAAACAGTAATTCGTGCTCTTCTGACACAGGAAGTTTGAGAGTGTGTATACTGTATGTGCTATGAATTCTCCTGATTCTGTCCAAACCTTTCAACACCAGCAGCTGGCATTGCAGTGTCTAAAGATCCCTTTGATCCATGATGTGTTTCTTTATTAAATATTCTTGATTATTACGAGTTTGATTTCTCATGCATGGTCAACTATATTTCTTCATTCGTCCTTTGTGGAAAATTTTGTACTGGGGTAATTCACTCATTATTTTCTCATTCAACAACTTGGGTAGGACTTTTCTAGTTTAAACAGATAAGATTATGATCAAAACAGATAGCTTAAGCACTTGTAGACTTTTAATCATCGATGTTATCATGTAAGTAATCATCCAAGTTACAAAAGAAATATCAATTCCTCTAAACAGAAGATAAATCATTATCTATGATAAATATATCAACATGGACTAGAATATAGATGCAAAGAGTGAAGAATTTGTATATAAAAGTGAAGTGTTGGTTTGTCATCCATGCAAGCCGAGACCCTACAATAATTAAGAAAAGTGGTATACTTGTTCAAGTCTACGAGGAGATTTGTGAAGTTTGTATTCACGAGAAGGAAGGTGATGATCAACAAAATACATGGACTGTTTCATGTAAACATTAGTGTAAGAACACCATTAAGAAAAGTATTTTGAAAAAACCATCACTGGAGAGTAACAATAGCCAAAACTATTTGAACTACAATGTTACTCTTATCACAGGTGAGATAAAAATATATAAACTAACATGCACCATAAGGTGTACATATCAAGTTTACTTATTGCAATCATAATTGTTTCTTATTAAACCAAATTAGTAATATCATTAATCATAATCACGAAGACAATTATTCAAAGGTATTCTGAAATCATTTATCCCATTAGATAACTAATCAATTGTTTAGGTAACTCTAACACTAGTGTAACCCCACTAACATCATTAGCCTTCATAGCTCTAGAACGACTAATCAAGTTCCTTTCCATGATACTATTTGAAGAAATTCTGGTATCACTCTAATGGATATCATGAACCCTCGCATAGTGGAAAACAATTCAAGTCATACTTTGCTTATTTTCTCCCTTTCCTTATCCGCATGACACTTTTTTAGGCATTTTTATGGAATTTAAATAATTTAACACCACAGCTTAATAATACTAATTCTTTTTTTTAAAGTATAAAAAGGGAATACCCATCTCCCTAACATGTTGATCCTAATCCTTCTATACTTTGAGTTTTGTTCATAGTAATATACCCTATCAAAAATAGTATTATTTCATTACCATTTTTTATATCAATTTTGGATCCACACTTGGGATCCAAAAATAACACATTTTCAATTATTTCCACATATATAATATTTCTTTGAGGAAGTAGAAGAAGAGTCTTGAAAAGGAAAGTGAGAGAAGAAATAGAGAAAACACCTGAAGAATTGATATAGAAATACTATAGTTATTAAAAGAGAAGATAAAGAAATAATGCACTAAATTAAGAGAGAAAGAAGGAACAAAATCTAAATCAGTTTCAGGTGGAAAAGATTTGAAAATAAAAGGGAAAGAAACCAAAAATCTAGAGAAGAAAGATATATCCTCTTTAAAAGGTGTACCATCTAATATTGATGGGGTGCTATTCACTAAGCACTCGCGACGACTGTGTTTTTTTTCGTGCTTGGCGCTCTGCCACCTCTGAATGGGAGACGACATGCAAAAAACAAGTTTTATAATAATAGTAAAATTATGACTATAATTTTTAGGAGTATATACCTAGTAATAAGATCACTATGAGACCTAATGGTCTCCAAGAATCCGGATAAGGAGACTTGTTGTGCAAGGAGAACACGTGTCACCACCAGTACATCCTATCTAAGATAAGCTGCATTGTTGTCTGGTTGTTTTTCTAAGTCATTTTCTTTATTCGTTGATCTTTTCTAAGGCTTGAAGTAGATCTCTCTTCGTGTAGAGTCTCTACCTTGTTAGGTCTAAACCTATCCGTTCTAGTGTCTGAATTTTAACACCATTTTTACTGTTTTTTAATATTGATGGTGTACTTTACAGTATAATTTTACACCCTAATAATCAAAGTTTACAACTAAAAAAATAAACCAAAAGATTGTTGAAATATTTTTGATACTTTGTCCGAAATCTAACGGATAATTATAAATTGTTTGCGATATCTCATTTTCATTTTAAAAATATGAGAAAAGATGTGATTTTTTTAATGAAAAATATGCTTAGGAATTTTAGAATTCTATCGTATGCATGAAAACAACATATTTTTTTAATTTTTTTCTTCTAAAAATTAAATTTTTATATTTATATTTTTTAAAAAATTCAACTGGATCGAGCTTGACGAAATGGGTCGGCCTAGCCATGTTATAAGGAATTACATTTTAATTACTTGCTTATAATTGTCAATATTAATTAATATAGCTATAGTCATGTGAGATGGTGTAGGATTGGACATTTCATAATAAATCTGATTCATTTCCTCGAATTTTATGAGGAAGAGTTGGGCGTTCAACAACCCTATCAATTTCTGGTTATAAACTTATTATAGTCTTGTTATTTAGAAATCAATTTTAAGTTTTGACTTGTTATTTATTATAAGTTTTTTTTTGTATAAACCACGCGGTGTCCCAGACGCTGGTCTAGACTAATCCACGTTTGCACCGGGTGGGCCACGAAGGGGTGAAAGTGCTCCCCAAATAACCGGCTCCATACAAGAGGAGGGGTCCAACCCCTGACCTCTCTTAAGGGACGAGAGTGCCCTCACCTCTCACGCTAGGACCTCTTGGATATCTATTATAAGTTTTTAAATGTTTTGATATGTTATATCGATGTCATATATGAAATTTGATACTTTCAATATCATCAATACATTAAGAGGGATCTGAGATTTGGTAAACACAAGTTTTATTGCATTGCTTTAACATAGTTGGGATGCATTACTCTAATAAAGTAATGTGATAGACATACCATATTGTTTTGATATCAATAACGAGTTGTACAATATTGGTCATCATAGAAGCATGAAATAGAAATGCTTGGCGATTCATACAACTTACGATTCAATTCATTACATATACTTGATCATATTTCGTGAAGCATCCACATAATCTGATGCATTATGCAACTGATATTTAAGGCAAAATCAATTGATATACAATATTTTTTTAGATATAATATTTATTAAATATTATTAATGTAGTTATAGATTATGATTACTAATCATTTTTTAATGTATATGAATAGATTCATTGTTTGTCATGGCCAACATTACATAATTTATATGATGGTGGACTTAAAGAAATTAGAAAAAGTTGATATTGGTGGTTTAACCATCCATGTACTCGGGTTGAACGGGTCGGGGTGGTGGTGCAAACTCATCCACAAGCTTGGACAATGTTTACATGTAATTACATAATAAATAAGAATCATATAGGATTGATTGCTAGTTTTGTTTCTTACAAAGCCAGAGGCCAATAAAAGCCAGAGTGTGGTTGTGGTAGCTTTTCAAAGTGTTTATCGTGCTGAAATACATCAAAATGATATTTTTTTTATTTTTTAAAAATTATTTTTGAAATTACCACATCAAAATGATCTAAAATATATAAAAATATATTTATTTAAAATAAAATAAAATTCAAATTTCGACCAAAATCCGCGCAATGTAAATCGGGCATTAATACTATCACCGAAGTCGCCATCAAGTACTATTCCGCGATACATGAATCATGGACAATGCTTGCTAGTCATTTAAATTGTGTTATGAACATTAATTATTTTTAACATGTACTGTTTTGTTGTTTTTTCAATAATTAAATAATAATTTCACCTTGAAGAAGGAAGCTCATTATTGAGACACGCGGCACGTCGACATCCCACGTACAGTGTACGCGTGGCCGTACTGCTAATTATTTATTAGGGTCACATCACCGCATGTTATCATCATGAAATACATGAAGTCTTTGACCTTTCCCGTGCTTGCCCTCCAATTATCGGCCGCCTCCTCTCATCATTTCTTGGACTTCATATTTATAGCTGCCACTTATTTTGGTCTTGAAATTTACCTAAATGGGTTTTCTGTCTTTCGGTGTGTACATACATACATACATGCATGCATACATGCATGCTTTTGTTTCTTTTAGCTGAAGTTGAGGTTGAGCGATAAAATGTTTTATATGATGATAGGGAATATCATCTGCCCAAATGCATGCACTCTGCCTGGCCACACGGCAGCCCCACGCAAACTTTAGGTTTACCGTCTTGAAAGACGCCACGACTAGACGAAAATCACTCTCCAAACATATCATAGTTGTTTCGTCGTTGTTCGATTTTAGACTGGACAATATTCCGATTTAAAGCAGTTAATATATCTTGGTTTGAACGAATATTCGCTTTAAGATGCTCAGTTTCGATTATTGTCGATCGTTCATATATAATTAATTATATAAATATGAAAAAAATAAAATATTAATTTAACAATCATAATTAAAATTTGAATTTTTTTTATTTAAAATATTTTGTTGTTTTTAAATTATTTTGATGTATAGATGTCAAAAATAATTTTAAAAAATAAAAAAAATAGATTTTAAACCCGAAATGGAACCGAGGCGTTTCGACCGGAATTTCCAGAACGGGTCGGAATTAAAACCGGGACAAAAACGACGTCGTTTTGTCCCAATTTTATAAATAGAACGGGACGTTCCGGCCGGAACAGAACGAATCTGATAACATTGCTCCAAATGGTGTAATTAATTTTCTAGATATTTTTTTTTTAATTTCAACATGGCATGGAGTGAGGGCAACTCAAGATACAACAATATTAACTAGTCAATATCATTAAAATTTAAATAGCTATATAGTATTTAATTAGAAAAATTATAGTAAAACGCATATATTGATTATTAATTGTGAACTCTACTAATTCAATTCTCGTGTGTGTTTTCTTGTTATTTAGAGTTATTCTTTTTAATTAACATGGTATGATTTTTAAACTACTATCTAATTGAATAATCATGTGCCATGACAAGATTACATTACAAGTGTTTTTTTTAAAATAAATCATTGATTTGTCTTTTTATACAAATCAAATATATTTAAAGAAACACTTTAAAATATAATACACTATTAACATCAAATAAAACCTAAGTCTAAGGTTCGAATTTTATAGTTATTAATATGATGACTATTAAAAATGTATATAATTATTAATTTTAAAATCAATATAATTAATCAAGATACACGCATATATTACTCATATCATCCACTTTAATAATAAAAAAAACCCAAGTCTATGTTCGCAGAAAGTGCCTTAAGCTTTCTTTTCTTCGAAGTTGAGACCGACCTTTCTATTGCTTCAAAAAAGAAATTCCTTCACGGTATGGTACACGCCACTCCCCTTGACACGGTTTTACATAGAAGTTGTAATGACGTTGGAAAAAAACAAATCCAGCACCCAACACATCCCCCCTCGCTATATATAATCCAACGCCGCTTGCCTCATTCGCACGCTAAAAAATTAAAGCCAAAACAAAACAAAAACTTTGCTTGAGCAGCTCTGTATTTTCATTCATGGAAGCAGCGAAGTTCTCGTCCAGGCTTGTCTTGAGGCCAGTTTCTCCAGCGCGACCATGCCCTCGAAGAAACACTATTTCTGCCATTCATAGAGGAACTAATGGACGAGACCACTGGGGTAAGCTTGTAGATGAAAGCATGATTGTGCTGCGATTACGAATCAAGGAGATGAAGATGTTAGAGGCGTGCAACAGCCCACCTTCTCATTGGATGGAGTGGGAGAAACAATATTGCTTGCATTGCAATTACAACAGGGATGTTTGTGAAGCAGTGGGGCTGTTGCAGAACTATTTGATGAGTGTTAGGCCAAGTTTGGCAATAGGGATGGTGGCACTTGTTTCACTGAGCGTGCCCATCTCGACTGGTGTGGTTTTGTTTCAGGCTATAGAGATAGCTATGCGAGCTCTATCCTTCTTGCATTAGATGATATATAGAGACACAAGTATATTATGATACAAAAGCGTTTTGGACAATTCCTTTTCTAATAAAGGATACAGCATAAATTATAAGAGATTTAACTTTATTAAATCAAATTCTTGGTTGTCTTCTTTTTTGCTTCTCTTGTTTGGAGTTGAGAGAGAGAGAGCATGTATAGGATTACGTTTCTATGTGTTTCATATATATTGAGTGTGTTTATTGTTAACTTTCAAGTACCATATACACAAGAACAAAAGAGTCTTAAGCCCAACAAAAACACTATTATCTCAACAATTAATAATGTTGTAATTGTATTGTTACTCTGGGTGGAAATCATGAACAAGCATCTTATATAGAAGTTATCAACCAAGTCTTAACCAATGAGGAACAATAGAGCAAACATCCCTTCTTTCACATATAGCATGTTTCAGGAAAAACTACAGCAAACTAGAACGATGACCTCTCCATGTAATTGATATTTCATCTCATGATGTTATTTGTTTGTATTTGATTATTTGAAGCCTGACATTAAATGAAAAATAACTTCAATTAATTGATCTTCAGATTTACCAATATTGAAGTTGTGTATTTGATAACATCTATGATGAAGATACTGTTCAAATAATCATTATTTCAATTGAGTTGGCTTCATGAGCATCCTAAATGGATGAATATGGTAGGTTCTTGATGGAGAAAGTTGAAAGCAAGGTAGCTAAATAATATATACTTGGAGTTACTAATTTTTAAAATTTAAAAACTAATTAATATATTGAATAAACGAAACAAGTTCTTAGAAGAGTGTGGAAAAGCCATATTTTATTGTACGCAAAATAAGTTTAAATCAAATAATGTTATATTATTGTAAACTCGTATTATTTTATTTTCTTACCATAATTTTGTTTAACAAATTTCTATAAGAAGTGTGTGAATCGTCATATGAAAGAGCGCTTCTATTTGTCAAGCATGCAAAGTATATAGTAAAAGCTCATTGCCATATACTCCATTGTTTTTCTTGAAGTTTTGAAGTGTTTATTTGTGAAACTTTAAATAAACTATTTAATTTACTCGCAATGTTTCTAGTTATCATTCCTTAATAATGTCTATTTGAATTGAAATGTAATTGAATTTAGAAATGTTTTTAGTTCTGTAGATTCATATATATAATGCTAGTATGACTGCGAGATTTGGTGAAGACATTCTCACTCACCCCCCTCATGATCCTTAACTATGGTTGGAGGCTGCTGCTAGTGATGATAGATCTAATAAGAATCGGGTCCATAGCATGCCTATGGAATCAACATATATCAACCCAATAAATAAAGGTGAGACAAACTATTTCTCAAGCAGTGCATAGAATTTTGATGAATTGGTCAAAAATTCAAGAATAACTATTTGTTGACATACAATATATGAGAACAAAAATGAGAGAAGATTTTAGAGGAGAAATGAGTGCATAGATCCAATTAGAAACTAGGTTGTGTTAGCCCACATAAGTGTATATATAGGTATACATTATTTTCCTTCCTATCATTGACTTTGGGTTTAGGATTCTAGAAATTTTAATGTGATGCGAGCTTTGTGTGGGTGCATTTTATTTGATTCTAGAAACAATATTGTAATATTCAAACCCAAATAAAACGGCCGAGAGAAAGGGAATTAGACTCTCTTTTTTCTTTTTATCACCAAATCAAATTCTTGAAATTAAAAGGGTATTCACCGAGCAATGCTTAAGAAGGCATGATCACGCCGCAATAATTAGCAATATCACAATTAATTGACATTTTGGACAGCCTCTCTTTTCAAAAAAGGCATAATCACATCATAGATCACAGGGAAGGAGGCATCAATTTGTTTTCATACACTGTGATGCTAATCCCAGACGTGTTATCTATGTTAAGAAATCATCTCACTTAAAAGCTTAAACTTGTAGGTGAGGTCACATAATATGATTATATTATACTCTAACACACCCCCTCAAGTAAAAGCTCTTTGGACTTGAAACTTGCACAGGTCCACATTGCCTTGTGCTTGATTTTTTTTATCAACTAGAATGAGAGTGGTGAAATTCGAACTCGTAACCGCGGGGTCAACAAGGTTCTAATACCATGTTAAGGAATCATCTCATCTAAAAACTTAAGCTTGTAGGTGAGACCCCATAATATGATTATATTATACTCTAAGAACCATGCTACCAATGATTTTGGATTGACAAGAGTTTGTAGCATTCATGCATCAGGACATCATATCATGAAAGCATAGCTAGAATGAGAAATTGAGAACTATCTCTTCTTCCCGACTAAATCCCATGATTTCATTATAGCAATGAATAATTCCTTGTGTATGCATCTTTAGTAATTTTTCCTTCACATATTATAGGTTTTGTTAAATAGTCAACTTGTCATTGTAAAATATGTCTAATAATTTCAGATTTTCTCGGGTCCACTTTCTACTTGTTCTATATAAAAACATTAGTTATTCTTTTTTTTTAAAAAAAAAATAGGCTTCAAAAAATTAGGTTTTAAATTTTAAAAATGAATTAAAATATGAAACATATTAGATTCAAGGTTCAAATCTACTATTTTTATATTTAAAAGGAAAAAAAATCCATTAAACTCTTCTCTAAACTCATTAACATCAACTTCAACCTTGTTAATAGTTGAATTGTGGTTCACAATGTTGTTTTTTTCTCTTTTCTTTAGTTTTTCAATGATTGTTTCTCTTCCCCCTCTTTATAGAAAAAACACGATTTAAATTACATTATGGAAATGAAAATATCAAACCCAGAATCTAGCTCACTAGTTACTTCTAATCCTATGTCTTACATGTGGGACTAATCCTTGGATAAAGGGTTGCCAGCGAAGTGGAAGAAGACTTTGAGGCTCAATGTAAGCTCATAAACCACATCTCATGTAGGCTTCAGCGAGGCCTTGTTCAATGAGAGCATGGAAAATAGCTGATATCCATCTTCTAACAAAGATAAGGTTTTCTAATTCTTAGAACTGAGTAGGCCTGGATTTTACACTGGGCTCTAGAAGTAATAATCCTTTTTTTTATTACTTTAAGAGAAAAGTCGATGAGAGTCTCCAGGTACATGTTAAACACTATTTAATTATATTTATTACAATTTATTTCCTGTAAATCTGTATTTAATTAAATAGGATAAGAATCGGATATTTATTTCCTGTTATTTCAAAGATTATCTCTGTTTTTTTAGGTTGAAAGATTGCTCCATCTTATTTATCCTTACATTGGAAGTAATTCATGAAGCAAAGAAATCAATATCCAAGGACTAGGAGAAAAACAGAAGAGAAAAATGAAGATATAATAACAACCACAGAGGGGAAGGACCTCCCTGAAGATGCTAGGGCATAACAGCAGTCTCATCTTCTCAGTCGGTTGTTGGCATGGCACAAGGAATATGACACCATCTGCCCTACTGCACACCACCTGGTCAATAGCCATGCATCCATGATCAGGACAAAGGGTTTTCGGCGATAGAATTATTCCCCATTCAAACACTGCTAGAACCAGTTCGAGACAAGATCATCTTCATAAACTGCTCTGTAACCCTATTTACGCCAACCATAACGCTAATATATATATATATATATATATATATATATATATATATATATATTCCTTACAATCTTCCGAATTTCTTTGGATGAAAGAAAAAGTAACCAAATCAGGATATATTAGCTGAAAGATCACTTTATACACTTTAGTTGTGGCAAGGAGAGCGCCATAAATTGCTCCATTTAACACTACTTTTGCCCATATTTGAAGCATAAATGTCTTTGACGGAAAAGTGAGACTGGGGGGGATGAATCTTATTAATATTGACAAGACATGAAAGGGAGATTGTAATCTCTTAATATTCCAATTAAGAGACAAAAGCAAGCAGATTCATGCTTTGCCAAAGTGAAACTTCTTGCTAGCTATACGCCTATCAAATTCAGACCAATTACTGGGAATATATGGTAATATAGTTGAAGTTGTTTTTTAAAATATATTTTGTTCATAAAAGTATTTATAATATTTCAAAAATATTTTTAAAATACAATACAGTTCTATTGTAGAGTTCAAACAAGACTCGATCAATCCCTTTCACGAATCCTTCCTAATTTGTTTCCATGTGCATCATTAAGTTTCTGCTCTATTTCATGTGACACTCTTGGCCAATGGCTACCGACACTTGCTTGGTGGTCGCCCTTGTAAAACATGTTCAGGCATATGGGTAAGATTGTGATCGATCATTGAAAACTAAGTGATAATGTCCATGAAAACAACAGAACCCCACGATCATAAATTTAATTATAGGTAAATTGTGAAAAAAATAATTTTCTTTTGAACAAACAAATCCATGGATTTTCAGCCCTAAATTATGTGATTTCTTGAATGTGGTCTTATTGTTAATTTATATCGGAAAATTGACAAAGAAGCCCTTAAAAATATTATTCTAATTCCTATCATATTGAGTTTTTTTTTTGTTAATTTCATTCAAAAACCCTATCAAACGACTAAAAATAAACTAATTTTTTAATATGTATATTGCTAACTTAGAATAAGTTTTCTATTGCTTGTGTTGTTATATGAAAGCCACTTTCCTGCTTTCTAATGCTTGGTGAACTCTAGGAAACTAATTTTCAGAAAAATAGTTTCCAACAACAGAAAAATTAAACCTTTTCAACTAGGGAAATGTTTTTCTCTTTTTAATTCCAGAAAACATCTTTTCTTTTTTTAACACAAAAAAACCTCGTACAAATACGCCTTCCATAAATATCTCTCCCTTCACAACCTCGAACAAAATAAACTCTTAATTATTACCATTAACTAATTTGATTTTTTCATTAATTTAAAAAAATTGAGGTTATAGCAATGAGCTTTAGTTTAAAATATTTAACAAGTTTATATGTCTATAATATTATTGAAGAAACATCTTGATAATAGTTTTTTTTTAAAAAAAAAAAAAATGAAAACTTCAATTCTATTACATAGTGAATGATGCGTAAATTAATGGAAAATTTACTTCAAAGGAATAAAGTGGTGAGATAATTATATTATTAGCGTACCAATTTTATACATTTTCTGAATCTAGTGTATCAGTTTTAATAAAAATCTCCATCTATAGTTACCAAAATAATAATACTAAGCGGTCATAACCCAAAGGTGGTTTGGGCTTTTCACTTTTTGATGGCTAGTGTGACCACTTTTATAAGTATTAATGATATTTTTTAATGTTATTGAATTTATTTTATCAAAAAATTTATAATAATATTAGTGGTGTAATTATTAGAATTTTTGATATCTTTATTTTTTTATTTTTTTTATCTTCTCTCCTCACATACTAGTAGGAGGAGAGAACAAAGAGAGAGAACTTTTAAAAGACATACAGAAATTCCAATAACAATATCATAAGTACTATAAAAATTATTTGACAAAATAAATTCAACAACACTATAGAAAATCATTAATGATGATTATAGTGGATCACATGAGTCGACCAAGGTCTAAGACAATTTTATCATCTTTGGACCACTAATGTGACCCACTATAGTCTGTATTATTGACTTTTTTTGGTATCGTTGAATTTATGTAATCAATATATTTTTGATAGTATTGATAGTGTTATCATCAAAATTTCAAGATATTTTCAAGGTCTTATTCATATTTTTTTCTGTATGTTCTCTTCTCATTGAGATTTTTTGCAAGCCATTTAATAGTATACTTTTACTCTCTCAAATATGCTTTTTTCTTGAATATATTTTTAAATTGTGTATTTTTTTAATCTTTTATTATTATGCAAAGCTATATCAAACATGCTTTTTACTTGCATGTTATAGTATACTAACGTTGTTGTGTTCGTACACTGATTTTCATTTTTTAAAATAAAATACATGAATATTATTTTATTTTTCATTTGAGTATAGCAAAATTTGTAATTGTGTCAATTAAGTACTTCAATAAAAGAAATTTTAGTTTTTATTTATTTATTTTGCAATCACATCATATCCATTTTTTTCATTGACATAATAAAAAAAGTTGTTGCATCAAAATCAGAAAGATTAAAATATAAAATCTACGTACTCGATTAAGATAAAATGAAAGTTGGTGTACCAACAACTAGTTAAGAAAAAAGGAAATACCAGTGTAATAATCAACGAAAGTACTTGATTGGGAGTTTTTTAAAAGTTGGCATACTCAAATGAAAAAAACTAAAATTCATATACTTGATTTGATATTGACAAAAGTTGTAAGTATCGAATTATATATTATTCAGTAATATTTTATATATAGTTCCTTTTTTCTTTTTCTTAGACTACTTTAAGACATCATATGATTCCTTCAAAATCTGCTCTACTACCAATTATACGTAAATTTCTCTCTAGGTCATGGTTTGAAATATTTATTTTAAAACTAATAACATTTTTCAATATTTATTTCTTATTAATTTTTATTACTCTCTTCTACGTTATAATTTCTCTCTTAAATAGGGTCATGGGAGCTCATTGACACAATTATAACATAGTTGCAATAATAATACTAATAGCTTACGTGCGCAACCCATTATTATTATTATTATTATTATTATTATTATTATTATTATTATTATTATTATTATTATTATTATCATTATCATTATCATTATTATTATTATTTATTCAACTCAAATTAAAGGAGGTAAAGTTTTTCTAGTGCTCCTATTCTTGCATTATAACATATTAACATGGAACGTGATAAATTGTAGATTACAGTTTAGAGCAAGAAAAAAAAAACTTTAAAATACACTTGTAGATGATATATTAATTGCGTAATCTTAAATTCTCAAAAAAAATCATATATATATATATATATATATATATATATATATATATATATATATATCTTGAACATGCCTAATTATCATGTTATCATGTCAATTAGGCATGTTTGAAATTGTGGTATATAGTTTTTTATTCTTATAATGTTTTAAAATATTTTGATATTAGCATATTAAAATCATCAGAATATATTAAAAATAATAATAAATTCAATGTTCTTAAAACTTCACGAATAGAAATATCTTACAATAAATAAATTTTAAAAATTAATTATAAAATATAATAGATTAGCAATTTTAAAAAAATTATTAATTTTTTTTCTTAATAAAAAAACCAAAACAAACACCTCCCGATAAAATATGTCATACTCACCTAACTTAAATGATATACATAAAATTATTTTCATTTCCTGAGCTATTCTACACTTTTATCTCAACATGAATGTACTGAAATCCTTTAATTAGTCACGATCTTCCTATATATTCTTTTAGAATGTGAGTTCAACATTATCCATATGTTAATTGCCTATTTTTTTAAAAAAAATAATATTTATTCTTTCGTAATGTTGATAAACTAGCTCTGAATTATGGTTTTTCGGGTCACGAAGGTGGTAGAAGAAGAAATCATTATAGGATAGTTAAATTGCACATAACATCTGCGACTCCAGTATATAATTTAGTATTTGCGACTATTAATAAATGTGACTTGCATTTTACATATATATTTTTATTTATTTACCAAAAAACTTGCATGGTTAAGTTCTCAAATATATAGTTTTTTTTTATTTTCATTCTATTTTATTATTAGAACAATAAATTTTAATTTCCAAATATTTCCTATGTTCTATTTTAGTATATACGAGCTGATTTGCCCGTTTCGCTGAGTTTTTTTTTATCTATGTAGAAAATTAATTGATTTTATAAATGTTTTATTTTGTAATTTTGATATTTAATTAGTATAATTGTAATTGATAAAATTCGTTAAAGTGGTTTTTTTCAACCAAAATGTGATCGAATATTATTATTCCTAAAAAGTTTTTGATAAAATTTGTTAGAAAATTTGCTAAGAAGGTGAAATGATTCATTAGAAAATTATGATAAAACAAAACAAAAAATTATTTAATTTGAAAATTTAAAAAATATATGTTCTACGTTGCGGGCTGAGTAAACAATTTTTATAGGATTTGCTGGATGCAAATAAAAATATAATAAAATAGCTCAATACCCCCTAGTATAACAATAACAAACTTTTATTTATGCAAAATTTAATATAATAAAATAGCTCAACACCCCCTAGTATAACAATAGCAAAATAAAAGTTTGAAAATTTAAAATTATCATTGCACGGAGGATAATTTTAGTCATGGTACGCGTAAATTATCATTGATACCCTAGTTTTAAAAAATAATAAGAATAAGAATAATAAAAAAAGAAAGCAACTTTTACAGACATATATTTTTAAAATCAGCATTGTAGAAGGAAAAAACAAAAACATGGTAGTTTAAAAAAATAAGAATAATAATAAAAAGAAAAAGAATTATAATAAAAAGAAAAAGGGACAGTTGCTTTCCCAAAAAAACAAAAGAAAATAATAAAAAGAAAAAAAAAAGAATTATAATAAAAAAAAAAAGAAAACAATTGCTTTCCCAAAAACACAAAACAAAATTTGAACCCTGCACGTTGGATTTCCAGCATGCAGGGTGAGCCGCTCAGCCACAATGATTTCTATTACTCTTCTCCGCCATAAATGTTATAAAAGGAATCTCTGTGAAAAAAGAAAACAAAAACATGTGCACATGCACGCGCGGAGCAAAAGAGGAAAATGACCAGTCGACAGTGCACATGAGTGTGCGTGCACAGTGGACTGGTCGAACTGTTTTAGCTATATAGTAATATAATTGGTTTTTTATGATAGCAAATTCTATTATATGTAATACATATTTTGTAGACCCATATAAATGAGTAAAATTTTAATTATTTTAGATTTTTAGAAGGATTGCATGACTTAACTTAACGTCGAGATCTACTATATAGATCATAAGTTATTTGTCATCACGCCACGTGTTTTAAAAAATAAATATGAATACCTCTACTCTACTTGTTTACACCCAGCATTCTTTTACTTATTACAATGTTCTTTTTTTTTAATTTATTTCAAAATAAAAAATATTTTAAAAAATAATCGTATCATTCTCTATTTCTTATGGTGTTTAAAATTTTAGTTAGTGATAAGTAGGTTAGCTAAAGTAACTAAAAATAATTTTTTTTAAAAAATAATTCAAAATCACCCAGTTTAACAAAAAAAAATCATTGAATTTTAATTAAATTATTAATTAACTCGATTTTTTGATTGGATTAATCAAATTTAATAACTACTATTTTTTTTTTTAAAAAAAAAAAGCTAACTGGACAGAGACAACCAGGTCAAGCTGTGGTTTATACTTTATACTCGTATTGAGAGAGTGTAGAACGTTAGTTTTGATAATATTATTATTATTATTATTATCTAATAACCTAAAAGGCATCAGCCCATTTCACTATTCATTGGACATTTGTCCTCCCTACTTCTCATGTGTATGTGCTCTTTGGTGTTTTTTTTTTTTTTTTCGGGTTTTCTATTTATTTATTTTTTACTTTACATTTTTCTCTTTTTCTTTCATTGTATTCTTGCTTTTTTTTATGATGATTTTTTTTCTTTTTTTTTCTTTCTTGCCATTTTTTTATTGTGTTTTTTCTAACTATTTTTTTCATATTTTCCCATAAAATATTTTTTTCTGGTTATATTTTTTTTCTTTTTCGACTTATATTTATGATTATTTTTTTCCTTTTTTTTTCTTTCTTGCCTTTTTTTTTGTTATTGTGTTTTTTCTAATTATGTTTTTCATATTTTCCCATAAAATATTTTTTTTTCTTTTTCGACTTATATATATTTATTTGTTATTTATTATAATTATATAAGTTTTGATTTGTTTCAATTTTGTCCTTTGAAAGTTATTTATTATAATTATATAAGTTTTGATTTGTTTCAATTTTGTCCTTTAATTTAATAATAATAATATCCGTATAATTTAATAATTTTAATTGTTTTTACATAAATGGCAATGATATTTTTTTTTGTTAAAGTTTCTAGGATATTCTTAGTCTTTCATTAATAATAATAATAATAATAATAATAATTTAACTATTTTTCTTGCTTGCTCTTTTGTTAATGTTTTTTTTCTCCGTATAATTTAATAATTTTTATTGTTTTGACAATAATGGCAATGATATTTATTTAGTTTTGTTTTGTTAAAGTTTCTAGGATATTCTTAGTCTTTCATTAATTATATGTTCTAATATTTATTGAATATTATCTCATAGGAATATATACAAGGAGAAGAAAACATAACCTAGGATTTTTTGAATAAAAAAATTAATATCGGTATTCTTAAATACATTTAATATAATCATACAATTAATAAATCGGGTAACACAAAAAAAAATTGCCTTCAAATTTTAATTTTGTACTTAACACAACAACAACAACAACAACAACAACAACAACAATAATAATTTAAGTGTTTTTCTTGCTTACTCTTTTGTTGATGTTTTTTTTTCTCCGTATAATTTAATAATTTTTATTGTTTTGACAGTAATGGCAATTATATTTTTTGATTTTTTTTGTTAAAGTTTCTAAGATATTTTTAATCTTTCATTAATTATATGTTCTAATATTTATTGGATTTTATCTCATACGAATATATATAGGGATAAAAAAACATGACCTTGGATTTTTTGAATAAAAAAATTAATATCAGTATTCTTAAATACATTTACTATAATCATGTAATGAATAAATCGGATAACATAAAAAAAAATTGTCTTCGAATTTTAATTTTGTACTTACACAATAACAATAACAACAACAACAACAACAACAACAACAACAACAATAATAATTTAATTGTTTTTTTGCTTACTCTTTTGTTATTGTTTTTTTCTATCCTTATAATCTAATAATTTTTATTGTTTTGACAGCAATGACAATGATATTTTTTTTTAATTTTCTTAAAGTTTCTAGGATATTTTTAGTCTTTCATTAATTATATGTTCTAATATTTATTGGATGTTATCTCATATGAATATATATATATATATATATATATAGGGAAAAGAAAACATGACCTAGGCTTTTTGGAATAAAAAAATAATAATATCATTTTAAAATTAATATTGAAATTTGGTACTCTTTTGTTTAGATTTATTTCTTAAAAACAAATTTACAATTTTTTCATTTTTAATATTTAAAATATAATATTGCTGGGGAAAAAATTAAACTAAAAAAAAATACAAATTTACGTAGGTTATCTGCAATTAAAAAATATACGCGTCACTTTCCATTTATAAAAGCAATAAATTTTCTACATAGATAAAAAAACCGAATACTAACATCCATAGCACCCATCTCTTGCTTCATTTCAAGAAACACAGACAGAAGAAGGAAAGGGAAAGACAAAGATTGTTGCTTTCTTCACTCGAGGAAAATCCCATTTCTATTTCCGTAAGCTTCTTTCTCTTTCTTTAATGTTACATTCATAGCTTCACCTGTTGTCAATCATTTTTTGTGCCTTTCAAAAGTTGTATTCATTGTCA
Source organism: Salix exigua (assembly GCA_032356905.1). Taxonomy (NCBI): domain Eukaryota; kingdom Viridiplantae; phylum Streptophyta; class Magnoliopsida; order Malpighiales; family Salicaceae; genus Salix; species Salix exigua. The sequence goes on from CM063591.1 coordinate 5,336,126, forward strand.
AAGGTGATGGCTTTTTTAACCTCTCAAAGAAGCTTCTCTCTCTCCCTCTCATTTGAGTCATGCCTGCTATTCTTAATCATTTTAGTCATTTTTGGTTTCTGGGTTCTCTTCTTTTTTAATCTGGCGCTTTGTTTTTTCAGTTTTAATCTGCATTATTGTATTTTTGTATCCATTTGTTTCTGTTGATCTTTTCGCGGGTTTGGTTGCTGGGATTTCTTCATTGGAGGCAAATCTATCATGTCTTTCCAGTTTGTAAATAAAGGTTACAATCCGTTTCTCTTTAAAATGTATCACATTTTTGTTTTTGTTTTTCTTCCTTGGTTTCGTGCTCATAAAACAAGGAGAAATGCGGAGTAAAATAGTATCGTGAATGCAGGTTTCTTTGTGTTTTAAATGTTGTGGAGCTAGCAAAAATGTTTTAGGTTTTGCCTTTGGTCACTTTGTTTAGTTAAATGTAGTGTCAAGCATGATGCAATTTGAACTGCCAGGGATTTGTTAGTGTTTAAGTTCTACACTTATGGTGAGGGAAAGGGAATTCAACACAGGGATGGCTTGATTTAATGTATGTTCTTTTTTCTTTTTCTTTTTTTAAAGATTTTTTTTTCTAAGTCCTTTTGTTTTTGCAATTTGAAGGATGGGGGATCATTTTGTGTTCCTGGTGGATCAGTTGCTAACTGAATCCACCCTTGAAGCTGCTATTGAGAGTCAAAACCGATTGCGGCAATCCTTGCCTTCAGCAAGTAAAGAAAATACAATTGAATTTTCACCACATTGGATGGATTTAGAATTGAGTTCATCAGCAGGAAAATCAGTAGAGTGTAAAATTTGCCATGAGGAGGAGGATGACATGAACATGGAGATGCCGTGTTCTTGCCGTGGCAGTTTGAAGGTCAGTTTTAGCTAAAGTTGTGGGGCCATTTATTTGAAAATCTAGGTATATGCTGCTAACAAACAAAATGTTAGTCTTATTTCTCATAGACCTTTTGTATACAATTCTGATAAATCAAGGAAATACCCAACCACCTCCCTTGAAATTTTAATGTTTACTAGGCAAATAATTTGGACATTTTTGGTTAACAAATAAAGCAGAGATTATCTCCCTCAAATTCACGCACCTTGTGATTCCTGTAAATTTTAACTCATACATTTACCTCAGGGATTATGGTCTCTGAATGTTGCCAAAAAATCAAATAGTAGATTTATCATAATGCTTTTGATGCTTTTCAATTTTAGTCTTATATTCAATTGATTGTTGAATATCTATAGCTGAAGCACATTGTAAACTAAGATGTTCTGCAACAAAAACTTAGCGTGAGTAAGCTATATGTCGTTGAGTGTAGATGAGCAATCTCAATTGATTGTTAAATAGCCAAAGCTCAAGTAAAGTGCATTGTAGTCTTGCAATTTAAGATGTCTCACGACACAAATTTAGCACGAGTAAGATGCCATGCGATTAGAGGGAGCAAATCCCTGAGAATGGAGTATAGTTGCATGGAGCAAACTTCAGTGATACTGTTACTTGTATCGATTATCACATTAATTTCAAGTGCATGCTGGAGGAAAATGCTACTAGCTGAATTCCTTGTACATGTAGGAGGAAAATGATACTAGCTGAATTCCTTTTTCTGCCCTCTTTTGTGGCATTAAGTTCCGTTGCTAGTTTCAGATGCTGCAAACAAGGTTACAAGTTTCTCTTTATTTATTTTTCTTTGCAGTATGCTCATCGAAAATGTGTTCAGAGGTGGTGCAATGAGAAGGGTAACACTATCTGTGAGATCTGCCATCAGGTGCACCATTATATTATTTTCATGTCCTCTGCATTTTGTGCTGTCTTCCAATAACTTTGAAGGTGAAAAACATAAGCTTTCTAATTTATTTATTTATTCAATACTTGCAAAATTGCAGCAATTTGAGCCTGGTTATACAGCACCGCCCCCTTTGTTTTGTTATGGTCCTATTCCAATGAACTTCAGGTATATTTGGTTTCCTCATTTCTTATTGGGGATCTGGTTCCTTTTCTTTTACAATAATAGTCCTGATCTGTTTGGAATTTTCTTCAGAGGAAATTGGGAGATACCCAGAAGGGACCTGCCCAATCCTCCATCTATAGCTATGGTTACTACTGACCGTGAATTTTTGGACTCTGACTTTGAGGATTATTCAACACCCTCTCCTAGGAGTGTGATGTGCTGCCGCATAATTGCTATAATAGTACGAGTCTCTCTCCCCTCCCCCTCCCCTAGGACCGTGTCTGCTCATACACATGCATTTGTTGCTTCATGTGTAGAACTTGATCTAACAAATTATATTTCCAAATCCTCCTGTTACTGTCAATAAAAAACATATTTTATTAATTTGACACCCCTAAATATGTTTGACCATTATAGCAAAGGTTTTATCAGCAGTTATTTTGCTTTTTTATGCGTGTGAGAGCTCCAGGCGGTGGATGCCACCGAGCGCTTCTCTTAGGTTTGACTAAGCTCAGTGAAATTATTAAGTAGACTTAGTCTACCACTACATCCATAGACAAAGTAAATCTATAAAAAGCTACGTAGACAAATCACGTGACTGTAAAAATTGGCCTAGTCCATGGATGATGTGGTAGATTATTATACCTGATAATTTCTCAAACTCCAGGGCCAAACCCTTGTTCTCTGAGCCAACTCATATTAATCAATATAACTTCGAGTATTATGTCCTGTTGCTGAATTCTTGTCCAGTTAGAGCAAAAGATTCATAACTGATCAATCATGGACTCGTTCATTAAAAAATGAGGTTGTCCATTAGCAAAAATAATGATATCTTACTTTCCAAGCGACAATGTTGTCCCTGTTAGAGTATAATATAATTATGTTAGAGTATAATATAATCATATTATGGGGCCTAACCTATAAGCTCGAGCTTTTAGGTGAGATTGTTCTTTAACGTGGTATCAGACCTTTGTTGACCCAGCGATCACGAGTTCGAATCTCACCACCCCTATTCTATTTGATAAAAAAAACCAAGTACAAGGCAATGTAAACCTGTGCAAGTTTCAAGTCCAAAGGACTTTCACTTGAGGGGAGGTGTTAGAGTATAATATAATTATATTATGGAGTCTCACCTATTAGTTTGAGTTTTTAAGTGAAATGGTTCCTTAACAGCCTCATGGCCATGTATTCAGACCAAGCACCTTTCCTATTCATTATCATTGTTGCATGTGTTTGTGACCTCATGTTTGTTTGGTCTACAAGATCCTATTAGGAAATTTATTTTCATTCAATTTGCAGTTTATGGTTCTGTTGGTTTTACGACATACTCTTGCCATCATAATTAGCGGAGCTGGAGATTACTCGATGACATTGTTCATGGTAAGGCTGCGCTCCGTTGCCTGCTCTACTTATAAAAAATTACAACTTGGTTTTCCCCATGGTGCGAAGAAAACAAACAAACTCAACCTATGTTTTATATGCAGTTGCTGATATTGAGAACAATTGGGATTCTCCTGCCTATTTATGTCATGGTCAGAGCATTTACTGCTATCCAACATCGGGGTCGCCAGCAGGTAAGTGAAGATTAATGCATTTTGTTGACTTTGACTGCCCAGTGGCTTAGGTGGCAGAAGCATAGAATTCTAGAAGTTACTTTAGCAATGAGTTACAGGAAGCACTTCATTAGTCTTGGACGGTTTTCTTAAATTTGTTTATGGTCAGCTGGTAATGGCTGCTTGCATCTAGTCACTAATCCCATATAAATGATGATGCTATCCAGAAAGTAGCAAAATGCATCGTGCCATCACACCACATAGCTAGCTTAGTTCCTTGAGCTAAGTGAATTATGAATTTGATTCCAGAACATGCAAAACATAGCAATCCAGTGAGCTGTGTAGTTTGTCTTTCATCGGTGACTGCTAAAGATATAAACTAATTATCTTATTTTTTTCAACGCAATAGGATCCTCCTTTTCCCCTTTCTGAATCGGATGAAGAAAATGAGTTGCCGCAACTTCAGACTCATTCGCGCATTATTCATATTCGGTGATCATTGCAACCACCTTGCACATAAAAAGATTGCAAAAGTCAAAAGTGTAGTCTCTAAATTTCTATGATGCAGCGGTGACGTTGCATCACAATAGAGACAATCACCTGCTGCTTTGCTTTTTTGGGTTGGATCCCATCAAATCCTCAGTCATTCGTCACTCCAATCAAATTGAATAGAATTCAGAGCTAGGAAAACCATGTACACCTACGGTGGTATTAAACAGCTATTTCACTGCTGCTTACCTGAAACGGAAGCCAGAAACAAGAGTTGAAAAGGGTGCCTAGAATCTTAAAAAGTAGAGTTTATGCTAGCAAATACCATGTTCCTTGATGTGAGAATTGTGGGGCCTTGTTTCTGAAAGAAAATTTTAAGTGTTAATAGCCTTAAACTACTTTATGTTTCAGCCCTATTAATTTCTCTCTCTTTTTTTTTTATTTATTGTTTTTTGGAATATCTTAATAAGTAGAGCAAGCCCAGATCCTTCAACAAACTACTACTGAAATTGTAAGAAATCGAGATCTTTTATGATACTATAATTACACATCAGTGTTTGATGCATGAGGTTATGATTGGTTAGTGCGGATAGAATTGCAAGGATATTTATAGAGTAACAGGATAGTGTTAGGCGTAAAAAGATGTCTAGGTTTCTGAAAATGACAGGCTTGATGAGAATGCTTATAACTTTTGATGCAGATGTTTGATCATATTTACTTTCATTATATGTGGAGGCTTGAAAGGACATCAAATTAGGTCTAGAATGTGTCATGCGACTATTCTATTCTATTCTATTTTTTTAATTTTATTTTTTAGTATGTTTAGGATTCTTATTGCTTTTCCTTTGAGATCAGAAATCTTAGTTTTCTGCATTGTTAAGGTTATTTTTTAGGGTTTATAGAAGCAGCAATGTACTCCTTAGAGAGGCATTTCAAATTAAAATTTTATATGGAGATCCTTTTTGGTTTTTTGGTTTTTTGTATTGTTTTTGTTTGCGTCACTATTTCAATATTAATGATATTGAGGGTAATAATGATATGATTTTTACACTTCTGTAATTTTAAAAATTATGATTAAAAACAAATATAAATCCATTTAACATCACTTTTTGATATTAGTGAGTTCATTGAATATATGATAGTTATGCATAGTCAATTATTGATATATCATCAAGTGATCATGTAGAAAGTCTAGCAGACTCGTTTATAGGCTAATGAGATTAAACTAAACCTAAAAAAAACATGTTTGCGCTTGATGAACAACTTAACAAGGAAAGTTTATAGCTTTTAATTTGATTAAATTTTACTGAATGCTTTTGTATGTCTAAGTTCTACACGGTGATCAATCGACTATAATTAGCCTAAGACATCGAAGAACCTCAAATATATTACGTTTGAAATATGTTGTTTGAAACAATTTTATTGTTTTTTTAATTTCAAATTGATCTCAAGATTTGATTTTCTTACCTTGTAAAGGTTTATTTCTAGCCTATTGAAGAAGTGATAAATCTCGTGTTGTTTTCTAATGGGAGTCATGATCTAAAAGTGTAACTTGTGAAAAAAAATAGATTAAAATAATTTTAAGTTGAATCATTTTTTTTTCAAAGAATAATAATTTAAACCCATTGCAATATTTTTTTTATTGAAAAAACAAACAATTTGCATCAAGGTTGTCAATTCCGTTTCGGTTGGTGCTTTGTTTTTTCAATGGAAACGAAATGTTTTGATTTCGGCGCACCATTTCAGGGTTGTACTATTTATGTGTGTGTGTATAATTAAATATATTAATTTAAAAAAAATAGTTCAAATCCAAAACTAAAATTATTTAGAATTGTGCAATTTAATCTAAAAATAGACACAATATGATGATTTTTCTGAATAGAATTATGTACATGCATAATATTATGAGAATGACATCATCAATCTTGCAAGGTCATTATATTTTCTGATTGCTTTGAAATTTTAACATAATATATATAAATATGTCAAGAGACTCTTTGTAAAATTTCATCTTAATCTAATTGTCGGATTAATAGATATGATTGATATTGTAAAATTATTTATTATTTAAAAAAACAATATATGGCCAGAACGGAACAGGCATAACAAAATTGAAACAGAACAGGCGGAACGAAACAGAAATGTTTCGGCCGGTATTTGGCCGAAATGGAATGGGCGAGACGAAACCAAAACGGAATGGGTAGAACAAAATCAAAACAGAACGGGCGGAACGAAACCAAAACGTTTCGGCAGGTATTTGGTAAAAAAATCCGGTATAGACCAGAATTTAAATTGAGTTAAAAACAATACCAGTTTCTCTTATATTTTTAACTAACATGAAACATTTCAGTTGAAATTGAACTAAACAAACAACCCTAGTTTGCATAATCAAATTGAATCATGAAACAACAGGAATAGGTCAGGTTAGCAAGAAGTGATTACATTGAAGACATAAGCAAACAGTTTCAGCAGAAACGAAAGTAATATTTTTTATTTTCAAAGCAATACATTTAAAAATATAAATAAATAAATTTATACGAAAAAACCAGCCACGCAAACGATAACAGCCGTAAAACATAACGTTGATGCTACAACACAAAAATAAACAATAGGAACGTCATATAGGGATGTTGCTGATAAAAAGTAATACAGTGTTTCGAAACATTTCATCATGCAGTTTTAAGGTTCTTGTATAATTAATTAATTATATATATATAATATAATAAAATATTAATTTAATCTCATAATTAAAATTCAAGATAAATTAACTTTAAATTATATAATATAAATATAATTTTAAAATTATAAATAAAATCACAAATTAATTAAAATAAAAAAAAATTAAGACTGAAATAATACCGAGACATTCCGACCAGAATTTCCGAACCGAAATTAAAACCAAGTCAAAAATAATATTATTGTCTCGATTTTTTTATCCTCACAGACATAACAAAAGTTGATAGACATTTTCATTAAAGACGGAGACAACAGGCACATCCACCCATGAAAGATCGAGTGCCCTCTTAGGGTTCAAACAAACTCAAAACAAAAGACATTACAAGAAAGAGACATCATTTATTCCTTCCCCTAGGGCAATAGAACGGGCACATCATTCTTCCTCTGTTTCGGATTCGGCATTCTGGAGCCACTCAATGAAGGGCTTAGTATTCTTCCACATCTGAGAATCTTTGTTGCTTCCCTTCAGGCCTTCTTTATACCACTGCACAACGTATTCTTCCTCCAGGACATCAGCATCATAGAGTGTTTTCAGGATAAGAGCCACTTCCTTCACTGCGCTCGAGCCTGACTTCCCACAGAATGCCTCTATTGCTCGAAGCAGAAGCAGCTGCGATCCCTCATCCTGAGTGACAGCAGCAGCTAGATAGTTCCTCTTCTTGGCAACCTCCTTCACAAATCCTTTTGCCACACCCTCAAACAATGCCTCAAACAGAGCATCCATCTTTTCCTGAGCAGATACAGTGAGAGAACTGAGAGTGGACTTTAACTGGCTTGCAGAAACTCCTTTCTGCAGGTCTAACTTCAACTTATTGACAAGAGTTCCATGGGCACTTGGGCTCCCATTCTCAGCTTTTGTTTTTTCCTCCTGGGCTGGTGAAGCAACTTTTGGTCGGCCATTTTCTTTGCTGGGCACCCTTGCTGCCTTCTTTTCTGTTTCATCTGTTGAAAGCATGACCATATCAGCCGTCACAGCACTCAACTGTTCTTGTACGCGCTGGCGAGCTGCCTCAAGAGATGTATCAGTTTGCCACTGGACATCATCATCATCATCATCAACAGCAGCAACCACCTCTTCCTTCTCATCGACCTGGCTATGAGTTGGTGAGATACGTTCCTCGTCAGAGCTGTTTGCTTTCTTCCTTGTAGAGCTAGCTTTTGCAGGGACATCCTTTGCAGAAGATCCCTTCTTCTTACCATCTTTCTTCAGTTTCTTCAGCTCCTCATCGGCAGCTTCACCTTCCTTAAGACGCTCCTTCTCAGCCCTCCTCAATGCCTTCTTGTCTTTTGATCCCTTCTTTGATTCAGGAGGGTTCTTCAGAATGAACGTGGTGAGCTTGTCCCTCATATCCACATCAGATACAAAACCACAGGCAGCACATTTTAGTTGGAGCATCTGGCTTTTGGTGATGATTATCTCAGTTTCAGGATTTCCACAGCCATAACACTGAACATATTTCTTGATGAAGTTCTCGAGAAGCCCAGCAAGTTTCACAGTTTCATGAGAGCCATTGACAAGTGCAATCCCAGTTTTCTCATCAAACTTGGACTGGGCACCAAGCTCACACCCAAAATACTTTGTAGTGTAAGAAGCTGGCCTTGCCAAAGCCTTTGCAATGTCAACCATGTTGACAATATTTGTTTTGATGCCATTTCCTCGGCCCTCAACTTTGGTAACCATCTTGGGCATTTTATACCTATAGAAGGCATCATCACTGTTTGAAGCCCCAATATTCTGCAATGCCATCTTGATCACTGTAAAACAGACTCAAAAGCAAACTCAGAAGATGTCACTGAAAGCCAATGATGGAACACAAAGAGATGGTAGCAACTATGATGTCTTCTGAAGATTCTTCAACAAGAGAAGAAGGTTTTCCAGTATTCACGTAAGGTTGCACCCAACAGCAACCACTAAACTCAGGGTATCCTTTAAACGGTCCGAGATGCATACAGTCAACTTTATCAGACAAGGGTCTGCCCCTTTTCCTTAATGAAGGAGTATACTCTCCAAGCAATCCAATCTCTCCCAAAAACGAAAGGGCCTGTATGGACATAAAAGAAAACCTCAACTTTGACACACTTCACCCTGAAAATCTGCAGACAGCACCACCACCTGCAGGTTCATGAAAAGAACAGCAACAGAGTTACAGCCAAGAAAAACACAGGCAAACACAATTAGCAATGCCAATAACAAGGCAAATATTAAATTACAACAGCTACCAAGCCTGAAAACCAAAATAGTTGGTGTCCACTATACCATCTTGTGCTGAAATAAGACTGCGCAGAAAAGGCCGAACACAAACACGCACAAACAAAAAAGAGCATAAATCTAGCATCAGACATCATTGCAATAAAAGTGTTAAAACTGCAGTCCAAACCCTTATCCTAATTCCAATCAAATTGATCTTCCTCCTCCCTTTCAACATTATCATAATACACAAGAAAAAACAATTCCAAAACATCATAGCCATCACTATTTCAAAACCAACAAATACAGCTCATGTACATCTAAAGCTTAAGAAACAAAAATCCTTACAGCAGTTGCAAATCACCCATCATTTAATATCACCAAAATTCACTTAATCTAAACAATAAACAATTATCGTTGTTTTTTTCCACCATTAATAACAAAAAATTAGGAAAACTTTCAAATTAATCATCTGTTTTTTTATTGATAATAATGAGCAAAACTAGATGCTTATTCTAAACAATAACCATGTTTTCCCCCAAACATTAATAACCGACTTAATAAATAATTATTGATATTTTTTATAAGTCTAAATTCGATTCTATTAGATCTGACATAGAAAAATTACTTAATCGCAGATTAAAACAGAAACAAACAGCAGATTAAGTCCAATAGCAAAAACAAATAATAAACGATAAATAAAAAGAACAAAAGTTAAATAGAATTAAGAATCGAGCCAACCCTAGCTACTTGTTCGCAGAGAAAAAGAAAGAAAATCTGGCTTCTGAAGAGAGATAGAAGGAGGCGAAGCGTCTGGGTATTAGGTTACCGTGCTGTGTTTTGGCTTATATAAAGAGTTATATGGGTGAGGCTGTTGCGGTTGTTTTTATTTTTATTTTATTTTTCTCTAGATTGTTCTTTTTATTTATTTCCCGATTTCTTTTTTTTTCTCAATTGATTATAATTATTTTTCTCTTCTTTATTTCGATGCACCTTCTTCCTTTCCTTTTTTTCACATGCTTCTCTTATGAAATTTGGTGTCTCGATATTTTTTTTAATTTAAATGTTTACCTTCTAGCAATTATATACATAATGTGAAGAAAAGAATTGAGTGTTTAATTTGTATATCATAACATATATATAATAAATTAATTTAAGACATATTTTTATCATTTCAAAACAAAAAAAGATTAAAAAAATATTTTCATCTATTTTGAGACACAACCAATCACTTCCTAAATCTTTTTCATGAAATTAAATATTCACCTATTATAAAATAAAAATTAAATCACATAATATTACTGTTGAATATAGTACAGTAAATAATAAGGGTATTTTGGTCCAAGAGACATTCTTTGAAAATACTTATACCTCTTCTTATGATGGATATTTGAAGTTGAGTGGAGAAAAGGACAAGAATATCCCATGCATAAAAAATACCTCTTCTCCCCCTAGCTCAATCTTTGGGATGATAAAGAGACATTCTTTTCTTCATTCTGTAGCCTCGTGTAGCATGTTTGTTATGTAATTTTCCAAAACTTAAATAGCTAGTGAATTTGTTTTTTTTAATTAATTTTATTATAAATTCAAAGAAAATATAAAATTTGCAAAAGCGTCAATTAAGCAATACTAGTGATAAAAAAAAACCCCATCAATTTAATCAAAATTAGGTTAAAATGGACTTGGTTGCTGAATCAATCAAGTTTGAACCGGTCAATTATGGCCCGGTTCAATATAAAACTTGATTCAAACATGTTCTCGGGTTAATGGATTACCGGACTGACATGCTGAGTTGGGCCGGTTTTTCTAACACTGGTTAATGGTTAGCATGGACTCGAGTTTTTTTTAACTTGGATAGCCACGTAAAGTCTACTTCTTTGATGGTGTCATGGGCTTTTAATGGGCTCCGTTGATAACCTCAATCCACGATAATAGCTAAAAAGGGCTACACACCTAATGGAAACTTGAACTCCAGATTTTTAGCTGCCACGTCACAAGTCGTATCAGTCAAGCTGAAGGCAAATCAACTCCAGCCTTAAGGAATTCATGGCTAGTTAAGGCTGGGATGAGCATGCTGCTTGGTCTGGTCCACTTTGAGCCACCTCCCCATGATCAGAGAATCGTGTTCTGGGTTGACAATTATTTATTTTGCTTAGTTTTTGTGTGTTTGGCGTGAGAAAAAAAATTGAAAAATCAATTAAACTAAAAAATATACAAAAATAATAATTAAGGAAAATCAAATTATTAAAACTAACCGATAAAATTTGTTTAAAAATTTTCTAGTACGGTTTTGTTTTAGATTTTTAAGGCTAAAATTGATAAACCAAAACTAAACCAAACCGGTTGAAATTAAAAAAAAAATATACTATAACAATTTTTATATTCCAATCTGGCTCAATTTTTTTATATAATTTCATTTTGGTGAAATGGGAGAAGGGAAAGACTTTGTTAAAGTAAAAAAATGCCTATAAAAACCAACCGAAATTGGTCGGTTCAAATCGATTTTTTCTTAATTTGTTTTTGATTTGGTTGGTTTTATAAATAAAAACTGAACTGGATAAAAAATGATCATGAGTCCTAAAAAAAAAGAAACCCTTAATTTTAAGATTGATTGATTGAAAACATATATTTTTCTCATGGAAAGTTACTTATTATATGTTATGGCTAATGTTTTTATTTATTTATTCAATGATAAAGGATATCCTTTAACAACCTTGCATGTCGTCCATTATAAGTAAAATATCTCTTCCGATCATTTTAAAGATATAATCCATGGTATTTTTTTTTAAATAAACCCAACAAAAATACCTTTCAGAGCATTAAACTAAAGAGTTAAAGTTATAAATCATTACTATTTTTTCTAGTATACAACAATTCTGTAAAAGTTTTAGTTTAATTTGCTCTAATTAGTCTCTTGATGTGTTTACTCATTCCAATTAATGAATATCTGATAAAAAAAAATAAAAAACAAATTTAGCATAGATGATCAATTTTAACAAAATATGGTTAAGTCAATGAAGTCACTCACAAAACACTATTTTCTAAAACATTTTTTTTTATTTTACTCTTCAACAACCTATTTATTTATTAATTTATTTTAATTTTTAATATTAAATAATTTTGAAAATTGTATTTCATATACTTGTTTTTCAATTTTTACTAGGCTTATATATTTATTTTTCTTAATTTCAAATTTAAATTTGTTGTAAGTGGGGTTTCATAATTGTTTTTTTTTTTTTTTAGAAATTTATAATGAATTCATGATCTAGTCACAAGTTTAACATGTTAAACCAAGTTAACTCGAGATGATATTTTTGCTATTTGTTCTAATTAATTTTTTTTATTATATCATTCAATATTAAGTTAGTTGGAAACTGAGTGTTATTTTTTTTTTCTATGGGTTTATTTCGATCTTATAACTTGGGATACAAGTTTAGTAGATTTAACCATGTTATCTATGTTTAGTTTTTTATCCTTTTTTATCTGGATTTTTTTTAACTAATCTTCATGTTTATTATTTTCTTAGCAAGGAGTTATTACTATCTCATGATTGCATTACAACTTTCGTAGGTTCATCCAAGTTGACTCAATTTGTTTTTCTATTCTTTTTTTAATTATTTTTTTCAATCTCACCCTCCAATAACTCAATCTTATTTTTTAATTAAATTTATCTTTCAATATTATCTTATCTAGGAATTGAGTTGTGTATTTTTTTTTCAAAAAATATTTTGTAGAGTTATCTCGGTCTCATGACTTTTTTTTCTTTTAGACTTTAATCTTAGTTTTGGATATATTGGAAATAGAGTTTTTTAAATTTTATTTATTTGTTTTTATGAAATTATCTTGTTATCATAACCCAAGTGGTGATATTATTAGGTTAGCCTATATTGACTTGAGTTCTTTTATGCTTTTTTAATTCATTGTTTTTTTTGTATTTTATTAATATCGGATTACTTAGAAATTGAGTTTTATAATTTTTTTCATTTTTTATGGGCTATCCTTATTATCATAAACCAATTTTGGGTTATTCCCCAAATCTACCCAAAAATAAAAAAATAAAAGGGATTGGTGTCGATAGAAAAATCAAGGTGGAAATTTTGGATGTTTCAAGAGCCCGCTCGTACTCTTTTTTGCCCAGAAATGAAGGAAAATGTAGATTCATGGCTAAAATAATTTATTATTGGATAAATGTATTTAAAAATTAAGTCGAAAGGCATAATTATATTTTTATGGGTCAATTTGATTTAATCGTCGGCCAATTTAAAGTATAATTATGTTTAGGGATCAATTGAGAGCCCAATTGAAGGATTTAATTAAGCACAAGGGCTTAATTATACTTTAAATGAGTCAAATTAATTTTATTAAGGGTATAATTGGTGAGAAATTTAGTTTGGAAACCTAATTTGGGTTCAATTGAGAAGATGAGAATTTTCGATGATGAAAGTGTTTGGGTGAAATTGGAAGCCAAAATTGAAAAGGAAAACATCATTCTTCTCGTTGAAAAACTCTTTATGTAACAACCTATTTTTATCAGTCTATTTTATATTAAAAAAACTAAACTTGACAGAGGCGTTGCTGACAACCATGTTGTACCTATGGCGACAACCATGCCTTAAACCCACTCCACACAACCTACCATCCCTGGACATCAGCTCCATGTCCTACACCTTACCTACTTCAACTATAAATAGCATGAGAAAACAAAGCAATGGGGGGAATTTTTTTTTTACATGGGGGACGATCGAAAACTAGGAAATAATACACAAACAAGGGGAAATTTTGACACTGGCAACGAGGACGAATACAGACATAGATATAGACACACGACACACGAGAGCATTTCAATGCAATTACCATACAACTGAAAAGAAACTTTTTGCAGTAGTGTTTACTCTAGAAAAATTCAAGTCATATTTACTTGGTACAAAAGTAGTTTTCACTAACCATGCAGCTCTGAGGTATCTTTTGAAGAAAAAATAGTCCAAACCAAGATTAATTAGGTGGATCTAGCTTTTACAAGAATTTGATCTTGAAATCAAAGACAAAAAAGGTGCTGAAAACTATATGGCTGATCACTTGAGTCGACCAAGGACCAAGGACAAGTTGAAACAATAAGAGAAACATTTCCTGATGAGCAGTTGTATGTGTTACATTCCTCCACAAGACCATGGTATGCTAATTTAGTGAACTATTTAGTCACCAAAGAATTCCCTTTAGGTTTGTCTACATCCCAAAAAAATAAGCTATGAGTTGATGCTAAATATTATTTATGGGATACTCCTCATCTGTGGAAATTTTGTGTGGATCAAGTAATTGGGAGATGTGTACAACAAGATGAATTTCATTCCATGTCATTCTTATTCTTGTGGTGGACATTTTGGAGCAAAAAGAACGCCCCATAAGGTACTTGAAAGTGGTTTTTATTGGCCTTTTATTTTTAAGAATGCATTTTTTTTGCAAATCGTGTGAAAACCATCAAAAAAAGGTAATATCACTCATAAAAATCAAATACTTTTAACAAATATTCTTGTAAGCAAGATTTTTGATGTTCAGGGTATTGATTTTATGGGTCCATTTCCTTCTTCTTTTAGCGCTCTTTATATCCTTCTTGTAGTTGATTATGTGTCTAAATGGATTGAGGCAAAAGCCACATGAACTAATGATGTTAAAGTTTTAGATTTTGTCAGGATTCACATATTTGACAGGTTTGGAATCCCTGAAGCTATCGTTAGTGATTGTGGCACGTATTTTTGCAATCGTTCAATGGAAGCATTGTTACGCAAATATCATGTGACTCATTGGACTTCTACAGCATACCATCCTCAAATGAATGGCCAAGATGAGATTTTAAATAGAGAAATCAAGTCCATTTTAGAGAAGACAGTGCAACTCAACCGGTGAGACTAGAGTTTGCGACTTGGTGATGCACTTTGGGCTTACTGGACTGCTTACAAATCACCAATAGGAATGTCACCTTTTAGGATGATTTATGGGAAAGCATGTCATCTACCAGTGAAACTTGAACATAAAGCTTTTTAGACCATAAAAAACTATAACATGGATTATGATGTTGCTGGGATTGCAAGAAAGTTGCAATTGCAAGAGTTGGAAGAGATTCAAAATAATGCTTATAAGCATGTAAGGATTTACAAAGATAAGACTAAGAGTCTTCATGAACACATAATTACAAGAAAAAAGTTTTATGTCCTTCTCTATCATTCGCGTTTGAAACTTTTTCCTGGTAAGTTGCGTTCTAGTTGGATTGGGCCCTTTGTTGTTTCTAATGTTTTTCCTTATGGTGCTTTTGAAATTACAAGCTTAGAAACAAATAATGTACTTAAGGTCAATGAACATCGCTTGAAAACTTTCTATGAAAGTTGGACGACAGAAATCACTGCTTCTGTGGAGTTAGCTGAACTGATCTATGAACAATGAACATACCACATGTTGAGCCAATGACACAAAACAAAAGCGCTTCCTGGGAGGCAACCCAGCACAAAAAAAAAAGATTTGCTTTCCTTTACCCTTATCTTTTATTTTATTTTTATTTTTGTTTTGCATTTTTTTCATCATTCTCTTATATTGCTTTTCTTTCATTTTTAACATTTGTCATGTTGTGTTTTAAGTGTGGGGGTATTGGAAAAATTTTAGTTTTCTTATTTTGGTTTTCTTTGTTCTTCCGTAAAAAAAAAGAAAAAAAATGTGATTGATCTTTTTAAACTCCCATTGCTTTTTGAGAATATGAGTATTATGTATGAGAATTAAGTGAGATAGATGAATATATAAATTGAATGAATTAGTGTGCATGCAAGTTTTAATGTTTAATTGATTTAGGGACTGATTCTGAAAATATGAAATGTTGACTTTATAGTGTTATACCAATGTAAGCTTTTGAGCCTTCAACATTATATTCTTTGATTGTTCGTTCTTTCAATAATATGTATCTCTAGAACTTGCTTCATATCTTGTTGAGATTACATTCGCATTACATAAATGCATGAAGATGATAAAGGCATTAGGAATTTTAACAGCTTGAGCCAAAAAATCAACCTAAAGCATATTATCTTTAGTGAGCCCCTTTTGATCTTGTTTATCTTTTCTTTTCTTTATCCATGTATAAGCCTTAAACTTTTTATATATTTTCTTTTTTTCCCCTGGCCAAGGATTAGTAGAGCATATAATTATGATATCTCATGGAATTATAGTTGGAAATTATGTGAAAAGAAATAAGTAGTGATGTTTGATGAAAAGATAGGCAAAGTTGCCAAAGGTGAAGAACAAAAAAAGAAAAAAAGAAGAAGAAAAGAAAAAAGAAAAAAGAAAAATGAAAAAAGAAAAGAAGAAAAAAGAAAAGAAAACGAAAAAGAAGAAAAAAGGATAGAAACGAGCTTGAAATCGAAAGTAGCTAAGCATTGGTGCTTAAAGATTGAAAATTGATGTGCTTAAATGGAATATCTTGTTAGAAATATCATTTTCAAGAATGTTCTAATTTCATTGGTTTGAACCATTTTTTTTACTCTCTTTTACCTCACCTTAACCTTAGCCCCATTACAATTGAAAAATAAGACCTTTTGATTCATGCATTGTTTGTAATATTTTAGTAATGAAGATGAGATTGAAAAGCAAGCTTATGGTAGAACATTTTCATTGACTGAATTTGAGAGATTTAAACACATAAGCCCTAAACATATGAGTGTTGGAGTGTATATCAATGAGAGGACCTATCACTTTGGCATGACATAGATTTCTTTTAAATCCCGTAGAGTAATTAAGTTTTGAAGTTTGCATGTAAACAAATTCATGAAGATTTTTGTTATTTATCCTTGTCGATTGTATTCTTATTTATAATGCTTAAACTCTTGGATATTGATGGGAGATTAAGAAATTGGTCATGGTTATTTTTAATTTAATTTTTTTACCTATCTTTTCTCAAGGACGAGCAAGAGCTAAGTGGGGGGTATTTGATGCGACTATATTATTTGATAGTTTCATCCATATTTACCTAGTGTTTTGCATATATTTTTGTGTATAAAATGCCTTTATATTATTTGTTTTATGTTTTGAAGGCATTTTTGGATGAAAGATGCAAAAAGAGGTAATTGGAGTTGATTGAGAGATTTGACCTTTAGTCGGTATTTTGCGCAAAGTGAAAGCTTTAGAGATCGAAATGAAGTGATTCCGGTGACATTCAAAAGATAACATCCATCAATTTATGGAAAGCTAAGGAAAAATAAATAAAATAAGGAAGATCATGGAAATCGCAGCCTTCAAAGTCAAATTTTGCAATCTGCCGCTATCGACCTTTATTCATTCCAACTTTGATATCTCGAGCTACAGAAGTCCAATTGATGCAAACTCAATTGTCGTGGATTCATGACTCAAAGCCCTATAAACTCTCCACATATAAGCTCCAAACAATGTGATATGAATGAGATATCAATTTTATAAGAGACAATTAAATTCTACCAACTTAAGGAAGGACTATTTTGTAAAATAGATACTAGGGTTTCTAAGCATATATAAAGGAGGAGAGGAGCAAGTAAGGTGCGGCCAACACCAAAAAAAAACATAAATCTTCCTCCTTCAAACCCTAAATCATGTTTTCTTGTATTTTTTTATTTAGTTGTTCAATAAACATGCAAAGTTAGACTCTTTTGCTTGGTTGCAAGGACACATAAACCTTCAAATTTCAAGAACTATGAAATCTATTTTTAACTCAATTTTTCAATTTATTTGTATTTTGTCTTATATAAAGGTATTTACATATTTGTTTGTTTTAAAAGAAAATATGCAATGACCCTATTGACCCTAGAGTTTAATGTTCAGTTTTGTTTTATATGAAGGTATTTTTATATTTAGCTATTTAAAAAAAATATGCAATAACTCTTATGCCATAGCGGTAACTGTGCATTTTTATCTTATATATAGGTATTATGATTATTTCAATATGCATAGGAAAATAAAAATAAAAAATATTCTAGATTTAAGGCTAAAAATATAGCAAACAAAAGGGCAAAATATTAATTTTATTATTCCACTAGATCGTATCCCAGACCAAAGATATTGTCTATAATTATATATATTATTCTTTTTACATAACCCAAATGAAAATATATTTTATATCCATTATCCACTATGGAAACAAGATCACGTGTCAGAAATGAAAACGAAGGCATGGAGTCGACAAGAGTAAAGTTGTTGAGTTGCCGAGTCAAAATGTGAATCAGCATGTCATTTTCCATTCCAACCACTGTCATTAACTTGCCTACCATTCAAACAGCCACACTCATATGTGTTGGATGGTCCCTTTTCTGATCGTCGGAAACTTGCCGGTCAACAGTTGTCTAACATTCAACGTGTTAAAATCTGCCGTTCTTTTTCTTCCCAAACAATTCGATTTATGAAAAGCTGGCACGCTCATAATTCAGACTCTCTGCTAAAATCTACCGTTTTATTTTTCTCTCCTTTACTTTGTTTTGCTCGCTACCCGTGATATCAATCACAGCAAATTGGAAAGATTTCTTTTTATTTTTATTATTATTTTTTTATTTTAGGTTTAAATCTTGTTAGGTATTTCTGTTATTTTTGCGATACATTACATGTCGGCTTGCAGGATATTCAATGGGTTCAAGAATTAGTTGTGATACATGAAAGCTGACACGTTTATAATGTCAGCCTCTCTGCTCCGGCATGTCGTGTCGTTAAAATCTACCGTTTTATTTTTCTCTCCTTTACTTTGTTTTGCTCGCTACCCATGATATCAATCACAGCAAATTAGATATTCAGTAAAGATTTCTTTTGTTTTTTTTAGGTTTAAATATTGTTAGATATATCTGTTATCTTTGCGATATATTACATATCGGCTTGTAATATATTTAGTGGATTCAGAGATTAATTGTGATGCGTGCAAGCTGGCTTGGACACCATTGGTATTTTAAAAAAAATTCACAGCGAGCCTTAAATTTCGTTAATTCTTGTTCTTTTAACTGTAATTGTTTTATTTTAACAAGTCACTTCAAATTGGAATTTTTTCTTTTTTTTATCTTTTTTTTATCTTTCAAATTTAATCCCAATTATTTCAAAAAAAATTTTGTTTGTGATGACTTATAATTTTATTTATTTCTTCAAATTTTATTCTTCTTTTTTTTCATGTTTGGCCATCATTTTCCTTACTGCTATTTTGTTTTCAATTCTATTCTTCGAAACTAAAATGGCTGTGAATTGAACTTTTTATTGAAACTTAAATATGAGATTTCTGGGGTTGCGATTTTAAAGATTTGATTATTTTCTTATTATTAAATTGGGATTGTTACACACACATAAAAATATATTAACAAAACTTGTTAAACTCATGGGTCAAACCGACTTGGGATGTATGGGGCAGATTTTGGGTGGGGCAACCATAGACGTGGGTGAATCTTTTTCTATGATGGAAAGCAGAGATGAAAGTGGTGGAGTTGAAATAGGCCTGGTTTTGAAGAAACATGAAATGGAGATGTTTGATTCTCTGTTTGTTCATGGCCTTAAGAACAGCTTCGAATGACCATGAACTAAATAAATTAGAGTTTTGTTAATGTAGTGGTCATGAGTTTAAATCTCAATATTTTCATTCTATTTAATAAAAATCAAGCACAAAGTAATGTGGGTATGTACAAGTTTCAAGTCCAAAAAACTTTCAGTTGAAGAAAATGATAGAGAATAATATAAATTATAATCTAGAGTCTCATTTAACAATCTAAATTTTAAATGAGATAATTTTTTAATATGATATTAGAGTATATTATTCTCTAACAAAAAATAAAAAATAAATCTCAATAGAACCCTCTCCTCTAATTGAATAATGATTTTTTTGTTGTTGGGATGTGGAAAACCAATAACTTTCTCCCCCCTCTCATGTTCTTCACCAATTTATCACTCCTCTCATGAACTTAAACATGAATAAAATAAATTTCTAAACTAAAATGTATAGTTTTCAAGCGAAAAGGAACAAATGGAATTTAAGAATAATCTAAAGGCATATATTCCTAAAACAAACACTGAATGAGAAGTGATTGGTTTAAAAAAAAGAATACAACTTTTTACCCATTTTTTTTTCTCCTCTTATTTTTTACTCTTGGTTAAGAATAAAAATGATTTTTTTTATAAAGTACAGTATCAACCAAATGTCATGATTGTTTTTTTGACACACTGATAACTAAATAAAAAGCACCATAAAATAATTCAATAAGTCCAATACCTAAAAAATGAATTATGAAATGATAAAATAAAAAATATAAACAAAGACATTATTATTTCAATCCATAGTAATTTCACTCGGAAGCCATAATGCAAGTACAATAATTCGGAAGCCTTTATGCAAGCTGCCACACCTTTTAGTTTTCTGCTTACTAGTGTTGTTAACCCTCCATCATTGTAGATAGTATTCTAATAAAAATCATATTAGCTGGATATATATTCGGGTATCATGATTTATTTTCAGTTCATAAAAGATAAGATATTGTTTATACTTAATAAAATAAATAAACACTAGTTATACATCTACTAAAATAAAATAGTTTTTTTCCTGTAGAAATAGTATAATTTTAATTTTTTCTAAATTATTTTTGGGTAGCAGTGGCAAAATTGTAGTTTTCAGGTTTTCTTTTTCAAAAGAAGTTCTTCTTATATTTATTTTTCTTTACAATGGAGTTTTTTATTTTATTTTACACTTGACCTATTTATCTCGTCATTTTTTTTTTCTAATCTTCAATTGTTTTTGTAATATTTATTTAGTTTTTATTTTATTTTTTCCTTACCTTTGTTTTTTTCTCAAATAGTTTTTACACTTTGAATATTTATCATCATTCTACGCTTGCCCTATTTATACCATTCTTTTTTTTCACATCTTTAATATTTTGTTAAAAAAAACATAAAAAAAAGAATTATTGTAAAAAAAACATAAAAAAAAAAGAAGAATTATTGTAAAAAAACTAAGAAAATGATGTTTTACTATATTAATTTCAACATTGTTCCATTCTTTACATTAAAAATTATCTTGAGATCTTGTATGTTTTTATTAAGACATATGATCTTTATGATATTTTATTATATGTAAGCATTGATTTTTTTATTCAAATTATATTTGTTACGTGATGTTAAAAAACACGTTAATAGCACTTATATGTTAATTCTTTTGTGTTAAAAAAAAAAACAATACTTGACATGCGACGAGGCAAGTTGAATAGACATGTTAACACTTTGTTCTTACATCTATTGACAAAGATGGTTCTCAACGTATTTAATTGAATGCATGCATGGGTTTTTTTATTTTAAATTATATTTTTATTAAAAAAAAACACATTTAAAAAACTTGCATTTTTGTTTTTTGCGAGAAACAATTATCCGATCAACAATAATGTGCAGGTCAAATAACTAGTTAATTATTGAAATATAAATATTTTTTTTCTAGCAAATTAAAAATATAGATGTAGATTCAAATATTTAACTTCAACTATCATTTTTTTGTTTTTTTTATTGGTTTTATCTTAGAGGTTAATTCTAGCTGACAAGAACAAATTATTTTTATTATTATAAATATTTCATGGATATATAAATTATTGATATAATAGATAAATATAAACATAAATTACAATAATCTGTTTCAAGTATTATGTAATTAATAATATTAATAACTATTTAAAAAATAAAATTATTTATAAAAAATAAGAAAGAAAGTATTAATTAAAAAATAAATAGATAATTAATCAAAAGACTTTCTTCATTAATAAAAAGTGTTATTATAGTGTCATCGTAAAAACCAACTCATCAACACTAAAATCGACTTTTTGGTAGCCCAAATGTCATCATCCAAGCAATATTTCTATCTTTGAAATTTTTTGAGACATTTTCTCTCCTTTCTTAGCATCCATGGACTAAAACATAAAAAAACCAAATTCAAAATGCTAAAACAATAAGAATCAAACCATAGATAAACTAAAACTTTAAGGTTCATATTGAAGTTTTTTTTGCCAATATATAGATGGTATTTTTTGTTTTTGTTAAATTCGATCCTTCTTATTTTAATTTAAAAAAACATAAATAAAGTTTATTGGACTAAATTATTTTTTAATGCATTAAAAAATTATTTCTCAACACTTTGTATATGCTAAACAATATAAATGAGAAACAATCTCAACATAAGAAACCATACTAATATAACTCTGAAATTGCAATTTAAAAATTTCAATGATTAAAATAAAAAAATTAAAATTGCCAATTTTATAAAATTCATGTTATCTTAAACTTGATTGATTGTCAAGTCCAAGTGCCTTGGATTTGTTTGACTACCAAGTCTAAGTATCTTGGGTCTGACATGTTTATCAAACCTTTGTTAACTTGAGTTTGGATGATTATTAGGCCCAAACATCTTAGACTTGGTTGATAACTAAGTTCAGGTATCTTGGGTCTGGCATCTAACCCATCTTATTTTAAGTTTGGCTTAATATCATGCCCAAATATTTTAGAATTGACCTTAAGCCTGACATGTGAGACAAACTCTTGCTATCGTGGACTTGACCGATGTTTGACCACCAAGTCTAAGTATCTTGGGTCTGACATGTTTATCAAACCTTTGTTAGCTTGAGTTTGGATGATTATTAGGCCCAAACATCTTAGACTCGGTTGATAACTAAGTTCAGGTATCTTAGGTCTGGCATATAACCCATCTTATTTTAAGTTTGGCTTAATATCAAGCCCAAATATTTTAGAATTGGCCTTAAGCCTAACATGTTAGGCAGACTCATGCTATCGTGGACTTGACTGGCTGTCAAGTCCAGGTACCTTAGGTCTAGAATAATTTTCAAACTCATGGTGTTTTGGATATAGCTGATTGTCAAGTTCAGATATATGGGGTTTAACATGTTTATAAGACCCATATTATCTTAGACTTTATTGATTACTAAGTCCATTGGACTTAGTGAAGTAAAAAGTTCAAGTACCTTAGGTTTGACATATTTGTCAAACCCATATTATCTTATATTTGACTGACTATCAAGTACAAGTGCATTGGAAATGGCTAACTGTTAAGTTCATGCATTTTGAGCCTAACATATTTTTTAGATCCACATCATCTTGAACTTGATAAGTATCTTGGGTCTTGCATATTTACAAGACTCACATATCAAAACTAAGGCATAAAGAGCATTCGGCAACATAAATCAAAGTAATTAACAATTTGAGGATATAAGCATGTTGAAAATCAATCACTGGCCAAATAATCTAGCTTTATTAATATTGATTATCTATAAATCAACATGACTTAATCAAAATGAGTTTGATTTGAAAAAACAACTATAGAAATAAAAGTTATAATTAACAATTATTGATGTAAATAAATCTTTGATTATTGATTAATCATGTCATATAGAAATACTAATTCAAAAATTAAGATAAAAACTAGTCTAAAACATGCAGTTAAGACAATGTTCTTACAAAGAACATTGCCTAGAAATTTTTCAGAAAACCCAGGTATTGCCTAAACCTAGAAAATGCATTTCAAGTTTCAAAACTAAGTTTTTTTTTGTTCACACAAACCACATTATCATTGTTACACATGATTGAGCTTGTATGAATAACAACCAACACCAAAGAAACGTATGACTCCCCTAGAAAATCATGGGTTTAATGGGCTATGTTATTCACCTTCTTACAAAAAATAAAATGGATAAAACTCTTTTAAGTAGTTTTACCTATTTCACTATAAAGAAACTAGTTAATATTTTCATGGTTAATCTGTAATTATGATATAATTTCAATCAAACAAGCCATTACCTCGTGCTCCGCTACAAACACTACTAAAAAAATGACCTGTTTGCAACCGGGATTTTGTTTAGCAATGGATTTTTCCGTTGCTAAACAAATTCCAGGAAAAAAAAGGGTTGCAACGGAATTTAAAATTACTTTGCAAAGGATTATTTGCAATTTAAAACCATTTGCAATGGATTATATTTTATTATCCGTTGCAAATTAAAATTACTTTGCAACGGAATTTCCGTTGCAATCCATTTTTTATTTTGCAATGGATAATCCGTTGCAAATGGTTTTAAATTGGCAACGAAATTTCCGTTGCAACCCATATTTTATTTTGCAACGGATAATCCGTTGCAAATGGTTTTAAATTGCAACGGAATTTCCATTGCAACCCATATTTTATTTTGCAATGGATAATCCATTGTAAATGGTTTTAAATTGCAACGGAATTTCCGTTGCAACCCATATTTTATTTTGCGACGGATAATCCGTTGCAAATGGTTTTAAATTGCAACGGAATGTAAATGAAAATTGCTTTTCAAAATTCTTTAAATACTTGCAAGCGCCCATACATACTGTTTTAAAATTTGTAAGTTAAGCGCCATTAATTGTTCTTCTCTCCGAGAAGAAAAACAGGAGGCCATTTCTGAGCTCGGAAAACTTGTTATGAATCGGAGAGAAATCGAGGAAATTTCCATGCCAACGAAGGCTCTGCATGATAGACTATCTCAGCGTCACCATAGACCACAACCATCATCTCTCTCATCCCTTCTGAACCATCCAACTGACCATGGCCATTGCGCACCACCGTCCCTCCACCATCTTCTCCACGCGCGCACCAACCACCTGATGACCATCAATACACAGCGACGGTATCAGCAACAGCTCCATCCTCGAGTGACCATCACTAGTATTAGCGAGAACCATTTAAGTTTCTAGAGAGAACGCCTTTTTTTGTCTTCAAGTTGTCTATAGACAACAGATCTGTTGAAGATGGTGAGGGGGGGTAGTCTAGGTGCTTTATTTTTTATTGTTGTATTTCAAGTGAAAAGCTTCTTTTTCTAATATCTATATAAATGAAAGTTCTTTTTCGTGTGATTTGTGAAAAATTAGCTATGATCCAGAGTTTAATTTTGTGTCATTGCAGAGGGGGGAGAGAGAGAAAAGAAGAAAAAGTTGAAAATTTTAGATTTGCAACAGAATATCCGTTGCTAATTTGCAACTGATATTCCATTGCAATTTGCAACGGATATTCCGTTGCTAATTTGCAAGGGATATTCCGTTGTCAATTTTCAAAGGATATTCCATTGCAAATGAATTTGCAACGGTCAACGGATATTCCATTGCAAATTAGCAACGGATATTCGGTTGCAAATTCATTGCAACGGAATATCCGTTGCAAATGAATTTGCAGTCACCGAATTCCAAAGAAATACTTCCGTTGCAAAATCCGTTGCTAATTAATATTAGCAACGGATGTCTTTGTTGTTTGCAACGAATGAGTCCGTTGCAAACAACCCATTTTTATTGTAGTGAGAGATAAAAAAAAATATTTTGTTTTAATATATGTAATCTTTATTTGTATTTTGGTTTTTATTTTTTTATTTTTTGGTTTAGTTTTAATCCTTTTATTTTTTCAGTCTTTCTGGGATAGTTCTTAATTTTTTATTTATATTTATGTATCTATACTCTTAGTTTAGACTTTTAATTTTTATTTTTATTTTTATTTTTATTAAATATATCTTGCGTTAAAAAATAGAGCAAGTTTATCTTGTTGGTGTGAAATGACAGTAATACTCTCTATTATGCATGTATAGTTAATCTTATGTTGTTAGTGATTTGTTAGCATTGTGTTTTTTTACATTTTTTTTGTCTATGTGTGACTTGATATATTTTTAGTTTGAGTGATTTTCATTTAAAAAGAAATTATTTTATTTATTTTTTAAGATTTATTCTTCATATTATTATATTTAAAGTACTTAAGAACACTGAGATTAAATTAATTTGAGATTTAAGAAAAAAAATTAGTTCATATATATATATATATATTCAGGTGTAAATATTAAATAAATATCAAAATATATAATTAGCCTCGTATATATTTAAGAAAAACAACCTTAAAAATAATCATTATCATTATTTTAAATGTATTATCCATAATAAAATGAATATATAAAAAACTAAATAATTAAAAAAAAAAATAGATTAAATATTTTACTCAGATATACAATATTGTAAAAACAATTTACATAGGATGCAATGAAGATGTCGTGTCTTTCCTTGGTCAACAAGTTCTCTCATTGAAACGAAGTCGTTTCATTCTGATTTTCTTAATGTTCCGGCCGAACAGCACGGAATTAATATCTATGCGTTGTTAACATTCAACACTCATATACGGTGGATGGACCCTTTTCTGACCGACGGATACAAAATACAGATATTCACCGGTCTCCAGTTGTCTAACATTCAAAGCGTTAAAATTTACCGTTCTGTAGAATCACAATCAGTTCAATTTATGAAAAGCTGGCACGCTTCATTTCATATGTATTGGCAGTATGTTTAAAAAAAAAATTAAATTAAAGTTTTTTATTTTTATTTTAAATTATTTCTTTTATATTTTTAGAATATTTTCATATGATTATATAAAAAAAATGATTCTAAAAAAAATATTTTAATATATTTTTAAATAAAATTCAATTTAAAAGAAAATATCAGGCTCTCTGCATTTGGTGGCGTGCATGGCGTTTCTTTTCTATTTAGATGACCATGGATGTTTTACTGTATCTTGCAAGAAGCCTTTTATTATTTTTACTTAGTTACTTTCTTTAAATAAAAAAGATCAGGTGTGTTGGATAACAAGGCCATGTTCACTTTTTACAACTTGTTAATCAAATAGAAAAATAATAAAACAAATTATCAAGCTGAATTGATACAAAAAACTTATTGGTGAAATATATTATACGTTTTAAATGGGCAAGAAGGTTATATATATGTAGCCTCTCAAAACTCCATAACATGTGCACAAAGCTACTTCCTTCTTTCTTTCTCAATTATTTTCTATCAAAGCCAATGACTACTATAATCGAGGTCTGCCATGTTCCTCCCTTCTCAAACTCATTCAGGTCTACTCCCACCGAGCTCTCTCTTCCTCTCAATTTTTCTGACATTTTCAACCTCAAATTCCCTCCGGTTCAAAGCATTTTCTTCTATAAACTCGGAGAGTCAACAACTACGTTTTTTAAGACGGTGATCCTTCCCAGAATCAAACACTCACTTTCTATCACTCTCTTCCATTTCCTTCCTCTTGCTGGCCACCTTAGCTGGCCGCAAAATTCGGCGAAACCCATCGTCATTTACAATACTGCAAATGATGGTGTTTTGCTAACAGTGGCCTTGTCCGATGAAGACTTTGACTATCTCTACAGTGATATACGCTATGCTTCTGAGTCACATCCGTATTTGGCACCTTTGTCTGTATCTGACACTAAAGCATCCATGCTTTCTTTCCAAATCACTTTGTTTCCAGACAAAGGTTTTACCATCGGTTACACCCTTAACCATGCTGTTCTTGATGGTAGAAGCATATCTTTGTTTATGAATTCATGGGCTTGCATATGCAGAAATTTAGATGCAAATGTGAAAATAAGCCATAGTTCGTTACCAGAAGAGCTTAATCCATGTTTTGAACGAACAGTCATTCAGGGTTCAGAAGGGCTTGAAATGAAATATTTAAACTACTGGCTAGGACTAAAACTGCCAGGTTCAGATGCCAACCCCAGAAGTTTGAAGCCAATACCATTTCCAGTTCCAGCTGATGTAGTACGAGCGACGTTCCAGTTTTCTCGTGAAGACATAAAGAAGCTAGGTGAGAGGATACAGTCTAAATTAGAGAAAGGAAATCAAACAAAACCTTTCTCAACTTTTGTGCTTGCATATGCATACACATTGGTTTGCATGGTTAAAGCAAAAGGCCTGGAAAATAATAATAAGGTTAAATTTGGGCTTACAACAGATAGTAGAACCCGTTTAAATCCTCCATTATCTAGGAATTATATCGGTAATTGTGTTACTTCTTGTGATGTACTTGTTGAAGTGGAACATCTCCTGAGAGAAAATGGGGTTGTTTACGTCGCCAAGAGGCTTAATGAGATGATCAAAGGATTAGAAAATGGAGTCCTAGAGATAGCCAAGGAGAAGGTCCCATTTATGGATGTGGAACCAGGAGTTCGAGTGATTCTAGTTGCAGGGTCAAACCGATTTGGGAAGTATGGGGCAGATTTTGGGTGGGGCAAGCCTATGAATGTAGAGATTACCACCATAGACGTGGGTGAATCTTTTTCTATGATGGAAAGCAGAGATGAAAGTGGTGGGGTTGAAATAGGCTTGGTTTTGAAGAAACATGAAATGGAGATGTTTGATTCTCTGTTTGTTCATGGCCTTAAGATGATAAGAAGCAGCTTATAATGTCATCAATCAGTAAACATTAAACTAAATGAATTTGAGGAGGTGATCGATAGATGTGCTGGTTCGGGCCTGATAGTACCTGCGTGCAATTAATGTAATAGTGGTATATTTTTCTGTTTTTTTGTTGCTAAGCGTTCTCTTGTTCTGAATCTTATTATTAATAAAAAATATATTTATCTATGTTCTTATTTTTGTTTCTATGGATGAAAAACGTTGTGATAGTACTTGCGTACAACATCCATGACAGTGATATATTCTCCATTATTTCTATCTTATTTAAAGAGTTTCTCGATGATTAGTCATTCATAACGATAATAAGAAGAAAAAACAATAAAGTAATATATAACTTTTTAAAATAAACAACGCCACTAATAATGTCTCAATCTCAAGATATATACATAAAAAGTTATTTAATATTTAGGATAGTGGTTAATCAACATATTGGACTTTTTCTTATTGATCTAAAAAGCTCCAAGCTTACATTGAAAGTTTTGAGCAACAACAAAAGTAGTCCTAAAAGGAGGGCTAAAAGCCCTCCAATGATAAAGTTGGTATTTTTATAGGAAAAATATTAAATAACTTTTAAAAACTTAAATTCAATAAACAAAGATACTAAAAAACAACACGATTAACAATTTTGTAACAGAAAATCCATTACATATGAGTTTGTTTTAAATCTATAATGGATAATCTATTGCAGATGTGTTTGCTTTAAATCTGCAACGGAAAATCCATTACAAATGTATTTGTTTTAAAACTTATGGTCTTTATAAACAAATATCATCTTCGTTAATAATTCATTATTGTTTCTCTCTTTCCTCTCTTCCTTTCTTGTTGTTTTTCAAGTTAAGAAAAAAATACACCATGGTTGAATACATATTGTATATTCGCATTCATTGCATGTACTTTTTTTTCTTCATTTAATTATCTTTTGCTCCATCTATTCCTTTTAATTATTTTGTTGCATGTTATCTTTGACTTGGTTGACTGTCAAGTCTAAATATCTTGGGTGACATGCTTATCAGACCCATGTTATCTTAGACTTGGTTAATGGCCAGTGCCTTGGACTTGTTTGACTACCAAGTCTAAGTACCTTGGGTATAACGTTACAATGTGTGTGGTTGAATGCCAAATCTAGGTACCTGGGTCTAGCACATTTGTCAAACCCACAGTATCTTAGATGAGGTTGACTGTCAAGTTCAGGTATTTAGGGTTTGACATGTTTGTCAGACCCATATTATCTTGGACTTGATTGATTACCAAGTTCAGGTGAATTAGACCTAATTGACTACCAGGTTCAGGTACCTTAGATCTCATTTGTTTGTCAAACTCATATTATTTTAGATTTGACTAATTACCAAGTCCAAATGTATTGGAAATGGCTAACTGTCAAGTCTAAATACTTTGGGCCTAACATGATTTTCATATTCATGTCATCTTGAGCATGTTCGGTTATGAAGTTCAAGTATCTTGGGTCTTGCATATTTGCAATATTAATTTTATTTTAAAAAAAGATACTTATAAAAATATTAACAAAAAGTAAAGTAGTTAGAGGGTTATTATGTTGTTTTTTCTTCTTTTATTTCTTGTAGATGGGAGAGATGTTTTTGGAGAGTAGCCATTTTGGCCTTTTGTCTTCCTTTTTTTTTATTTTTTTAATAAAAAGCTCTTTAAATTAATGGGTTTTTGTGTTGTTTTGCAAGAAAGGGAAAAGGGAGAAAGTATAAAATTTTGGAGGTTTCTTTTTATTTCATTCTCTCTTATTAAATATCTTAAATAAATGGTAGAAAACTTGTGAAATAAAAACTTGATAGCACTAACATATTTATCTGCCCTTATAACAAACGGGTACAACAATACCTCTCAACCAATCTGTTGTGTTGTCTAAGATTTATGTCATCCTATCTTCTATTCTATGATAAAGATATTCCACTTTAAGAGTCTCTCACCTTAGCAAATCATCATAATAATTAAGTGTTAGTTTAACATTGTATGAGCAATGTTCCTAATAAAATTTGAATTCAATTTTTTATTTTATTGTTCAACGCCATATAGAATTCTGAGTTTGTTCCTATGTTTGGAAATGAAATTATAAACAATTCATCGTGTGAATCTACATTTTCATCAGACTTAATTGCCATCATGGTTATCATGTGCAGTTGGTTGTTAGAAGAATAAGATTGTAATTAAATGTTTTTTTATCTATTTAAACCAAGTGATAGTTGCATCCTATAATTGAATGGTTAATTCTTGACTCGCTAGAAATCTTGTTGTTGTGCTCAACACAACAATTCAAATGTACCAAACTAATTCTAAATGTCAATTCCATTAACACTCGATTGCTACAAAAACAATATTGTTATTTGTCATAACCCAATTTTGGATTATTCCCCAAAACCTATCTGAAATAAAACAAGAATAACAAAAATAAAATAGGAGGGGTTGTTGTCGGCAGAAAAATCAAGGTGGAATTTTTGGATGTTTTTGAGAGCTCCGTCGTACCTTTTTTTTTCCTAGATATGAAGGAAAATCCAGATTCAAGGCTAAATAATTTATTACTGGATAAATTTGCTTAAAAATTAAGTCAGAAGGCATAATTATATTTTATAGATCAATTCAATTTAATTGTCGGCCAATTCAAAGTGTAATTATGTTTATGGATCTATTGAGAGCCTAGTTGAAGGATTTAATTAAGCTCAAGATCTTGATTATACTTTAAATAGGTCAAATTAATTTTATTAAGGGCTTAATTCATGAGAAATTAAGTTTGGAAGCCTAATCTGGGTTAAATTGAGATTATTGGAATTTTTGGTGACGAAACTTTTTGGGTGAAATCCGAAACCAAAATTAAAGATAAAAACATCGTTTTTCCTGGTTTTTCCCATAAAAAAACACTTTTTTTCATCATTTATTTATTTCAAATTTTCAAAAAAAAAAAGAATTGTCGAGACCATCACCGGAGCCATGCTGCACCCATGTCTGCCACCCACTTCCACTCCTACTCCACACAAGACACCATCCCCTAAACAACACCCTTGTAAGTCTATAAAAGGGGACAAATTTACATAACACGGGAGGGAAAAAGATATATAAAAATGGGAGGAACAAACATTTGACTTGGGGACAGTCACAGGGAGGAAAATACACAAATGAGAGGGGATATCATCGTTGTTAATGCATTGATGAACACAATGGGAATATGCAGGGGCAACAAGCATATGGATGACGAAAAAATTATGAAAATTGCAGAGACAAACTTGCACTGACAACCACCCTTTTGTCTCCCTCATCTTCTTCTCCATCACCGGCAGCACCCTCCCTCTCACTATCCATTTTCTCTATCTCTCCTCCCAGCAGTCATCCTCCTATCTTACTCTTTCTCTCTCTCTCCTTGTAGCAGTCAGCCTTCTCTCTCTCTCTAAACTAGTGGCAGTGTCGGCCACCTCCTCCCTCTCTCTCCTCCTATAGCAACTCCAGCAAGCTCTCGTTGACCACCACCTGGTCTTCTCCTTAGCTCCGTCACCATCCACCACTCAGCTTTCTTCTCCAGCTCTGATGATGAAAGGCAACAGCAGCAGGGGCGAACGGCAGCCACAGACCCGACACTTCAAGAGCTCCTCTCGTCCATCATAAGCTGCCATTTTTTACACCACCATGACAGGGAGAACCATCTCGATCTCTCTTACCTAGACGCAGTGGCAGGTGAGCCTCTCGTGGTGGTCGGCCGACCACCATTTTATTGTTCACATGCATGAATTAATTCAAGCAACGTGAATTGCGGTGGGGTGTGCTACTCTCGGCCCAGCCTAGTTGGTTTGGCTGGGTCTAGCCCAACCCAAATTTTTTTATTTTTTATTTTTTAAAACAAAAATACAAAAAAATACATTTAAAATAATAAAAAAAAATATTGTTTTCATGCATATGACCAGATTTCAAGGTTTCCCAAGCATTTTTTCTTAAAAAAATATATGTTGCATCTTTCTCATATTTTGAACAAAAATTAGATATTGTAATTAGTTTATGATTATCCGTTGGAATTTGGTCAAAATATCAAAATAATTTAACAATTATTTTGTTTTAGCTATCGCAATGTAAAATTATATTGTACAGTATACTCGCAAATAGTTTAAAAAAATGTTTTTAAAATGTAAATTTTTTTTGTTAGTTTTTCAAATTTAACGAGGTAGAGATTCTCACACGAAGAGAGATCTACATTAAACATTATAAAAGACAATGAAAAACCAAAATTAGGAAACACAATCAAACAACAATGCAGCTTGCTTTAGGTAGGGTACATTGGGGGTGATGTGTCTTCCCTTTGCACAACAAGTCCCCTTAAGAATCTCACAGACCAATAGATTCCTAATGACCTTAATACTAGGTAGGGACTCCTAATAGTTATAGTCATAATTTTGTGACTATAAAACATGACTCCCATTTCACCGCGCAGCGTAGTCTCCCTAATTTGGGGATGGCGAGGCGCGGGGCACGAAAAAATCATCGTCGTGACATTACTCATGCATTTATTTCTAATTTTTTCTCTAAATGTTTGTTAAACAACTCTTAACCTTTAACCTTTTTTGATTTTTTTATTTCTAAGTTTTATAGTTAAATTGTTTTTAAATAAACTCATATTTGCTAAATTAATACATGTTCTTTTAAACTATCATTTTGTTGACTTTCAAACCCCCACAAAAACACAAATAATGTAGAACAAAAGGAGATTTGATGCTAAGAAAAAGAGATAAAGAAGAATAAATTGTTATAAATCATTGAATATAATATGTAATGATATCAAAATTAAGCCCAATAAAGAAACTCAAATAACATAGGGGTTAGGTTGTCCTTCATTATCATATATAAAATAAATATGTGAATTATGTATTGAGTTAAATGTCCCCATTAACTCTCTCGAGGTTTGAATAACTTGACCCATTCAAAGGATATTTTAGGTAGCTTCAATAACGCTCCAAAAGATAAAGACTGAGTTGTAATGACGTCTTTCTGATAATCCAAGTATTGTATGAGTCTAATTGTCTAACTCATATATTGAGATTCGTTGAACTTTACTATCCTTGATAAAAAAAACTCATATATCCAAAATAGTATTAATATATTTTTTTTGTGCTAATGATAAGAATAATGGAGTAAGGATATCAAAAGTTGTGTTTTATGTCAAGGAAAGGCATGTCTTTCCTTGTCTATTTAATAATAAGGTTCTTCATGTCAAAAGTAGAGCTAATGTTAAAATTTAATGACATAACTATTTGATTCAATTAGTTGCACTATTTTGAATGGTCTAGCACTACTCACTTGAAATTTATTATTAGTTTCTAAAAGACATTGTTCAAGTTTGATTTAAATCATGAATAATCTTAAATATTAAGTGCATCATAATATTAATGTAAATTAACTCAAAATCTGTATTGTTCAATACTTGCTTGAATTTTTTGATGATCTCAGCACACAAATTATAAATTTTACATGCAAAAACTCAATTAAATTAAACTTTTTGAGTAAGAAAACATAGAAAGAAGATTTACAGGTTTTCTAGGCTTTCTAGGTTTGTAACTATAAACGCTATATGGTTGAGGGTGTTGAGTAGAACAAACATTATTTGAAATCTTGTTAGATATAAATTGAGCATAACTTAGTAAATTATGATTATCTTAATCTTCCTCATCATGTGTTGAGGGTAAGGGATCAAAGGGCCTAATATGTTTCTCTAGACCTATGACTTGCTAGATATTAAACATTAAAGGCTAAGGAGTATGTTGTTCTTAACATATGACATGTTGGATGTTAAGCATGATAGCTGGGGAATCAAGTAGTTTGAGAGGACTAATATCATAAGACTTTTTTAATACCATAATTAGCTCTTCAAGCGATTCTACTTAAAGAAGTTCTTAAAACTTTTTCCTCTACTACTAAAGCAAGATTATTATATTATTTATTAATCTCCTTTTCAAACATATTTAGGCTCATAGTGCTAAGTTCCCTTTCTTGCAGATCATCTTTATTTGGTTTGCTAAAGTCATCAAGATTAGTTCATTAATGATTATTTTTCCCTTATCTTCTTTATAAATTTAGGCACTATTAGAATTATGTATGTTAGATGGAGCACCTAAAAAAGAATCATTATTTATAAATTCATATCTAAAAGGGTTCTTATAGGGGTCTTGATGTTTCGTCCATTAAGTATTTATAAGCAACTCATAATCCTACACTATAGTATAGGTTGGGTTAATGGTGAAAACATATATAAGCGCTATATTTTCCCCCCCTAAAATCATCATTCAAACCTACATAAAGTCATGTATTGTTTTTATGGCACTTGTTATCATGTAATTATTAAGGTGTGTTATATATTTATTATTACACTTTTCTATTTCTTAAGATTATTTCATTGGTCTAAAAAAATTTATCTATAAGATTTAGGTAGGTACTTCACTTATAATTTGTGTTTTGTTTTATTTCAAGCAGTGATAGAAGGTTTATCTCTTCTCTCTATGCAATCCTTAAGATCTATCCAATAAAGTCAAGTTTTACCAATAAGTTTTAACTTGGTAAGTCTAGCTCCTATAACTGGACAATTTATGTTACTCATAGAAGTGACTCGTGTCTTAAATCTCTATTAAAACTCTAAGGGTCATGATGACCATCAAAAGTGGAGGTCTCTATTTTGTTAGGGCTCATGATTCATTCACCAAAGTCATCATTTCTAGAGTAAACTAAATGATAGTCATATTTAGCGTACACTTCATGAGAGCATGACGTTATGACAACCCTTCTTGGTTAGATAGGGATTCTTCACCTAGTATTATGGCAACTAAGAACCTTAACTAGTTATTTGAGATTCTAGGCAAGGGATTGATTGTGTAAAGGAAAGATATTAAGACTCTAGTACGTCTTACTTGAGGTAAACTGAATTATTTTTCTTTATTTGTGGTTCTTATGGTCTGATGGTGTTTTTAATTCTATCAACCTTTCTATGGCAAGTTTATTATGATAAACAGAATCTAGCTTTCTAGATAAGAACTTGGTTTAAAAGATCCTGACTTAATAAGATATTAGGATAAAGCAAGTTCATTCACACCTTTTATACCATGAAGGAGCTACGGTTAGAAATCCAAGAATATTTGGTGACAATTGAAATTTCACTTTTCGTTTTAGTAATTCAAATGTCCATGACTCTTACATCATGACTAGCATATTGAAACATCTTTATGGTATTGTTTTTACTTCAAGTATTAATGAGTTGGTGTTGGTTGGTCTTTAAGGATTGCAGCCTTCTTTTTCATTGACTAATCAATTTGAGAAACTAGTAGATTATCATAGTTGATATGTGATTATGATATAATTTCATTCAAATGAGTTTCTTATTCTCAAAGAAGAAAATAGTATTATTTAAATCCTAAAAAAACACCTCTAGATGGTGTCAACCTACCAAAATCTTCTACCTTAAATCTTGAGCGAATAAAGTCCAAATCCCAATCCAAATATATTGTTTTAAAGTGTAGTTAAGCCAAACCCAGCTCGATCGATGAAAGTTAACCATATGCATCCCTTGAGCTACTTCATTTTGAATGTAAGCAATAATAACATGCATTGAGAAAGGAGTGTGAAATTAAACCCAAAAAAGAACAATGCAAAGTGGTGAACATTTCTTCTCCTCGATCTCTTATATCAAATATTTATGTGGAAAAAAATCCAAGCCCAATGTCATAATCTCTCCATGGAGAAAGAGCCCAACTTTATAGGCTTCTCTTGGAGAAAGGGCCCAACATCTTGGGCCCTTCCTAGAAGAAGAGCTTAAATTAAATAAACCCGGTACCATATGGACGAGTTTAGGAATGATGATATGTCAACTGCTTGTTATAAAAAAAAGAAATTGAAATATTCCTCTTGGTCAGTGCCAACGGGGTGTTAAGAGGAGCTTACCAACAATAAAATATTGATTAAATATATGATGATGATGATGATGATGATGATGATGATGATGATGATGATAATAATAATAATAATAATAATAATAATAATAATAATAATAATAAATGGTATCTAAGAGGTATGAGGAAATGTGAAAGGCTACCTGATAATCAAGAAAAATAAAATAAATAAAAGACTTGGTGAAATGGTAGTAAGTGTCCCTTCCGGTGCACATGATTATCGGGGTGGATTGACTTTAAGGGTAACCAACACCGACAATGACATGTACACTAACTTATTGTTGTGGAAATAATTAATCTCAAACATGAAGCAAAGCTGACTTCAGATCGAAAAAGATGGAGGGTGTCACTGCTTCGACTTCGAGGAAAGAAAGGGACAACTTCGAGGAAGTCATTCTCAATTTCGATGCATTTAATATGAAGATAGATAATGTTAGGGGGGAAAATTACAATAAGCATGTCTTCAAATAGCTTTATATATATATATATGTCAGCTAAAATTAAGTTTTTCTATACGATTTTTAAAAGTATATCTTTTTTTAAATACTAACTTCACTTCACGGTTTAACTCTCGAAGTAAAGAAAGAAAACACAATGGTATATATGCCCTCGTGAAAATATATAAGTGTAATATTAAGAGACACAAAAGAAAGTCTTTTTTTCATGGCTAGCATAATTATTATTTTTCTATGTCCTCTTCCATAAGTCTTCAAGAATCATATGTTATGTAATAACAAAGAGCTTGTGATTTGCACAATAGATCTCGAGTTTGAGCCAAGACGTGTACTCCTTGTAGAGTCTAGAATAATTGGGATTTTACTCGTTCACCTAGACATACAAAATATGTTTTTTATGAGATAAGATTTCCTCGTAACCAAAAAAAATTCATTAGAGCTAAAAGGTTTTATTTAAAAAAAAAGTTAAAACAATTCACCAGCAATTTTAATATATATATCCCTCTTAATTAATTAATAAATTATCAAGGTAAAAATAATATCCCTGAATCAATTTCTCCTTCATGTGCTCCATTTTTTTTGGTTAAGTTCCTTCAACGTATGACCCTTTTGATTCCTTGATCTTCATGTGCTCAATTTTATTGATTGATCGATCTTCCTTGATCCCTAATTTGTCTCTTGACTTGATCTGTTTCCGGAACAAAGATTGCCTTAGTAAATATTTTGGGAGAGTAACCGATATTGCCCACACCATTGTCGAACTATTAAAATAAAAAAATAAATCCAGTTCAAACACGTATTAATACACGGCATAGCAGGAAGGAAAATAAGAAAGAAAATTCTTGATCCTTATCAAATATTTTAGCCTGTTGGCTATTCCCTTCCTTTTCTCCAACGCGTTATCAATTATACAATGTCAACCTATGTACACAACTGTCCATAGACTCTTCGATTTTGCCCTTTGGTTTGCCCTGTATATATATATGTTTGTGTGTGTGTGCGTGTTAACCTCTCATAAATCAACCATCTTTATCACTCTTCCCTCTCAAAAACATTTGCATCCTCCAAATCACCATCCATTTACTTCTTAAATTCCTGAAACCCCTTGTTTTTTACTTGTTCAAACCTAATTTCTCTCAAAAGTTTCGGCCCGTTTGACAGTCTCCAGAAACTAGCTTTAAATTAATATTTCGAGCTCTTGATTCTTGAATCTCTGTGTTTCTGATCTTGTTTTAACCTTCTTTCTTGATGGGAAACTACGTATCTTGCACTCTATCAAACCCACAAGTGTTCAAGAACTCGTCGAGATCAACAAAAGTAATCCTCCCATCAGGAGAGATCAAGAAAATCCAGCAACCCACGAAAGCAGCGGAGCTGATGCTGGAAGCACCGAACTTCTTCATCGTCAACGCCAAGTCTCTCAAGATTGGCAGAAGGTTCTGTCCTCTAAATGCAGATGATGAGCTTGGCAAGGCCAACGTGTATGCCATGTTCCCGATGCATAAAAAGAACTATGTGGTCACTGCTGGTGACATGGGTACTTTATTTGTCACTGCCAACTCGGTTTTGAAAAGGGCTTCTAAAGGGAACATTATTAGGGTCTTGCCGGAATACACGACGGAGATTTCACAGAATATCGAAAGAAACGATGTTGAAGCAGCGCCAAGGTTGAGTTTGGAGGAGATTGAAGAGCTTTCTTCTCCTTACTTCATCCATAGGATGTCAATATCAAGGTCAAAGAAGCCATTGTTGGAGACCATAGAGGAAGAGACAGTTTGCTCAAAGTGATGTGCAGTTTTTCTCTTACTTATTTTCTTTTTGAGGCCGAAGGCTTTTAAATTTGGTGGATTCGTAGGATTTGAGGGTGTGTTTTCGTTTTTTCTTTCGGAAAACAATGTGCTGTCAAAATCCTAGCAAGGGAAACGATAGGAAAAGCAAAGACTTTATCTATTGTTCATCCATAATATAGAAGAAGAAATTTAGATTGTGGATATTAATTTGTTGGTTTTTATTATATTCATTAATTATATGAGCAATCAATTTTAGTTTCACAAGTTTACAAGCAAGGCATATTTGTTAAAAATCTACGCGGCTTGATTGAAGATGAAGCTTAAAAGTTACTCTTTTTTCTAAATAAAAAATAAAAAAATTGAAGCTTCAAGCTAAAGCTGAGTGTGACATTAAAGTTTGTTTTTTTTTCTCCCTTACTTTAATTCATTACTCGTCCATGTTTTTAAGGGAAGAATATTCATACACTAGTCAACTCCATTCACAATTTAGGATGTGTTTTACATTGTATTTTAAAAGTGTTTTGAAAATTTTGAATTTTTTTATTTTAAATTAAAATAATTTGGAATTTTTATATCATTTTCATGTATTAATGTCAAAAATAATTTCAACTACACTCTCAAACATACACTAATCAAAAACCTTATACTTTGCTATTTTAGAAACACATAATATTTTATGAACATTTCAGAAGGATAGCATACAATGCACTAGTCAACTCCATTACCAATTAACCAACAACCTTACATGCTTAGAAACACAATATTTTGTGAGCATCTCAAAAGGATAGCATTTAATAATAATGTATTCAATCATCTAATAATTGATCCAGTAATAAGAATTTGGAACTAAGAAGTTTGCTCTCCCTTGTGATTTTATGTTCGAGTTTTGTGGTCATTAATATGATTAGTCACTAGAGACTTGCATGATTGTTAACTTCAGGGTCTATGAAATTAGTTAAGGTATGAGCAAGCTGACCCAAACACCCATATTAATAAAAATATAAAATAAAGATAATGTATTTTATTTTTTTCATTTTTTGTTTTATATTAATTAGTGATTTGTAAAGAAGATTGATTTTTTTAGATTATTTTCATTTATGAGTGGGGACATATCCCATGCAAGAGGGATTTTTTAAGATTTGTAGAGGGGGAAAAAATTCAGAATAATAGTGGCTCTTTAAATTTAAATAAGAATCTTTAAATTTAAATAAAATTGTCAAAAAACGGTTAATAGTAATGTTAATCACTATTAACATGCACTTCTAAGAGTTAAATTATTCATTAAAAATTATTTTTTATGAAAATAATGATATTATAGATCACTTGTATTTATAGAAAGTAAATCGTTTATACTATAGAGTGGTTTTCAACATGTTCCTAAAGGTTAATTGATATAATTGTTGGAAGGTTTCACGTACGATTGATTTATTTCCATAATAGAGTCAATTCTAATTAATAATTCAAAATCGATGATTATAGAAATCAAATCATTAATTCCATTTACGACAATTAATGTATTTGTCTCAATTATTCAAATCATGCATGTGCTAATAAAAATAATATATTTAATAGCACTTTCTGGTTGTAAAATTTGTTCTATTGGAGCCAATAATTAATTGCCATCCATATGCATCGTTAATTTACTATGGCATGGACAAACAGTTGTATTGAAAAATAATATTTTTTAATATTAATATAAAAAAATACTTAAACATATCGATTTAATGTTTTTTGAAATAAAAAAAAAATCATTTCAAAAGGAAAAGCAAAAGCTATCCATGACTGGATGAAGTTTTGGTGAAACTAAAAATGGAGGTCCAAACTGATTGATGTTAAGAATCAACGGATGAGATATGGTCAAAGCTGAATCGTCACTCAAATCAAGAGCTAGTTGATGTCAAGGAACTATTTTATTTAAAAGTTTAAATTGTTAGATGAGATCCCAAGATATAATTTATATTATTCTTCAACACCCCTTTAAATTAAAATTTTTGAGTTTGAAATTTGCACACGAGCCTATACTATATTATGTTTAATTTTAATTAAATAGAATGAGGGTAGTGATCGTTAGGTCAATAAAGTTTTGATATCTTGTTAATAAATCATCTCATCTAAAAATTTAAGCTGTTAAATTAACTTAAAATATTAATTTTATTATTCTCTGACGAATATCATTTCTCCCATGCATGTGGAGTCTCTGAGAAATCCAAGCATCTCAAGTACAGATAGAGAGGTATGAAATTTATGATCAAATCACACCCCTTCGTAGAGATTGTAAAATTCTGGGGACTTGTAAATTTTTGCGATGATAAGATCATTCACTATTTCTTGAAATTAGATCTATCCCAACCAGATCAAATTATAGGAATAGTGTTAGTTAGCAAATTTGTGTCTTGGCTCAATGGTTAACTCGTGGCAGTGTTGACCCACAGGTTAGAACATTATCGTTTATGATACAGAAGACAAGCTTCAAATATTATTTTATGTGTTTAGCTAAGAAATTCATGTCTTAGCTTGATGGCCCAAGCGTGTCGGAAATGACTCTGGGCCGGGGTTTTGAGCCTTCGGAATAAATAAAAAACATTCAACTATCAAACAGATGAACATGTCGTGCCTCCTCTTATTAAAAGAAAAAAATAATAATACCAGCACAGGATTTTTGTTAACCTAACAATTTTTTATTATTATTAATATGATGTCGGGACAGTTTATATATATCTCAATTAATATTACAGGTCTTGAAATTAATAACCATATAAATTTTTTAATAATCATCATATTAACCATTAAAAGATTTAAATATGAGATCAAGGAGAAATAAATCTCTTTATATGGTTGTAATAACTTATTTGATTGGTTTCATTGGGTTGTGTATGAAGTTTTTGATTTTTGATTTTTAATTTTTTTAATTTTAAGTTGCTTTTTTTCCTTGAACTTATCCGATGAATAAAATTATGTTGCTTTTTTTTTTCTTTGAGCTTATCCGATGAATAAAATTGTCCTGGGATAATTTTTATATGAATTAATTTAAAATGTAACATAAGCAAATATTCAGATTTTTTAAATTTAAATTGTTGTACTGGAATGTATAACAATGCTGAATTTTTTTTTAATAACTTAAATATTATTTCGTTACATTAAAAAAATAATCTAACTATTACTATTTTTTTAATAACTAAATGCAGCCATACGTCTAATTAGTAGTTTTTTTTCCTCATAAATAATAAGTTTAAGGATGTTTTATATTAAAGCCATAAATTGAAGGAAACTTGTCTTGCAAGTGTCCGTCAAAAAGCGTGAGGTATTTAAAAGGACGTTATCAGTGTAGACTTTCCAAGTCGATAACTTCACGAAGAAGGAGAGAGTTGCGCTTATTAGATCAACGACAACACAAATGGAACTTCCATCTCCAATAAATGATTCTCAAGCGGAAGAGGTCTGAACTCTACACTTTCTCCCTCTTTTCTTCTGCAGTTTTGTGGGTTATTGTCCTTCATCGCTGTTTATAAACAAGTTGTTGTTTTTGTAGCGTTTCTTAGATGTGGTTTTTTCATCTTTACACCGTTGTAATCTTCAAACTTTATGGGTTGAAAACTCAATAGAGTCTTCTTGAATCAGATAAAACCCAAAACAGAGAGTGACCTGTTTGTTGCTGAATATGTATAAAAATATTGAATTTTATATTTTTCTAAGTTCAAGACGCATGTTTTGTCGCGTCTTGAATGCTACGAATTAAGGGTTTTATTTATTTATTTATTTATTTATTTATTCTACTGGGTTATTGTTATTGCTTCCTTATTCTAGGCGATGTACCTCTCCCATGGTTGATAAAGGTTTCTTCATACTTCGCTGGCACACTCTAAGATGTTGTATACTCTGTTTTATCTCTGCTTGTGTAAACGGAAGCGATTGTTCGGTTTTATTTATATTCGAAACTTCTGCGGTTCTTGCAGAATTTAGAGATTTTTTCCTCTCTTGCAGATGACTATATATTTGAAAGTCATGAAAACGACGACGATGAAAGTTCAGAGATCAGATACAATTGGAACTATCAAATCTGCGATTTGTGAGGAGGAAGGAATTACAAGAAGTTTCCAAGAGCTTTTTTTTAATGGTGACCGGCTCAAGGATGGCCAGAGAGTGGATGATTGTGGTATTCCGAATAATGCCACTCTGCATATGATTCTTCAGAGTTCAATTGGAGTGAAATTGTTAGTCATTATACCATCACTCCAGAAAAGTGTTGTGGTTGAAGCAAGGACTTATGATACCGTCCAAGATATTAAGGCTGTAATTCTTGAGAAGGAACAGATTCTTCCACACCAGTACAATCTTATCTGTGCTGGAGAAGTGCTCGAGGATCATAGGACTTTGGCCTCTCTAAATTTGCAAA
Organism: Salix exigua; assembly: GCA_032356905.1. NCBI lineage: Eukaryota > Viridiplantae > Streptophyta > Magnoliopsida > Malpighiales > Salicaceae > Salix > Salix exigua. Next base: position 5,378,900 of record CM063591.1, read on the forward strand.
CTGATCCGACCCTTCTTCTGGTTTTCAATCCGAAAGATGAGCTGTCATTTTCTGTGATCACACCTGCAGGGGAAACTTTGAAACTCAAAGTTAAGTTCCTGTATTCTGTTTCGAAGGTCAAAGCAGTAATTGGTGGCGTGATTGGTGTCCCAGACAGTGATTATGATCTAATCCACCATGGCAGGAAGCTTGAGGATTCCAATTCATTGGCTTGCTATAACCTCCAAGAAGAATCTGTCTTGGAGATGTCACCCCGTACATTTCAGGTATTTGTCAAGGCGTGGAGTGGGAAAACCATAACTCTTAATGTTCACCATCGTGATACTGTTCAAGATGTGAAGGACAAGATTTTCCAAAAGCTTGGCGGTCCAGGCTATTGTCAGAGTATTGTATTTTCTGGAAAACGACTCGAGGGAAGCAATGATCTGGCATATTACAACATCAGGAAGCATGATACACTTTATATGGTTTTCTCACCTACAACAGTAACCAGAATAATGGTACTGTCTGAATCTGGGGCTGGACCGAACTCCAATGCTACAATTCGTGATTTAAAGGCTATGATCCGAAATAAAATTCCCAATACGGTTATGGAAGTATATTTCCGTGGGAAACTACTACAGGATGAGTGCTCTATAGCTAGTTACAACATCGACCAAAGTGATCTGCTGACTGTTGTTTCTGAGCTGCGCTGGTAAGAGTCTGGAGAAAGATGGCCTCCTGATATCTGGCGCAGCCTGGTGATATGATGTTGTTCGGTGCTTGAAAAACCTGACATGCTGAGTTTTGCTCTTAATATTCTCAGTGCCTGTGAATTTTGTGAAATAAAGTAAGAACAAAAGTATAACCTTCTCTTCTTATGCTTTTGATACTTAACATAAATAAATAAAAAAAGGGGAGCAAAACGTTTCTTGCATTTCTTTTATGTTCAATTCAGGGATTAGTTTTCTCCTAAACTTGCTCAGCTGCTTAAGTGAGCATCCACTCACTGGAAAGAGAATGCCTTATATATTTTGTTGGCTGATGGATCCTTGCTGAATTCAGTTTCCTCTGCTGCAGCTGAGTAGATTTTGCTTTTAAGATTCTAGAATATGATTTAACATATATTCTGAATAGAGTTTTTTTTGCTTGAAACTTACGCAAATCTATATTATTTTAAGATTGGTTTACATTTGTGCAGTGCACTTCAACTTGAGTGATTGGGGACAGTGCGTAAACCAAGCGAATCCATTATCTAAGCTCTGGACATAGCTACAACTACAACTATGATGTCTAACCCAGTAACATGAATACACTGTTAGTTTTTATATATGGCCGTGATGAATCGCGCTAGTAATTATATATATAATTGAAAGAATGGAAGGGGTTCGTTTAACTCTTTATATGAACAGTTCATCGGTTTATGATAAATAAGATGATGTTAAAAATATTTTTTATTTGAAAAAAAAATATATGAATTTAATTTTTTTTAGTATTTTTAGATTATTTTAATATACTATATCAAAAATAATTTTTGAAAAATATATATTATTTTAATATATTTTTAAATGAAAATAATTTTAAAAATAATTTTTTTTTGTAAGGAGCTAAATTGAGGCTGCGGGTTTGAGGGATACTGCAACAATATAATTGTTTTAGACAAACAAGCAATTTGTCTGTTTTCCATTTAAAAATAAATAAAGATTTGTTTTTTTAGGTATTTTCTTTTATCATCTTGTTGTTTTACCATTCCAAATGTGATGTTTTTTACTTAATTTTACCTTTTAGGATTTTGCCTCTTTTTTAAAAATATTTTGATATACTTGAGTAATAAAAGTAAATTATGGAAAATTAACTAAATAGCTAAAATAGCTCGGAATGACACTGTTCACGTAGACTATATTTACTATGCACTGAATATTTCTCTCCCTGTTTCGCGCGTGTTTGTGCTCCTTTGTTTTTTTTTTTTTACAGATATTATATTTGTATTTTGTATAGTGGAAATAGATATGTGAATGGCTATGGCCTAGAGGTTCGAATCCCTCGGCCGCAGGGATCGTGGTGTGTTTCCTTTTATTTTGATGGCTGTCGTTTTTTACTTTTAAATTGCTTTTTTTCTTTTCTTATTTTTTTCCAAGCTGACGTCTTTTTTGCTTTCTTTTTTTGTTAATTCTTATTTTGTTTTTCAAGCTGACGTGTTTCTTCTTTTTTATATTTATTATTATTTTCATTTGTCTCTATAAGCCAATGTTCCATAATAAGATTTTTTTATTTTTTTTTAATTTTTAATTTTAAAAAAAGAGACATTCTATATTATTCGAAAGGGCATGAATAATACCCCTTTTTTTGTTAAAAAAAACTATTTTGCTAATTAATAATGGATTTTGGGTGGAAAGATCAGTAATCTATATTAAAAACAAAAAAATTATTCTAAACAAATTAATTAAGTTTGAGTCTAGAATGCATATATATATATATATATATATATATATATATATAAACTAATGATATAAAAAAATTAATATATTGATTATTGTGGAATTTTATGTTGCCTGATGTCTATTTGTATTTGTTATGGGGTGAAAAAGTATTTTTATTAAAATGATTTTCTTAGTATTTTTAAACTGATTTAATATATTGATATAAAAAATAATTTTTTTTTAAAAAATCATTTTAATATATTTTCAAGTTAAAAATATTTTAAAAAACAATTTTTGTCACAATATTAAATATATAATAAATTTGTTTGTCTTTTTCTCTATTTTATCGTCTTTGTTTTCTCTTAGCATGGTACTTAGAACATTGGTTAATCTATTAAACTAGATAATAGACTTGGACAAACTTATAAATTTGTTTTTCAAAAACTATCATCACATTATAGCAAAAATCGATGTTTACACCAAAAACAAAATTGAATCAAATAAAAGAGAAAAAATATAATGGGTTATACAAAAAGAATGCTTTGTATTTATTTATTTTTTTAAAATAACTGATTGTTTTTTTTTTCAAATCTGATTTGTTTTATTTTAAGAACCCTTTTTAAAAAAAAAGGTTTTTATGTTAAAAACATTATTTTTTTTATTAGATGGTTGTTGTTTTTTGTTTTACAAAAAACAAGAATTGTTTTCTTCATAACTGAGGTGTCCATGTCAACTTAATTGCACCACGACTAATCTCCGGGTTCACTTTTTATTTTTATTTTTTTATTCCTATTTTGTTTTGCACTTATACATTTTTTTCTTAACCGAGGTGTCCGGGTGAGCTTACTCGCACCACGACAATTATTGTTATTTTCTAGAATACCTAAAGGAGATCGCAATTCTAAAAAGTGATGAATATATATATATATATATATATATATATATATATATATATATATATTAAGGAGTTGATATGAAATAAATAGCAAAATATATAATTAGTCTAACATATTTATCAGAGAAAAAATCACAAATAGTTATTCTCATTATTTATAATTATTGTAGATAAAGCATTGAAAATAATGACAATAATTATTCATAAGTTTTTTTCTGTATAAATATGTGACACTAATTATAAATAACTTTTTTTTTATAAATGAGGTGGCCATGACAGCTTACATGCACCATGACTAATCTTCTTACCCATCTTTTTTTAACAATTTTTTCCTCTTTTTTTTTCCAATTACACTTTCTTTTTTCATTTTTCTATAACCGGGGTGTCCTGGTTAATTTGTTTTTAATATTTTTTTCATCGGGTTTATTTTTTTGTGTTTTTTAACCAAAGTATTCGTGACAACTTACGTGCATCACAATTAATCTTTGAATCCATTTTTTCACTGATTTTTCCCCACGTATACTTTTTTTTATAATTTTAATGCCTGAGACAACTTACACGTGTCGTGAATAATCCCCAAACCCATTTTTTTGGAAATTTTTCTGTATTTTTTGCAGTTATAATTTTTTATTTTATAAACAGGGTGTCCGGGTCATCTTACGAGAACTACTACTATTATTTCATAAAATAGCTAAAGGAGATTGCAATTTCAAACAGTAATGAACAATTATTTCAATTGTGATTTTCGTTGTTCATTACCATTTGAAAAAAAAATCGTTTTTTATATTTCTTACATAATTCTTATTTCTATCCATATATATATGCATGCTCTTAGTTTTTGTTTCAATTTTTTTATTCCTCTCTTATTAAGATTTTTTCATTTTTAAATTTTTTAAATTGTGTTGGTAATAATTTTAAGAACAATATTTGCTATTATTTCTCCTCTTTTTTTATTCTTCAAGTTAAATAATTTATTTAAATATAATCATATTTATTTTTTTGTTAATATTATTAGGTATTCAATTTTCTAATTATTATAGATAAAACATTCAAAATAATGATAATTATTATTTGTAATTTTGATTTTCTTTTAAATATGTTAGACTAATTATTTATGTATACATATATTGTTTTTTTTTAAAAAACAATAATATCATTGTTCTGAAATACTTTTAATGTAATATTATAAAAATAATTTTTTTTATGAAAATGTTTTCTCTAACAATAATTATGGTCTCACCACTTTTTATTATTTCTACTGTTATTAAAGTTATTTTCTTCTATGTTTACATTTTAATTTTGTTGGTTGTCATTTCAAAAATGATATTTTCTATTTTCTCTTTTTTTATTCTTCATTTCATTTTTTTAAATCTATTAATATTTATTATTATTTTTTCCATTCATTTAGTTTTTTTATTTTTTTTAATACTATTAGGTGTTGAAATTTCTTATTATGATAGATAAGACATTCAAAATAATGATAATGATTATATTTTTCTTGCAAATATGTGAGACCTATTTATTATTATTCTAAAATACTTTTAATATCATAATATGAACAATAAATTTTACAATCAATTTCCTTCATATAAAAAAAATCATTTCTAACGGATTTTATGAAAAGAGTTTTAGGTATAACAATATTTAGTCATTTTTTAGTTGAAAAAAAATTTGTTTCTAACAGATTTTATCAATTAAAATTTTACTCATTGAATATTAAAAAAACAAAATACAATATTTATAAACTCAATCAATTTTATACATAGATAAAAAAAGCGCAGCGGAGCGGGCAAATCGACTCGTTATTTCTATATAGTATTTTCCAACCAAAATTATTAGATGCCCTACTTTCTTTCACATAAAATAAAAACTATCAGTTTCATTATCATGATAACTACCTATGAGTGTGTAAAAAAAAGAAATAATGTACAAAATCCATGCATAAAAACTATTATGATTCGAAAATAAAGTTTCAATCTATTCATCTTTTTTTATATATGTAAAAACATTGAATTTGTTCTCTTATACTATTTACACTTAAAGTTGAAAATGTGTCATTTACAATTTACTCCTACAAGGATTTGTTCTTACAATATACTCCCTACAAGGATTTTAACTATAAAATAAAACCCATGCCACTTTTCCTGTACACTTCTTTATTGTTCATAGAGACTCGGTTCACTATTCATTGCTACAATAAAAATTATCATTTTGCCCTTAGGACCAGATTTTTTAGCCCCCGGGAACAGGGGTATTTTCAAGAGGGCATAAATGATATTTTTCGTATTTATTGCATAGTAAAACTACACAATTAGCCCCCTAAACGATAAAAACAAACACCTGCAACGGGGGGTATTTTTGAATTTTCATCCCTATTTTTTTTTGTAGATATCGCTGGGTACAGGGGTATATGGTAATAAATCAGTTTTTTAATATTTATTTATCCAGAACACTATTGACGCATGGTATGTACACGCCAATAGTGTTCTGCCCACACGCGTCCTTCAGGTGACGCGTACAGCGTCGTACAACGATGAAAACATGGCTTCCACCGTGTGAGATAATGAGCCACCATGTGCTTTGTCTCTGGGTGCAGCACATGTCCTCTGCATCAGGTTGAAGAATCACCGGTGGACGGGGTTATTCCTCCCCGCCCCACACGTATCTCTCTCCTCTACTGGAAGTAAGGGGCATTCTTGAACATTTGTATTAGTTTCATTTCAGTCCTTGATCAATTGCTTTCATTTTTTTTTTACTGATTTTTCAATTGAATTTTTGATTATTTTTAATTATGTCCTTCAATTGAAATTTATTATATAGAGTATGTTTCATTATAGTCCTAACTCATTTGATTTTTTGTTTATTTTTGGTTCCTTTATTATTTTTGGTCCTAAAGTTTTGATTTGTTTTTTTTGTCCTTCAATTGAAATTAATTATATATATATTTTTTTTATTTTGGCACTTATTCTTTGAATTTTTTATTTGATAATAATTTCTTTTTTTTGTCCTTCTTGGACATTGTTTATTTTTCATTCATATTTATGTATTTATATTCTTAGTTTTTGTTTTTAATTTTTGCTATTTTATTTTTTGTTAGGATTTTATTTTTATTCGGCCCGTTATGAAATTTTGATTTATGTTGGTTACACTACATTTTTTTTAAAAATCATTTTATTATTTTTCGGTACCAAGATTTTGATTTGTTGCATTTTGTTATTTTATTGGAATTATATATATATATATATATTCATTTTATTTTATTTTGGTACTTATTCTTTTAATTTTACTATTTAGTACTAATTCCTTTGGTTTTTTCGGTCCTTCTTAACAATGTTTATTTTTTTGTCTGTATTTATTCATTTATACTTTTAGTTTTTGTTTTTAATTTTTATCATCTGATTTTGATTGAGGTTTTATTTTTATTCAGTTCAGTTGTAAAATTTTAATTTATGTTGATGATCATTTTAAAATTAATATTTCTCATTTTTCCCTTTGTGCTTTTTTTTTTTGGTGTTTCTTTTTGTTGTTTTTATTGTTTTTTTCGCAATGATAATGATAATGATAATTTTAGTGATTATATTTTCTGTGAAAATATTTTGTTTTTTTTTAATTTTTCAGGAAAATTTAATAATTTTAACTATCTGGGCAATAGTGTTGATAATAATTTTAATTTTTATAGTAATTTTAATAATTCAAATTTTCTGATATTTTTAATTATAATAATAATAATTATATAATGATTATTTCATTAAAATCTACTAAACAGATAAATTTTTATCTATTTAAAATTTATATATTTTTTAGAAAATTTATTATTTTATGTAAATTAATATTATAATTATTTTATTTTACATAATTATTATTTTTTGAGATTGAAAAAAATATGTTGTCGCCGAGGCGTGGTGGCTAGTATATATATAAATTTTCACCAAAAATCTCGAGTGAAAAGAAATGCCTGTTCCCTGTCCCTTCTCCACCTTCCTCTTCCCCTCGTGATAAATTTTAATGGCTTCTCAATCCCATCACCAAACCCCACAGTCCATAAACTCACAAACCCTATACTACAAATCCCTCACTTCACGTTCCCTCCAAGTCCCTCCATCCTTACCACCCTCCCTCCCTCTCCCTCCTTCTCTCCCTCCTTCAAAACTCATCCCCAAAACCCGTTTCCTCATCGACGGTTTCCGCTTTTCCTCCCCTTCTATCACCGCGTACTTCCTCTCTCACTTCCATTCTGACCATTACACTGGTCTTTCGTCTCATTGGTATCAAGGTATCATTTTTTGTTCCCCAATCACTGCCTCTCTTGTTACTAGTATCCTTAATGTCCCTGAATGTTTTGTCTTTTCGCTTCCTTTGAATCGTGCTGTTGACATTGATGGTGTTGACGTTACCTTAGTGGATGCTAATCACTGTCCTGGTGCTGTTCAGTTTTTGTTGAAAGTTCCCATTTGTAAGAATTTTGAGTGGTATGTTCATACTGGTGATTTTAGGTACTCTTGTGAGATGAAAGATGATGATTTTTTGAGAGGTTTTGTGGGGTGTAATGCAGTTTTTTTGGATACTACTTATTGTCATCCGAAATTTGTGTTTCCTTTACAAGAGGAGTCTGTTGATTATGTTGTTAGTGCGATTGAGAAGATAGGAGGAGAGGGGTTTAGTGGGGGTTTAGAGAAGAGGGTTTTGTTCCTCGTGGCTACTTATGTGGTTGGGAAAGAGAAGATTTTGATTGAGATTGCACGGAGGTGTAATAGGAAGGTCTTCGTGGATGCAAGGAAAATGGAGGTTTTGAGGATTTTGGGGTACGGGGAGAGTGGGATGTTTACAGAGGATGAAAATGAGAGTGATGTGCATGTTGTTGGATGGAATATTTTGGGGGAAACTTGGCCTTATTTTCGGCCGAATTTTGTGAAAATGAAGGAAATTATGGTGGAAAGAGGTTACAATAAGGTTGTGGGGTTTGTGCCAACTGGGTGGACTTATGAAGTGAAACGTAATAAGTTTGCAGTGAGATCAAAGGATTCATGTGAGATTCATCTTGTGCCATATAGTGAGCATTCAAATTACAATGAACTCAGGGAGTATGTGAAGTTTTTGAGACCTAAACGTGTCATTCCTACTGTTGGTGTGGATGTTGAAAAACTCGATAGTAAACTTGCTGCCAAAATGCAGAAGCATTTTGCCGGGTTAGTTGACGAGATGGCTAATAAGAAGGAGTTTTTAAAGGGTTTTCTTCATGGGTCGTCTGAGAATGATGAGAAGGTTGAAATGGATGCTTTCTCAGGTTTGAGTGAGGGGCTGGCACAGAAGAAAGAGTTAAAGGAGTCGGTCGAAATGAAAGCCCATGAGAATAATGACACTGTTGCTGTTCTCAACTCTTCATCTATGCTGCAAGAATCTCCTTCACAAAATTTAAGCATGCCAAATGATGAGGAAAGAGATAAACTCATTCATGAATTGAGTGATTGTTTGCCCTCATGGGTTACTCGGGACCAAATGTTAGATTTAATCAGCACTCCTGGGAGGAATATTGTTGAAGCAGTTTCTAGCTTTTATGAACGTGAAACGGAATTCCATGATCAAGTATTTGCTTGTAGAGTAACTGTTTCTTCATCTGTGACGGTTCCATTATATGACTCTGAATCACCTTCAAAACCAGTTTCTATTGATAGTGATAGTCGGAGTATGGGTTTTCTGTCAAGTCAAAACTACAAGTCACCTAGCAAGAACCCTAAATTAAAGGGTGGTAAATCTCCTGGAAAAAGGAAGAGGAATGTTGACAATAAGCCTGGCAAGAAAGAAAAAAATAATTCAAAGCTCGAATCTGGTGGGTCGAAGCAATCCACCATTACTAAGTTTTTCAATAAAGTTTTGCCTGATGCTTCTCAAGTTAGCGTGGTTGCATCTATATCTGAGCAATGCCCTGAAGATGAAAATTTGTTGCAAAATGATGATGAAACAGAGTCCTACAGGGAGGAGGTAGATCAGTTTATTCAGATAATTGATGGCAATGAGTCAACAAGAAATTATGCTGCCACCATCATTAAGAAGACAGAAGGGGATATTAACAAGGCTCTGGACATGCATTATGGTGATCCCAAGGGAAACCTTGGCAAGAGTATAGAGGCTTTGGTGGTTTCTGGCAATATGGTTGAGCGCCAGTGCAAAACTGGTTCCTCTTCTGCCAGGGAGAAAAAAATGCTTGGGGAAATAGAAAATATGGTTGATCTATCCGGTCAGGGATCATTAATAAAAAATGTGGATGCAACTCTTGTATCACTACCAACAGAAAAATATAATCCCATAGAGCATGGTTTGTCTCTTCACTTTTGAAGTTTATCAACTTACTGGTATTCTCACATTCTCTCTATGTTGCATTAATTTCTGAAGTTACGCAGCATGCTGGAATGGTGGACAACCTGCACCATATATCCATCTTGCACGTACTTTTGACCTGGTTGAGGCAGAAAAAGGAAAAATCAAAGCGACTTCATTATTGTGCAATATGTTTAGAAGGTTTCCTCGTAGGCTGCCCTTTTTCCTTATTCATAAAATCAAGGGGTGCACTATGGTAATACTTAACTCAGCAGGAAGTGTTGCTTGCAATTTTGATTGTGTCGTGCAGTTTGCTGGCATTGTCTCCTGAGGATGTGTTGCCTGCTGTCTATCTGTGTACAAATAAGATTGCTGCTGACCATGAAAATGTGGTTAGTGGACTTCTTTCTTGAATTTTTTGTTTTGCTTTTATCAGTCATGGGATTTAATTACATTCCATCCTCTTTAGGTCTCATCATGCAAACTTTTAACATTTTGGTTGTAATTATAACTTGTGGAAAATTTATTTCTGGAATTGAGTGATCTCCGGGTTATGAAATTCGCATAAATGTTTTCAGGGTCAAATATTTAGAATATACATATGCTATGTAATAACATTTTAATCATGTTCTATTTTTTAGGAGATATGGACACACTTCTTCCTTTTCTTCTTCTGAGAATGAGATATGGACTTGCTTACAAGTGGTTTAACAGTATGAACTTTTTATGTTTTCATAAGTGAGCTGGCATCCGTAATTCTTTTTTCACCTTTTGTTTCTCAGTTGACTATAATTCAATTGAATCTCGGTCCAGTCCAAAAGCTAAGCCTTGGTCTTAATGTAGTTGGTTCAGCTGCAGGATCCATTTTTCCCCATTCTTTTGTCAGGGCTAAAACCAAGCCTTCTGTAATTAATAAGTCTTTTTATCATTTGGCTCACATCTTGCTTCATTTAATTCTTCTACCTCTCTCATTTGTTCCGCGTCCCATCTGCATGTTTTTACTGAAAAGCAATGGAGATGCTTTTTATCTCCAGGGTTGAATGCTTGGTGATTTCTCTTAAATAGAAAAAAGAGAGATGTACCAACAAGCCTTGAATTTTTCAGGAACTAAACATAGGTGGAACCTTGGTCACATCGGCTTTGGAAGAGGCATGTGGAACAAACCGGTCTAAAATAAGGGAAATGTACAGTAGTATGGGGGATCTTGGTAGGAAAAATATTCCCTCAAACTTTGATCTATTATGATTTTTTATTATTAGTTTTATTTTCCTGCTAGTTTTATTTTCCCTTCAGTATGGCCTGATGAACAGATATATTGTTTGTGGCTAAAGGTGATGTTGCTCAAGTTTGCAGACAAACACAGACATTACTAGCTCCTCCCCCTCCCCTTCTTATTAAAGATGTATTTTCTGCGCTGCAGAAGATAAGGTATGGCTAGTGTTTCTGATTCAGATAGAACTACAACTCTAATGGGATTATTGATGGGATGGCTATGAGCATTGTTTTCTGGTGATGACACTCTTTAACAGAAGTGAACTCAGCTTTAGGAGGCAAGAATCAGGCAAATTTCTTAGTAGTAAAGGTCTTTTTTTTGTTGATGAATTTTGAGGGGACTGTTAAAGCTTCATTGGGCTTAGGTAGTCAAGTATCATCTTTACCTTATTCTTTCTCTCTTTTGTGATTTTGTAGCAGTTAAAACTAGACAATCTAGTGGTGCAAAGTCATAGAAGGAGATCATTACTACCAAATAAGATTGCAAATACAAAATTTTTCTGTGGATTCTAGTTGCTGCTGGATGAAGGGTTGCATCCTTAATGATATGTTGTTGTGACCCATGCAGGAATTGTCTAGAAGTTGAACAATCTTACACTGGAAGTAACTGATTATGCTTGCAGCTTCTTTGTCTAAAAGTTAGAAATTAAATAATCACATTACTTCTGCTGTTTTAAAACTCCTAGATGATTAGAATAATATGAAAAGGAGTGTAATGATCCATATATATATAACCTATCACATAATTTACCGGCAAGCTCATTGTCACACAAGTCAATAGCTTTGTTCATGTTTCTCTCATGTAAGATTCTTCAGTTTACAAACAGGTAGTGGAAGTACTGGTCGAAAGAAGAGCCTCATTGTGAATCTCATGCATTCATGTAGGGAGAAGGAGATGAAGTTTATTGTCAGAACTTTGGTAAGAGTCCTGCTCAGCCTTTCAGGATTATGACCATATAAAGTATTCTATAATCATTTTATTATTCAAGTAGATAAGCTACTGGTCTTTGCTGCTCTTATCAAACAACATAAGGAGATATCTGTTTTCGGGACTTGATAATTGCTGATTTACCTTACCTAGTTGTGGATTTGAAAAGGTGACAGGATGATTTAGTCCTGAAATCCTAGTTCAGTTTAATAATCTTTTTCACTTGGATCTGTACTTACATCCAGTTGTCTATCTTTATGCATTGAGTTGTCCCTGCTCCATTACTTTTAGGAAGGAAGATGAATGCATTGATATTATCATGCTTTTCTTCTAATTCATCTTAATTCTTATTCACTCTGGACTCCCATTGTGCCCTTCTGTTATTTTGTAAGGGTTACTGACCACTCAAGCATATCACAGAATTTAAGATCTCATTTTTTTACAAAGGCTCTGCTTCTTGTCTTGTGATCTGGGCATATAGATCTAGGAGTTGATCTTCATAATTTGTTGTTGTACTTTTCTTTCTCCATCATAAGTTATTGTGATGGAACCAATCAAATAAAACTCATTTTGCAAATCTTCTGCAGTGGCTATTTCAGTCATAGTGTCTTTGTTAGTCATTTTAAAACCATTCATATACTTTGATTGAGGTTAGTTTCTGGTATCGGTGATTTATACAACTTTCTCTAAAGGTAATTGTAATTTCTGAATTTGATTGAGAGAGATTTTAGCAACTGTCCTTAAGCTTGTAATTTATTGCTATACTGAGTCTATTTCCCGATGAAACAGTAAATTTCCCCCATCTTGGGGGTCTTAAAATACCTGGGATTTGGGTTATTTATAGCCTACACACAGAAAAACTTTCCATTTTCTGATTATAATTACACACACACACACACATATATGTAAAGAAAAGATGGAAGTCTGTTGAAAAATACCAGTAATTCATCAACTTAAATAAAAAGAGAATGATAAGAAATTTTTTTGCAGCTTTGTTGTTTAGCTTCTTGTGTCAGACACCCTAATACATATATAGGCCATTTATCTTTTATTCTAAATTCATAGAGATATGAAAGCCAAATATTGAAATAATTTTTAAAAATCTGCTGTGCTGTAGTCTTTTTTATTTTTCTTGCTATATGAACAGGTAAGGAATTTACGGATTGGAGCAATGATGAGAACTATCCTACCTGCTTTAGCTCAAGCTGTTGTATTGAATTCCTTTTCTTCTGATGAATGTAAAGCTGAAAATGTGAAGGAGAAACTTCAGGTTTGGTTTCTAATTTTTATATACCTGGATGCTTGATAACAGGCATTTTTTTTCTTTTCTTTCCTTTGAACTGTTTGCTTAACTTGATTTAGCTGTATTATATTAAAGTAATGTATTATTTTTACGCAGTAAATGGTAGGTTGAGTGATTTCTGACCATTCATTTATCTTGATGTTAAATGAACTTTTGTCCACTTTCTATGAAAAGTTCAACTTACATTTCTAGACACATAGATGTTGTTCTGTATTTAAATTGCTGATCCAATCTTTATTTCTGTTACTGGTAGTACATTTCTACAGCAGTGGTTGAAGTTTATAACATCCTTCCTGCTCTGGTAAGTTGCTAGTATTTGACTCAGTCATTTTCCTTATTCTTTAGATGTTTTCATCATGTACTTCCATTATATCATGCCAGATGTTCTAACAGGATTTGGTCGTTCCTTCACTCATAAATGAAGGCATTGGATTTTCATCATCAACTTTATCAATGGTTGCCGGGATACCTCTTAAACCAATGCTTGCAAAGTACATATTAATTTAAATCACCTCAAGCTTATTATTTGTTCATACTGCTCATTAAATATACTGTACTAATTCTTTGACTCATTGTGTGCTTTTGGATGATAGAATTACAAATGGAGTTGCTCAAGTACTAAAGCTCTTTGAAAATAAAGCTTTTACATGTGAATACAAGTGCGTGCTTCTTTTCATGACACTTTTTTTAAAGTTTTTTTCCATTCCTTTCTACGTACCTTTCCCTTTTGATGATGATTAGGTACAGGGTTTTTGAAGAAAACCTAGTAGTCACATCAATGTATGCCAATTAACATTTTATGCTTACATTGCTTACAATAGTGGAGATTCCGGGCATCACATTGATTAGAGATATTGGTAATTACTTTACGAGAATAGTAGCAATTGTAAAAACCTTCATAGAAATGAAAGAGCCTTGATGCAAGCAAAGATGATATATGTAACTGATCAATCTCCAGAACATCATTCAATGCCATAATAACAACAAATACCATTGTTCCTAGCAATATGGTTTTAAATTGCAGCTTGAATTTGAGATTTGTGGTCATATTTGTTCCTGCAGCTCTTTGATTTTTGAAAATTCAGCATTAGGAGCTGTAACTTTTTAACTTGAATCTCCTGTCTTTTTTAGTACGTTTAGTTGTTGCCATCAAGATAAGCTCTTTGCCAGATATTTTTATGTGCTCAACATTGTGGAGCTCTTCTTCTAAGAATCATAGTGTGATTGCTGTCTTTCATTGATTGACTCGGGAAAACATGTATGCACATTATGTGGTATCCTATTTGGGTTTTTTTTCTTAGATTAATGCAGGATTCCTCATGGAACTTGTTTTTGTGTGTATAATTTCAGATATGATGGTCAGCGTGCCCAAATTCACAAAATGCCAGATGGCACTGTACGTATCTATTCACGAAATGGGGATGAAACCTCTTCAAGGTTTCCTGATTTGATCAAGATAATTGAGGAATCCTGTAAACCTGCTGCAGTGACTTTAATAGTGGATGCGGAGGTTATATATTTTACAGTGGAAAGTTTTTTAGTTCTTTATGAGAATTTTATTCAATTATTATACTTCATCTTACATTACATTAGTAAATTATTGTCTCTCAACTGGACAAGATCCAATTGTGTATAAACTAGCAGTACCTTTTGGATCAGGTAGTTGCAGTTGATAGAAAGAATGGCTGCAAGCTCAAGTCCTTTCAAGAGCTATCTTCAAGGGAGAGAGGGAGCAAAGATTCTTCCATTGCTGTGAATAAGATAAAGGTTTGATCTAATGTCAATTATAACGTATCCACTTGCATTATATGTGTGATGATGTAATCCTTGACACCAATTATATATTGTTAACTAGCATGCGTTGTGCTAGCCATTAGGTGTTTAGAGTGTGTCTGGATGTGGAACTAAGCTTAATGTTAAAGTGATGGAAAATGTTTCTTTAAGCCTGATGCTGGCGAATGAATAATAAGTGTGCCTGAAGGGCTGAGAAAGCAAGAGAATGGGGGCATAGTTAAGTGATGGGTTTAATTGCGTAATATTTTCCTATTTGTATCATATTTTTCCTTTGTCTTGCTGATGTGATATGGTCTAATTTCATTTTCAGTGATGATTACTATTCTGATTTTGTATTTTATCTGATGTTTCCATTGCATGCAGGTTGATATATGCGTGTTTGTCTTTGATATCATGTTTGCTAATGGAGAACAGTAATTTCTTGAACCCTCTCTTGGAATTTCCTTACATTTGTCAATTTCTAAGCTACCAGATAATTTTTTGAGAGTTGGATTTGATATTATTTGTGGTAATGCAATTGTGTTAGCTTGTTTCGTGACTTTTTTAAAAAAAAAAAACTAAAGGGGAAGGTAGGTTATTGTACCCTAAGACACAATAAAATATTTATTTTAATAGTGCACTTACTAAATTGTCCCTTGGTCATTAGAACTTCAACTGGACATGGGATAAAGTGATCTTTTTATCATGACAATTATCTTTAAATTATATGAGGTTAGATTGGTCATCTTGTTTTATATATACAGTAAATTACTAGTTAATTATATTAAAAGAATCTAATGCATACCACACGTAGGGTTTTTTTTATATATTTTTAAAATAATGTAATTATTTTGATTCCTTTAAAGTCAAAACCAACAAAACTTGCTTAATGTAATTATTTACAAATTATGTTTGTATAGTTTCATCCCAGTATTTTTTTGTATCAAATTTGATCATTGTGCTTTTTGTTGCTATCTTTGTTCTTACAAGTTTTTAAGATTGATATTTTTTTCATGATTTCATCCTTAAAAATTAAATTGCTTGATAATTAAATATCTTGATTCCACTTGGATCTAGATTTTTTTTGCTTTGTGAGTTTTAAAGATTTGATTAAGTTTAGGAGGTTTGCTTAGTTGTTTTTTTTTTAAAATATTTAGATTTTCTTTGTTATTTTTTTTGATTTGATGAAGGGCTAATCTCTGATTCACAACCAAAGTTACCGGTTTCAAAGGTTTCCTTGAGTTGATTTTGTTTTTTTTTTATCATTTTTAAATTTATTTAATTTAATTGTATCATTCATTATTTCTGTATTGAAAATTGATCTTCGTACTCCTTTTTCACTCTTTTCAAAAAAAAAAAATCTTGCTTTTATTTTTATGAGATTATCTTACTCTTACGACCATTGTCAAAGAATTTGTAAGTTAACTCTATTTAACCGAGTTTTTTTGTGTGTGCTTTTTTTTATTTAGTTTGTCCTTAAATGTTGAGTTTTTTTTATCATTTTTAAATTTATTTAATTTAATTGTATCATTCAATATTTCTGTATTGAAAATTGATCTTCGTACTCGTTTTTCACTCTTTTCAAAAAACAAAATCTTGCTTTTATTTTTATGAGATTATCTTACTCTTACGTCCATTGTCACAGAATTTGTAAGTTAACTCTATTTAACCTAGTTTTTTTGTGTGTGCTTTTTTTATTTAGTTTGTCCTTAAATGTTGAGTTTTTCAGGTTTAGGATGAGATCCTGTTTGGTTTGTTTTATTTCTTTTTCAATATCATTTTTTTGTTATTTTATTTGTTATATTTTTTTTATTCATATTTTTTAAATTATCAATTGATCTGATGACTCGGGTCTTGAAAGTTTTTGAGAAGAGTACAAAGTTCTCTATCTTTCCTTATCATGATAATAGAAGTTACAGGAGTTATTTATACCCAAAGTAGTGCTGGTAGAAGTCAATCCTAATCTACCAGATTACATAAAAATAGGAAATGTCAAAAGAATAGGAGCCACTAACATACCCTCCTAACAAACTTATTCAAATCTGAATTTGAAACAGAAACTAACTATCCTTATCTTCAACAGGTCTCATATTTTCTTTTCCATGGCATTTTTTCCATGCTGATTTTTTTTGACCAGCATGTGACAAAGCACGGGCCGCAAATCTAGTAATTAACATGGTAGTTCTATTGTGCCGCTTGCTCTAACTAACTCGAGATCAAGGTTTCATTGAGTTGAGATTCCATTGTATGTGTCAAGGTTGTCAAACTTGCTTTATTGACATGACACGAAATTGTAATTTGAACACGGATCGTAAAATCATAAGTAAAATACTCCTGTAAAAAAATCATAAAATTGCAAGTAAAATATTTTTGAATACAATACAACACAATTATAGTCATAAAACTTCATTAGTTAAGGTTCATAAATGAATTTAAAATAATTTAAAAATACAATACAAAACAATAATGTCCATAGAATTTCATTAGGTAAAAACTAACAAATTTAAAACAAATACTCTGCTGTTGTGCTTTGTAAACTAAAACCAGCTTCATCATCTTCATCTTCCTCGTTATTTCTAAGACATTCATCAAAAACATTACTATCAAAAGGATTACTACTACTGCTACTGGTTCCAATACTGATATTGCTAATATAGCTCCATTTCCAACACCAGTATTTAGCTCCGAACTCCTTGATATATCTAGATTGGCATCATTCTGAATCACTTCTGTTGATGAATTGATTACAAGCAATGCACCAAGTTGTTTCCTCTCAATTCACCTGAAACCCGATATAATACCCTATCACCTGATAGTGTCATTTCGGCTCCATGAAACACTAAAGTTACCGTTGGCAACAGTGGTAAAACACGTTGACTTAGCAGGACAAGGTAACATAAATCCATAGCCCCTTGAAATACAAAATCTGGATCCTTTAAAACCTTTAAAACACTGCTGGTTTGGTTCAAAAACACAGTTCTCAAAGCAATGTAAGCAGGTCCGAGTAAGAACGTGAAATGGGTTCCCGAGTCAACCATGGTCTAACCAGCACCTGTATGATCTGGTTCAAAAGTTGATTTCTTTATAGGAAGCAACCTATCTAAAACTTTAATGCCTTCAAGTTGTATCGTATACGCGACCCGATCAAAGGCAAGATTTCTATCGGAGAAAGAAGCATTAGCATAAGAAAGGGTGGCGTACATAGGTTATTGGAGTCGCATGAAGTTGGTATAGGGAAGTCCTGGGTCCCATTTGGTGTAGGTGGGTGAAGACAAGGGATGGTTTGGTAAGATGTGGATCGGTTCGGGTCAAATGTAGTTGAGAAGGATAGTGTTTTGTTGCAATGAAGCCAGGAGAGCTCACTTCCAGTGTCGATAACCATGGAGACATTTTGTGGTGGAGTGCCAATTGCGAGAGAGACAGGAAGACTCACATTGTGGTGGAAAGAAAGCTTGTTTGTTTGGCGATTTGGGTATTGACTCGGAAGGGACAACTTGGGTTTTGGGTAGCAGGATCAACATTTTTGGTGAAGAAGACAAGCAGTGTTGAGATTCCATAATCAAAAGAAGTGTTAAGACAGTGTGACAGAGAAGTGACGGGTTGAAGATTGATGAGAGGAGAGGAGAGGAGCTGAGAGGGATGAGAAGATAGTAAGAAGAATTGGGAAAATTAATTAACGTGAATAGTAGAGAGGGATGAGCCGGGATCGTAAAATCGGACCAATTCGTTTTGATTTTAGGAGTCAACCTGATTTTACCGGGTTTGGACTAATTTTAGTGGGTTTTGATTTTTTAACCCGATTTTACCAGGTTTGTTCGTTTGACTCATAAAATCATACAAATCGAGTCAAACTGTGATTTTAACAACATTGGTTTGTGCTATAGGTAAGAGGATAATTATCAAGGCAATCAGATAAACTAGATATGAACTTTAACATGTATTTGTTCTCAAAATCATTAGTTTAAGAAGAGCCTCTAGTTCCATCAAAAGATGAAAGTATGTTGATGTCTCAAAATTAAATAATGAGATCATTGTCACTCCTGAACTGACAACAAGGTTTGGAGCATTCTGTTCCAATTTTTAAGATACCGCATCAGTTATTAAAGTGCTTTTATTATGTGCGATTCCCATCTATTGAGAATCAATCGAGCCATATGGATCAGGTAGGCTAAATTTCACTCTTTCCAGAAGTTGATTGCTATTTAAACTGGTTAATCTTCTGTTGCAGGCTGTTGGAGCTTCCTCTCCGCCAAAGGCGACAATGTATGCATTTTTCTTATTCTTTGAGGATGTGTTCTCTTTTTTTATTTAACTGGTTAATAACTTCTTTTCCTTGTAAGTGTTGCGTGTTTCAACTCTAACCCTCTTCTGTAATATCACAGACTTGAAAGACTTGTTTGGTGACGAGAGATTAGGTTGTTTTGAATATGCGAAGGAGATGACGGTAACTGCTGTGATTTTACCAGTTCACATAATCAGTTCTTTTCAGTATTTTAAGTGGCTCTATGCTTTGTAGGTTGAAGCACAGGATGCAACTTTGACCAATGATGCAACTTTGACCAAGATGAAATCTTTCCTTGAAGATGCTTTGCAGTCCTCATGCGAAGGGATTATGGTGAAATCTCTAGATATCGATGCGGGATACTTTCCATCAAAACGGACTGATGGATGGTTAAAGGTTTGATTTTATTTATTTATTTATTTTCATAAAAATAAAAAGATGATTAGTTACTGGTTGAACTGATGATTCTTTGCAGGTCAAGAAGGATTATGTTGAAGGACTGAATGATTCTCTTGATTTAGTCCCGATTGGTGCTTGGCATGGAAATGGGAGAAAAGCAGGATGGTAGTAACCTTTTCCTTTTCCTCCCCTTTGGTACCAGTGTTGCTTGGAATATCCTTGTGTCATTTTTTTTCTTCTCTCTGTTTGGTATGATAAAAATACACAAGAATAAAGTTTATTTTGCTGTTATTGATAAACCACAGTGACATCATTGTGAACAACCTGGAGATTGGGGTCTGTACTACAGCACTGAAGCTCAAAAAATGAGGTCAAAGAATGTAATTTCAGGAAAAAGAAACTGAAAGAAGAAAAAGAATAGAAAAGTTTGATGTGCTGTTATGTTCTCTTCTATTCCATGCACTTGCTAAGTATTGTTTGATGTGCTGTTATGTTCTCTTCTATTCCATGCACTTGCGAAGTATTGTGTGGGTGTATCCATGACATGTCAAAGTGATGTTACTACTCTTGATCATCTGACTCTTATTGTGTTGCAGGTTTAGTCCATTCCTCATGGCATGCTACAACCCTGAGACTGAGGAATTTCAAAGTGTGTGCCGTGTCATGTCTGGGTTCTCAGATGCTTTTTATATAGAGGTAAAAGGATTTAATGATTCTCATGTAGATAACCATCAAGGATATGGTGGATTTAAACAGAAATGTCTTTCTATTTCAAGTTCCTCACGAAGAAGACTCTAAAATTTTAACATATGGGGAAGTACCTGTGATCTTAAAGAAATCTTGAGTGAATTGACATCAACAGGCTTTCTTCCCAAGTATTTCATTGTGAACTTTCTTCCAGAGAATCACATGATGAACTTTTAGAATGGTGGTGGTGTTGTGCATATTTCAGTTAGCCATATAGGTTCCATAAGGAGTACTGCTATTTACATGGATAATCAATTCAGCTAGCTGTGCTGATAGTACCTACCTGTCATGTAGATTTTTGGATAAGTAACCTAACATGTAAGTCTTTAGATTGCAATTCGCAACTCTTATAAAAAAAAAAGTGAATAAGAAAGTAATGCAGTTCTTGACACGTAAATTTGAAAAAATTAAGTATTTCTTGCTCATTGATTTGTAGTCCTGATCTTGGATTGATGGTTTTTGAGACTGATTTCCCTTACTCTCTGGAGTCTATCATTCTAATCCTCCAAGGTAATAACTGAGTTGCAGATGAAAGAATTCTTCTCTGGAGATAGGATCTTGGCCAAAAAACCACCATACTATCGAACTGTGGAGGCGCCAGATATGTGGTTTTCTCCAGAAGTTGTATGGGAAATAAGAGGTGCTGACTTTACAATTTCACCTGTTCACCAGGCTGCTGTAGGTTTAGTTCATCAATCTCGTGGCATCTCAATCAGATTTCCAAGATTTATTCACTCCATACCGGATAGAAATCCAGAGGAATGTAGCACAGCAGCAGATATAGCTGAAATGTTTAATTCTCAAACAAGGAAGATGGACGTGACTGCTGAAAGATGATTGTTTTTTCAGCAATCTTGTACATAAGATCTTCTTGCTGCTAAAGTTTGTTTTAGGCAATGTGTGAATAGGCTATTTCTTGTTAATAAGATGGCCTGTTGCCATGTTTTGTAGCCTCTTTTGGCTGTTGCATAGCCTTGTGATGATGCAAACATGATGCTTAGTCAATTTTTGAATCATTATTGATTGAATGCCTTCTGGTGTGCATTATTCTCTTCAGCTTCCACATCGGCCACTCCATCTATGGCCATGAAACTCTAATCCATCTGTCAACTCCAATATATTTACTGACCTGTTATGCCCGACATCCGTTCGCCAGGTCTAAAATATTTGCTCGAGCACTGAGCCTTCATGGAACTTTGAGTAAATTATAACTTAAATCTCTGTGATTTTAATATCTTGCAGTTCATATTTGCTTGGCCAAAGACAACCAGAAATCAAAATTAAGAGTCCCATGTGAATATATATATATATACACGCTTTAATAAAATCAAATAAATGAAAGGTTAATAAATAATACATGATTTTGGAGGTGAAAGTGCGGAGCATTGATTTCCTATCTAATAATATTGATCTTAAATTTTAATTTGAAGATATAATATAAAATATTGAGAAATGTTTTAAGAAAATACTGGTAAAGAAGGTGAAAACATAGTTCACCGAAACAAATTCTAAACACATTGCATTGTGAAGGAAAATCATGTTTTCACCTTCTTGTTCTTTTTTTTTTTAAAAAAAAAATATGCAAATTGTTGAGGGTATACTCATTTTTGCAATGAGACAATTTTGATAAAAAAATTTTTGATTAACGTGGTTGTCCGGGCCAGCTTATGCACACCTCGACTAATCCCACGGGCCCTGAAATTAACGACCATGTAAGTCTCCAGTGGCCACCAATATTAACGACAACAGGACTCGAACCTGAGACCACAAGGAGAACAAATTCTTTATCCCAAGTCTTTGCCACTGAGCCACCCATTGGTGGTTATAATTTTAAATTGATTGGAGGATAGTTCCACTTAATTTATGTTCTAATGACATAGTAAAATTACATCATTATCCTTAAAAGAGATTAATTGTTAAACTCCTATTAAGGGTTATTTTTGTATTTTTCATATAAAATACAAATAGTCAATTAATCTATTTACCTTTGGAAATAAATGTTATGTTACAATTTTGATAATTTTAAATTGATTGGAGGATAGTTCCACTTATTTTATGTTCTAATGACATAGTAAAATTACATCATTATCCTTAAAAGAGATTAATTGTTAAACTCCTATTAAGGGTTATTTTTGTATTTTTCATATAAAATACAAATAGTCAATTAATCTATTTACCTTTGGAAATAAATGTTAATAAAACTAGCTAACAATGGCGAGTCTTTTTCATATTTTTTATTTGAAACGCAAAAACATTACCTATATACCCTTGAGGTTAAGATTTTTAAATCTTTTTATGAGATGATGCTTTTGTTATTGTGTAGAGCAAGAGATGTATGCATGTATGTATTTATGTATGCATATTAATGAGTTGAGGTGGAGAGTATTTTGATACATAAAAAGTATTTTAAGATAATACATTGTGCAAGTATCAGCAACTGTCATTTTTGGATGACACGTGCAGCTGTTTTCAATGATCTAAATTGTTATTCCGGGTGGCATTTGCATTTCTCCATGAATAGACAACGAATGCACGCAGAAGATCTTTAATTTGACGTTGATGGTTATTCCTTTTTTACTTTTTTTCTCTTTCCCTTGATGTTCATACCTTTCTTGTAATTTCTCAAATCAACCACTAAACTTCTTTTTTTTTTTGTTATTTACTCCTTGTTTTATTGATTATTTTTGTTCTATTTAGAGTAATTTCAAAGTAAAATTTATTTTAATTCATCTTTAAAATAAATTGTTCGACCTGCTCGGGGCAGAAGAAACAACCTTAGATAGAGAAAAGTGAATTAATATGGCATAAAATGAATAATAAGACACAAAATGAGAAAAAAATATTGATGAATAAACAAAATTATCAAGACATGAATTAAATAAATAAGATAATAAAGTATAATAGACAGAATAAAAATTAGAATTCATGGTTAAAGCAAGTTATATAACTCATACCACAATTACCCTTGGACACCATTCAAATCACAATAACATTATTTCTTAGGTTCACAAAGTTTTTATTAGCGAATCTCCATTCATCTCCTCTTTATTATTACTTTTTTATTTTTATCAAAGTAATTTCTTATATCACACACACAAAAAAAAATTAATGAATAGAAATTGAAAAACAGGAAATGTAGAAATTTATACAAGAGGGCACTCCTGTTGATCCGGGTGGCACAAACAACAAGAACCAGTTTGCAGCTAGCATAGTTCATTTACTTCTTTTTTTCTTTCAAATTAGTCCATAAACTTTTAGATTTATTCTTTTCTTCAATAAAATAGGGTATCTACAATCCTCATTCAATTTCTTGTTTTCTTAAATTCGATTTTTATTTTTTTAATTGTTATTTCTAAAATGTGAAATTATTTCTAGAATTGATTATTTTTTTGTGACATCACCCTTCATTATTTTTTTAACCTATTTGATTTCATCATTATTCTTTTGATTGTTGTTTTTTTTTGCAAAAGTTTTTAGATTGATACTTTTGTAACCTATTTTGACTTTTAATATTTAAATCGGTACTTAGAATTTCATGGATTTTAAGTTTTCAAAATTAATTCAATTTTAAAGGGTTTGTTTAGGATTGTTTTAATTTATTTGTTTTTTTTTTTAATTTTAATTTTATCATTTAACATCTATTCGGTTGAAAGTTGGACTCTATATTTTTATACATTCTTTTTTATTTGTTTAATTGAGCTATTCGGAGTTTTTTTATTAAATTTATTTTTAAAAATAAATAAATAATATTACTTAATTAAATATAGAGGAATTATCATTTACTTTAATTTTTCTTATATTTTTAAGGCACTCTTATAGCAACCTATAAAGTTTCTTTTAATATCATCATTCAACCTCTTATAAAGGTTGGAAATGTTTTAACAAGCTTTTCTAGTGATGAGTCATTTCTTTTACTTAATCATTAACTAATGTTTTTTTTTAACAATTCATCTATAATTATGACGTATAAAATGTAAAACTTGATAACTCGAGCATTTCCAACGAGGCCCTAATAATAGCCTGAGGCTCCCTCCCAAATCAATTCCCGCTCCCTCATTTCAATTCTCCCGCCATTCCCAATCTTTAATAACAAGAACCCTAATACAAAATTCAATTCGAAGCAACCCTGTAATCACTCTCGATTTTGAGATTGGGGTTTCTTCTGTTTTGGGTTTTAGATGAAGGTTTTAGAACCTTAGGGGTTTTGTGTTTTGATCTGGTAGAAAGACAGTTGATAATGAGTGCAGTGAATCTTACTAACGTTACCGTGCTAGATAATCCGGCGCCGTTTCTGTCCCCGTTTCAGTTCGAGATCTCTTATGAGTGTTTGACTCCTCTTAAAGATGGTACCCTTCTCACTGTGTTCGAATCTTTAGTGCTTTTACCTTGATTTCTTTATTAATATTTTTCATTAGTTTGTGAGCTGTTGAGAAACTGAAACAAAATTGTGATATGGGTTTTGATATAATTCCTTTAAAAGGTGATTTTTGTAGCCCAGTGAGTTTTCTTTGTTTTTTTTCTTAAGCTGTTTTTAGGGATTTAGGTTCTGGTGTCAGAAGTTTGTTCTTTAAATAATTTAAGTGGTGTGTATGCGTGGTTTAATGGCATATATATATATATATAGGCTAGGGTTGTTTGTTCGTTTCTCTTTTTAAATTTTGAATGGGAATCAAAGATGGTTTGATTTTATTGAAAGGGTCTATTATTGATGTGCATCTGACCTTGCAATATTTAGTTGCTGATGGGAATTAATTACTTCTTTCGTCTTCTATGTTGGTGGAATCTCAGGTGTAAACCTGATGCTCTTGTTGTAATTTAACTTGTTAGATATGTTAGTTCTTGTCGTCGGTAGGGATCAGAAACCAAATCTAACAACATTTTGGCATCTCTTTGATTCTTTGAATGATTACGAACCAGTCCTTTAGTTTGTATCTAACCTGTCATGATTTTTCAGGATATTGTGTCATGATTGCATGAAGCTAGTGCCTATGTTTGTCATTTTGAGTGATATTAACTTCAGACTCTTTCTGAAATATCGTGTGCATCAGTGATGCTAGAGAGAATGGCCCTTCAACTTCCTTCATTTAAATGCTCAGTGCTTTGCTTTTGTGCTATAGTGGCACTTTTGTAGCGTATACCTGCCTTTGCCATTGTTGTTGTGAGTCAGATAGCCTCCAAGGCTCCTATTAGTTTTCTGTAGATTGTATGGTGTGCAAGGATGTCTTCAAGAGCAACATGTAGTGCACAAATGAACTTCATGAGAAAATAAAGATAAAGAAATCCCAAAATGATGAAATATTGTGGATTGAGATACTTTTATTTACCAGATCTGTATCATGTACTTATTTTTTACTGTTTCAAATTCATTGCATTTTAGACAAGCATTTTCTGTGTACTTTGATCACAAGTATTTTTAGCCTGTTTGTTTTTGCATTTTAAAATTGTCTTTGAAAAAATTAAAAAATATTTATTTTCTTTGCTTCTAATTAATTTTTTTGGTGTTTTCAGATTGT
Organism: Salix exigua; assembly: GCA_032356905.1. Classification (NCBI taxonomy): domain Eukaryota; kingdom Viridiplantae; phylum Streptophyta; class Magnoliopsida; order Malpighiales; family Salicaceae; genus Salix; species Salix exigua. The sequence goes on from CM063591.1 coordinate 5,404,726, forward strand.
TTTGATATATTGATGTAAAAAATCTGCATTTCTAAGGGAAAAACATTTTAAAAACTACTACTACAATATTAAAGAAGCTCTTTATGATGGACTAAGTAATTATGTTGGTATATCATGTTTGTTCTTATAAAAGAATGTTCCATTTTGTTATTGTGATGCAGATTTGGAATGGAAACTAATCTATGTGGGGTCTGCTGAGGACGAAACATATGACCAACTATTGGAGAGTGTACTTGTTGGGCCTGTCAATGTTGGAAATTATCGTTTTGTCTTACAGGCAATTCTCATTGAACATTTGCTTAGATTCTTCAGATTAGAGTCCTATTTTGTTTCTGATGTGAGTAAATTCTGATTCTTGCATGCTGTATGTATGCTTTGCAGGCAGACCCACCTGACCCATCAAAGATTCGTGATGAAGATATCATTGGTGTCACAGTTCTTTTGTTGACGTGCTCTTATTTAGGCCAGGAATTTGTTCGAGTTGGCTACTATGTGAACAACGATTATGAAGATGAGCAGCTTAGAGAGGAACCTCCACCTAAAGTGTTGATTGATAAGGTCCAAAGAAACATCCTATCTGATAAACCCAGGGTTACAAAGTTTCCCATTAATTTTTATCCTGAAAATACTGAGGGTGCAGAGGAACCCCCTGTGAACGATCAACCTGCTGAAACTGATGGAAATGAAGAGCGACAGCCTGCTTCTCCTCCTCATTCTTCAGATAAAGAGGGGCCTTAAGTTGCAATTAGCATCAACTCCTGGCCTCCCAAGTTTCTCGTTCAGGTTCATATTATCAGGTTTTTAGGTGATGCCTTCCATATATTTTGATGTGTGGAATGTGGAGAACTGTTGTATCTGGAAAGCAAGGAGTGATGGTTGATACACCGGGCTGAACTGGCTGTTTTTTTTTCTCTTCCTTGTATTTTTTTCATTGATACAGTTTTAGTTCTGAGGTGACTGATTTTGTATTCTAATCTGATGATGGTCTTAGTTTGTGATAAGCTGATAGTATGAATAGATGCATCCTAGGTTCTTGTGATTTCAACATCTAATATACAAAGTGTGTTTCTTTTCTGACATTTTTTAGAGCAGTGTTTGTGTTTTCCACTTGATGTTTCTGTATTCTTGGTAGGTATTTTCTCATATTCATAATATGAAACAGCAAAATGATCCCTGTGATCCGCAACAATGATGCTTCAATGTGGTTAGTCGGGGGTTTATTTGTATCCTGAGCACTGCTTTTTCACTTCTCTCCAGAGGTAGATCTACATGCGGGTGGCCACTCCTAGAATCAAAGTAAAAATAACTTGCTGTGAAGTTTGATATAGTCAAAATCCAAATCAAACTTCATTTGGTGGTAAAGGATCCAAATTTTGGACTTTAATCTTCGAGCAATTTGAGATTGTTCACTTGCCTAACCTGTATAGTTCTGATGTATTGTTAACGAAATAAGAGATTCGAACTTACAATGGTTCCATTCGCACTTACAATGATGTATTGCCTAAACTTTTTTTTTGAAATATTATTATATTATTAAATAAAAATTAAAAACATGTTAACTTGGATTCTTATAATCAGACTATGTTTTAAAAAAAATTAGATTGTCTAGACTTATTAAGTTAGCCAAGTCATATCGGATCAATCTTTACATTGTTTAATTTTTTTAATTAGTAACACAAATATATTTTTTATGTTCATCTAACTTGCATTGCTAGTGTGAGCAATGATCTAGCTAACAAAAGCTAAATCATGAAAGATTTTCATTGTAGATTATGAGTCAAATCATTGTTAATTGGAGTATTAATTTCACGATTTTACCTCTCCATTCAAAAAACTAACATTGGTTATTGGGAGAATTTAGATCTTTTCACAAGGTCTATTACTCATTACCAAATTTTTATTAAGGACAAATAAGTCTTTTTTTCTTTTCAAATACACAATTAAACAATCAAAATACCATTGAAAGAAAAATATTCATATTTTCACAATGATTTTCTCATCATTATCAATTTATCAAGAGGTAATTCGCTACTTGACCAAATATATATAAAAAATAGTGAAACTACCAAAATATTCTTAAAAACAAAAATCTTAAAAATGATGTCAAAAGGCTTTTTTTCTCTTCATAATGGTTTTTATTATTATCATGTTAGCTCATAGAATTTTAGTATTTGACCAAATAAAAAAAATTGGGGCTTTAGTAGCATACTTTTAATGTGTGGGAGACACCCATTTTTTATGTAGCACATGCAGTGTCTCCTAGCATTCAAAAATATCATTTTGCCATGTTGAATATGATGTTAGTGGTGTGATACATGTTGGATGTGGTGATCTGATTCGTCATCGACACATCTTTTTTCTTTCTTTTCTCATGATATATTTGGAAATTACAGTTTGACCCTTTTGTTGTTGGTATTTCAGCTACAATTTTTTTTTGATATTTTTTTTTCAATTTGCCCCCCATTCTTTTGATTATTTTTTGGTTTTTTTTGTTGAATTGATTGTTCTTTTTAATTTCACCATTCAAAAAAAAAGATTCATTTTGTATTTAAATTTTAATCTCTATTTCTTTCATTATCATTGTTTGGTTTTGGATCTTTTTGTGTAATTAATATTCTTTTTTCAAGTTAATCTTTCAACATTTAATTAGTTGGGAATTTTGTATGTTTTTCAAATATAGTGTTTCTATCTAATGTTATAAGGCATGAGTTTGAAACTCTACATAGTTTGACATCATTTATTGTTTTAGCTTTGTGATTTTTCTTATGTTTTTTTTATATATCAAGTTATTCTCATCTCATGAATTGGATCACAGGTTAATTTAAGTTAGCTCACCATTTTCTTTTATGAGTTACAAGTTTGTCATTTTAACTTAAATTAACCCAATCCATTTTTTTTAAAACCAATTTTGTCTATTTCTTGTCTTTATTATTTTATCATTTAATTAAAATATATTAACTTATTTGATCTAGTCTGGTTTGATTCAAGTCACAATTTTTTTACGGGTAGATCACTAGTGAATCACTGAAGGAGCATTGATAATATTTTTTATGATTTTTTTTTTCTATCATAGTTGACTTTTATTGACATCTCAAGCTATAGAGAATTGTTCAAGTGGTGGATGATAATGGGGAAGGGCATCATTATCAAAGAAAACTGACACGACACTAACAGAAAAATCAATCTCTCTCAAAGAAGATTTATCCCTTGATTGCCCGTTGAGAAAGAAAAGGAATAGAAAAGTGAAGAATTTCTGAAAAAACAGAGTGAAGAAGAAAACGAAAGGAACAAGAACTAATAAAACTTTGAATGATCCTTCCAATGACCGATACAAAGCTCAAAGACACAAGTCAATAGGGTAGCAACCAATTTCAAAATGAATCCTGAACTTTGACAAGGCTTTTCAGCTTGGTTTTGATTCTTGGAGATCAGCTGAGAGAAAGGCATCAGAGCAAATACAATGTTGTACATAGTGCCCAATTAATTTACCAGAAAAACACAGTTAAGCAAAGTTCCAGTGCTGTCAAAACAAAAGAAAGCCCGGTGCAATTCCAGACCTTACAAACATAAACTTGAAGGGGCCAAAGAAAAAAATAATTGTCAACTGTAATTTATCATGCCAAGATTTAAAAGAGCACAGTACAGCACGCCACGTGTTGGTAACTGCAAAAAAAGTAGCAAACACAAATGAAGCATCCTTCACTTCTCATTTTTACGCCTTTTCTTGGGAGGACTTTTCGTTTTTGATGTTGTTTTCTCCATGCTTGCAGCATCCCCCTCTTTCTGCAGATAAAATTGATTCAAACAACCTCACCACAATTTAAATCAAACATGCGCATGAAAGTAATAAACAAACAATTTATACCCTCTTCTGTAATCTCTTCCTTTGCCGCTGCCGCCCCCCTTTATTTTTCTTTGTCGATTTACACTATAAGTCAAAACTAGATTAGCCACAGGAATATCTTATGTTCAATAAGCCAATGTATTCATTTAGTTTCAAGAAGAAGCAACCTGTGCAAGAGCCACAGTTCGAGCATGTCTCTCTGCATGTGTCTCCTCATCCATGTTCTCAATTTCCCCATCACTGTTAAGCATTACCTTCAGCCTATTTTCCTTCATCAATTTCTCAGATCGAGCATGTCTCTACAACCGAAAACAAAACTTAATTAAATAATGGAAAACTAAAGCTAAGTACCAGCTTTCAAAGTTTTCAATTCCATGCCAATCAATCTGAAAGTAAAAGCAGTTATGGAGAGTTATGTTCATGTCATCCATGTCATGGTAAGGTACTGACAAATACTCATCTTATAACCACACAAAATAGTACATTGGAGCAGCCAGCGATATTTAATGTTCCACATGGAAAAGTGATAACGAATATACATTTTATATTAATGACTGCATTGAAAATGGATGATCTCTACCCTGTTTTTCATAAATTGGAAAAAGATCAAAATGATAATACAAGAAAACTAAATGAAAAAGATGTGATTATGCTTGCCAGCATAATTCATCTAACAGGGAACACAAAAAAAGAAGGGTAGGAGGAGAAAAAGGAGTGAATTACATCTACAATGACTTTGGACATTATAAAAAGAAAAGAGCAAAACAATCTATTTGACCAATAAGTATATCATGTACAAATTGCCTTATCAACTGACACTGCTTCCTTGCGCATTTGATTCCTAATGGTGGGATATAGAATTGTTAGCACAAAATGCATTTCACAATGACACAGGAACATGCCATGCCTTACCTTAGAGATAAGATGAGTCCTCATAGTCTCCTCAGTCAAACAGATAATTCGAGGGCAGATCCTGCACTTATAAACTGATTTGCACTTTAATATACAATCTGGAACATCGTCTGGCATTGATTCCTCTGCTGTGGCATTAGATTGCTTCTTGAGTATTTCAATGCCTGTACGGGTGTTTATGTCATCTGCAGTTTCATCATCATCAGACATTTCAAAATAATAATCCAATCTTGAATGCAAATGTTAAGTTATCCATTAAAATAACTAATCAAACAGGATGAATTGGTTAGTGACCATCCACAACTACAAAACATCTTGACCTGAGCAAGGGCTCAAAATAACAGACAGAAGTTGCCCATAGGATCATAGTGCAATCAAAACAGCAAACTCGAAACAGTTTGATGAGGACATGGGACCCGAGACATGGTTCACATGTTTGTATGATCCATGATGATGGAGGATAGCCCGACCCTTGTGTTATTGGTTTTTTATTTAAGTTTATTTACCGGGATTAATTTAGTTATTTTTTGATTATTTTTTTTTGTGGGTTATTAGCTAGGTTTTTGGTATTTATATTCTAAATGTTAGACAGTTTCAATGAGCTGAATAAAAATTTATAGAGTTGCAACTTTCGAACCCTTATTCTTTCTCTTCTTCAGCTTTTGTTCTTCTCTTTCTTTGGCTTCTTCTTCTTAGCTTATTACATCATCTTTGAATCTCTTTTGCCCCGCATCACAATCATACAAAATGCCATGGATAATTAATCTATGCTACCCAGTTACAATTATAACAAATATGACTCATTTGATCCTTCAAAAAGAATCATAGAAGACAATTATCCTCTGATATGCATATAGCCTTCCTACATAAAATAAATTCAATACCATAAATGAAAAAAAAAATCCTACCTGATGAATAACCATCAATCACATTTGCTGAGCTATCCTCACTCTCATAACCTGCAACATATCAATGAACCATAAAAAACCAGTCAGACAGCAAAATACTAATCCTAAAGGCAAACCAGTTTACTTGCAAAAAGAAAAACTTTTAAAGAAACCAAGCAAATAACTAAAAATAACAATTAAAATACATGATGGCATGAAAAGTAAAACACAATTTGCTAGTACTAAACTATCAGAATGGCTACCCAAAACCACTTCTTTTCTAGAAAGACCAAAACTTTTCACTAATATCAACAATGTAACCCAGACCCACTAAGCCAAATTAAGTCAAAAATAGGATTAACAACAAACCTGATGATGATGAAGCCTCTGACTCACTGTCCTCTTTTGGCTCAGCAACTGTATCATCATCCTCAGATTCACTATTTTTTTCTGGGTCAGCAACTACATCATCCTCTGATTGTTCAGTAGCGTCAGCTTCAGAATCCGAAGATGATGATGATGAATCAGAGGAAGCTTCGTCCTTCTCTCCATGCTCTGCTTTAAAAAATCTCCTCTTTATCATGTTTTTTCCTAAGCAGCAAGCAATTATGGTTAGTCAAATTGAATAAAAAAGAATTGGTTTGGTAAAAATAAAGTGGAGGAAAAGGAAACAAGAGATTGAGAGAGGGAAAGGCAAGACTTACTTGGAATCGAATGGCAGATAGGCGACGGCTTGCTCGCAAAGAGACAGGGTTTTGGCCTTTTTGGGTTTAGCAGGTGACGACTGCGTGCTTGTGTTTAGTTGAATTTGTTTTGAAAATGTTTTTTTTGGTTAAAAATATATATTAAAATAATATTTTATTATTATTTTTAAATTATTTTCTATATTAGTATTTAAAAAAATTAAAAAAATAAAGATAAAGATATTTTTTTTGATATACTAAAATAAATAAAATTAATCTCTAATATTTTTAAATTATTTTGATATATTTTATAAAAAATAATTCAAAACAATAAAAATATATTATTTTAAAATATTTTTATAAATTAAAAATATTTTAAAAATCATCTTCAATTATACTTTTAAACTAGTACAAAATTATATTAAGAAGGGTAATTAAAGATATTTTAAAACTATTTTTTATTCATAAAATATATTAAAATAAAATGCTATAATGTTTTTAAAAACATTTAAAACGCAATTTGAAATCCAGAGATAAGTGTTCAGCGACTAGTCGCGGACCCACGACTTTCCTTTTCTAGCTAATTAATTGCTAATCATCCTGCCAATCAAAGAGGTTCAAAGTCTTTTCATCACCTCCATCGCCTTTCCTCTCAAAGCAAGAAACTCAAAAATCTATAGTTATTTCTTGATCTAGCATTTGAATAAATTTGTTTGTTTATTCTGCACCGGATTCAAGTCTATGCTTACTAAATTTGCAGAATATTCAGTGAATTTCGTTGAGGAATTTCGGCTCTTCCATGTGCGGACCGGAGTGTACTGATACTTGTTCATAGGAGGCTTAAGCACACTGACACAATATTTAACATGGTTCGGCAAAACCGTCTACATCCACGGGAGAGAGTCATTGTATTAGAGATAGAGAAAGGGTTACAATAAATACATATAGAGGAGGATTACATCCACTCTACTCAACTCATCAACTCTCATTGTTGCTCTTGCAGCTGCTGCAATGACAGCAAGGCTGCTGCCATTGCAGCTCTCTTTCTCTTCACTCTTGCACACTCACATTCTCTCACACATCACATTCACTTGTGTTTCTCTCTCTCTCATCTCAAGCTCAAAGAAACTTTTCCATTTATAGCAAAAGTGAGGAGACAATCTTCTTCATAAGTCAGAAGTTGGCCACCATAAGTCAGAAGTTGGCCACCAACCTTCTTCAACAATGGTGGGTTGATAACTCTACCATTTTCAACAATGGTGGGATATTGCCACAAATGACAATATCCCTAACAAATTCGAGGATTAATTTAGACATCCCAGCTTATAAAAAAAAAAATCACACTAAGACTTCGTACCTGTAAAAAATCACACTAAGACTTTCGTACATGTAAAGTGATAAAATCATTACAATTACTTTTCAAAGTTGTATTTACATAATACAAAATAAACTAAAACAACTCAGTTTATTTTTATTAACGCACTTTATATTCTCATATTTTCTGTTCATATTATTGTTTATAGTTTTTTTTAAGCTCCTATCTCTTTTGTAAATTATTGATATTATTTTTTATTTTATTCTTGCAAGTTATGGTGGTATGATTGTATATGGTATGATATGTTTCAAGTCGCATGTTTTGCATATCCTATGTGTCATGGGATATTCCACCACTAAACTAAATATTGATTTTACAAAATGGATTTTTAGATTATTATTAGAAAATTAAAAAAAAAAGACCGAAACTAACATGAGAAGAATTTTTTTTTTTCATTTACAATATTCAAAACGCATAGAAAACATAAATGTATTATCTCAAATTTTGACTTTTGAATATTGTGTCCTTATTCTTTTATATTTTTACAATTCAATCCTAAAATTTATTTTTTATTTTGTTTCAATTACAAGATATTAAGAGATGAGAGATAAAGTATTTGACCGACTAAGTTCTAGCTATAAAAAAATATCAATTTTGATGTTAATTCTTTCATTTTAAAATAAAGAGCTCAATGAAGATGGTTTTTAAACTTGTTGGGAAAAGTGATTGAGATCCATTAGTTTTGTTTTGATCCAATTTGATTTATGATTTTGAATTTGATTAAATTATGTTTTAGGGTTGAAAATAGCTTGATAAAGTATATCTATTTTTATAATATTATTAGATGAAAACAAGTTGAAATTTGATTTTGATGAATAAAAATGAATAGCATTTGTTTGTGAAAAGGACAAAGTTTCAAAAGAAAAACTTTAGGATTATAATGAAAACTCGAGAAGATGGAAAGAATATTTACGAGAAACTAATTGAAAAGTCAAATCGCATTTTTTGTTGAGAAAGGCATTCCAATTATCAATTTCGTTTTAAAGGGAAATATATTATTTAGATTAAATATTTCTAAATTCTTTTTTTATACAAACCATTTAAAAATGATATATTTATTATAAAATTATACATTGTACTATATGGATGTTTAGAATTTTTTTGTATTCCTATTTTATTATGTTTATTCATCATTCTCAAGTTTATTTAAATTTCTCTGAGTTAATTTGAATTTGCATCCTCTTATGTTCTTTAAACTTACAAGTATTTATGTACATGTGCTTATAAATTGATAAATAATATGAAATTATAAGAGAAAAAGAACATATATATTACACAAACAATAAACGACGTGACCTCTACACTATAACGCCTCTCACATTACACTGTAGATTCGCACAGTACAAAGGTGGATTTGTCCCTTGGTCGCGTGGCGAGAGGGGCGCGGGAGGCGGGGAGTAAATTCGGCTTTTTCTTTTCGATTTTTTTTAAGTTCTATTTGTAAATAGTGTATTGATGATAGAGTCCCTGGTAATAGGATAAAATAATATTTACAGCTAAGGGGCATCAGCGTCATTGCACGCGGTCGAACCGGTCCGCCACATATTTTGAATATTTAATTATTTTATGAAATAGATAAAGACGAGTTTAGCCCTTAATAAGACAAAACAACTGCTTTCGGTCAAGGGATAGAACGGCAATTGTCCCTATTTTTAAAATTAAATAATTCGGTTTGATGGATCGTCGCGCCGACGCGCCTAGCGTTGTTTTGGCTCACGCCCTCTTCAGCGGCACGTGCGGCGCTCTACGGTGTCCAAAAATAGTCTACCGGATGCGGAACTATGCGCCGCTGCGTGGTCTTCCTCCCGCGGGGGCGCGTGTTACGTCAACAAGTTTGTGGACGCCTCTAAATCCGGTGACAGAAGACGACGACGTTTCTCTCTCTCCGGAGTGTCAAAGTTGCACTTTGGTCCTCCTACTTTCAATTTCAGGGTTGTTTGTTGATAACGCAATCAATTTGGTACCAAAGTTCCGATTGTTTCAATTGTGTCCTCGATTGCAATTGACAATAAATGCAAGTTGCATTTCACTCTTTGACTTTTAATTTTTAATTTATGCCCCTGATATGTTCAATTCAGCCCTTATAATTTTATTTGTTTTTTATCCCTACTTTATTAATGTATATATAAGTGTATTTGTTTTTTATCCCTACTTTAATAATAATAATAATAATAATAATAATAATAATAATAATAATAATAATAATAATAATAAGAAGAAGAAGAAGAAGAAGAATCATGATTTAATGATTTTTAATTCTTACTCTTTTGTTATTTTTTTCCCTCCCAATAATTTGATAAAATTTTGTTTGCCACTAATAGCCATGGTAATTTTTTTTATCTTTTGTTAAAGTTTCGAAGATATTTTTAATCTTTCAGTTACTTTTGTTTCTTTCATTATTAACATAATAATAATAATTATCATAAGAATAATAATAATAGTGATTATTACTCATATTGTAAGAATAATGCTTATGACTATGATTAGAATAATAGTGATTATCTATTCTTTCATAATAAAAATAATAATAATGATAATTTTTAATTGTTTTTTAATAGTGTTTTTTTGTTTTTTCACCTCGGTATAATTTAATAATTTTTGTTGTTTTTATTCTAGAGGCAATAATAATTTTAGATATTAAGACTCCAAGGTTGCTATTATTTTTATTTGCTCTTTCTATTAATTTATTTTAATAATTTTATTTGCACAATAATGATTTGATAAGTTTTTTCTTATGCAAATATTTTGCTATTTTTCCAATGTTAGTGCGCTCTTTTGTAATCGTTTATAACGCTAATTCTTATATTTGAAAAGATGTAATTTATACATACGTTACAAACTCAAATCAAAATTTTAAACATAGTATCTTTTAATCTATAATTTTTATTTGTTTCCATCATATAAATTGATTGTTGTAGATTTAATTGTATTAAATTATATACAAAACTACTACCATGACAACGCTGAGCAATTATCTAGTATATATATATATATTATTACAAGTAATATGAAATTAGAGTGTTTTCTCTATTTTGATAATCTTTATTGTTTTATCTATTTTATTAATTTTTATTGACTATATTGTATGTTTTTAAATATACATTTTTTTTATAAAAATATTTACAAAACAATACTCATCTAAATCTTAAAAAAGATTTCTAAGAACTTAAAATTACCGTTTAAATTATAAAAAAAGAAATATGAATGTCTTAAACCCTAAACATTCATTAAAGAAAAGTCTATTTAAAATATCAATTGATATATTAAATACACCCTTCCCCAAATGACAATATCGTCGGTACTAACCTAAAATTTCCCACCAAATGATCTCCTAACCTAACCTCTAAATACTTCACCCACAACCCAACAAGCCTCGTATCCAAATCAAATTCCTCTTCACTCACCTACCAAACCAAACTCCATTGCTCCTCTTTCATGGCAGAATCCAATTCTCAAACCACCTCACAGACCCTCATCGATGGCAACACCCTCGCCGCCAAATCTCTCGCCGCATACGGCATAACCCACATGTTTGGCGTCGTGGGTATTCCAGTGACCTCCTTTGCCAATCGTGCTGTGGCCGCTGGAATCCGTTTCATTGCCTTTCACAACGAACAATCTGCTGGGTACGCTGCCTCCGCGTACGGTTACCTCACCGGCCGGCCTGGGATTCTCCTAACAGTCTCTGGGCCGGGTTGCGTTCATGGGCTTGCTGGATTGTCTAATGCCATGATTAATACATGGCCTATGGTATTGATTTCGGGTTCTTGCGATCAAAACGATGTTGGTAGAGGTGATTTTCAAGAATTAAACCAAATTGAAGCTGCAAAACCATTTTCCAAACATGTAGGTAAAGCTAAAGACATTAAAGAAATACCTAAATGTTTTTTTGAAGCGCTTGATTCTGCTGTTTTGGGCCGGCCTGGTGGGTGTTACTTGGATCTTCCAACTGACGTTTTGCATCAGACAATATCGGAATCTGAGGCGGATAGTTTGATAAAATCTGCCGTGGATGTTTCAGAAATTAAAAAGGGTGCGAAGAAGATGAGTATTGCAAGTTTGGAAGTTGAAAGGGCGGTGGATTTGCTTAGAAATGCTGAAAGGCCATTGATTGTGTTTGGAAAAGGTGCTGCTTATGCCCGTGCGGAGAATGAGTTGAAGAGATTAGTGGAAAGTACTGGTTTTCCGTTTCTGCCAACCCCTATGGGAAAAGGGTTGTTGCCTGATACACATGAACTTGCTGCTAGTGCCGCGAGGTCACTTGCTATTGGGAAATGCGATGTTGCGCTTGTGGTTGGCGCGAGGCTTAATTGGTTGTTGCATTTTGGGGAACAGCCAAAGTGGTCTAAGGATGTGAAGTTTATTTTGGTTGATGTTAGCGAGGAGGAGATTGAGCTGAGGAAGCCACATTTGGGGTTAGCTGGAGATGCAAAAAAGGTGTTGGAATTGGTAAATAAGGAGATCAAGGAGAATCCTTTTTGTTTAGGGAAGAATCATCCGTGGTTGGAGGCGATTTCAAAGAAGACGAAGGAGAATGTGTCTAGAATGGAAGCACAGTTGGCTAAGGATGTTGTGCCGTTTAATTTTTTGACGCCAATGAGGATTATTAGAAATGCGATTTTAGAAGTGGGGAGTCCTGCACCGGTATTGGTTTCAGAAGGGGCGAATACAATGGATGTTGGCAGAGCTGTTTTGGTTCAGACTGAGCCAAGGACTAGGTTGGATGCTGGAACTTGGGGGACTATGGGTGTTGGCTTGGGTTATTGCATTGCTGCTGCAGTTGCGGAGCCTCATCGCCTTGTGGTTGCAGTAGAGGGCGACTCTGGATTTGGGTTCAGTGCGATGGAAGTTGAGGTATGAGCTCCATGTTTAATTTTTCGTGCTGAGAACGTTTTGTGATATTTGATTGTTCTAACATTATAATATGATGTGCTCCCTCCTCCCTCCTCCCTCCTCCCTCCCTCCCTCGGATACCGAAGCTAGCTGTTTACTGCACTTATTTTCATGTGTATTTTAAAGGGACTATCTTTCTTAGAAGATCGGAAAAGTTTTTGTAATTGTAAGTAGAAAGTCTTTTTAGGCCAATTGTTTTTTTTTTGATAACTCCTCTTAGACAAATTCAGATGAGTAGTAAGATAAAAAAAAAGAAAAAAAAGTGCAATGCTCATTTATTACTTGAATATTTTTTTTTCAAATCAGAAAATGGAAGCTTTTATCTTGTGAAATCTATGTATTATTGTTGCCTTTTAAGTTAAATGTCTATCGTTGTCTCTGAAAAAAAGCGCCATTTTATCAAATGGTGAATAGTTGGGCTATTCACGTGTCAGCTAATGAGAGCACCACTTCTTTGTCTTCCATTTTCTAATCTTATTATCATATTAGACTAGATTTGCAGTCATCAAATGTTAAGCATTTCCTTGGAATGGGTTAACTTTTATTTAGTTTGAAGTTTGTTTGAAATCAGAAGTTCATGTTCATGCGTGTATATGTTTCATTGGAAAAGTTGTCTATGCACTGCGTGGGGTATAAACTTGCTTGACTAGTATACTTTGGGAATTTAAAGAAAAGAGCAGATTTATAGTATTAAATAGTATACTATGTGATGTATGGATTAGCTTATTATATTACATTGGTCAAAGTACATGGGAAGGATACTCTAAAACCAGCTGTATGCTGGTCTTCAAATAACCTTTTTATTCATCACTAAACTTTACCTTTTAGCTTAGCAAGTTAGTCATGAAGCATATGTCTTAGAATTAAAAGATTTTAGGGGTTGAAAATGAATGCGGTGGTATGAAAGCATATATAGATTTTGATAAAATCTCAATCGACTTAACTAATCTGCAGATGCCTTTGTTGTGTTGTACCCTTTCTTAAGAAGGTTTGTAAAATCTGTCCTTTAATGAATTTGATGAGAAAAAATAATGATAATAATTAAAGAAAAGACAATGCTCCTGTTGAAATTTTCAAGCCACCCTTTGTTTTTGCTTGCCTCATGATACAAAATAAAAACAACAGGTTACATTTATATTGTAAAATCTTACATTTATATTGTAAAATCTTTTGTAGACATTGGTTCGTTACCAGTTGCCCGTGGTCGTGATAGTTTTTAACAATGGTGGTGTTTATGGTGGTGATCGGAGGAACCCTGAAGAAATTGCCGGGCCTTTTAAAGATGATCCAGCACCCACTTCTTTTGTCCCTGGTGCTGCTTATCATGTTTTAATTGAAGCTTTTGGGGGGAAGGGTTATCTTGTCGGGACACCTGATGAACTCAAGTCTGCCCTTTCTGAATCCTTCACTGCAAGAAAGCCAGCTGTAATAAATGTTATCATTGACCCTTATGCTGGTGCAGAAAGTGGTAGGATGCAGCACAAAAACTAAGGTAACCTACAAACGTCCCTTTGTTTTAATCTGTACATCCTCTGGCTGAACTGGTTTTGCCGGGTCTTGTTTAAAAATGTAAAATCATTTGAGTTCCGTGTGTTTCTCCTGTTAGATCTTCTTCTGCAGGCATGCATGCAGAAGAAGAATATATTATTAATAAAAAAGGAGTCTTGCATATTTTGTAGTATTCTGGCATGAAATAGCACATTATATATTCTTGGGAAAGATGAAAGAGGAGAGGTTTGGCAAGGACCAGGCTGTAGTTTGATATACGTGTATAGGATTGACATGCCAGTCATATAATGATGGTGATTGAATTAAGGACTGGGTTCTCATTGTACCGTTTTGTTTAGTTTCCTGTAATCAAATGGAAATATTGCAGCTAATAAACTAGTTTGTTTAGAGAATTGCAATCTAAGATCTAAGAAATAAACTTCAGTACGTGGTAAAAATTGAAATTTAATTAAGCATAGAATTGAACTTGCCATTTGTTTTTCATTCTCCTTTTTGCAGTGGTTTATGAATTGTATATCAAATGGGTAGATGTATTGACCATACCTTTTTTTTTTTTAGGTTTTTAATAGATGGACCATGCCGTATAATAATTTGATATGGACCATTTTCTTATTTTTTGTTCTTTAGATGGATTTTGTTTTTTGCTTTTATTGGTTTCAATCATTTCCTTGCAACCCTTTATTGATTTGATTAATACTTAACAAATGGGTTTTCTTGTATTGTTTTGTGTCTCCTTCTGAATGGGAACAATTCATAAAAATCCAGATCATGAAGCTGCAAAACTCCAAACCAATGAAAGTCAAGATAGACTATATTGCGGCCTCGTAAAGAAACGAGGAAAACGAAAAATAAAGAGTTTTTTGTCCATAGATTTTCGCATCGTCCTTTACATGAGATAATATAAGAATGTGTTAGCTGACATTAAAACACAATAAAGTTAATCGCAAGATACAGAGCTGTCAACATAATAACTTATACAATAAAAAATAATCAATACAATTTTGAGGAGAGGAATCGATGTTCAGAGATGGAAAATCAATGTCCTCTTTTTTGTTGTTGTTGTTGTGGTGGTGGGACCTATTGTACGAAGACTATAATTCCGCATGCATTAGTAAGGGAGTTTCAGCCTTCTAATATAGTTTAATAAAAGTTATGAAAAATAATATAGTTTGAATATAACCTTGTTTGTAAATACTGTGTATTTTTTTTTGTAAACAGTTGTTATTAGAATAATGAATGTTTAGCTAAAAAGAAAAAATTCATGTCTGATGCAAGTAATTAATATTGATAAGTAGAGGGAAAAACAAACGAAGGAAGAAAAATGAGATAAGATAAATAGAGGGAAAATAAATGGAGGAAGAAAAATGACATAAGCTGATATAGCAAGAGATGGAAATGGAGGAAGAAAAAGAAAGAAAAGAAAAAATAGGTCACCAGGGATAAAGTAGAGTTTTATTTTTGACACCCTTGGGGTCTATTTAGTATTGTGATTACTGTTGTAGTTGGGATTTAAATAAAATACTTTTATAAAAAATATTTTTAGCTTCGTTTCATAAATAAAATTGAATTGTTTGGTTAAAACTGTGGTTGAGTTTTGAGGTTAAATGAAAAACAGTTTCGTGTGTTTGATTGCCATGTTTTTCATATTACTGTCAATTTGTGAAATTATTTTAAATGATATATATATATATATGTTATTTTTTAAATATTATAAATTTATTAATTATAATAACAGACATAATTAAAATTGAAAACATTAGCATTCTTTCGAAGTTCTCCATAGTAATGAAAAGCAGGAGCTTGTTTAAGAGTAACAATGTAAACAACAGCAGTTCATTGTCTGAACCATCATCAACCTGACACAAAGCTCTCAATAATAACCCCAGACTAAGCACCATTACCACTAAATGCTCCAAGTAGATACCTTTCATTTCCAAACACTAAGACAAAAAACCCCCTAACAAAACACAACAAAATTGAACTCAAGACAACAAAAGCTTCGCTATTTAACAACAAAAAGATTAACAACAACAATTCATGATGCACTTCAACCAAATTTTTGTTCAAGAAACTAGAGAAACCCCATAAAAAGTAAAAACCCTTATGTGGAATAGTGTAGAAACAACTTGAGGAAGTGGAAGTACAGAAAAAAAAATCATTAAGCTTCTTCCATTGGCAAAGAAGCTACAAGTGATGGCCAAGAGAGGAATAAAGTATCTTTTTGTTCACTTTTGAGAAAGCTAGAGAGTAGAAGCATTAAGAGAAGGGGAGCAGAAACAGGAGTGGGGATTTGTGGAGTTGGTCGCAGTTGTGAGGGACGGGAGACGTAGATGTGAAGGAGAAGGGGAGTAGAGTTGGTGAGGATGAGAAGTGAGGTTTAATCAGGAATTAATATTCATCGGTAATTTTTATGGTGGGAATAAATGAGGTATGTCGATGGCAAGCAATGAAAAACAGCTAACAATTGCTTCCTCTAAACCGTGGTTTGAGGTTAAAGTATTTTAGGGTTAATTATCTTTAAATTAAACTATTAACCAATTATCACTTTATTTTGCAGTCTTACAAGATATGGTTAAAACAATATTATTGAGATTTTTTAACCGGTACTAGGTGTGTCTAAAACAAAACTCTGGTTTATCTTCGAGTAGCCCATTCTTTCTTTTCCTTTTTGTTTCTTTTTTCATTTTTCTTTTCTTCCATATTAGATCATCTCCACACACTCTTTCTATGAGATTGTAATCTACTTAAAAAGATTTTTTCACCTAAACTAAGATTTTTACATGAAAACCTTGATATGGGGAAAACCATAATACTATAGTCAATCTAAAAATTTTCACTATCAATACAGAGTAATGGATACTCAAGTGTTCTTCCTTATTTAAAACCATGAGTCATAACATCAATTATCAAGAACAAATGGATCCTTGCATGGTTGATCATTAGTTTAGGCTATTAATTAGGTTAGGGGTACTACTATTCATCTTCTAAACTCTCGTGCGTGCAAGCTCAATGTGGATTGGTGATTGTGTTTTGGATGCAATAACATTCCCCTACCCAATGATTTTTTGTCATTGACATCTAGTTTCAAAAACTTTTTTATTTTTTTTATTATTTTAAATAAATATTTTTGGTGTTTTTAGATTATTTTTATATGCTAATATTAAAAATAATCTTTTAAAATAAAAAACATATAATTTTAATATATTTATAATGAAAAATATTTTCAAAAGCAAGCTCAACCACACTCGTAAACAATCTCTTTTTGTTTCTTTGTGCTTCATTAAGATCTTCCTTGGGTTTCGTGTAATCCTTTTCAATATTATGATGTTAAAATAATTTTAAAAAATAAAAATATATATTTTTAAAAAATATTTTTTTAAAAAATCAACACCACACTCTTAAACACCTCTAAAAAAATAAAATTTTATGATATTAATATATTTTTTAATTATGGATGCTTAATTTATTTATAAGTCAATAACCATATAAGCAAGATATTATTTAGTTAATTAATTAATATTATCATCCTAACAAAATTTTAGATGAAAATAAGGATAATTCAAAAATTGGCAGACGTCAATAGCATGCTTCCTCTCCCACGTTGTGTTTTATTTTTTGTCTGTTTAAGGAAAACCAATGCTTCTCTTCCCACATTTTTTTGCTGGGAATTTTTTTTATCTCTAACATATTATTTCATTCTTAATTTCATCTCTAAAAATTACCTTTTGAATTTCATCTCTACTGTATAAGTATGCCTTAATTGGGTCTTTTGTATAAAAATCTTCATATTTTTTTAGCATAAAATATAAAAACTGTTCAAATCTAATTCAGATCCATTTCATTGTGTAAAATAAAATAAAATAAAATAAATTTTTTATAAGCCATTGATATTTCTATTGAGAAATTGTTGATCTCATAACCAATGAATAATGTTTAATAAGTTAACCTGAGTGAACTTGATTTATTTATATCATTTTCTTAATTGAATATTTTTAATTGAGTCTAAAAAAAACAATTGAGAATTGACTTTTATAATTTATCTTTATTTAAACTCTATGGTGTTATCTTTGTCTCATAACAAAAAAAAATGAATTTGATAAGTTATTCCGAGTTAAATAAGATTTTTTCTATTTTTTTTCTATGAGGTTATCTTCATGTGATGACTTGGGTTATAAGTTTGGTGGATTAACTCAAGTTCTTTCTTAAATTGTTATAATTGATTTCCTTTTTCATCTCATGCTTCAACATTGAGTGATTGAGAACTATAATTTTTAATTTGATTCAATTTGATTTTCATGAGGTTATTTCGGTCTTATGACTTAATTTACGAGTTTGACAAGTTAATTCGGGCCATTTCTTTAGGTCTTTTTTAATTTGAAATTAGACTTTATTATTCATTTTTATTTATTTTTTATGGGGTTAATGTAGTCTCATTGCCCAAGTTATATATTTAACATGTTAATCTAAGTTGATCCACATCAATCTAATATGTTGTTAATTTAATATTAAAAAAAATCTTAAAATTATTTTTTAATTAAACTATAATTTTATTGCTTATATGAGTTATGTTTGAACTTTAAAAATTTATTATTTTTTTTGCTAGAAAAAATACTAGTAACTTTTAATTTTTTTTAAAAAAGCAATAGTGAATAATTTAATCTAGTCTTGACAATTTGCTTACTCTTCTTCACCTTCCACAATTATTATTTTCCACGAAGAACCTTGAGATTCGTATAAGATCCATTATTTTAAATAAAAATAAATGAAAAGAGTCTTGTTTCTGACATAATTTGACTTCTAGTTTGTCAGATTGTGTCCCCTTTGGTGGTTTGCAACCATGTTTTTGTTTTTATTTCACTTCAACGCAATTAATGACAAGATTGTAAGAACGATGCAGGGAAAATTTCGCGTGGGATAGATGGAAGAGACACTGCTGCCCAAGCCTGAAGAGAGGACATGGGGTTCTACTACCTTTGTGGAAGAGCTAAAGAAGGTGAGCTCCATTGCAGCTCCAATGGTGGTGGTGACGTGTCACTCAGGTTGCGTCATCAATGAATTGTCTCTGTCTGGGGTCTCCTCCATCGGTGGATCTTTTGCAGGGGTCACTGGCTTTAGTCTCCTAGGAAGTCTTTCCCCCCCTCTATCTTGTTACTCGTATGTGAACCATTTTGATTTTTTTTATTCGAAAATACTTTTAAAAAATATATTTAATGAATTTAAGTAGGTAAAATCTCAATTGCTATTGAATTTTTATAAAAGATATACGCCCAAACTTAAACTCGAGATCTACTATATGAATTTTAAACCCTTTATCACCGAGGAGTTTCCTTAAATTATTTTGATAAAATCTTTATTTATCAAACTCCATTTTGTCAAAGCCTAAAGTAGAATTTTAGAAATTCAGGTGAACGAGACTCGAATTCGAGATCTTTGGTACAACATGTTAACTTACACTTAAAAATAAGTGGGCATGGGTTTGGGTTGAGTGAGTTCTATACACGGAAGATACTCTTTGACTAAAATCTGATTTATCATATTAAATTTCATAATAAATTAATATAAATATATTTTATAGTGAAAATTAATAATAGACGCCAACAATTGCCACCAGCAAATTTGCAAGACGGTCTCTTCAGCTCCCAATATATTTATTAGTGGACACAGACTGCTTGTCCTCCTCAAAACTGATTGCAAGTAAACTCAAAATCAAATGCGTAGGATTATCCATAGCAGAACTCGAACCTGCATGTTTTAGCATTACATTTCAAAACCATTTTAAATTTTCTTTGAAAATAAACTCAAGATTTAATTTTCTTAATTGCAGGTGCCCGAATGCTTAAAGCTCATACAGCATCCCTTTCATGGTGTCTAAAGGAGTTATTTGATATTTCTTTTGTGTTTTTCTTCAATTTCTTCCTGCTATGACTCCAAACATGAACTATGTGAATCACAAAACTCACTTAAAACATAGAATCTGACAGAGTTAGATTAATAATAAGGCAAAATAAGCCCGCATGGTATGGAGGATTACTTGCTAACCACCAAGTCTTCTGCTTGACTGAAAAGTTGGAGGCCAGCGTACCATCCATTTTCTCAAGGGTCACCTGAGAATTATCAACAGCGATTCCAATTTTATTGGTTTAACTTAATAAAATAATCACTCAACGCCGAGTTCACGTTATCTAAATAAAATTTTGGATGATGGAATGCATGCTCTACTTCAACAATAATATATATTTCTCAACGAATAACTTATATTTTCAAGTTTCATAAACTAATCCGCTCCAGCTAATCATCTTCTAGGGCTTTGGACAAATTATAATGTCGAAAGGTATTGTTCATTTTAGAACAGAACTTGTTTATCATGGCTTCGATCTATCTATCTATATCCATATAGCTGCAATAAATCCGCTACCAGGGTGGATCAGTACTGTAGATTTGGTTAAACATGTGGGAGCTTGTGTGCCAGTAATCAGCAAACAAGTCCAAGTGTGTGCAATGAATGTTCTTTAATACAGTTCTGGCATCTCTGTTTCCCTGCCATCTCACTCTCTCCTTTTCTCCTCCTCTTCGCAAATAATCCATTTGAAACTACTGTTTTCACATTAGGCGCACTTATACCTCATAAGCTCCAAGTCCCAAGTTTCACCAAGTCGATGGATCAGCCATTGTTGCCCAAACGCAAGACTGAGGAGAAGAAATGGGTGCTAACATGGGATGGCTTTGTGGAAGAGATAAAAAGAGTGAGCTGCATGGCAGCTCCGATGATGGTGGCATCGGTGACCCTATACCTACTTCAGGTGGTGTCATTGATGATGGCAGGGCACTTGAGTGAATTGTCACTCTCTGGAGTATCGATTGCTACCTCTTTCACCAATGTCACTGGCTTCAGTCTCCTGGTAAATCGAAGTCTTCTATTCTCTCCTTCGTTATGTATGCTGCAACTTTTCCTTCTCTCATTCCTATGATATATAGAGAATCTCTTTATTACTATACAGAAGTGGTAAGATGATATTGGAAGCCAAGGGAACTAATTTCTATCACCTTGCAATTAATTCCAGTTTGACTTCACATGATGCTTGAACTCAACTTTTTCCCAGAATCCATAACTGTGTACTGAATAGATCTTGGCTGTGAAAGCAAATTCAAGGTCAATTTTACTAGACGAACTGGGATATTTCAGTTTAGTACTTACTAAATATGTGGGCGCTCGGGCAATATCCTAAAAAATCTAAACGAGTGAGATGATCTAATTCCAGTTTCAATTTTGTCACCATGTAATCTTTTCATTTGAAAACCAATCAGGTGGGATTGTCTGGAGGATTAGAAACTCTATGTGGGCAAGCTTATGGAGCAGAGCAATATAAAAAGTTTGGGAGCTATACATATTGTGCGATAATATCTCTTATTGCAACAAGTATCCCGGTATCTGTGCTTTGGATATACATGGACAGGTTATTAATAGCAATAGGCCAGGATCCTGATATCTCAATCGTAGCATGCCAATATGCAATTCGGCTTATTCCTGCATTATTTGCCTATTCCATTCTCCAGCCGCTGCTCCGCTACTTCCAGTCGCAGAGCTTGATTCACCCCATACTTACGAGCACCTGTGCTGCTCTGGGTTTCCATATTCCTCTCTGCTGGGCTCTAATATATAAATGGGAGCTAGGGAATGCAGGAGCAGCATTCGCCATCGGTGCGTCTTACTGGTTAAATGTGATCTTGCTTGCACTCTACATGGTGTTCTCTTCATCATGTGGGAAAACCCGGACCATCTACTGGAATGATATTTTGTCAAGCATCACCAAGTTTCTTCACCTCGCTCTCCCTTCTGCTATGATGGTTTGGTAAATTTTCTCTGCATGTTTTCGAGCTCCTGTTTTCTCCGGTCTGATTGCTTGTTAGTCTTATTTTGTTCTTTTCATTTCAATGATCGTAGCCTTGAATGGTGGACCTTTGAGCTAGTTATATTACTGGCAGGACTACTCCCGGATCCGAAGCTTCAAACATCTGTTCTTTCTGTCTGGTATGGTTCTTCACCTAAACTTTCATCATGGTTTATAAGGACATCAGCTGGAAATTTGGAATGCTTCTGATTAGCTTTATTTTCTTGTAATCAGTCTCACTACCACTACACTGCACTTCTATGTACAGTATGGGATTGGTGCAGCTGGGAGGTTTGATTTCCAACTTGCACCCCAAGGATTGTCCATGGATAAGAAATACGTATCCACTTGCATTCTAATAACAAGCCTCACTTTGGCAGCACTCGGATTTCAAACGAGTTAGGAGCTGGAAATCATCAGGCAGCTCTGGTTGCGGTCCAGGCAGTATTGATCATTTCAATTACGGAGGCAGCTATTGCTAGCATAATCCTGTTCTTTTGCCGTCACATTTTTGGATATGCTTTTAGTAATGACGAGGGAGTTGTGGACTATGTTGCCGAACTAGCTCCCCTGCTTTGTCTCACTTGTCTTGGACGGCTTACAGGCAATATTTTCTGGTCAGTTTCCCACCATCTTGCAATGAAATTTTAACATGCATATTGTTAGAGAATAATATAAATTATATTAAATTTTTAGGTAATACGATTCTTTAACATGGTATTAGAGCTTTGTTGAACCAGCAGTCACGAGATCGAATCTCACCACCCTCATTCTATTTGATAAAAGTCAAGCACGAGATAGAATGTATTTGTTTGCAAGTTTCAATCCCAAAAAACTTTGGGTGTGTTAGAGAATAATATAAATCATATTTTGGGGTCTCACGTAACACATATAAGACTTATATGAGATAGTTCCTTAACACATATAAGTTCTTTCGAGCAATTTGGACTTCTAGATCATGTAATTGCTTCAACCTGAACAGCAGGATGATATGAACATGGAGCAAGGTTTAATAACCTCTCATTTCGAGTCCCATCTAACTTTGTCATCTGTTACGACGGATTCAAATCAATTCTTTCACCTATATAATTCAGGGATTGCCAGGGGATGTGGGTGGCAGCACGTAGGAGCCTATGTCAACCTCGGAGCATATTATCTTGTTGCAACTCCACTAGCTGTTCTTCTGTGCTTTGTGCTGCATCTTGGAAGCAAAGGGCTTTGGACGGGACTTTTAATAGGGAATGTTGCTCAAGTAACGTCATTTGCTGTCATAACTGCGTTGACAAATTGGCAAAAACAGGTTCCTCTTCTGCACCTTGTTTCCCATCTTTCTAGTTTTCTTCTTCTTCTTCTTCTTCTTCTTCCTGTTTGCTTTAACTTGTGCAGATTTTGTGTTTTGGCTCTCAAGTTTGTTTCTTTTATCTATAATTGAAGTTCCTATTGTATAATAAAGATTAAGAGAAAGAGCTAACTTTACTCTAATTCTGGTCATGCTTGCATCATGCAGGCAGCCACGGCCAGGGCGAGGATCTTCGAGGGATCCGTTTTAGCTGGCAATGGACTGGCTTGAACTTTGGAAGCAATCAGTGGATAAATCAGAATTATTTTTTATTTCATATTAACATGTGATTAGAAGTGCAACAACTTATATATTTTAAAAGTTTTGGAGAAAGAACATAGTTTTTAAAAAACTGATTATTAAATAACTGTTATTCATAATAGCAATTTAAATAAAAGTCACGATTCTACATCACAGTTTTAATGAAACTGATATTTTTAATAACAATTCTTTAATAATTGCAATTCATAACAGCATTTACGTTATAAAATCATGATCCTAATAAAAGATCAACATCAACTAATTTATGTATTGATATCAAAAATAATTTTTTTAAAATAAAAAAATATTTTAATATATTTTTAAACGAAAAATATTTTAAAAAATAACTGCTTTACAAATACGGTCGATGCATCACTAGTAACCATTTTCTTGTTCTTTTATTTTTCTCTCTTACCCAGCAATTCATAACAGCAGTTACGGTTTTATTTATCAATAGTAGTAGTGGTGACATCGATCTGAAATTTGAAGTCGAATGACTAAAGCCAAATCATGCCAGAGATACGCAATTCAGATGAACTGAATTGATCTTTGGACAGAAATCATGGAATTAGATACTTTTCACAGTCGGGATGAAATGACTAAGTTGTACAACGCTATTCCTCTTCTCCATCTTCCAATTCTAATTACTGGTCGTCTTTTTGGAATCCACTGGATTCTTTGTTGCTGTAGAGCACCATATCTTGTAAGTTCTCACATGAAGTTAAGAAACAATGCATCTCTCCTCCTCTCTGTTTTTATCATTAACCTTTTTGGGTGAAATTGAGCTGGTGAGCCAAATGACCCGAACCCACCCGATCCGACCTGAAAACTGAACAATATTATTATAATCCACAGTGATTTATCTCACATGCTACAGTAGCCGAACCATGAGCTCTTTTAGTATATTGTATAATGTTTAGTAATAGAATTTATTGGACTTAGTTTAGGGTTTGGAGAAATCATACAGCGTATATAAAATACAAAATTAACTGCAAGTAAATGCTATGAAACTTCATTCTAGCTAACACAAGAGGAGGGGGGTTTCCAAAACTGAACAGTGATTTATTATTAAAAAAATGAAGTTCATCAGTCGAACACTCGCACAATACACGAGTCACTATAACAAGCTCTAATTGGATAACCTGTAGATTTTTGAAGAAGAAGTACTCATTACATCTGAGTTTGGATGCAAATACTTCATCACGTCAAGAATTCGATCTCCACTTGGATTTCTGAAAGGAATCGCCATTTTCACAGATGACTTTCGTCACCGAGAATTCTCCACTGAGCTGCATGAATTGGCTTGAAGTTTTATATATTCTCCATTCAATAAATATGTTTTAGGAGATCATGCAACCACTTTTGGTATTTCATATCAACAAGCAGACTCTTTTTATAGATGCGTGTGATTGTTGTCTCGTGGACGTCAAAATCAGATGTTTATCGTTCATTTCTAAGCATTCTACTCGGGCATTGTTAAGTTTATCGAGGCAGGTCGGTTCCCGGCCGGGTTTCCTGGCATGTCCTAAGCCATAATCAAGGTATCCATCATAGAAGCTTTAATTATGGCTTTAAATGGGTGGAGCCTTGAATAAATATATTGAATTATAATTATTTTTTGACCATTATTGCATTGTGCTTTTGGTTCACTGAATTGAAAGAGAAAATGAGCTAAAACAGTAGGATTCTACATAGTATTCTATGTTTGGTTTACCTCAGGAATCCAATTTTTCCATCGAATTTTTCTACAAGTCTTGCTTTTCCATACCCGAGAGTGGTTCTTTACATTTAGACCCCGTTTGTTTGCTGGAAAGTGGTTTCTTTTGGAAAATGAATTCGGATAAATTGAATTCCTAGAAGGTGAATTCGATTTTGGCGATGTTATGGAAAATGAATTGAAAACACTTTCCAGATTTGTTTGTGTTATGGGAAATGAACTGGAAAATAATTTATTGATAAATTTTTTTTTTCAAGTTTATTAAAATAATGAGGAAAAAATATTACAAATTAAAAAGTTGAATGAGAATAAAATTGAAATTTGTTTCATAAATTATCTCAAATAAAATAAATAATAATCAAAATAATAGAGATCAAATTTAAAAAATTAAAAAAATGAAAGGTGAATAAATTAAAATAATAATAATTAACATTTCATAAATTATTTCAAATAAAATAAATAAAAATAAAAAATTAGGATAGATAAAAATTTCAATAAAAATGATAAGAAAAAGAAAATAGCAATTATAAAAATAAGGACCAAAATTAATATGAAAATTAAATTTTAAGAGATGGAATTGAAAAATAAATATCCAAAAAAATTATATATAGCAACCAAAAGTTTGAGGATCAAATTTGATATAATCAACAAATAATGACATTTCTAAATTTTTCACAACTTCGAGAAAGTGTTTTTCGCCCAAATTTTCTGGAATACACTTTCCTGAAAACCAAACCAATTTTTTTTTGACTGGAAAGTGTTTTCCGTTGACCGGAAAATATTTTCTGTTGACCAACTTTTCAGAAGACAAACAAATACAGGAAAGTTTGAAAAGTGATTTCGGAAACAAACAGAGCCGTTTCTATTTGGGTTATTTTGAAAATACTTTTCATTCAGAAATATTTCAAAATAATATTTTAAAAATTTTTAAAAATTTATTTTTGATATCAACACATGAAAATGATCTAAAAACAGCCCAATAACTAATTTAAAATTATTTTTTTTATTTTTTTAAAAAAATATTTTTGAAACTTAATGTAAAACAAAGTTTTAACCTAATAGAGTAAATACATCAAATATCTTAAGAGTTCTTAAGGGAAATATGTGCGTAAATACGTAATGTCAAACAAAGTTTGCGTTAAGAATTTTTTTTTTAAAAATTGATTAATTCTCAATAATCACTTTCCCGAAAAATCACTTACCTGAGAGAGTAATTCTTGAGATAACGTAGAATTTTGTAAACCAAACTCCACCAAATTGTTTTATCCAATAGTATAATATTATTGCACTCTTTGAATTAAAATACCACCAAGGACAGGACTTAAATGCGAGATTTAATTATTGGAATAAAGTAGATTACTTGAATTTATTTTTATTTTGAATTTTTAAGTTCAAAACAAAGCAGTCAAGAAGAAACAATTCACTAAATATGAATTAAATTAAGTTTTTTAAAAACAAATATAATTATAGGAAATAAAAAATTGAAATTAACATGTGGTTTTTTTTCCTAAGAAAATCAATCATTACGTAATTTTAACATGATTCATAGAAACTCTCACAATAACCTTAATATTTGTTTTTTCGAATATCCATATTGCGCTATTTTCTTTTTTCTTTTTTTTTATTATTTTGATTTGTAAATATTATCTTAGAATTAGTTTATGCATCAACTATAAAACTAATTATTTTTCTTGAGATATAAATTCAATACTACAACTTAAGATTTTTGAAATTTTTTTGCATTTTTTACGAACAGTCCCCCTTTTATTTTCTTGATTATATAATTTAGTATTTTAATAGCTAAATTTACTGTAAAACACAGCAGATAAATTGGTTTTTTTAAAAGAAGAAAAAAAGTGGGGTTAGAGAGACTCTTAAATCCCACCTGATTATAAGGAAATCCCTCTTGGTTGTCTTCACTGTATTCATAAAAAGTAATTGAGAGATGTTCAATCATTATAATTCCTAGCTTACTCTCCCTCTCACTTTCCCTACAACAGACGATCATCAGTGCTGCTGATGTGTGTTAACTTTCATAAATATATTGTGAAGAAAGCAAGTATGGGCTGAAGTATTTTTATGTAATAAAAGAATACAACAATATGGGTTGTATTCTTTATCTGCAGGTTACCGTTTGTATATGTTGTTTATTATATTGTCCATGCATCAATGTCCTGTAAGAGTGTTCTTATATTCACCATTATTGTAACACAAGATTCAATCAACGAAAATAATACAAATTACAAGTTCTAACATGGTATCGAGCATACCTTCCGAAATCAAAATCGAAATTCGAAATTGAATTTCGAAGTCACACTGTTTGAATTGTATTACTCTCGCACTACCCAGTAGCACCAAGTTTTGGTTGATTTCCACGATGCACTGTTCTCAACAGGTTCATCAACAATCACAGCCCGAAATTTCGCAATCCCACCCTGTTACAAAATCCATTTCATCTCCAGATTTGTTTCTCCCACAGTCTTGTTTTAACCAAACTATCCATACCAGAAAAATTGCTCTGCAATTACCGAACAACTTCCACTGCCCAAAATCCTCGAAATCACAATCATGCACTACCCGAATCCATCGCCCAAAATCTCCCGAAACCACAAATTCACAGTCCCACATTACCTGAAAAACTTACCCGAAATCCCACACCCACGATTTTCAACACCTTAATCCCAAGCACCTTCACATGGAACAACCGGACACACAAGAAAGCCTATCCAATATGGAAATCAATGCCTCCATTTCAACCCCAACCACACCATTGTCAACTCCCACTCATCCAATCGTGCTCAATCAAGATACCTCTGCTTTCCCCACTAGCATTCTACTAGATGAAACAAATTATTCCCTCCGGTCTCGACTTATGGAAATGAGGATTGGGGCACGAAATCGAGTCGGTACTTGACTGGTGCTATTGAAAACCAGGACCCAGTGACCCGAAATTGGAAACTTGGATCACCGAAAACCACCGCGTGAAGAGCTGGCTCATCGAATCCATGAGCCCACCCCGATGCGACGATTTATTCGTCTTCCCACGACGAGGGAAATCTGGGAGGCCGTCTCTCGTACCTTCTACGACGGCGCCGACGAAACCTATATTTTCGAATTAAATCAGAAATCATTCAACACAACACAAAATGGAAGACCTTTGGCTACTTACTACAATGAACTGGTGGCGATTTTTAAGAAATCGATTGTCGGATCGCCTCCCAAGCTCGAACAATGGACGGCGTTCTTCACCTCCACTCGGCCATGGCGAGACTCCGGCTTCATATCTTCCTCAATGGACTCGATCCCGTCTTGAACACATTCGAGGAGAGATCCTTCGAAAAGAACCCAAGCTCGATCTTGAAGGTGCCTACGCTGCGTCCGGCGAGAACACCATCGAAGCTAGCCATGGATGGCGAGACACCGAGTGACTCTCACTTACTAACCGAGAGCACCGTGGATGCTCACACGAGTCTTATCCCGGAGAAGGAACGAGGGGCCTTTGACGAAGAAGTGGAAGTGCGAGAGAGACAGAGAAGGGAAATGGGGGTGAGCGCTCGGGAAAGGGGACGGCTTGGGACAGATGAAGGTGAACGACGGGTCACCTACCCGAGGGTTGTTTATGGAGAAAAGGGATTTATCACCCGGCACTCAAAATGGAAAAAAACCGGGTGGGTTAGTTTGCACCCATTGTGGTGAACTGGGTCACTCAAAACAAAGGTGTTATGAAATAATTGGGTATCCAGAGTGGTGGGATTTTAAGAAAAAACCTCGAAAAAATTTCGGAAAGAATGTGGCAAATATTGCGGAAGTCGAACCACGACAACCAACGGCTGTTCATCCAGGTATAATAGGTAAAAATTCTGAATTATCTGATATTGTGAAAAATAATACTTGGATTATTGACATAGGTGCATCCGACCACATGACTAGAGATTCTGGTAATTTAAAATCTCCTAAACCTTCCTCGCAGTCAGTTATTTACACAGCCAATGGTAGTCCGTCTCCTATTACCGGAGAAGGGTCTATAACCCTAACAGAATCACTCACCCTAGATACAGTTCTAGTGGTTCCGTCCCTCGCATACAATCTCCTTTCGGTTAGCCAAATTACATCTGCTCTCTCATGTACTGTAATGTTTTGGCCTCTATTTTGTGTTTTTCAGGACATTCTAACCCGGAAGATTCTTGGCTATGGTGTTAGACGGGGACATCTTTATTATCTGGAATTAACCGAGAAAGGGGGGTCAAAGTTCAGTCAGGCACATCAAACTACGAGTAAAGACAAAAAGGAAGCACTCATCTGGTTATGGCATCGCAGGCTAGGTCATTTATCATTTGGATACCTGAAGAAATTACGACCGCACTTGTTTTCAGATTTAAGTAGTTCAGACTTTAAATGTCACACTTGTGAATTGGCCAAAAGCCACCGTATCCCTTATTTACCAAGTGTGAGTAAAAGTTCTGAACCTTTTGCAGTTATTCACTCAGATGTTTGGGGGCCTTCAAAAATTCCATCTTTTTCTGGTGCACGTTATTTTGTTACTTTTATTGATGAATGCACTCGAATGACTTGGGTCTCACTTCTGAAAAATAAAAATGAGGTAGGAACAGTTTTTCAGGCATTTCATAAGATGGTGACAAGCCAATATCAGAGGTCAATTCGTACACTTCAATCAGACAATGGTACAGAATTTATGGATAAAAATCTTGTGACCTATCTGGATCATCATGGAATTCGACATCAAACTTCTTGCACCTATACTCCACAGCAAAATGGGCTTGCTGAACGAAAAAATAGACAACTTATGGAAGTTGTTCGAGCATCCTTATTTGGTATGAATATGCCTAAATTTTATTGGGGTGAAGCGGTTAAATCGGCTGCCTATTTAGTCAACCGTACTCCATCCAGTGTGCTCAATTTTCAAACTCCTCAACAGAAGATGGAATCTTTACTTTCCATCCCTCATCTACCAAATCTTGAACCTAGAGTGTTTGGTTGTACAGTTTATGTCTATATACCGAAAGCTCTGCGAGGTAAACTTGACCCATGCGCCAAACGGTGTGTCTTCATCGGGTACTCA
The DNA here is from genome assembly GCA_032356905.1 of Salix exigua. Taxonomy (NCBI): domain Eukaryota; kingdom Viridiplantae; phylum Streptophyta; class Magnoliopsida; order Malpighiales; family Salicaceae; genus Salix; species Salix exigua. Next base: position 5,435,115 of record CM063591.1, read on the forward strand.
GAATTTCAAAAAGGATATAGGTGTTATGATCCGCTGCACCCGAAGCTACATGTGACCCTAGATACCTCGTTCCATGAATTGGAGCCTTACTATTCAGGGGGAGCATCCGGGTCGTCTCTTAAGGGGGAGAGACATCATGAAGAGTACGACGACGATCTATTTATATTAGAAGAAAATGGAGGGGTACTTGACACGTTCAATGAAGAAATACGACAATGACAAAATGGTATGAACTCTAACGATGGTACTAATTTGAATATTTACATAGATCATAACAACCCCGCTCGGTATCCAGAAATGTCTACACCATTAGTCGAAGAATCAACCTGGAATATTTGTCCTTAGGTAAATCCAAACCATATAATTGATGAAACTAATGAAATTCCTGCTCAGAATATTTGTCCTCAGGTAAATCTAAACCATATAATTGAGGAAACTAATGAAATTCCTGCTCCTATAGAAAATATAACACATAAATATCCACAGAGATCAAATAGGGGAATTCCGAAGAAACAATATGAACCTGATCCAAATACTAAGACTAAATACCCTATCAACAATTATGTGTCTCCTCATAGGTTGTCTAAATCGTATGTTTTTTCTGTTAATCAATTATCTACTGTATCTATTCCTAGCAACATACAGGATGCACTAGCAGATCAAAAATGGACAAAGGCAATGAATGAAGAAATGGAGGCACTCCAGAGGAATAACACTTGGGAGATATGTCCACTACCAAAAAGGAAGAAGATTGTTGGGTGCAGATGGGTGTTCACTGTAAAACTTAATGCAGATGGCAGTATTAACAGATACAAAGCAAGACTAGGGTATACGCAGAAATATGGGGTAGATTATCAAGAAATATTTGCTCCAGTTGCAAAAATCAATACTATTTGTATCCTCATATCCTTAGCAGTGAATCGAGACTGGGGCCTCCAACAATTTGATGTCAAGAATGCTTTTCTAAATGGGGATCTTGAAGAAGAAGTCTACATGGATCGACCACCGGAACTAAACAGAATCCCTCGAGTAGAGATAAAGTTTATAAACTAAAGAAGGCATTATATGGGTTGAAACAGATCACCACGGGCATGGTTCGGAAGATTCTCATCTACAATGAAGGATTTTGGGTATAAGCAAAGCAACTCGGACCACACGCTGTTTATAAAGCATAAAGAAGGAAAAATTACAGTATTAATCGTATATGTGGATGATATGGTTATAACAGAGAAGATCTAGAAGAAAGAAAAGCACTTCAACAATTCCTAGCTTCAAAATTTGAAATGAAGGATCTTGGGCAATTGAAGTATTTCTTGGGTTTGAAGTCTCAAGGTCAAAAACCGAGATATGTCTATCACAACAAAAGTATGTGTTAGATTTGTTAACAGAAACTGGAATGCTTGCATGTAAACCAGTCGACACACCAATGGAAATGAATCACAAGTTAAGAGAAACAAAGAATCAGACGTCAGCGGACAAAGGCTGTTATCAAAGATTGGTTGGGAAGCTGATATATCTATCACATACACGGCTAGATATAGCCTATGCAGTGAGTGTGGCAAGCCAGTTTATGCACTCACTAGGAGAAGAACATATGAACGCAGTATATCGGATTTTAAGGTATTTGAAGAGTGCACCAGGAAGAAGCCTATTATTTTCAAAGAAGGAGACTCGTGCAATTAAAGGTTTTACAGACTCGGATTGGGCAGGAAACTAGACTAATAAAATATCGACATCAGGTTACTTTACATTTGTAGAAGGCAATCTGGTTACTTAGAGAAGTAAAAAGAAGAAAGTAGTCGCTAGATCAAGTGCAGAAGCAGAATTCCGAGGAATGGCTCATGGTGTGTGTGAATTATTATGGATAAAACATGTGTTGCAGGATTTGGGAATAGATTATGGGACGTCTATGAAGTTACACTGTGATAATAAAGCGACTATTGAGATTGCCCATAATCCGATACAACATGATCGAACCAAACACGTTGAAGTAGATCGACACTTCATAAAGGAGAACCTTGATAGGAAAATTATACAATTTCCTTTTGTACGGTCTGAAGATCAGTTAGCTAATATTCTTACAAAGGCAGTTTCAGGAAAAGTATTTCATGATGCTATTAACAAGATGGGCATGATAAATATCTATACTCCATCTTGAGGGGGAGTGTAAAGAATACAGCAAGTATGGGTTAAAATCTTTTTTTATGTAATATAAATAATACAACAGTATGGGTTGTATTCTTTATCTGCAGGTTACCGTTTGTATATGTTGTTTATTATATTGTTCATGCATCAATGTCCTGTAAGAGTGTTCTTATATTCACCATTATTGTAACACAAGATTCAATCAACGAAAATAATACAAATTACAAGTTCTAACATATATTTTCATTATACGTGGCAAACTAGGTTGCTAGTCTGAAAGTACTGATCGCTGTTGCTTGAGCTAGCTCCTGGTGCTAGATGATTTAAGGGAGGTTTTTGAAGAACAGCAATGGCAACAACGAAACGAAGAAAACCCTAAAACTTTCATGGTAATGAGTTTGATCTAGGCAATGAGTTTTCGCTATATATGCAGCCAAAATTTTCATGGTACTGCCATCTTAATGCCATAGGCAATTCGTCACGCATGGATTGTTTTCACAATACTCGATCGTGAAATAATCAATAAAGGAGAAGAAGTTTCCCAGTTAATTCGGAGTCTTAAATTAAATTAAGGACCAGTTGAATCCTGGATAATTACTGTATAGTTAACAGCCAGTGAACTATAAATCAATGCAATCCTTCCTTGTCAGCTTCAGATATACAGGAATATTGCAAAATGCATGCATTCTCTGAACAAAATGTAAAGTTCATCACATATTTAAAAAGCTATATGCTGGCCTTCTGTGACAATCTATCTAGCTAGCTAATATTATCCAAAAGTGGTTTGTTTCAGTGTTAGTAGAAATGAAGGTGTCTGGGAACAACAATATATGAATATAGGACCAATTTGATAAATATATTCTTGATGATCAACATCAGCAAAAAAAAAAAAAAAAAAGAATATTGGTGGAGATCATAAGAGCAAAGTGATAGAGACCCGCATCTTTGATCCACTACAGCTCTAGATTGGAATTTGCAGAAAACCTACACGTTTTCGCAGCACCCAAACATTTTTTTTTTCATTATGATTAAACAAAAAGCAAAGTTAATACAATAGAAAACTCTGTGAAAGCGGAAAACTATACTTCATCTAGAAGAAGGAGTATATTAATACAAAAATCACAAAATCATAGCCAATACGAAAAATCGTTAAGCTTGCTGGTGGTCAGTACTGTCATAGTGTTGTTGAAGATGATCTATGTGATTCCACTTTGGGATGCTTTTGTACCCAGTAATTTACACCTGCAAATGATATTACAGGATTTTTATGGTCACAGTACTGACCACCAGCACACCATATTTATATATATATGGAGTTGGTGGCCAGTACTGTGATAGTGTAGTCGAAGATGATCTGTGCGATTCCACTTTGGAATGCTTTGATGTTCTTAGCTAATTAACCATTTATATCTGCAAAAGATATTAGAGGAATATAAGAACGAAACAATCAAATTAACAAAACATTTTATTCGGATATATCTCCAGCAAGCACTCGGTGAAAAACAAACCTCAAAATGAGCATGGGCAAAGAAAATAATTTGGTTAGATATACTGAAATGAAAATAACATTTTATAACTATATAAAAGATGGAGTGAAGGGCTGAAGGTGATGACAGGAGAATAGAGAGCACAAAGGAGGGAGATGCAAGCTTCATGCATTTCATCATCATCAGTGCTCTCTATCTTCTGTCAACAACATCTTCACTGCCTTCTTCACATAATAATAATAATAATTAAAATAAAAAACATTATAAGTAACAGAGGCAGGAGCTCAGAGCTCGGGATTCCCAGCCCTAGATCATTTGAGAAGAAAACTGTGGATCGAATGGAAGAGACAAGCAGGGAGAGATGTTTGTGTATGACCTAGTTGGTCTCCAACGCCTCAATTTATAGGAGAAAACTGTGAAAGATTAATGGCTGGACCCCTGCCACTCTTTCATGAGATAGGTGTGCATCTATCTATCTGTAAGAGAAAGTGCCCAACTTGAAACTTCTGATGATTTAATAATCACCCGTTACGCATTGTCTACGATCGAATATCACCGCGGGTCGTGTTAGGAGAAAAGAATTGTCACCCCATTTGCATGCGTTGCCTAACTCTACATTATTTTGAACAAAAAAATATGTAATTACTTAAATAATACATTAATTATCGATGAAATTATAAAAATAATTAAAAAAATCAAGAAATATTATGTCTTAGTCCTCCCCTCTTCTTCTTTTTATCTTCATCTTGTTCCTAAACTTCATATCAAAATAGCAACCACTCGTCTTTGTCCTCGTCATCATATATAAACTTCACCACCTCAACACTCAGTAATGTCAATATCATTGTCTTTATTCTTTTCTTCTAAATATCCCCTACACCGAGGAAAGTTTAATTTTGTTTGTTTTTGAGTTGATAAACAGTAATTTATTTTTAATTTATATCATGAATATAATAGACTTGATAAAGATATTTTATAATATATTGACGATCATCTTTCCATTAATTTTGAATTTCCCACTTTTTTTTACACTCGTATATTTAATAGTTGGAATTATGACGTACTCGCGAGACACTTTTTCAGTATTAAATAATTAATTTCCTCCCAAAAATCAACAAGAAAAAAATATCTTTTAATTTAGACTTTGAAGATATTGTTTCAACTAATTTTTCTGTTTGTTTTTCAAATTCTTAGCTTAATTTTGGATCTTATGTTATATTTCTTTTTTTATTAAGGATTCTGATTTTTCTACTTGAAAAGATTGGTTTCTAGTCAATTTAAATAGCTATAATTATATTAAAGAAGCAGAATATATAAAAAAAACTAATTAAATAACAAAAAAATGCAAAGTAATTTTTTGTGTAAAATTCCATTTTGACAGCAATTCTATTTTTTCTTTTCTGTTCTTGCTTGCTGTATTTGCGTATTGTCAAAAAATTATTTTTGACATCAGCAAATCAAAATAATTTAAAAACACCAAAATTTTTTATTAAAGTAAAAAATAAAAATATTTTTATTTTTATTTTTTTCAAAAAAGTTTTTGAAATGAAGTGTTATATATATATATATATATATATATATATATATATATATATATATATATCTTGCTCCATGGAAGTGAGTGATGCGTATATGAGTCAAATTAGGTCATTGGGCATACATGCTAGTTGACGAGAAGCATGGAGAAGAAAGCTGAAAGCTGGCCAATCGCCCGTCACTAAAATGCTATCCTGCTTTTTCTTCGTCAATCGTTGTCATCATCCATCAGTTTTGCTAGAGAACTCATGAGGAGGTGACCGACGACTACAATCTTTCCACCTGTCATCCCCCCACAACCTCCTTTTCTCTCTCAACAGACCTCGCCAGCTTATCTTCTCCATCAATCTTTCCAGTTCGATCAAGATATTTTGGTCATCAATTCCCATAACTTTTATAGACGGAAGAAGGTCCTCGGTCTTGAGGCAGGAGCACAATCAGAATATTTATCATGTAAATTTTGAATCTGAAAAGGAGACTGAGAGAAGGCAGAAATAAATATAAAAAACAATAGTAAGCATATCATCCTGCTGGTGTAGTGGCATATCTGCTGTCCCATACAGATTCCAGCTCGAATTATCAGGCTGCATTGATCCAAGCATACCATTCTCTGACCATACGAGTTGGAAGGGAGACATCAACTCGACGGAACAGCCTGCAAAAGTCAGATTCCATTCCATCAAGTGGGGGAGGAGCCCCAGTTCCATCGAGAGAGAGAGAGAGAGAGAGAGAATAAAGACAAGTAGCTAGATAGCTATAATTGGTATCCTCCCACGTGCCAGTTCTTGGACTTATCCTTTTTGGGAGCCTGACCTTATCAGGACAGGATTGCGTGCTTTCCCTATTTGGGCAGGAAAACCCAGGTAGATACTCCTCTGCTGTCCAACATACTCATTTCAGGAGCTTGATTTTTTATTCGGAACTTGCTTGATTAACGACATAAAAGATTACAAAAGGGAAGAAACCTGCAACATTTTATATATGGTGATATGGTGATAAGAAGTTTGGAATTAGATTGTTTAATGGTGGTTGTTTTTCAAAGTATTTTCTAATTTTCATCGTACTTAAAACGAGACAACACCGTGTTTAATCACATATTTTGTTCATTCTTATTATGGTATTCGATCATTGAGTTCATGTTATATACAAGTAGATTCTACCGATGTAGTTTTATCGTGGATTAATTTGCAATAACCAAGGTAAGAAAAGCTTAAAATTAATCTAAGAAGATGTTTTTGTTATTTTCTTAATCAATTTTGGGTTTTCAACCTTAATTTCAGGTTTTGTTTTTCCTATTTGCTTAAGAATTTCGAGTTTTCGTATTTTAAACCTATCTACACGTACGCAATCTTTCTTGAGAAGCAGGCGATTGAAGATAAATATCACAGCAATGAATTCAGTATCGAGATCGTGTTCGTCATCCCTGATCTTTGAATCCTATTCTTCTTAGATTCCACTTGGTCACAAATTCCATCATTCAAACTGTTATTAATTTAATTACTATAGCAGAGATGGTTATAAAATGGACGTATGATGGGGCAAACACTCTCCTTTAGATACAAGTAGCGATATGCCCGCGCGTTGCTTGAGCTTTTTATCTATGTAGAAAATTGATTGTTTTTATATGTATTGTATTTTGCTATTTTAAATTTTAATTCGTAAAATGATAATTGATAACATCTGTATAGTCGAAATGCAAAGTGAGTCGTATATTTTTAATCAGTAGATAATGTAGATAATTTATTTTTAATTAGTTGCATTTTTCCCCAATAATATTAGATTTGACACATTATAAATCAAAATATTGTAATTTTTCCCCAAAAATAAACTTATATTTTCTGCGTGCTATAATTAGTTATTTCAATGTTTAATCACTAAAATTGCAACATATAAAAATATGTTAGAAATGAGTTTTTTGCATGGTATAATTAGTATGATTGCCCGTGCATTGCGCTAGGGTTTTTTTCATGTAGCAAACTAATTGATTTTTTACATGTTGTAATTAGTTGTTTAAATATTTAATTAGTAACATTATAATAGATAAAATATGTAACAGATAATTTTTTTCCCAGTGTAGAAGGAATAGTGTAATCAAAATGGGAAGTGGTTCGTATATTTTTTAATTGGAGATAACTTAGGTAAATTTTTTTAAAAAAAATTAGTTGTCTTTTTTCCCCAGTACTATTAGATTTGACAAGTTATAAATAAAACAGAGAGTGAATCATATATTTTTTAATTGTAGATAATCGAGGTAAATTTGTCAAAAGAAAAAAAAAATTAAGTTGATAATGTAGGTCAATCTGTGTACCTTTTTTTTTAGTTGTATTTTTTCTCCAGTGATATTAGATTTGAAATATTAAAAATGGAAAAATTGGAAAAAAAATATAAAAATAAACCTAAAGAAAAGAGTATAAAATTTAAATTCAAAGCAATTTTTTTAATAAGATTTATTAATCATATTATTATATGTAATGTATTTAAGCATATTGATATAAATTTTTTTGTTTTAAAATCCAAGGTCAAGTTTTTTTCTCTCTTTATATATATATATATATATAGGCGATAATATTCAATAAATATTAAAACATGTAATCGGTATTACATACTTTATAGAGTAATAAAAGTGAGAAGTGGTTCGTATATGTTTAAATTCTAGATAACGGAGGTAAACTTGTAATTTTATTCTTTGTTTTACTTGATTTTTATTTCAAGTACTATTAGATCCTACACATTATAAATCAAAATATTTTAATTGATTTTTAAAAATAAATTGAGTTTCTTTTCACGCTATAATTACTTAATTGACGTCTTAAAAGAACAAGTGTAATCAAGACAGGAAGTGGTTCGTATATTTTTGAATTGTAAATAATGGAGGTAAATTTGTCTGCCTTTTGTTATTTTGAGTTGTATATTTTTCTCAATCATATGAAATCTGCAATATTTGAAATCAAAATACTGTAAATTTTTTCCAAAAAATAAACTTGAATAAAAGAGCAAAAGATTAAAATTTGGAGCCAATTTATGTTAGTTTTATAACATTTATTCATCATATTATTATATTAAATGTATTTAAGAATATTGATATAAATTTTTTCCTTCTAAAAATCATGGTATTTTTTTCCTCTATGTATATATTTTTAGACGATAATACCAAAATCAATTTTCTAAAATGTTCAGTGACGTGAAGATTTTGGGGATTATTTAGAGGAGATGAGATTGAATAATTCCAATCGTATTATTGAAATTGAAATCAATATTAATGGAAATCAATGAAGCGAAACAGAGAGGAATTTCCGACCACTTCATGGAACAAAGAAGAGAAGGGTGGATTAAAATAATGATTTCTTGTTTTTAATGATTAAAAACACCAAATTCAAATATGTTGGCGCAGGGGTTCCGCTGGCCATATGCAAGTCTTCATCCAACTCCACCATAAAAGTATAAAAACATCTCTTTTTTAAAAAAACATGTGCACATACTCATGCAAGTAAAAGTGAAAAATTGTCAATCCACGGGTGCACATGAGTGTGTGTGCAGTTGATAATATGAATCAAAATCTAAGTTGAAGAAGCTGAGTAATTGCTTTATTCCACCTGTTTTGGCCAAACAGAGATGAGCACGTCCTCTCCTTTTTTCGACCTCTTTACGTCTGCATGTTATGGGCACTTAGCAAGCTGTTCTAGTGGAGGGCCCCCTTCTCTGATCCCTCATTCTCTGGTCAGCCATGAGAAAATTGTCAAAGTCACAATTCCTCCCATCATCCACTACATGTGTATATATATATATATATATATATATATATATATATATATATATATATATATATATAACCCATTTTATTATTTTCTGTCAAGTTTTATAAGGGAGGTAAACTATGCAGTTAAATTAAGTGGGATGCTAATCCATGAAGAATTCAGGTAAGTGCTATCTCCAAAAATGACATACGAGTGCGTTTGCTAAATACAACCTTAATCCAAGGGTTGGAGTGGCTGGGTCCGAGTCCCACTTCCAGCCCAATTGTATTGGGCCTCTGTTTTGAGTGTGGCTGGACCTAGCCCCAACCGTGTAGGCTGGGCTAGAAGGAAGGTTCGAACCTTCTCTACCCTTTTGTGGAACGTGAATTAATTCACGTGATGCAGGAAAAATTGTATTTAAAGGAAAGATGAAGGAATGGCATTACCTGGTCGGAGGAGGGTTTTGCCCAGCTGGTGAGAAAAACTCGCGTCTAAGAAAAGGTTTTTGGCTGCTCACGGTGCTGTTAGAGCTGTGTACGGTGGCGCTGCTAAATATTTAATGGCTTAAATGAAGGAGAAATGAATTGAGGTGGAGCTAACTTCATGTTGGCTGATGGAAAACTCTTTGTTCGTGGTTGACCTGCTTGAACAAATCTCTTGTTGTTGCTATGAAAAAATGCCTCTTAATGCTACTGCCGAATGAAAACCGGCCGAGGGGCCATGCTGCTTGCGGAACCAGAGCTTACAGTGCAGTAATGGCGGAAAAGAGGTCACATTTCAGATGAAGAAGTCCATGGTAGTGTCGAATAATAAAATTGAAAAACAAAATACAAAATAATCCATACTTAAAAAAATAGCAATAAAGAAAACGAGGATCAAATTTGAAAACAAAAATGAGAGCACAGCTTAGAATTTTGAATTAAAGGGAAAGCTGAAGAGAAAACCAAATTTACAAACAGATCCAAAACAAAAATGAGAATCATATTTGAAAAAATAACAAACCATAGTTTAGGTTCAATGATAAAATTGAAAATAAATCAAGATTAGAAAAAAGGTCAAGAAAAAATAAAATAAAAACTAAATTTGAAATATGAGAATAAGATGACATCTTTAAAATTTAAATGAATAGTGAAAATTTCAAGTAGAGAAAAGAGAAAAGAAAAGAGAATTGTCACGACTACTCACGCTCATCCCTATGAAAAGAGATTCCTTGATGTTTTCAAATGTTGCGCAAGCTATTGTTTGGATATTAAGAGACACTATATACACCGTCAAAAAAATAAAATAGGCACCTTTTATTAATTGGTGTTTGTGTTGACACATTTGCCAACCTTGATTTTTGAATTCATTTTTATATATTAAAATCTCAAATTAGTTCTTAATCAACTTAATAATAATAATAATAATAATAATAATAATAAAAGGTTGGATGAAAATATGAAAAGCCTTTATATGGCAGTCAAATAAGTTTTATTTTCTTCCTATAATAATCTAGTTATTTTATTGTGTTCTTAAGAAGCACAAAGATAGATTTGTCTCCCATCAGTTTGACAACAACAAATGGAATTTCACAAATGGATTTTACTAGCGTCAATAACCAGTGTATTGATTTTATAGAGAAGATAAAATGAATATTACACTGTTCTAATAATATAGGATGAATCCTCTCACATTCATGGATGCATGCATCTTCATAGTCATCCAGTACTGTAGAATTTAATGTGATCAAGGAGAGAGAGATCTTCCCTCCAAGACTAGACTAGCTAGAAGCTTCCCAGATCTAACTATTTATTAAATAATCCTCCATTATATATATATATATATATATATATATATTCAAGAAATGCACTCATGGATACTTGAGCGTCACCACATCACCGACAACGGTTTTTGGTGTTGTCGATACCTAATTGGATTAAGACACCAGCCTTCCTACAGATGGCCCGGATTCATAAACAGCAGCACCTGTCCACCTACATGCATATGATAAACATGGAACGACGACATTTTTCACAATATATACGCGCGCGTGTGTGTGTGTGTGGTGGGTATCAACAGCCGAATGTATGCGTAAATATAAATATTATAAAAACGTGATCAATTTGACAGTGAAAGCAAAGAAAACCATGTAACGATCTAACTTGAATTATTGAAAGCTGCGTAGCGTACTAGCTATTGCATAGATCAAAAGAATCATCATTACAGAGCTTGGGAGTTTGGTCTATTTTGGTTGGTGGGTTGTTCGTTCATAAACAATAATACCTCCAAGCCCCACTTGAAATATCTCCTACAACAAAAAAAAAAGATATCCAATTCTCTCATCGCCCTCAATTTCTATCGCATACAATTAACTGCTCCTTTTATTGGATGCATGAATATTACTGAACATTAGGTTTATATATATACATCGCTCGCCCCACTTGCTTAATCTTTACGCCTCCCTCCTTTTCAATCAATCAAATATTCAAAAGTCCAAATTAATCCATGCATTTATTTCAAGATTATCAACGAGGACCCAGCAGTGACCTGTCTTGGTCAGTGAGAGAGTGGCGAAAGTGGCATCGATGACCATAAGGACAAGCCCCGCCAGCAAGAACCATACGGCAAGCTTGAGTCTTGTACCTCGGGTGCCTGATAACTGGACGTAGCTCGTCAATACCATGAGCAAACTGACAATGGTTACCATAAGGACACGTGCCTGTCTCTTGCCACTTGTTGCATAGCTCTGTCTTCCACATCCCTTGATTAAACACCTCCAACTCCATTCCAGAAGCTATTTCCTCCTCTGATCTCTTCCCTCCTCCTCCTCCCCCTCCGCCTCCGGGAACATACACCCTGTGCTGCATCTGCATACACTAACTTGTATAAAATCCCTTTTGGACCACAGCAAAAATAATGATCTTTTTTAATCAATGCAAGAAATTTGTTTTCATGTCCAATTTCAATTGTGAATATAATAATATGATGGAAAACTCGATTCTAAAGGAGTGAACGATTCGAACATCTTTTCAATCAAATTAATACTATTGGAATAAAATATTGCACAACCAATCCTTGACAATATTCGAAGGATCAAAGAGCATAAAATGTATCACTGTGATTAACCAATAAATCAGTACTCTTTATATAAAATTTAATCATCCAATTTTATTTGTGCATAAATTCCTCTTGATATTGGTAAGAAACTCTATTCTACAAATTAGGCTTTAGATACGTGCACATTACAGTTTAATATTTAATTCATCTTCCATTCTTTCAATTAATTCTATAGTTTGTTGTAAAATTAAATAAATAAAATAATATTATTAAAAGCTATTATTATACATCCAATTTGGACTAACAGAATACCGATGGGACAAAATCTACGGTTATTTTTAGCTAATATATATATATATATATAACCCGCCATCAATTAAGAAAATAAATGCCACCAATAAATTGTGAGTTTGAAGATAACAGTGAGAACAGGAGAGGATGAAGTTTTAATATCAAACTGATAGCTGCATTTCTAACTAGCATAACCGGACGAACTAGACACAGTAACTGAAACGAACACACACAGTTTACGTGCTACGTTGCGTTGCAATGGAAACTTGAAAGTTAAGCAAAACTCAAAGAAATCTCAACTAACCGATCCAGAAACGAGTTGATCGAGTTGACTCGCCACACGAGACCGAGTTGAGTTACTGGTAGCACTACCTCGACCGCCTCCATTGTTACTCACATTACCAGAAACCGCTTGATTCACCTTAACAAAACCAGTAGATCTGACGGAAATACTCTTCGGCAACGTCACTCTCTCTGTCCCCACGTTATTAGCATTATTCCTCCTCTCAAATGCAACATCACGATTGTTTCCCAAAGTATGGTTCTGATGCTGCATCACGGAGGCTTGAGAAGAGAGACTGATAAGCTTGACAAGCTCACTATTTGCGACTTTGAGATCTGCATTTTCTCGACGAATCAACTCGAGTTCATTGGTTAGCGTTTGGAGGCGCGCGAGACAGAGATTGTAGTGATCGCAGAGGTCCTGGTACTCGAGAATCAGTCGAGCCTGGCGGAGGCGGCTCTCGGTGGAGATTTCATCTGCGGCAGTGGAGGAGGAGGGCGAGGCTGTGGTGGAGGGGGTGAGAGAGAGCGAGTCCGGGAGCTGTGAAGGTTTGGGCGGGAAAACTGAGTGGTAGAGAGAGGTGAAATTGGAAGCGAATTGATCCTGATCGTGTGCTTGGTGGTAATCAAACGGTGCTGAATGTGCAGCAGTTTTTGAATCAGACGGTGGTGATTCTGTTTTCTCCATTTCTTGCGAGAGAGAGAGAGAGAGAGAGATGAAGCTTCTTTACAGCATATATACACCCCCCGGCCCCCACAGCCTGCTTTCAAATCTGGTGCTCACCAAAGCTTGATGGGTAATTTGCGGGAACCAATCCTGTTCGTGTTACTCCACCTTTATAACCACGTGGACGGATGTTATTGGGTGGGAGTGGTGAGAGGCAACGGTGCAGTAACAGGAGAGAAAAATCTTTCAAAAAGGCATTTGTTTCCCGCCAAGGGGAATGAGAAACCGTTAGAGAAACTGCAACAGAAACAGAAAAAGCAGTTTCAGAGAGAGAGAGAGAATAAAATAAAAGGAGTAGAGAGAGAGAGAGAGGGTGATGGATGCAAGGGGAGGAGAGAGTATATATAAATATATATATTAGAGTTAGTTAGATAGAAAAGGATAGGTGGTTAGGAGGAGGAGGATGAGGAGGAGGGAGGAGTGGCAAAGAAGGAAGGGAGGGAGGTGAAGAATGGAGTTTTAAGGTTTTGAATATAATTGGGTATAATCATAGCGAGTGATTAAGGTATGGTTTGTATGTCTATTTTAAGTAAGGTTTTTTTGATTTTTTTTTTTTTTTTTTCTTCCTTATCACTACTTTAACTAACCATGGTCCCTCCCTCTTCTTCCTTCCTTTGAATGGAAACCATTGTAATGTTTGTTGCTTCATCACTAACATTATTATTATTTCTCAATATTTCCCCTTATGACCTGTTCTTTTCTTCCACCTATACTCACCCAAAAACATTTATAAAACACTACCACGAACTTAATTAACCTCATTATACCATCAAATTAGACTTTATTATATAACAAGAAAAATTTTAATTATTAATTTTATTTTTAAATTTCAATTGTTTTAAATTTAAAAAAATGGATTTTATTATGCTAAATCGGGGATAAACCCAACATCAGAACCTGTTATTAACATCGCAAGAACTTTATATCAAGACAATCAAAACAAAATATCAAGACTAACCTTTCATAAATTCAGTGTGAAACGATAAAAAAAAAAAAGAAGAAGAAGCTAGGTGTCAAAAATTTGAACCCCCCCCCCCCCTTCTTTTAATATTTTTTGTGTATAAAAATCAAATTTTAATTATTATTAAAAAAATAATCACGTGTCACCGATCTAGTTTTCCCTAGAGAATGATGGATTCGTTATGAATGTTTAGGGATTGCTTTTCAAATATTGTTTTGAAAAAAACGAATTTTTTTAATTTTTACTTTAAATTAAATTATTTTAGTGTTTTGAGATCATTTTCAATGTTAAAAATATTTAAAAAAAATAATTAAAAAAAATATTTTAATACAACTCTAAACAAAAATTATTTTAAAAGACAACTTCAACCCAAGGTTTCAATTCCATTTCAATAGGTGCTTTGTTATTTTTAATTGGAACGAAATATTTTGGTTTCAGAATGTTTTGACACGTCGTTTTGTAGTTGTACTATTTATGTGTATATTGTGCAATAGAATCTAAAAAAGACACAATAAAATAATTTTTATAAATATGTATGATATTACAAGAATATCATCATTAATCTCGTAAAGTCATTACATTCTATGATTGCTTTGAAATTGTAACATAATATATATAAATATATCAAGAGATTTCTCATAAAATTTCATTTTAATCTAACAATCGGATTAAAAAATATGATTGATATTGTAAAATTATTTATTATTGAAAAAAATATATTATTTGATTGAAACAGAACAAACAAACCTAAACTATAATATTCTGATTGAAATTTGATAAAAAAAAATATGAAATAAACTAAAATTTGGGACGAGATAAAAACTATTGTTTTATATTATTTTAATATTTTTACCGTTTCTTTCTGCACCAAATTAAAAACACTGATTTCAACCGCAGTAATCTACGTTGACACATACGGTGAATGTTGTCCACGTGTGAAAATAATCAAGAGAAGAAAAAAAACATGCAGTTCAAGTCAACAAAATCTGGCTAGACAACCGAGGTTTAAAGTCAACAGTTCTCTTTTCGGTTTTGAAATTTTTTATTTGTAAATTAAAAATATTTAATATTTTTATATTATTTTTATATATTAATATCAAAAATAATTTTTAAAAATAAAAATAAAATTATTTTAATACCCCGGACGGACGCATTGAAATTAACTACGGATTATCTTTAAGAATCTGAGTTGAATAACAAAACATTTTCTTTGAAACTTCCTTAGCTTGTTCATATCATAATTATGTCCAAGTTCAAATATTTATGGATTGATAATTTTCATAAATCCAAATTAAAAAGTGAAATTTAGAGGAAGTCAATATAGAATAAATATCATTAAAGTGTTTTTATCATTTTAAGAAAATATATTTTGTTGTGTATTCAAAAGGATAAAAATCAAATTTTAATTATTATTAAAATAATTTATCACGTGTCACCGATCTAGTTACAATTACAATTAGTATTAGTAATTAGTAAAAGAGCTAAAATAGCTCGTTATTTCATTGTAACGCCACTGTTCATGCAGATCTATAATTACTGTAGATTAGATATTTACTCTACTGTTTCACGCCTAAGTGAAACTTTTTTTTTTAATTTTTTTCATCTATGCTATCACTGTTCACAAAATTATTTTTTAATCAATTAACAGTGCCATGTACGGCCTGGTCATAGATCATAAATGTGTCCTTCATGAGTTTTTCTTTTATTTGTCCGGAGACTATCATGTTTGAATGTTTGAGTTTCTTTATAAAATTATTTTTTTATTTATAAATATTTTAAATTTAATTTTTTTTAAAAAATATTTTTAATCAAAATATATAAAAAATAAAATAAAAAAAATCAAATTTAAAATACAAAAATAGAAATAGAAATTTATTTTTTAAAATATAATATTAGAAAATTTATTCGTGGTATGTTGATAGTTATTTTTTATAATGTGTTTTTATAAATATATTAAATATAAGACATTCAAAATAATAATAATTATATAACCTTTATGAGACTAATTATATATTTTGATATTTATTTAATATCAGCACCTTTATATATATATATATATATATATATATATATATATATATATATATATAACCTTTTGATTATTATTCTAAAAATATTATTAATATAAAAATATGAGCAATAAATTTTACAATCACTTTTTGATAGGAAAAAAACTGTTTCTAACTGATTTTGTCAATTATAATCAAACAAATTTTATTAATTATAATTTTGCTGATTAAATATTAAAATAATGACATACAACACATAAAATCAATCAATTTTCTATATAGATATAAAAAAACCCGGTGCATCGCGTGGGCATATCGCTAGTATAGCTAAAACAACTCTGCCAGATCCAATCGTGCACGCATTGTGGATCGACCATTTTTACTTTTGCTCCGCATGCAGTATGTGCACATGTTTTTTTCACATAGATTCATTTTAGAATATTTATGGTGGAGAAGAGCGTTACAAACCATTGTAGTCGAAGCGGCTCGACCTCCATGCTATCTAGCATGCGGTCGAGGGTTCGAATGAAGATTTGTGGAAAGCAACAGAGTTGCTTTCCTTTGTCTTTTTTATAATTCTTTTTCTGTTTTATTATAATTCTTTTTTAATTAAAATTATTTTTCTTTTTATTATAATTCTTTTTCTTTTAATTATTTTGTTTTGTTTTTTGGGAAACAACTGTCCTTTTTTATTATAATTTTTTTTTATTATTCTTATTTTTTTAAACTACCGTGTTTTTGTTTTTTCTTTCTACAATGCTGATTTTAAAAATATATGTCTGTAAAAGTTGCTTTTTTTATTATTCTTATTATTTTTTAAAACTAGGGTATCAATGATAGTTTACGCATGTCATAACTAAAATTATCCTCCGTGCAATGATAATTTTAGATTTTCAAACTTTTGTTTTGCTATTGTTATACTAGGGAGTGTTGAGCTATTTTATTATATTAAATTTTGCATAAATAAAAATTTGCTATTGTTATACTAGGGGGTATTGAGTTATTTTATTATATTTTTATTTGCATCCAGCAAATCCTATAAAAATTGTTTACTCGACTCGCAATGTAGAACATATATTTTTAAATTATTCCAGCTAATAATTTTTGTTTAGTTTTATCATATATTATAATTTTTTATGTGGTCTTTCATTTATTTTTTATTGGTTTTATTGTTATTATTTTCAAGTTAGATCAATATTTCCCCCTGATAATTATGTTTTTTTTTTAAAAAAATTAGTATGATTTTTTTTATTTGATTTATTTCTATTCTTTATTCATCATTAACACAATAATAATAATAATAATAATAATAATAATAATAATAATAATAATAATAATATATTCTTTTTCTTACTTACTCTTTTGTTAATGTTTTTGAGTATTTTTTCTTTCAGGATAATTTGATAATTTTTATTGTTTTTGCAATAATAATAATAGTCATTTTGTATGTAATATTACTGGGGATAAAAGATAACTCAAGAAAAAAATAGATAAATTTACCTAGATTATCTACAATTAAAAAACGATACAAGTCATTTTTGTCTCGATTATACTATTTCTTTTAAATGGCAAACAAGTCATTATTATATGTTTTAATATTTATTGCATATTATCGCCTAAAAATATATAAGGAGAAAAAAAAATGACCTCAAATTTTTTGCAGGAAAAAAATTTATATTAGCATTATTAAATACATTTAATATAATAATATGATGAATAAATCTTATAAAAAAAATTATTGTGAATTTTAATTTTGTGCTCTTTTGTTCAAGTTTATTTCTTAAAAAAATGGATTTTTAATATTTAAGATCTAATATTACCCGGGAAAAAATATAACTCAAAAAAACAAAAGATAAACAAATTTGCCTACATTATCTACAATTAAAAAATATACAAGGCACTTTCCGTTTCGACTACACTGTTCTTTTAGGCGGCAAATAAATCAAGTACAGACACACAAAAAGTTTATTGTTCTTTTTTAAAACAAATTGCAATATTTTGTATTTATAATATGCCATATCTAATATTAATGGGGAAGACAGACAACTCATATCTTTTATAAATTTATCTAAGTTATCTACAATTAAAAACTATAAAAATCACTTTCCATTTCGATCACACTATATAGTATGCGAGACTAAGTATATGTGTTTAATATTCATTTAATATTATCGCCTAAAAATATATAAAGAGAAAAAATAACCTACAATTTTTGCAAAAAATTAATATCGACATTCTTATATATATTTAATATAATAAAATGGTGAATAAGTCTTATAAAAAATGGCTTTGAATTTAAATTTATATTTTAGAATCTTTTTTTGCTTTTAAGAAACGGTGACCTTTTTTCACATTTTTTTTATTGTCCAGATCAGTTGTTCTTTTTAACCTGGTTTTTGTTTAATCAAAATATCCATGACAACAGATTTCTAATGAATCATTTCACCTTCTTAGCAAATTTTCTAACAAACTTTATCAAAAAGTTTTTAGCAATAACAATATTCAATCATATTTTTGCTGAAAAAACCATTTTTAACGAATTTTATCAATTACAATTATACTAATTAAATATTAAAATTACAAAATAAAATATTTATAAAATTAATTAATTTTTTACATAGATAAAATACCCAACAAAGCGGGCACATCCGCTCGTTCTTACTAGAAAAGGATGGATTTGTTATGTATATTTAAGTACTATTTAATATTGTGTTTCAAAAATATTTTTGAAAAAAATATTTTTATTTTTTTTATTTTAAAATAATATTTTTTGGTAGTTTTATATTATCTTCATATACTAATAGCAAATTTGATTTTTAAATCTACAAAAAATTATTTTAACATAACTGTAAATAAAAATTATTTTAAAAATAATTTGACTTGGGAGTGCTGTTCAAAATATTTCTGAAAAAAATTGAATATTTTTTTAAATTTAAATTAATAAAATTTGATGATTTTATATCATTTTTATTTGCTGATATCAAAATAATTTTAAAAAATAAAAAAATATTATTTTTATATATTTTTATTAAAAATATATTTTAAAAAATAATCATAACCACTGTCGGCAACTTTACCGAGGTTTCAAATTAAGGGACGCGCTGAAATTAACTACGGATGACTCTTAAGATTCCGATAATGATTTCCAACGGCCGATATATATGGATTGAGAATTTTCATAAATCCAAATTAAAAAGTCATTGGCGCCGTCTGTTTGAAATTGAGAGGAAGTCAATATATAATAAATGACATTGTTTATATATATATATATATATATATATATATATATACACTTTTAAAATGTTCAACTAGGATCAGAATTTTTATTTAAACTTATTAGATTATTCTTTATCATATTTATATTTTAATATATAACTATTTGTTTTGATAATATTATGAATTTATTAATCCAGCCTCTAACTACCCCTATAAATAAAATAAAGCAAGCTTTCTCTTTGGTGTCGTTCAAGTTTGTTTTATTTCTTTTGAAATATAAGAAATAGTTTGTATTATAACTCTCATGAAAAAAAAACACAGAGAAATATTAAAATGTAATGGGTTTCATATCCTTCACATACTTATAATTGGATATTTTTGTTTGAAATCATACAAGCTTTGCATTTCAGTCCTTTGCTAAAATTGCATGAGAAACATTTCTTAATGTCCACTGAAGATACGACATCGTAGAACCTTACAACTAAAATTGTCAATATCATTATGATTTTTCTATCGGAAAACTCTGGTTTTGGAGTGTTTTGGCATGCCGTTTCGGAGTTGTACTGTTCATATATAATTAATTATATATATATATAATTAAAATATTAATTTAACAAGTATAATTAAAATTCAAGATAAATTAACTTTAAATTATACAATATAAACACAAAGTCAAACAAACATAATCTCAAAATTAGAACACAATCAAATTAATCTAAATAAAGAGGATTTGAAAACCGAGATGAAAACGACGCTGCTTCATTTTGGTTTTTTCAACGGAATTAACAATTTTGTTTACAAGGAAGAAGTTGAACATTCTAACCTCGCATTTTTCATGGGATGGAGCTAGCTAGGTAGGTTTCCACTTGATTGCTCTACCCTGTAGATAATTCTCTGGTTGCCAGCAGATTCTTATAAATCTCATAAACCAATCGTTTCTCGAAAGCTTCACTCGGGTAAATAGCTTTGGCCTGCCTGCCGCTGGGAACCCTTTTGTTTCCAAAAACAGGTGTTCCATCCGCACCACCAGTAACACTAAGGATCATGTTGATGTAAGTGTTCTTGAGCTTTCTCAGTAGCTTCAATGGAGAAGCGATATTCTTTAAAATTCTTAACCTGGGCACTGCTTTTATCTTCCATGCCCTTCGTGAGCCACCTCCAAGTCTTGCGACGTTCGTGTTCTTCCGGGCTGTGATCGCGCCGTCGAGTCGCTGGTATCGCTTTCTCCTCCAGTATCTCCTCCAGGAGCCATGGGAGGAGGTGGGAGCTGGTTCCATGTCTAGTGCTTGGGAGAAAGAGAAGGGGGGGCTGTGGGTTTTCTTCTTCTTTCTTGATAGGAGGAGGGAGGTGTGAGTTTGTGGTGTGGATTGGTGAGATAAGAGCATGATTTATATGAGGAATTGAGGTTTTTTGCTGGCGTGTGAGCTGAGAATTGAAAAGCATGTGTCATGAACTATAACGAGAAAGGTCAAAAAAATCCAGATGAGAGTCATCAAGTTGAATTTATGACAATCGTTTGGTCCAATATTTTGGGCTGTTTGTTTTGACTTTTGTTTGTAAGGCAAGTCTTAACAACACATCCCACCACCAAACTGGAAGCTTTATATATATATTGGATGAATAAACTTATTTTTTGGAAAGTATAATTTATGGCTCTAAATAAGTGAGTAAAAATTTGATTTAACCCTTGAATTGAGATTTTATATAGCTGACCTCTAATTTATTTTTTACTGTGATTTTAACCTCATTCTTTTGATTACATTTCTAAAAATCCTTTTGAGTTGTTGATTTTCATCCTAGTTTCATCCTTTGACATTTGAGTTGGTGGGGATCTCGCTTCTTTTTTTTATGATGTTTCCGAACTAATACTTTGGATAGTGTATTTGAAAAGTTAATACAATTCAACATTTTTTTTGGTCCTTTTCTATTTCATTGTTCTACATTACTTTTTTAAATAGTTTTTGTGATTGATTTCAATTTTTTTTATTGGTTTTTTCTGTCTCATTACCTGGACCATGAGTTTTATAGGGTATTATTAGTAAACATTTGTTTTTAAGAAGAAATAATTATTCTGTATGTATTTAGATTTTAAAAATATTATTTTGATTCATCTATTATTTTCTTTATTTTGTATAGATGGATTATATTTTTAAAATAAAAATATCTATTTTTAGATAATATATCTAGCAGGATAGGCCTTGCATAGTAATTTATTTTATTTTATTCAATCAATAAATTTCTATTTCTATTATGTTGAATTGATTTTAATAATCAAATTCAATAAACATAACTAGGTAAATGTATCATTCTACTTATTGTTGGTATTTTTTTGTTTATTTATAAAAATTTACATAAAATGTTTTATATATAAAAAAAAATGTCAATATCCTCTCTTTTTAAAAAAAAAAATCACAACTCACATTAGAAAAAATAGCTAACACTATATAATATATATGTGTATAAGCACTACCCCCACAACCTAAGTCCAATAATTGTCCAAAATCTTATCCTTTACTCACTTCATGAAATGAAGCCGAAATCCAGAACCCACACTGAAACTAAAAACTCAAACTCCCTTTGGAAATGGAACACAAATGAGAGCAAGAAGAAGAATGGAGTTCACTTCCCAGTACCTGAATTCCTACAGGACACCTACAAGAAGTTTGAGGAAACAATAATGGGTCCTGGAGGTGGTGTTGGGATCGGGTGTGGTGTTGGAGCAGGCATCGGGTGGGTGGGTGGAGCCGGGTATGGTGGCCGGACGTGGAACCAAACGAGGCTAGTTTTTGGGGTTGGTATGGGTTGTGGTGTCGGGTTCGGGTTTGGATATGGTAATGGTCTTGGACATGGTTTGAGTTTGGATTCACTGGAGTCTTACTTCGCGGAGGTCGGATTCTAACAAGAAAAAGGTTTATTATTAGGATGTGATTTTTGGGGTTTGTGTTTATTTTTCTTCTTCTTTCATTGTTGATTACATTTTTGTATTATTTATTTTGGGTTTGACCAAAATAAATAAATAAATAAATGTGGACTCTCATCAAAAGATGATCGCCGGCAGAACATGTTCTTCCAGACAGTGGCTGAATTTCTTACAAGATCTGCAGTCATCTTTTAGGGATAGCTTTCAAATTCATTGACTAGAGCTACAGATTGAATATAATTTGCAACAAAAGAGTTACCAATTCAAAGAGCTCTCATCATCCTATGGACTTTGTTGGAATGACAGTCCAACATGGTTGCTAAAATAGGAAATTGTCAAGAGAAGACAAGTAAACTTCTGAGGTCATGGAATTGAAATAATTGCATGAAAAAATATTGACTCAATATTCTGTTGCTATATTAAATTATTGATGAGAAAATTATTAAAATTGTGAGAATTTACCCATAACTTTAAAAATTTAAGAAGAAAAAAATAAAAGAAAACATTGAGCAACAAAACTTTTTTAAACTATCAATCCAGGATATTATATATGAAATACTATACATGAAGAAATTGCAAAACTCAATTTTTAACACACACAATATTGAATGATGAATTATTTCAATTACTTTTTCATTTTTATTATTATGATTGTTTGATTGTCACTATCATTATAACAATCACAATTATTATTACTATAAATAATTTATACTCGAATCATTATTTATATAATTATCATTGACATTATCCTTATTGTTATCATCATCATCATCATTATTACAATAACTATTATTGGCCAAATCATTGTTACAGTTATTATCATCACCACTATAACTATTTTTATTTTTACTATTACCATTATCATTATTATTAGTGCAATTATTTAATTATTAGTATTATCGCCACCACCATCATTGTCATTACAATTATAACCATTTTTATGATTACTACAACCACTATTGTTATTCATATTATTAAAATTACCATTATTTTTGTTATTATTTTATGAGTTATTGTTATCGCTATCATCGCAGCCAGAATTATTAATATCATAAGAACCATACATATTACAATAAATTACTATTTTTATCATCATTGCCATTAAAAAATGTCACTATCATTATCATGATTATAGTAAATAAAATTATTATTATTATTATTGTCTAAACATTGAAAATAATTAAATTACCCAAAAATGATATACAAAAAAATCCAAAACAATTAATAAGAGATCAAGAAAAAATAAAACCAATCAAAAAATTATTATTGCCTAAATAATGAAAAGAATAATATTATTCCGAAGAATAAAATAAAATAGCCCAAGAACTTTAATAAAATAGCAAGAAAATAATAATAAATAATCATCAAAATTATTATTATTTCATAAACAAAAAAATCAAAAAATATCCCGAGTAAGAAAATAAAATATCCAAAAACTTTAACAAAAAACTAAAAAAGAATAATAATGATAAAACTAAAATAAATATTATTAGCATAAAAAAATATTTGATTTGAAGAGGAAATAATAATAATAATAATAATAATAATAAAGAACAAATATCAATTTTAAAAAATGAAGACAAAAGAAAATTGAAATACTAAATTGAATAAAAATAAAACCTAAACAACAGAGAAACTGAGAAAAATCAAAAACCAAAAACCAAAAACCAAAGAGTATAAATCCAATACCCTTAGGCCAACTCTTTATTTTGATTTTTTCAAGAGCAAATTAGTATTTTTATCAACCATAAAAATACAAAAATTAACAATACCCACAATTTTTTCCTCTTGGCTGATCATTCCCAAACCAGCCATTAATCTTTATGCGGGGAAAGACATAACAGTAACTACACTGTGCATAGAACTAAGCGACGCCGTTTAACTCTGTTCTTAAGAGCCCATTTATTGCCCACGAAACCTTCTAATAAACATACTTCCAAGTTTGAGAATCAATTCACAGGCGCAGAAACATCATAGCAGCAAGATTCGAGAAAGAAAAGGGATCGAAATGTCCGCATCATTCGAAACTTTTACCAATTTTACAGAAGCATCTGCAAAACATGAAACTGCTCAAAGCAAGCATAAATTCCCCGAGCTACAACCCGGACATCTGATGAACACATTAGCAAACAGAGGGTCAACCCATTATGATGGCAAGCTTTGAATAAAGCCAGCGAAAAAACAGAGAATGCCCAACACAAGAAATTTAACAGAGACCAGAAATTCTTCTTCAAAAGGTGAAGTTCGAACCAGGAGACAAATAAACAGAGACAGCATGAAGTTTTATCTACTGCAACATTAAGTTCTTATTCCAAATAGTATGAGTACAGAGGGCAAATCAAATTCCTGTCTAAGAAGATGATTGATCACTCTTGTCCTTGTTAGAACAGATCGTCCCAACAAGGGCCTCGATCTCTTCCTTGACCCGTCCAAACACGCCTGGTCCTTTAACTTCATCGATCGGAGTATCCTTATTGATATCATCACTTCTTCCGTGCGTTTCTTGAAGATCGTATGGAGATTTTTCACTACGAGTCATTGCTTCTGACTCTCTTTCCATCGCATTTGGTGCTGCTGTTAAATCGTTTTCTTCTGCATCAAAACCACCAAAAAATGAGAATTTTACATCAAAACTATGTTTTAAGCAAAGCCCATCAAGAAAATGGACAAAATCAATCTTTACAATCAAATATAATACCTGATGATGAAGGATTTTTTGGGTCTGCTTTTGGTTCTGCCATTGAAATTTCTCTGGATTAAAATTTGCGCCTCGGTATCAAGGACAATTCCGAATAAAAAAATCTTTTCACTGTTTATGTAATCACTTTTTATCATCTCACACGTCACTTCATTGGAGCAATGACTTTCTAAAATCTGAATAAAATCTCCCTTTTATCCTAAAATTTTTATTTTATACCAATAAATTATTTGTAATTTAAATTAGCATATAATTATTTATTTTTATAAAAAAATAAATTTAAAAATTAGAGGACATAAGTGATAAACATGAATAGAAAAACGATGATGCCTTTTATTTTTATTTGAAAAATACATTTATGTCCCTCTTCTTTTTCCTATCAATCCATCTAATTTAAGAAAAAAAATTGATATCAATTTTTTTTTATCATCAAGTAAGGTATAAAAAATTATATAATTTGTATTAAAATAAATACTCTAAGATTAAGTCTTGTTTTGTATCTTGGGCTTTGTTGATTGATTTTTTTTATTAAGTTATTCTTGACCAGTCATTTCATTAATTTCTTTTATCTAATTGTTATAATTAAAAAATATATAAAATTAATATGTGAAGTAAAAGGTCAATAACTATAATATTTTGTTTGATAAAAAAAGAAGATGGATTTTGAAATAGATGTCAGATAAAAAAAAGGGACTCAAATGCGGATCAACATGAGGGAGAGATGTAGATGTAGTCATACCTTATTTCTTACACCAGTTTCAGAACTCCAACAAGGATTGTACGTGATTATATCTCACTGCTACTGTCATCAGAATTGGAGCTCTGCTGAGAAATTAAGGAGGGTATAGTTATCATTAGGCTGGCTTTTAAAATTCCACATTACACAACATAGCACCCGTTTGGCAACGTGGTGCATTCCACGTTTGCCGTTCGGGATGTTATTTTGGTGTTTGGTTTTTACCAAATACTATTTTATTTTAGTGGAAACCAAACACCGTTTTATTTTAGTGGGTCCCACCCCAAATTTGTGTTGAAACACCGGTGCAAGAAAAGCAGCAAATTACTGCTTTTCTTGCACCGGCGTTTCAAGATTGCACCGGTGTTCAAAGCAACAATTTACCGTTGAAATTTTAATTCCAAATCAACCTTCGTCCCTCAATTCACAGTCTCGCCTTCAAGCTCAACATCGGATTCAATTTATATACACAAATCAAACTGATTTTTTTACCGTTGAAGATCTGCAACTCTCATCCTCTCGTCTTCAATCATCCTCTCGTCTGCAACCTCCCTTTTCTCTCCTCTGCAACTACCAACCGACGAGAGAGATCGGGGTGAGTGCAGGTGGAGAAGAAGAGAGATCCTTTGTGCTTTTCTCCCTTTCTCTTCTCTGCACTCTCCTCCTCCTCATCTTCTCCCTTTCTCCTCATCTTCTATGGCAAATCATCTCCATCGCCATCACAGAGGAAGAACACAGACATCCCGTCATGACCAAAACCAGTGCCTACTAGGACCATTTTGAACTCGCCATTGACAAGCTTGAAAGATGGTGTAGCTAGGGGTTTGGGTGCCAACAGAAATGGAGAGGATAAGGACATGTGAGGAAGAGAGGAGATGAGTGCTGTGTGTGGGCGGCGCAAGGCAGAGGGAAGGAGATGAGTAATATATTATTTAGTGTGTTAATTTTAGTAATTGATAATTATATTTTTAGTTTGATGGGAGAATAAAAAATAATATTTGTTTTTTCATGAATTATTAATTACATAATATTATTATCATTTTTAAATTTACAATATTTAAAAATATATATATATATATATATATATATATATATATATATATATATATATATATATCCTTTTAAGTAATTTCACAAGTTAAAAGCAGTTTGTAAAGTTTGAAAACCAAACACCAAAAATGCTTTTTTTTCAACCTTCAACTCAACCACGGTTTTAACCAAACACTTAACTGCTTTTTTTGAACCACAGTAAAAAACGCTTTTTTTGAAACTCAATTTTTTCAACCTCAACCACAACCACAACCACAACCACAACCGCAATATCAATCCGCAATATCAATCAGGCCATAATCATGCAAGTTATCAAACAAAATTCGCAGATGAGCTTTCTTCGACAGAACCTGCATGATTACCAAGGTCAACTCATGATTACCACGGTCAACTCACATGAAATAAAAGAAGGCATCAGAAAATGATTGTGTTCCTCAATAATATCGAAGCTCGTTTGTATTACTTCAGCACATCTTACAATTCTCGATAGGTGATTGCAGATATCCGCGTTAGAGAAAGAATCAAAGCGAGGAAACTTGATAGTTACATCTTGTAGATACCTGCGGTAGAACTTTGAATGTGCTTTCTCGCCACCACGAAGTACAATCAAACTTCATTGACAAAGTTTGAAGTTGTTCAGCTGAAACAGTTACATGAAAGGATTTGTTTGTCATTGTGATCGGAAACTGTTTATGAAAAAATTTGAAATATTTTTATTTTTTATTTTACATTAAAAATATTTAGTGTTTTTATATCATTTTGATGTGATGATTTCAATTTTTTTTAAAATAAAAATAAAAAAAAACATCATTTTAATACATTTCTAAACGAAAAACACTTTTAAAAACAACCATAATCGCAATCCCAGAAATACATTAAGAGATGCACCGTGGATGGGGAGATCCAACAGGTACCTTGAAATTGATATCGTATTATTTGTTTTTTCTTTTAAATTATCTTGAATTTATTTTAGTTAAATTACGTTTTACTGGACATTCATGTTATCTATAAATTTCATGTTTGAGATTGTATTTAAAAAATATATATAAGAAAAAATGAATTTTTATAGTCATTTTAGATTATTTTCATGTATTGATATAAAAAATAATTTTTTAAAAAAATTAAAAAAATATTATTTTAATATATTTCTGAATAAAAAAAAACTTCAAAAAATAATCTTAATTACACCCAAACAAATCACCAAGTTTACTACTATACATTTAATCAAATATAATACAAATAAAAACTTTTTAGTATAAAATATATTAACAATGCCTTACTATGTTTATATTCAAGGAAAAGTTTGATCCGAACAACAGCATAGTAAATTTTATAAATGTATTTTTTATTATAAGATGATACCTAGCTATTTATTAGAGATAAACATAGATAATATCTTGAACTCATCAAGTCATTAAAATATTTAAATTGAGTGATTTTTTAATATTTTATAAAGCCTTAACGAACCAAGTTAGAATTTAAATTCCACACCTTTGACTATAGCCAATGGCGTAGCCATGTCTTGTTGACGAGTCTTCATCGGGGGTCGATCCTGCGTCATCGACAGTGAAAAAATCCCATTGATATGATCTCCAAGATCACGTGCATGCATGTGCCATGTTGACTTTCAGACTATATTCATGATTTTTTTGAAATATATAGATTTTTTTTTTGAAATATATAGATTTTTAAATAAAAAATCTATATATTTGGATGTATTTGAAAAAAATCTATATAAAAAATATATTATTCACTTGATGTGATGATATCAAAAATAATTTTAAAAAATATCATTTAAATGTATTTTGGTATTAAAACACTTTGAAAAGCAACCGCCTCTGCATGTATGATGTCAAACCCATTAGATCCAGTTACAAAACATCTATGAACTGGTAAATTTTCCTCTACTACTTATATATATTTGTGTTAATGCTGCTCATGTATATATATTTAATTTATTAATAAAATTTATTTATTTTTAAAATTAAAAAATTAATTATGAATGTGTTAATATTAAGCATTACCAAACTTAAAGGGTTGGTTTAGTAATTGAAAACTTTTCCACATTTCTCGAGTTTTTAGGTTCAAACCTTGAGGTTAATATTTTAGAAAATTTTAATAGATTATTTTGACTACATTAAACAATTATAATCAAGTATTTTAGTAATGAATACTATCTATCAGCATCAGTATCTCCCATTGTAGATAGTTAATGCCAATTAATCAGATAATGGGAAGAATAAAAACAACAGAAAAAGAAAAAAAAAAAGGTATGAGCATGTGATAACTATTGAAATTAGTTTTAAAATATATAATAATCTTTCTAAATTCAAGTTATATGTGAGATTCATTTATATTTGCGGTTAAAATTATGTTAGGATTTTAGAATCTAACATGAATATTTTAAAAATTAACATGTTTTAACCAATTAAAGATGAACGGAAATTTGTCTCAATGAACCTTTTTATAGTAAAATTGTAGCTTGCATGTTTACTGAAAAGTGTATTACAAAAACATTTTTTTTTATCAATTAACATGTCATAAAAAAAAAAAATAATATATTTTTGTTCAATTATATATTCAACCATAATGATATATACAATGAAAAACAATCCTTCTAAAGTATGTATCCCCTCAACTTATATATAAAAATAACTCGAGTTAACTTGTCAATATATGGCATGAATCATTAAATAAAGACAATCTAATTAAAATAAAACTAAAAGAAATTAAAAAAATATAATTCAGAATCAACAATATTAAAAGATAAAATTAAAGAATAAGTTTATAAAAAAAGATGAAAATAACTCAAGCTAACCCATCAGAGCATCTCCAACGGGAGTGTTTATAAGAGGATGCAAAAATTGTTGTTCACGGATTAAGGCAACTATTCACCTAAGGGGGGATTAGGTGTAAATACAATAAATAATGCAATCTTAAAATTAATTACTTTAAAGTAAAGAGATAAGAGAGAGAGATTGCTAACTCGGTTTTTAACGTGGTTCGGCAAGCCTACATCCACGACTCAAGTACCAACCCGTACTTGAGTATTGTACTTTCTTACTAGTCCAGGTAACAAGATTACAATTCCCGCTTGATGAATCCACACCAAGACTTTTACACCACTTGAAGATATGCCCTCTTCAAGATTTTTCTTCTTCCCACTTGAAGATGTACTCTCTTTAAGATTTTTCCTTGGTGATGTTCCCTCACCAATACCAAGAGTTTTATATTAACTCTCAAGAGTTTCACAATGATTGTTTTTGTAAAACAACAATACACTCTTAATGGTGTAGATATTACAAATGAAGATCTATGATCTCTTTATCTCACTTAATAACACTTAGAATATTTGAAGGTGTTTAAGTGTAGTGAGAATGAGAAATACTCTTTGTGTTATGATATGAAGATTTAAACACAAATATGAGTATTAATGAGGATTGATGATATGAAGGTGTTTATGCACTACTAATTGCCTCACTATATGATATAGAAGTTGTGTATAGTTTTGCAATTTAGAGGTCTATTTATAAGTTACAAAAAGAAACTAGTCGTTTCTAGCCGTTTTAGTGCAACTGTCATATCAAGCGGTCGACTGGTTCACAACGGATAAATCAAGTGGTCGACCGGTTCAGTTCGAAAGGCAATTTGTCTTCAAGCGGTCAACCAGTTCACAACGGATAACACAAGCGGTAGATCGGTTCAGCTCGAAAGGCAATTTGTCTTCAAGCGGTCGACCGGTTCACAACGGATAACCCAAGTGGTCGACCAGTTCAGCTCGAAAGGCAATTTGTCTTCCAAGCGGTTGACCGGTTCACTTGGTAACCCAAGCGGTCGACCGGTTCATGCAGAAACTCTATCTTGACAAATTATCTTTTATGAATTTCTTGAACCGATTGATTATGACTTAAACCTATAATCATCAAACCCTTTTAATGCATGCAATGTGAAGTGTGAGTTCATTTTAATTTGTGCTATCAAGTTAGAAATTGAGATTTACATAAAGCACTCAAATGAACACTTATTCTAAGTCTTCACTTGCTTGCATTTTAGACTTCCTGGAGTGATTTCTTCGTGTATTCCTTTATGCTTGTTGATGTATTTTTTGTATAATACATGTTTATAACTTAATCTCATCCAAGCATATTATTAGTCCATTTTTTTTATTGTTATCATCAAAATATATAAAGCATACAAGTATGACATTATATGTCAACAAAAATATAATAAAAAATATTTTTAGCATTTTGTAGCAACTTTTTTCTCTCCAACGATTTATCTATTTGGATAGACAAAAATAATTTTTCCTATAGAAGTTGTTATTGGAGCAAAAAAACCATAATTTTTTTTATCTCGCTGAACCTGGTGTAATTCTTTCTTCAGTGTCTTGGATTTGTGATTCTCTTCTTCATTGTCTTCATTATCTTGGATTTGTGATTCTCTTCTTCATTGTCTTGGATTTACTTACTCCACTAATGAATTAGGCTAGAACTTAAAAATATGTAAGTAATGCTGTTATTTGAGATCTATTTTTTAGAAATATTCTAATTCAATTTAATAAGAATATTTTAATTCAATTCTAGATCAAATATAATTTTTACTACACTAGAATAACTCTTCAAATTAGTTTGATTCTTTCAAGATATTTGAGTTTTTTTATTAAAATAATATAAATTTGAATAAAATTAATTTTTGAACATAAAATAACATGCCAATATATGGCTAATGCTGATTTGAATTATAATAATATTATTACTACTAAATCACAACCTTTAATAATTTAGTTAACCTGTCCCAAGTTCAGCAATCCTTGTCATTTCACATTTCATTGTTAAAAATAGCTATAAAAATGGTTATTATTTTCTTCATCTTTTTTTATATATTTTTGTTCCAAAATTACTTATAAATTACAATATATTACAAATCCAAAAAGAAATAAGAGAGAGCAACAAATTCCCATTGAAACTTTTCAATATTAAACTTGGAAAAGTTTAAGTGATAGGATCAAATTAAAATATTGAATATTCTTCAGGGACTAGTTTAAGTTTATCCTAATTTAACGCTGCATCTTTGTGCTTGCCGCATTAAAATTGTATAAAAAGCGTTACCACGTAACCCAATCCCAGCTTCTACTCCCTAGATCACCACCGCCTTCTCCAGTGCACCGCCACGCCATGGACCCCCAGCCTCTGCCACAACTTCATCCACCAGCCACCACACCAAAGCTTCGCCTAATGTGCAGTTACGGTGGCCACATAATCCCACACCCTCACATCAAATCCCTCATCTATTCAGGTGGTGACACCCGCCTCATCACCATCCCCACCGGTACGAGCACCGGGACCGCCACCACAAACACCACTGCCAACGGTCTCACACTCTCATCTTTAATCACTCACTTATCAACAACTCTGAAAATAACCACGCCAATCACTTTGAAATACCAACTTCCACATCACAATCTTGATTCTCTCATTTCGCTTTCTACAGATGAAGATGTTCTTGTCATGCTTGATGAGCACCAAAACAACCTTACACCTTCACGTATTAGATTATATGTGTTTCCAACCAAACCTTTTTTGAGTCAGCCGGAGTCAAAGTCTTCAACTCAGTTAACTCACCCGAAGACTGAAACTTGGTTTGTTGATGCATTGAAGAATACAAAGATCGTCAATCTTGAGGGTAATGGTAGTAATGGTGGTGGGTTCTGTGGTGCTGAGTCTATGGTTTTGGAAACTTCTTCCTCTTTTGGGTCTACTCCATCTCCGGTTTCGTCGTCTATTTTGGGTGTTAAAGGTGGTTTTGTTGAGGATAATGACACTAGTTTGGTGGATAATAAGGTTAAATTGCCTACCCCGGAAGGAATTTCTTGGTATTTCTTTTTATAAAATTTTCGATTTTTATGTTATCTTTTGAGTTTGTAAGATTAGTTTTTGCATTTGTTGCTGGATAGATTTGAAAAGTATGGAAATTTAGATTCTTAGTATGCTAAAAGTTCTGTTCTTCATAGTGGAAATGTAGTTAAGTTAGTTGATTGCATCGTTGATTGTTATATAGTCGATTATTTGGTATTATGTAGTCAGTGTTTTATTTTTATGTTTCGGGAATGAGTTTCTTCAATCGGTTAATTATTTGTTTTTTGGAAAATCTTGAAAAAAATGCAAATGTTGTCTTTTTGTGGTAAAGTTATTTTCTTTTGATTGTGATGAATATAATCTATAGTTAATTGTTAGCAGTTTTTAGTTTTTGATGTTGTATCTTGTGTGACTTTCCAAGGTTTGCTGATTTTTTTTTTGAACATCTTTAAAGATAGTAGTAACATTGGATATTTTAGATGTTAAAGTTATGTTATTTTGGGTGTAAATGAATGTAATGGTTGTTGTAACTTTAAATATTGCAGTGATCATGGTCCGGGAACTGCGGTTTGTCAGGATCCACAGCTTGCGACGTATCAAGATCCAGTTGGGGCTGTTACTTCAGTGGAGAGTAGAGTTTCTCTTACAAATCTATTTGAATCAGAGAGTAAAACCCCTGATCATCCTCCCCCCATCGGGGTTGAGATGCATAAAACAGTTCCTGTTTCTTGGTATCCAGTGTCTTTACAATATGATCAGCCACAACAACTGCAATTCATTCATACAGGTGGCCCTCATTATATACCCCAGGACTCAAGTGGTGTAGCGCCAATGTCTTCTTACTATGCGATGAGTTCTCCGGTGTGTCAGCAGCCGGTTTATTATCAGACCAACCAACCTCAGCCGATATACCTAGTGCCGGCGCATCCACATAATTTAGCTGTGCAAAGTGGTTTGATGAACACTGCTACTGTTGCTTCTAGCCATCCTCCAGCGCATCATAATTCTACTATGATCCCTCCTCAAGTAGCTTACAATGCCTCTACCGCTTTACCTGCAGCTGATTTAACTTCACAAGTTTATAGAACAATCCCAAGAGAAAGTTCGCCTGATATTGTACCTCATAATGAAAATCAGCAACAATGTGGAGGACTTCCTCAAATGAATCACCAAGCTCAGCCTGTATGTGCTGCTTCCAAGGAGAGTGGCAACTATAGTACACAAATTGATGAAGATCATGTACATGCCCAAATATACAAGTCTCAGCCTCTGCCTCCGACGTTGCCTTCTCAGTATCAAACCATGACCCCAGCCACAACAATCTTGTTATCAGAGGCTATTGCACGGTTAAATACAGATAGCAATAAGCAGCAACAGCCGAAAATATCAAGCCGCAATGAGCATAATAATCTACAGTAAAACAATCTGGGGACAGCTGTTTATGGTAACTTGGACTTTCTTTCATGGATTTTAAGTTTTGGTAGTGTAATGTTGTATTAATCTGTAATAGAAGTGATGATCCAATCTTCTTACCCTTTGTTTAATATTCCCTTGTCTGTATGATGGTAATATTGTTTTTCTGAAATTAGGTGCTCAAGGTTATACAACTAAATCCATACAATAGTATTCTACGCTTTATTTAAATCATACAATAAATTAATCATGCTGGTTAATTTGTCATTGTTCTTTAATTCTTTGGAACAAGGGAACTAGATTTATAATTTCTTCTGATGAGAATTCAGTTTTTGGGGTGTGTTTTTGTGCTCTTGTGTAGAGGTTATTCCTTGGTTCTCAATAAATCAGCTCAAATCCTTAGCTACAAGCATGCCCCTGCTTTTAATTCCTATTCTTATTCATTTGTTGTTTGGTGGGGTTCGTGAATGCAAAGTCTAGGAACATGTCATGCATTTTGAACATCACTTAGTCCCTGCAATAATGCCACTGTTTGAGCAGTGTAGATCAAGATTTTTATCTTACAAAGGATGTTGTTGAAGGTTATATGGATTAGAGTTAAGGCTGTTTAACTTCAATCGTAACCCAGTTTAATGACTGACTCCAGATAGTTTAATGACTCTTTTCACCTTTTTAGAAAGTAGAAATAGATGGCATGTTTTTGGTGAGACGCGCAGAGGGTGATAGGAGGAAGGAATTCCAGTATTTTGGATTTAGGAGTTCTAACCACAATGTAACAAAATCATGGAAAGTAATAATAAAAAATCCTGTACGAATTATTTATTTTAGCACAACAAATACTGCAAGACTCAGATGTACATGGTGTCGAATAGAAGTTCAATGTAAGACAACATCCAAACAGAAGGATAAATATTTGTAGCAGGTTAGTAGCTCAACCCTCGGGAACAACGCACCCATTGATTTGATTTTTCTGAGGAAGGTGGTGTATAGACTGGTTTCCATCGATGGAAACTGATTTTAAGTCGACGAGACCAATCTTTCCAGATTTTCACTCACATTCTTCATGGAGGGTCTCTTGTCAGGGCTGGCATGAACACATGCAAGAGCAATTTTAAGTACTGCAATCATCTCATGTTCCTTGTCCGAATCACGAGCTAAGAAGGGATCTAGTACCTCGGATGGTGGCTTCACTTCAATGCTAAGCTGAATCCATCGGACTAGATCCATTCCTGACAGACTCATCTGCATAATTGGTGACTTCCCAGAAATGATCTCCAATAGAATAACCCCAAATGAGTAAACATCCCATTTCTGTGATGGTTTTATGACTTTTGAGGACTCGGGAGCTTCGTAACAAGACCCCGGCGTGCTTGAATGTGTTGGTGTCAAAGCATACGGAGAACCCTGTTGTGGTGTTCCGATTGTCATCTGTTCCCCTTGAACTGGCATGGATTCTTCACTTGTATAAGCAAAGCAGTTGAGTCCGAAATCGGAGATGTGGGGCTCCATGTTCTCTCCGAGCAGAACATTGCTGGTCTTTAAATTTCCATGGACATACCTTTTGGGACTGCTTTCATGTAGAAAAGCTAGACCCTTTGCCAATCCTTTCATGATTCTAAGTCGAATGGACCATGAAAGAGGTTTAAAGTATGTCAT
The DNA here is from genome assembly GCA_032356905.1 of Salix exigua. Classification (NCBI taxonomy): domain Eukaryota; kingdom Viridiplantae; phylum Streptophyta; class Magnoliopsida; order Malpighiales; family Salicaceae; genus Salix; species Salix exigua. The sequence continues at coordinate 5,470,867 of CM063591.1, forward strand.
TCCTGTTCTTCCTGGTCATATTTTGAAGAGATTCAGAGCAGTTAAAAAGAGATTCAAAGCAGTTAACGTGACAAGTGATTGTGATTTCTCTTGAAAAACAACATTATCAATACGGTATCTAACTAATTTTTTGATTTTCTTATATCGGGAGTCAGGCTGGTACTTACCATGAATTGCAGTGGCAAGGTCACCATTGGGCACGTAATCATAGATAAGCAACTTCTCGTTGACGCACCAGCAATATGCTAGAAGGCTGACAATGTTTGGATGCCTGATTTTGCCAATTGCTTCAACCGCGGTTTGAAACTCCCTGAACCTCTGCGATCCTCCATCCTCCAGTCTCCTCACTGCTACAGTTAGCCCCTTTTCAAGAACAACTTTATAGACGATCCCTATACCGCTCTTTCCAACCAGAAAAGCAGCTGCTTTCAGAAGTTGTTCAAGATCGAAACTGACCTTTGAGTCTAATGGGACAAAGGTGTATTGTTCCATGGTTTCCGATAGAGATTCCAAGTCATCTGTTCTGAAGCAGAACATTTCCTTTCTAACCATTGATTTTTCTTCAAAACTACGGCCCTGGGTACGTTTTCTTTCTTTACAACCATAAACATTCTTGTACCAGTAACAGAAAGATAAAGCAACAAGGCAAATTCCTACCATTGTGCTGGCAACAGATGCAATCACAACCCAGCTCAATTTCCCTCTCCCTCGCTTGCCCGAGCTGTCTCCTACTGCTAAGGGTTTAGGATCTATATTTGGATTGGAGTTGGCTGAAGGACATGGATTTTTCAGAGGCGGCCCACAGAGAAGAGGGTTCCCAATAAAAGCCGTTGGACCTAAATTCACCAGAGCATCAGTTTGCGGTATTGAACCGCTGAGATTGTTGTAGGTAAGATTGATATAAACCAACTCAGGAAGATCTCCTAGGCTTGCTGGAATGGGGCCATCGAAAAGATTGTGAGATATATCAAGCACTCTTTGCAATCCTGACAACTTTCCTAGGCTGCCAGGGATCAAACCCCTGAAGCTGTTATGTGAAAGATTCAGTGTCTGAAGCATAACCAAATTGTTACCAATCTCATCTGGTAGAAAGCCAGTGAAACTGTTTCGACTGAGTACAAGATTCTTCAGTCTCTTGCATTGAATAAGATATGAAGGTAATGACCCATTGAAAGAATTTTGAGAAAGATCTAGGGTCTGTAGGTACTTGAGGTTCCCTATCTCTTCAGGAACTGGCCCTGAAAACGAGTTTCCTGAGAGTATCAGGGATTTCAACCCTGCTGCATTAAAGAGCTCGACTGGCAAGCTTCCAGAGAGGTAGTTACTCTTGAGATTAACATGACTGAAGGAAACAAGCTTACCAGTATCAAGTCGCAGCACGCCAGCTAGTCCTTTATTCGGAAGCCTGAGAGAAAATACCTTTTCTTCTCTGCATGTAACTCCATACCAAGAACACGGGTTCGCATCTGATGAGTTCCAGTTGTCCAGACTGCGAGCTGTGGAGTCTTGTATTGATTGCTTGAAGGATAGAAGAGCCAGGCCTTCATCATTCACAGAACCAGCAAAAGTAATACAGTGGACAACAAATAAAACAAGAGAAACAAATTGCAGAACCATCTCTACACGAAGGCAAATGTTGAATGGAGTTCAAAGGAGAAATTTCTGAAGTTGTGGGAAATTTCTAATCTTAATTATAGTGCAGACTGGGAGAAGCCGGTCAATGCAGCCCCACTGTCTCCTAGAATTGAAGTTAAAAGCCAAATCATGTGCCCACCACATTTGCTTTCTCTAAACGCAAACTTAAGTTGGAATTATTGCTAGACAACATGAATTGAACAGCCTTGTTGCAGCATGCTTTCACTACCAGAATTATACAGGCAGACAGTTCATCATAGTTACTTATTGCCTGGCAAAAACCTGGCCAGTCAAGTTGCTGGTGGTGCTGTCTAATCTTTAACATGTTCGGAGCTGATGGGCAAGCTGTGATTTGAAGTCCATAAACTTCTATGAGGTTGACACTTACAAAGTAATGGTCTATGAATCTCAGTTTCTAGCGTGATTGATGGCGCTATTAGGTGCATGAAAATGCCACTTGATTTGGTAAGACGGTTTGACTTTCAAGCTCTACGGTTTTGTCTTGGTTGGTTGGAGGAAAGAAGTCTTCAACCTTTTTATGACTCCCCCCTACTGGGGTTGGTGTCCCTGGTTTTGGCAATACTGGAGAAGCTTGGGGCCCATTAGGGTCCAGACCAAACTTTGGACTAGATTTTGCTTCATTGCTACTTATCATTAAATTGGTCCAGATTCTGAGCCATTTGACGTAATCCTACCGGTTTTGAGTCTGAAATTTGATTTTTTTATATATTTTAAATGAATATATTTTTTGTATTTTAGATCATTTTAATATGCTGATTTCAAAAATGATTTTTAAAAAATAAAAAAAATATCATTTTGATATATTTCGACACGATAAACACTTTAAAAAGCTATCGCAACCACAGTCCCAAACAGACCTAAATGGCTCTACGGAACCAGCCTTTTTTTAAGAAAAGAAGAAGTTTATGTGCCAAAAATAATATAAAAATTAATTTGAGTAACTCAAGTTGTTATGATGAAGAACTTGTAACCACAATTGTTAAGTTGGATTCAACCCAAAGTATCCTATCAAATATTAAAAACTTGTTTTTTTTAACATGGTTTTGGTAAACACTTGCATTCACATCTCATTATTACATGTTTACAGATAAAAAAACAATTTCAAAAAACTACAACAAATTCAAATTCACTCTAAAATTTGTATTTATGCACAAGAACATCCAAAACATGACTGTCTTGTTTGAGACATTCAATCTTCCATTAAAGAGTGAAGAATGCTTCACACAGAGCCCACGGTTGCTAGTTTCCAGTGCATGACAGTGAAGACAAATGAAACTTGGAAGACTAGCACTTATTAGAGACTTTTGTTCCAAATGCTCTCTGTATGCAGCTATTCTCTTCTTCTTCTTCTTCTTCTTCTTCAATTGAAACATAATGACTGGGAGGAAAAAGGTTAGTGCACATGCCACATGGTCATAAGAACTTTGAAATACCTTATGGATCCTTGTCAACTCCTTACAATGAAAATCTTGGCCAAAATTGGCTCCACTGTTCATTTCTTCATGATAGTGTTGAAGTTGATCGAGGAGTCATTCGAACTGCTGGAGAACCAGAATTTCGAAGCTTGGAACGTCTTCATGGAGTCAGATTACCATTAGCTTTCCCGGATTTCCTTGGCAATGGCTGTTGATGGTTCTCATATTCAAACTTTAAGATGGTAATGTTGGATCATTAATCAAATGTTTGGGCTTATATGAAAATAATTATGTGTTTGTGGACTAAGGTAAAGTTTAATTAAAAATGACCTGCCAAGTATTTTTAGGCAATTAAGTTTTTGGTGTATCAATAGGGTATGAAGCTTTAATATGAAGAGATTAAGAGATTATTTCTATTTTAGTGATGAGCTAAAATAAGAATACCAAAAGACATGAATATCAAAAGGTACCTCGTTACCTATATATATATGGTCATGGTCCTCAGACCACATGTGCTTCTTCATTCTCATACTGATATCCCATTATCAGAGAGAAAACTAAGATTAAGGTAGAGATAATCAAAAGGCTCTCAAAGGAGAACGTGCTAATTTGATCATGGTCCTCAGATTACATGTGTTACTTCATTCTCATATTGATATCCCATTATCAGAGAGAAAACTAAGGTTAAGGTAGAGATAATCAAAGGATTCTTAAAGGAGAACGTGCTAATTTAAAAGATCATCTGTACGACTCTAGAGATTGATTTTCAAATATAGATTTAGTTATGCTTCCGCTTTATCATTTACGTGTTCTTCATAATTCAACATGAATGTAATTTGTATATGCTATGAAATTCTAGTTCTAACAGGTAATCGATGAACTCTGTTGAGAAGCAGAAGCTCTAAGATCTCATGGTTTTGTTCATATATATGTATAAAGGATTTTGAGATTAGCATATAAAAATTATCTAAAAACACTTTGACGAACTTGTTTTTTGTCATATATATGTATAAAGGATTTGATGTGATGACATTAACTAGAACATGTTTGGATATTAATTGGAATGTTGAGATGAAATCTGAAGTTATATTTTAAAGTATTTTTTATTTAAAAATATATCAAATTATATATTTTTATTTTAAAAAAAATTATTTTTGATGTTATTACATGAAAATAATCTAAAAATAAATATTTTTTTTCAAAAACATATTTAAAATATATAACATAAATAAACGTTTAGAGAGGAACGCGATAACTAAGGATTTTGTATAGTAGGGGCTTTGAGTAAGGGTTTTAAAATATATAACATAAATAATATTATTATGCAAATAAAATAATATGTAATGTGCAGCACAACTGTTCATTATGGAAAAAAATATGCCTATAGACTGAAAAAGTAATATGTAAAGTCGCAATGAAGCACAAAGATAATAATCTAATACGTCAATCGACCGTCACAAAAATATATATGATAAAAATATTTTAAACTATATAATAAAAATACATATTGTTAATTTAATCAAACGAATCCAAAAATACTCTTACAATTAAAAATAAGTCTAAGAAAAAAAATCTTATTTTATTAACAGAAAATACTATTATTTTTAATTTTTTTAATAACAATATATCAAAACAATTTAAAAGCGTATATAAAATTATTTAACAATAAAAGAAATTAAAAAATAAAGCTGAGTTAATTAAATTTTAAACTTGACCCCAATAAAAAAATAAATTTAGAGAAGCATAACGAATCACAGAAGAGGAATTCGCCGTTGACTTTCCAGTAGGCGACTCAACTTTCAAGCACAGCACGCACCTCGACAGATCCAAACCATCCACTCAATCTCCCAACTCCCAAGTCATCAAGACCAACACCACAAAACCCAATACTCCAAAACCTCCAAACCACCCGCGATGCACTGTATCATCCCTCCCCTTCCCTCTCTATCTCTCCCAAAAACAACGAGTACTTCCTCGCTCTGACAGATCTCGATCAAATGGAGTCGTCCCAGTCTTTTGTAACAAAAAACTGAAATTAAAAACTAAATTAAACCTAAAAGAAAAGAAATGGACGTGGAGAGATCGTCGCTGTGCAATTGCGTGGTGAATTTTTTGTTAGAAGAGAAATACATATTAACAGCATTTGAATTGTTGCAAGAATTACTAGATGATGGAAGAGACGATCACGCTATTCGTCTCAAAGAATTCTTCTCTGATACTTCTCACTTTCCTCCTGATCAGATCTCTCGGTTCAACTCTCTTCGAGGTTTTCTCTCACTCTTCTTTTATCTTGTTAGTTGCAGATTTTGATAATTTTTTGTTGATTTTTTTACATTTGGATTTGAATGAAAAAATAATTAGGTCGTGTTTGGTACATGATAGTGCAAATAAATGAATGGTTATTGCGTTTTCTCTCTCGATATGATTCATTATAGTAATTGATTAAGTTGAGCTTAAAGTATGAGAATGTAATTAAACTTCGATTATTTTTCTTAATCATGAATTGACATTTCTTTTAAATGTAGTTGATGATGGCAACACAGGAAAACAGTGTGATTAAAATAGCCGATTGCGTTGTGGTTCATGTTATGTAACAGCAAACGTGAATTTGCATTTTCTGGTGGTGATAATTTGGGAAATGTGTAGAATGCATGTAAATAGTATTAGGATTGAGTTATTGAGCAATGAGTTACTGCATTCTTTTATTGATGGTATATTGAATACAGAATGTAAGCAATGTTCTTTTCTGTCCCCTTTGTTGTTGAAAAGCAGTCGCAGATCCTCAGAGTTTGTTAGAAGAGAAAGAAGCTATGGAAGAAAAATTAGCACTTACTGCTTACGAGCTTCGTTTAGCACAAGAGGATATTTCTAAGTTGACTGAATTACAGAAGAAATCAGATTTGTCACTGGCTGAATTGAGTGGTAAACTCTTTCATCTGCTCGATATTAATCTATAACTTTTTATGAGTCAGTTTCATATATGTTGTTTTATTGCACTATCTTTTGATTAATTGGCCACCCTCTTCTTATTATTGTCTTTCATTTATTATGTAAAATTGTTGTCCTGTCTGGAATCACTTATTTAACTGTAAATATGACTGCATTACGGGACTTACCATGCATAAACAACGTTCATTACTTAGCCATTTCTTTTGTCATTTTATAAATGTTTTATCTTGGATGAATTTCCAGAGTCAAAGTCAAATTTATCAGTAAATCTGGGACCAGACATTCTGCGACAAAAGAAGAATGCTTCCCTCATTGACTTGGGTCCTTTGAAAGATAATGAGCGTAGAGATCTTAACTGTGCTGTAAAGGAATATTTACTTTTAGCAGGGTACCGGCTGGCTGCTATGACATTTTATGAAGAAGTATGTATTATGTAAGACATTTAATGCAGCGTGTAGTCTTTTCTGTTGTTGTATACAAGCTTTTTCCTTCTAAATTATTTTATGCTATGTTCTATTTGACTCAGCATTAGACAAAAAAACATTGATTGCAGGGTACGGCAGCAGCATTTGTAGGCTGTTCTGCTGTTCAAGTGCACTAATCATTAGAAAAGCCTTGAATTGAATCTATTGTTGCAGAAGCAATTATTGACTGTCCTGCTGATCCAAGGGGTGAAACATAATGCAAACTTATAATGATTAATAACAGAAAGTCTTGAGACATGTAAAGTTTATTTTGATAAATACCTTAGTGCATTTGGCAAGCTAAGAATGAATAAGATGATGTAGGCTTGGGTATTAAGGTAACTTTGAAAACAAACATCTGTCATGCTTACTGTTATTTGGATTAGCATGCTTGATTAATCTAACTTGTTACTGTTTGCTTGCTCTTTGCATTGATTTCATATAATTTAGTCCAATGTTGGGAAATTCTCAAAGTTTGCCATGTGAAAGTTAGCACAAAAAGGAACCTGAGGTAAAGTTCATATTGGACAGGGTAATATCATTTCATCTGTTCATGACTGTTCAAGGTTGCATCAGAAAACCAATACCTTAATTTCTTTTTTCTATGCATAGAAATGCTTGTAGCTCTTTGCTAATATACAACCTGCAATCAGGTGGATGTGTGTCCCTTGTTTGTGGGTGCTTGCGTACAACTATTTTGAAATATTATCATGGTCAGATAACTTTTTCCACCTCAGGTTACAGATCAGAATTTAGATGTTTGGCAGAATACACCTGCATGTGTCCCAGATGCCTTGCGCCATTATTATTATCAATACCTTTCGTCCACTTCAGAGGCTGCTGAGGTATTTCTTCTTGTACATGTTGGATAAGCTACTTATTGTTTACATATGCTTGAAGATATCTTTGGCAAATGTCAATGGCTACCTTAATTATCTTTGGCAAATGGATAAGCTACTTATTGTTTACACTGCTTCATTAGGCTTGATGAAATGATAACTTATTTTTTACAATGCTCTGCTTTGTTGCAGTTAATCTGCTTTCTTTCTGTTCTGTGAGGCTCTCATTGTAATGCATTTTCTTATCATGTGAAATGCTACTGGAAGACCACCTGAAATAAAATATGAAAAAAACTATCATTACTATTTTAGAGCTCTATAAGTTCACAAGATTACTGACCTCAATGTGTGAATTATGCTCTACTGCTTTGGTTTTTCTGATGCTTAATCACTGCCTGCAAAAATAGCTAATTTGTAAGCAGTAAAAAGAATCATTCCTGAAAGTCATTTCTAGATCACTAAAATCAGTTTGCATATGATTCTATATAGTCTAAGACCCACTAGCATTCTGATCTGTTGTCGGCTTGTATCCTTATTTTTGTTGCTTGTATTGAAACTTAAACACAAGTTAGATTATTCTTTCTTAGTAAGTTAATACATTTTTCATGCGAAGATCTCAGATTAGACATCTTGGACAAAACATATGGGACAACTTTGCTCTGATGCTTATTGCAAAATAAGATTTTATGTGCTGAACTGCACATCAATGACATTTTTGTTTTTGTTGCAGGAGAAAATTGCTATGCTTCGAGAAAATGAGTCGTTACTTAAAGCAAATGAAAGGCTGAATAACGAAAAGGAGAAGTTGCTGATAGCTAAAGATTTGTCCAACAATCAAATTAGTGGATTAACTAGATCCTTAGAAGCCGTGCAAAAGGATCTCAAGGACAGGGAGAGCCAAGTAATTTTCATTCAAGGAAAAAACATTATTGTCATGTGAGCGTGTGTGTGTGTGTGTGTGTGTGTGTGTTTAAAGTTTCTCTCTCCCTCTCTTTTTTCAGATACAAGAATTGAAGCAATTGTGGGAGCGCCAAAGAAAGGAAATCAATGATTGCAGATCTGAAATCACTTCATTAAAAATGCACATTGAAGGATCTCGCTCTGGAATGAACATGGTAGCTAGTGATGTCGATGATGTTCAATCCCAGTCCCTGGAAAAGTACAAGGAAGAGATAAAGTCATTGCAGATGGAAATAGTAGGATTGAAGGCAAAGGGAGCATATGTTTCCGAATCCATAGATAACTCCACTTCTGAGAAAGAGAGTCATCAGGCTGAAGAGAAAGTGGTTGAAATAGATGAAGATAAAACTATAGTCTCCCACCCAGTTGATGTGGTAGGAGTTTTGGGCAATGGAGATGTTCTACCATTGTCAATCAATGAAACCAATAAACCTGAGGAAGTTTTGGAAAATTTATCGAACAGTTCAGATGAAAATGCCCCTATTGATAACAGTGTATTAGTCACCAAACAAAATGGTCAAGCACCATCAGAAGATGGTAGGCTACAACTAGAATCAGACAACTTGGGCGATAAAGCTGCTTCTGAGAATATGGCAAGTTCATCTTCTTCCTATCGGACATTATACTCTCTCCCATGTGTTGATTTCTCTTTCACTATAAATTAGGTGGCACCTTTTGTATAAGATGTAGACCTTCCGGCCTATGAATTCTCCTGAATCCTATTGTTTTTAATATCATAATTTCTTAGATAAACTAACCACCCTCACCACCCAAAAAATAATTTCCCTGGTTTTCTTTTCCATGCTTTTCCTTAGAAGGAATTTATTTATATGCTATATCTGAAATATATATTTACTTTATAGGGCTTACGAACGATTGAGATCCTTGCTGATGCCTTGCCCAAGATTGTTCCTTATGTTTTGATCAATCACCGAGAGGTATGCCTTAGATTTATTAGTTCTTCATCTGACTTTCAGTTCTATCGAGAGATGTTTTTCATATACTGTTTTGGTTTTATTTGCTCAGGAGCTTCTTCCCCTAATGATGTGTGCAATTGAGTGTCATCCAGATAGTGGTGTACGAGACTCCTTGACCCACACACTGTTTAACCTGATAAAACGCCCGGATGAGCAGCAGAGACGAATTATAATGGATGTAGGGTCATAATTTTTTCATACTGTAGAAGTATTAAGCTTTGTAGCAACATGAATATCTAATTTGAGGTTTGTTTCAGGCATGTGTTAGACTTGCTAAGAATGTAGGGGAGATGAGAACAGAAACAGAATTGCTTCCCCAGTGTTGGGAACAAGTGAGTTCAGTGTTGTTTTGCAGGGAATTTCAATATTTTCCATAAATGTCCTTTCATCTTTCTTTTCATTTCTGCCCCCTCCTCTCTAAGGATCAATTTTACGTGGATTGCAGATAAACCATATGTATGAGGAGCGTAGGCTGCTTGTGGCTCAATCTTGTGGAGAGCTTGCTGAATTCGTCCGACCTGAGATTCGTGATTCTCTAATTTTGTCCATTGTGCAACAACTGATAGAAGATTCTGCAATTGTTGTACGAGAAGCTGCTGCTCATAATTTGTCTTTGCTACTTCCACTATTCCCAAATGTGGACAAATATTTCAAGGTCAGCCTCACTAAATAAGCTTCGGGGCAATCATGGAGAAGAATTCTGATTTGACCGAATTGGCTACAATGTAAGCTCTAGAACAGGCTGATGGCACGTGGTCTAGGCAATGGAGCCTTTACCTGGCCACAATATGATGTCTGAGAAGAAAATGAAAATATTGAAGTAAAAAATATTGAAACTTTAAGTTTTTTCGATATCTCACATTGTTTGTTGATAGGTTGAGGAGTTGATGTTCCACTTGGTATGTGATCCCTCTGGAGTGGTAGTGGATACTGCATTGAAAGAACTGCTTCCTGCAGTTATAAAGTGGGGAAACAGACTAGAACACATTTTAAGAGTTCTGCTCTCCCACATCTTGAGCTCTGCTCAGGTTTGGTTGTTTCTAGCAGTTATTTTCTTCTTGATATTCTTCTGTGTTTTTGGTACATTTCTCCTTAAATTTACTCTCTGCTATCTTCAGCATTGTCCACCTCTCTCAGGGGTTGAAGGATCTATGGAATCACATCTACGTGTTTTAGGGGAACGTGAGCGCTGGAATATTGATGTTTTATTAAGAATGCTGGTGGAATTGCTTTCCTCTGTGCACCAGAAAGCAGTTGAGACTTGCCCTTTGTCTTCAGCCACAGAGTCAAAGGACATGATTTTCTCTACCTCCTTGCTTGAAACGTATGCAAGGTAAGCTCTGGTAGTCTTTTATTCTTTCTTTTCATTTAATTTTATTAAGTTATTTTTTTGGTTTATTTCCTGGTAAGGGTAACCTTTAATAATACTGAGCCTAGTTGTGGCCATAATCACTTTGAAGATATTTTAATGTCATACTAGGGAACATGGTGAATGGCCAGCATTTGATTGGATGCATGTCGATTGCTTTCCTGATCTGATACAGCTTGCCTGCATGTTACCTCAGAAAGAAGATAATCTAAGAATTAGAACTACAAAGGTAGCCTTTTCCTGCTTGGAATTAATTCATTAAGTCATCTTGACTTCTTTTTGGTGCTTGGATGTTAAGTATAGTGCTTCCTGTTGTTTCTAACTAAAATGATTTGCAGTTTTTGCTGGCTGTAAGTGAATACTTTGGGGATTCTTATCTGGTACACATAATGCTGCCCTTATTTTTGGTATCGGTTGGAGATAATGCTGATTTATCTTTTTTCCCTCCTGTCAACCATCCAAGAATAAAAGGTATGATGATAATTTTCTGTGAATTCCTTTCACGTTATTATATTTTATTAATTTCTGCTTTATTGCAGGTTTGAGGCCAAGAACTGCTGTTGCTGAGAGAATTGCTACTATGTGTGCATTGCCACTGCTTTTGGCTGGTGTTTTAGGTGCCCCTAGCCAGCATGAACAGTTAGCAAACTACTTGAGAGGGCTGCTAGTTGATGGCACCCTGAAAGAGAGTCAGTCAACAAAGCACACTGCTGAGATTATTGATGCTGTTCGGTTTCTTTGGTTTGTACTTTGTAGACCGTCATGTGTAGTACTGTATCACTATCTCCAGTTTCAATTTTGACTGATAAGTACCATTTCTTCATGATGCAGCACATTTGAGAAGCACCACAGTATCATTTTCAATATTTTATGGGAAATGGTTGTCAGCTCCAACATAGATATGAAAATCAATGCTGCCAACCTTTTGAAAGCCATTGTAAGTTGCATGTTCCTCTGTAATCATCATTTCCTGCTACCCCAAGCCTGGATTTAAACACACTTTTCCTATTCATTTAACAGATGCCATATATTGATGCGAAAGTAGCTTCCACTCATGTTTTGCCCGCACTAATCACTCTTGGCTCTGACCCAAACCTGAATGTTAAGTATGCCAGTATAGAAGCATTTGGAGCTGTTGCACAGCATTTCAAAAATGACATGGTATGTGTTTTTTTTTCTCTCCAGGAAGTGATTTTTAGTGTTCTTGAAGGAGAAGGTTTTATAAGTTAACTATTGCAATCTTTCAGATTGTTGACAAGATACGTGTCCAAATGGATGCATTTCTTGAGGATGGATCCCATGAGGCTACTATAGCTGTGGTCCGTGCTTTATTGGTTGCAGTCCCACACACAACAGAGAGACTTAGAGATTATATCCTCAACCTTCATCACAAGAAAAAAAAAAAGTTTAAATATATTTATTCAGCAAGCTGAGATTATTTATTGTGTTTTCTCCAGTTTACCAGCATCGAGTAGCTCCTAATGTTAAATGAACATGTAGTTAACTTGTGCCAGTTGTTTCTTTGACATTCCAAACATCTCCTTTCCAAGATATTTCAGTTTACAGCCTCGCCATCTTCTGTAAGTGATGTGATGCGTCGCCGTGAGAGAGCGAATGCATTCTGTGAATCAATACGTGCCCTTGACGCTACAGGTTTGTCTATTCACCTTCAGTGTTAGCAAGTGACTTCTATTAATCTTTGACTAAAATACCATCAGTGTTTTCATAAGCACTCATCATTACACCGTCTGATCATCTTACTGGTTTTAGCTACCCTCAGCTAGTTAATGGATAAACAAGTTTGCTTCCCATGTCTTACCTGTTTTTACGAGTCAGTGTTAAATGTTTAATCTCTTTTGCTTGTTCCAGATCTTTCTGCAAATAGTGTAAAGGAATTTCTCCTTCCTGCAATACAAAACCTGTTAAGAGACCCGGATGCATTAGATCCAGCTCACAAAGAAGCCCTTGAGATAATAATGAAGGAAAGATCAGGTGGAACTTTAGAGGCTCTCAGTAAAGCGATGGGTGCTCATCTTGGGCTGGCTTCATCAGTCAGTAGTTTCTTTGGAGACAGTGGGCTGTTAGGGAAGAAAGAAGCTTCGGAGCCTGTATCGCCACAGCCTGACTCTCCGAAGGCTGTGCCGCCCCTTCAAGCGGAAGACACAAGATTCAGGCGTATCATGAGAGGTAATTTCTCGGAAATGCTTAGAGGTAAAACAAAGGGCATTGATGAAACAAACCCTAGCCAATAACTTACGTGAACCCATGGCGGGATGGTGTGTTGCGGGCGTCCTTGTTTTCCTTCTCCCGCACTACGTGCTTGATTTTATCCCCCAAGATACGAGGTCATGAGGTAGTTGACCTTTTCAACATAGATTTTATTTTTTCTATTCAAGGATCTTACATTGTATAGGTGAAACAGAATGAAGGGTAGATTGTAATTGAATATGAATGTTACTACAACCAGTAGCTGCAGAAAGGAAGGAAATAACCCATAATATTTTTTAATCGCCAATATTTCTACCTCCTGCTATGTTGTTACATGCCTATTGAATAAATTGAAATGTATTCTTCTTTGGAAAAATGTCATCTTTGACAGGCGGCTTTGTTTTTGGTCAGCCAGTCATGAATCATACTAGAAAAATGTTCTTTTCTTGATAAGAGTTGCATTATTTTTTTATTTGTTTTTGGATGTGAGGTAACCCTATCCTTAAAAAGTGTAATTTGTGGATCTAGGTGAGTGAAAAAAACCCTGTTCTAGATTCTTACAAGGAGTGTATTACTTTTGAACTTGAAATCTGTTATGAAAAAAACCATGTTCTAGATTTTTCCAAGGGGTGTATCACTTGACTTGAACTTGAAATCTGTCATGCAGATTTTAATCTTTCTGGATGTCATGTTCCATGGGGATGAGTATTGCATTATAATAAAGAGAGCCTTTTGTCAATGCTAGTATTCTAAGATTTCCCCAAAAATTAAGCAATTGGCTAGTATTTTGATTGAAGAAGATGAGTGTGGTGAAAGAAAGAAATAATTTATTCTCTTAAAGAACCCAATATAGAGATTCAATCCAGAGATGCTTTACCATTAACAAATAAACAAAATTGTCTTGAAATTGAAAAGATAACAAAATAGTATTTTTTTTCTTGTGTAAGAACTATTTTTACCAAAACAATTGCCTCAATCAAAACTTCCCTCTTATGTAAGCACCAATTTGAATTGATATATAAACTAACTTAAAAAACAAATCATGAGAACCTGTAAAAAAAATTAACAATTACAAAAAACGATGAATATAAGATTCAAGCCAAATAATAAACGCAACTACACAGATTTATTATATTATTAATAATAATTAAAAAAAAGAGAATAACCGCATAGTAGAATTACTGGATAAAAGAATTGTCAAGAATGGGATTCGAACCCATGCCCTTTCGGACCAGTACCTGAAACTGGCGCCTTAGACCAACTCGGCCATCTTGACTTTTGTTGGTTTCCATCGCTACATATCGAATAATAAAGTAATGCAAAAAAGGAAGTCCAACAAAATCCCACCTCTGAAAAATGCTAAAACTAAATATCACGATAAACTTCTGGCATTCGCTCTCCTATTTACTTATTTATTAAACTCTATTATTTCAAGTTGGATTTCAACCGGGTTTTAATTTGAATAATAATAAAAAACTTAAAAGTGTCTTTGATTTGATTTTGAGCTTTCGGACCAGAAAGAATGTGTTTTTCATCAAATTAGCCTCCAATTACTATAAAAGAGAACAGATGGACAACACATCATACTTGATTATAGTTTTTATGCAATAAACCACGTAGCTAAAGAAAGAATAAAAGGATAATTTATACTAATAAACTACATTTGTTTTTCTAAGAAAATAAATTATTACCTGTTTTGTTTTTTATTTTTTATGAAAACACATTTTTATTGCCACATAACTAAATAAAAAAGAAAAATTGAAGAGCATCCGCGTCACAAAAGCAAATATCTTAATTTAAATTGTTTTTTAGCAAATATCTTAATTTGTTTTTTTATATTTATTGGTCTACGTCAACATACACGTCCAGTTAGTTGTTCTATTATGAATGATCTTTTTTATTTAATGTCTTTAGCTTTTATCATCTCGTGATATTTGTTTAACATTTAAATGTGTGTGCTACAGCCACCCAACATTCGTTGTCAAGTTCTATATTTAGTAACCACATAATTTCAATTTGAGATAATAAAAAGAGTAAGCTTTTTAGTCTCAAGTTCTTAGCACTGGATTATCTATTTGATAATTAATCTCTACTTATTATATTGTGGTGGTGGTGAAAAATATAATGATAATTGAAAATGGGGTGATAATTGTTAGAATTGAGAAAGTTTGCAGCTAATTGAAAGGGAAAGAATGAGTTTAGAGATGGGAAGAGGGAGAAGAGAGGGAGACTAAGATTTGAATATCTTCTGTTTTTGTATATATTTGCTGTATACATATCTTTCTATTTATACACATATCTCATACCATCTTTCATATTCTAGACTATATATATAATATTTATAGAATGCATTTTCTATACTATAACAATAATCATCATTAGCATGTGACGAAATGGATTTGTATTGCCACGAATGAGAGCCAAGTGGATCTGCTATTATTTAAAAAACAACAAATTTCAGGTCTCAAAAATTGGATGATAAATTAAAATATTATTATAAATATGACCTCCCGTATTTTGTCTGTATTTCCATGAAATCAGTGCTATTTAAGTGCTGTCCCACCAAAGATTTATAATTCCCACCTTTCCAAAATGACAAGATTGCATCCTTAATTTTCCACGAAGACAAAAGACTGAAACTGAAATGATTGAGGTTAATATATGCTGATTTAAATAATTTCCAATCACCCATGGTCCCGCCGTGAGTGGTGAGGATACTCTCGTTCCTTAAAAGAGGTCAGAGGTTCAATCCCTCCTCCTCTTCTTAGATGGAGCAGGCTATTTGGGGAGTACTTTTACCATTTCGGAACCCACCCAGTACGAATATGGATTAATCTAGGTCAACGTATGGGACACCGCGTGGTTTATACAAAAAAAATAATAATTTCCCATCAGTTTAGAAAGAACCAAAGATTTAGTTACTGAGTTATTTAGATTTCACCAATGAATTTTAAAAATATATGTTTTTAGCCGAGATGTTCACAAACAGTGCCTCGCATGCTAGTCCTGATGCACGATGATCAACTTAAGAAAACTGCAGTGCCTAATTTTTCATGGGACATCTTGTAAATAAGTTCAACTTTATATTCGTGGACCAGAAAAAAGAAAGAAAATTAACTAGGAATGCGACCATACTCATCACAAGGACAGCAATTTGAGTAGTCATACGAGATATTAACAAGATCCTCCATGTTGATGTCTCGGTCTCGTCTCACAGCAAGCTGTGTGGTCTAATCCTAGTCATAATCTCCCGCACCTTCTGCCATTTATCATGATCGTGGCCTCTATAATTTTCCTTTGTTCATGTTATGACTGTAAATATCATAATTCCGCCCCTCCGTGGGACTTGCTTGAAAGGATAGGCCCCGCATACTTGGCCATGGCCCTTCTATAAATTCTTGGACGGACTCCTGCTCCGATGGAAAATTTCTCGGGCATTGAAAGAAGATAGGAGCTACAAAATTATTGAAGATGAAGAAGGTTTCTTTCTTCATAATCATGGCGGTGGTGGTGATGTTATTAGCTGAAGCAAAAGTGTCAGAAGCAGTGAGCTGTAACCCGGGGGAATTGAGCTCATGCCTGGGAGCAATCACGTCCTCTTCACCACCATCAACTACTTGCTGCAGCAAATTGAAGGAGCAGAAGCCTTGTCTCTGTGGGTATCTCAAGGATCCAGCCCTCAAGCAGTTTGCTTCCTCTCCTGGTGCTAGAAAGGTTGCTAGTGCTTGTGGTGTTCCCTACCCTAGTTGCTAACTATATATAATTATTCTTCCTATATCAAATTAGCAACTATATCTATATGTAATATGCTTTATAATAAGTTATTTGCATACACACACACACACACATATCATGTGTGTGAAGTACTGTGAAGACTCAGTGGTGTTGTCATACATCATCTAAAATAAATTATCATTGTAGGAGATGTGAAGATGATCAAGCTGTAGTGCTAGAAAATCTGTCTGATCAATGAATTATCTTGTGATATATAAATATCGATTATCATTCCTCGATCTTTACTCTCACTTTCACTTCCTTTTCTTTTGTTTTTTGCTCGCTATCAAAGCTTGAATCCTCTGTTTGGATGAATTGCCGATTTACCTTTGTTCATGTTTTACCAATGAGAGATTTCAACCATGTTGGATGGTTGGAGTTGCTATTAATTAAGCCCTAGCTACACGGCCGAACGGCAAAAGATTAGCTTTTTTTTTTTTTTTCAATTTTTATTTTTTCTGTAGAAACTTTCTTAGACATATATACTTACGTCGTAATTATGATACATTTTTCAAAATATTTAGATAGAAATTAAAATAATAAGGAATCATAACTCTTTATGTACACAAAGATTTAATAAATTTTTTTATGGTAATAACTTTTTTTATATAAAAAAATCAAATGATATTCAATCAAAAATATATAAAAAATGGCAATCAAATAAATTTTCTCAAGAAACAAAAAACACTTGCCAATATAACTAAAAAGATGCTACGCTCTTAGCCAAAAAATTCAATGGTATTTAGTAAGAGAAATCTCAAAGTGTTTTCTTAACAATTTTATTTGAATGGATTGAAATTAAAAATATAGAAAAAAATGAATAATTTCAAAACAAAACAAAAAAAGACAACAAGCTAATGTGTGGGTCTACATGGCTAGCCTGTAAAGAAGAAGACCTAGTTTGGGGACCTCCTAGTTTTTTTATGTTAAAGAGGGGAGGACCCCTCCAGCTCCCACTCAGTCCTTTTAAGAAGGGAGCTTCCCTTTAACAACTGGGCCACACCCCTGCTAGTATGGATCGTTTTTGGATGTGTACAATGTAGGCCAAATCTCTAGCAAACATTTGTTTGTTTGTTTGTGTGGAACAACACATTCATCTAACTAGTCAAACATTTTACTAGTAAAATTATTTTTTAAAATAATTTTAATTAAATACTTTTTAACACAATAATTTAAATTGTATTTTTAACCAAATACATATTTTACCCAATTAACAATACCAATGTTCAACACATTCAACTTACGTGGAGATTGAGGATGCTGAAATTGGATGCTGGCTTGTCTAAGGAGATTGAGGATGCTGAAATTGGATGCTGGCTTGTCTAAGGATATTTGATCAATCTAAGGAGAGAAGATGGAAGATAATTTTTTTTATTTAATAGGAATTGCTTATGTGGAATAAGTAGTAACCATCATTTCGAAGACTTTGTTTTTTAGATTTAAAGAAATTCCACCCCGCACATTTTATGAAACAGGTGAGCAAATATATAACACAGAAAAAGAGATTATTACTTACGTGGATGTCATAATAAATACATGAAACTTTATCTATTGATTTTCCTCGTTAAAAAATGACAAGGCACTTTATTTCGTTATAAATTCAACCATTCTGCACTTGAGAAAGTACTCGATTTCCATACTGTTCTGTTCTCTCTTCAGATCAACCTCGCCTTTGTTAAGCGTCATGGCATCAACCAAGCTAGTAAACATACTCGAGATATGGCATGTTAGCCCGTACTCTACCTCACCCGAGTCAAGCACCGTGATATGTTAAAATATAGCCGTTAAAATATAACCGTTAATTTTTAGATATAAAAATTGTGTAAAGTAGGGATAAAATAATTTTGTACTTGGCTATTTTAGTCTTGTAACTTCTCTATAAATGAGCTCCCAAATGTAAAAGAAAAAAATAATAATCGAATATACATAGATTTTCGTATTTCGAATTCTAAAATGGTATCAGAGCGAATATAAAATTCTCTATGAATTTGTTCGAATCGAAGTTTTTTTTCTTTCTAGTTCGAAACCCAGAACTCAAATTTGCATAGTGCTTGTTCATCAAGTGTACTATTCATCAAAACTCAAATCTAAAAATTCGATCGCTATAGTGTTAGTTCGTCAACAAGTACTGTAGAAATCAAGAGCCAAAATCATCACTGTTCATACACAAAAAAACCTAGAAATCAACTACTTTCTGCCCATAAATCCAGATATCAACCATTGGTATAGCAGCGAATCCATACCGAAATTTCCCCAACAAACCTAGAAATCAATACCCATTTAGCATCCATTAAACCCATAAATGAACACTCATATATGTAGAGATTAGCACAATGTGTGCAGAGACTGAAGAAGAATGAGCTACGGGAAGAAGAAAGAATAAGAGAAAGAGAGGGAAAATATAAAATTTGAAATTTCCTCTTTTACTGTTTGTTTTTCCACACCATACACACTGCATGTCTTAGCTATTTATACTTATCAGGATATATTTGTGTACACACACTCACACATATGCATACACTACACTACACTCTATCATCCCCCCTCAATCGCTGGCTTGAATGAACCAAGCTGGAGATTGCGAAAATGAAGGAGAAACAGAGGAGAACATAATCCCTTTGTGAGAATATCTGCAAATTGTTCCTTGGAGGACACAAACTGAACAATCAATTGATCTTTGGCAACCCTCTCCCAGACAAAATGAACATCAATCTCGATATGTTTAGTCCTTTGATGTTGAATAGGATTGAAAGAAAGAGCTATGGCTGAGAGATTGTCACAAAAAAGAACAGGGGGCTGAGTTTGAGAAATGCCCAGAAAAACCAGCAGTTGTTGAATCCAATCAAGCTCTGCTGAAGTGGAAGATAAGGCCCTGTACTCTGCTTCAGTAGACGAACGGGAGACAGTTTGCTGCTTTTTCGATGCCCAAGAGATAGGATTGGAACCAATGAACACCACCATACCAGTTGTAGACCTGCGGTCATTGGGATCACCAGCCCAGTCGGCATCACTGTAAGCAGTGATGTCCAAGGAACCCTTGGCATAAGAAATACCAACCTCCATGGTGCCCTTGAGGTACCTGAGAATCCTCTTGAATGCAATGAAATGTTCCACCCGTGGCTCCTGCATAAATTGACAGACTTGGTGCACAGAGAAGGCAATATCTGGCCTTGTGAAGGTGAGATATTGAAGGGCCCCCACAACACTACGATAGAGGGTAGGATTGTCAAACAAATCACCATCATCCTTTAACAACTTCTGATAAGGAAGACAAGGAGTAACACATGCCTTTGCAGCCAACATATCTGTCTTAATAAGTAATTCATTTATGTACCGAGACTGAGACAAGAACAGACCATTAGAAGTAGTAGCAATTTGAATGCCTAAGAAGTAATGAAATCTGCCCAAATCTTTGACATCAAACTCAACAGTAAGAGCCTTTATAACATCAACAATGCCAATAGAATCACTACCCGTAATGATAATATCATCTACGTAAACAAGAAGCACAACAATCCCAACAGAGGTAGATTTAACAAAAAGGGAAGAATCCGAGAAAGTAGACTGAAATCCCAATGTAGGCAGAAAAGAGGTAAACCTGGCATTCCAAGCACGTGGTGCTTGTTTAAGACCATAAAGGGATTTATGCAATCTACACACCAGCTCAGGATGATCAATGTCAGCAAACCCTGGTGGCTGAGCCATAAAAACTTCTTCCTTCAAGATGCCATGCAAAAATGCATTCTTGATGTCAAACTGTCTCAAATCCCACTGAAAATATGCAGCAAGAGAGAGCACAATACGAATAGTAGTAGGTTTAACTACAGGGCTAAAGGTCTCCCCATAATCAATCCCAGCTTCTTGACTGAAACCCTGTGCCACTAACCTGGCTTTGTGCCGTGCAACTGACCCATCCGAATTCTTCTTCAATTTAAACACCCATTTACAGCCTATTAGATTCCTGTGAGGTGGGAGAGGAACTAAAGTCCATGTATTCTGAGATTGCAAAGCAGCAAATTCATCCTTCATAGCCTGCAACCATACTGGAACAGTCATGGCTACCTTGTAGGTCAATGGTTCAACTAGGGACTTATCAGCTGAAGAGGAACACCCAAGATTAGATACAAGGTAAGCTTTCTTCTTACAAATGCCACTCTTGCTGCGAGTTTGCATGGGGTGAACATTCAAATCTGGAATTTGCAGCACCACTGAAATCCCCTCAGGATTAAAAGAGGCAGCAGATGACTCATCAACAAACATATTCTGTGATGCAAGATGATTAGAATGGGACTGAGGGTCCAACTGAGCTGATAATCCAGGCAAAGAAGCTGAAGTAATGGACTTGGAGAGTGAATTAGGAGCAGAGACAGAGGAGGTAGAATTGGAAGGGGACAATACAACCTTGTTATGATTATCAACAATAGGCAAAATTGAAGAAGAAGAGGCTGAATATATAGGCTGAGACTGAGTAGTGAATGCAGCATAAGGAAAGATATTTTCATCGAAAATTACATGTCGTGAGATAAACTTACGATTATTCACTACATCAAAACAAATATAGCCTTTGTAATGAGGAGCATAGCCTAAGAAAACACATAATGTAGTCTTGGGTTGCAACTTATTTTTGACATAAGGATGTAAACAAGGGAAGCAAGCACAACCAAAGATTCTCAAATGTGTAAGAATGGGAGCAGACTTAAACAGAATTTCATAAGGAGATTGATTATGAGTAATTGTTGAAGGCATTCGATTAATGAGATATACTGCTGTATGAACAACATAGGTCCAAAACTTTGGAGGTAATTTAGCATGTTGAAGTAAGGTAATAATTGGTTCAATTAGATGACGATGCTTACGTTCAGCAAGGCCATTTTGTTCACGAGTATATGGGCAGGATTTTTGATGCACAATGCCTTTACTGTTAAGAAACAACTGGAATGCTTTGCTTATATATTCACCCCCACCATCACTTTGAAGTGTTTTAATAGGACAAGCAAAGTGAGTTTGAACATAATGATAAAATGTAGTGAAAACAGAACAAACATCACTTTTATTAATCAAAGGAAACAACCAGTAGTACCGTGAACATTCATCAATAAATGTCACATAATAACGAAAGCCATCAACAGATACACACGGGGAAGGTCCCCACAGATCACTATGAACAGTATGGAAAGGAAATACAGACTTATTTGAACTGGAAGAAAATGGAAGTTTGGTAAATTTACCTTTAAGACAACTATGACACATGGACGAAACAGAATCAACAGAACAAGGAATATTAGCCTTGTGTAACATCAATGTAGCTATTCTATTTGTGGGATGTCCTAACCTGCTATGCCAAGTGGAAGAAAGAATTAATTGACCCAAAAATGACCGAGGCTGAGATGAAAGTTGAGATAAACCAGTCTTTGCAGAAATGAAAGGCAAGGGATAAAGTCCATTATCACAACACCCTTTGTAGATTATCCTCCCTGTGGCCCTGTCCTGAATCCAAAACCAAAAAGCATCAAAGATTAGTCTGTAATTATTATCCAAACACACACGATGCACTGATAGAAGATTTTGTGTCAACTTAGGAACATATAAAATAGAACGCATGATTGAATTGGAGCAGAGCGGGACTGGTGGAAACAACATAATTTCCAACATGTGACACCAACAAACCTTCACCATTGGTTGTCTGCACAACATCATTTGAAAGATAAGGAGCTGCTAATGACAGGTTACTCAAATCAGATGTCATATGGTTCGTAGTTCCCGAGTCAGCAAGCCACATTTGTGAAGAGGGCTGATGTGAAGCCATAGGCTGCATGACATGAACTGGAGGAGACTGAGTGGATGAATGACTGGCTGAACCAACACACTGACTGGAATACAACACAGTGTTCATGGCCTGAAGTCCAGGAGAGGAAGAAGGCCGAGAAGGAGCATGAGAGGAATAATGTGTAGAGCCACTAAAATTAGGACCACTGTCATTGTAGAAGCAATACCATGTACTATGGTTAGTTTTCCCACAGATATTGCATTTATTCCTATCATCCCTTCGCAATTCACAGTCAGGTGCAATGTGCCCTTCTCTATTGCATAACTGACATATAGGCCGAGAAACATGCTGCTGAAAATGTGGCTTAGCCAAATACTGAGGCCTCTGTGAAGGGGGACGCATCCCCTGATTAAATCTCCCCTTACCTCTGCCTCTAAGAAATGGCTTAAATCCATTATTATCATAAGAGTGAACTGATGAAGGCCTATCATGCTGATGAATAACAAGAGACAGAGGAGGTTTAGCAGCAGAGACAGTATGCATAGCAGACATAAAGGAAGGCTCAGTAACAATAGATTCAACAATCTTCTCCTCAGCAAGCAATTGAGATCGAAACTCTTTCAAAGTAATCACACTCTCCCTCCCTCTAATGACACAACGAAATGTGTTGTATTCGGATGGTAAACCATTCAAAGCCAAAATAACAATATCCTCATCAGAATAATGCACACCAGCAACAGTCAGGTAATCCCGAGCTTCCTTAATCTTAAGGAGATATTGACTAACAGAATCAACACCTTTTCTAATATTCTGTAAGTTTGATTTCATTTGAAAAATATTGGTTTTAGACACTGTTGAAAACTGTTCTACCAAACGTGTCCATAGATCCCGAGCACTAACACTACCAATAGCACAAGACATAGCAATTGGAGATAATGTTGTTGTAATCAATTGCATAACTGCCCTATCATGCAATTTCCAAATTAAAACATCATCACTTTCAACTGACGAAGAAGAAGAGGAGGAAGAATTATGTGTACCGCATTCATCACCGATGACAGTGGAAGGGCAGAGGTGAGTTCCATCCACAAACCCAATAATACCATTGCTTTCTAATAGCAAATTCATTTGAAAATGCCAATTCAAATAATTCGTGTCATCAAGCTTCACATTGACTGATGTTGAAATGGTTGAAATCAACATTGTAATCGGGGATTGTACAATTTGAAGTTGTGCAGCTGTAACCATGATTCCTGATCTTAGCACAATCGAAGAAAGAAAAGAAAAATAGCTATAAGCAGCTCCAATCTGATCTGATAAAATTTTGGAGGAAAAGAAAAATTTGAGGAACGAAAGAGGAATTTGTTGTTCAATCACGGAATGATTTTCTAGAACATAAAATTTGGTGCGTGAGCATCTATTGGCTCTGATACCATGTAGAGATTAGCACAATGTGTGCAGAGATTGAAGAAGAATGAGTTGCGAGAATAAGAAAGAATAAGAGAAAGAGAGGGAAAATATAAAATTTGAAATTTCCTCTTTTACTGTTTGTTTTTCCACACCATACACACTGCATGTCTTAGCTATTTATACTTATCAGGATATATTTATGTACACACACTCACACATATGCATACACTACACTACACTCTATCAACCCCGAAATCAATAGTCATCTGCTTGAGGGTCACTATGAGAAAGAACACTGGTATCTGCGTGTTCTTACCCCTTCGACATCCAACAAAACCCAACTTTTAAATCCAGAAGACTTTGTTCAACCCATAAACCCAGCTCATAAACCCAGCTCTAGCAACTAGGTGAAGCGATGTCTGTCAAGATTGAGTACAGGTGCTTTGTTGGCGGCCTTGCTTGGGCCACCACTAACCAGATCCTCCACAAGGCTTTTAGCCAGTATGGTGAAATCATCGATTCGAAGATTATAAAGGATCGTGAAATTGGGCGATCTCGAGGTTTTGGTTTTGTGACTCTCGAGAATGAGAAGGCAATGAGAGATGTTATTGAGGGGATGAATGGGACAAACCTTATTGGCCGTAATATCACCGTGACCGAAGCTCAATCCCATGGATGTGGTGGAGGAGGTGAGAGACAGATGGGTCATAGAGATGAGAGAAATAAAGTGAAAGGCAAAGGCTTAATTCCGATTATAAAGACCCGGGTGGGATGGTTTGTTTTTTATTGCAGTGAAGTGGGTCATTTGAAACAACAATGGTACAACCTATAATGAATGCCGTTCATCCAGGCACAATTGGTAAAACTTCTGATTTTTTTTTATCTTGAAACATATTTTTATCTCGAATCTCGAATAGTTTTTCCTTTAAATCGTATTTCTATGAATCGTATTGATTAGAGCGAATCTCAATTTTTTTAATCTTGAAATGTATTTTGTATCTCAAATCTCGAAGTTTTTTTTCTTGAAACGTTTTTTGTATCTCAAATTTCAATTTTTTTCTTGAAACGTATTTTGTATCTCAAATCTCAATTTTTTTTATCTTGAATTTTTTTAATCGAATTTTTCTTTTTATCCCGGAGGCTACAGTGCCAGTATTACTCGAACAAATGAAGAAACACCAAAATGGTATCGGTTTTATGACCCTTCCCATCAAAAGTTACATGTACCGTTAGATATATCATTCGGAGAATCAGAACCCTATTATTCAGGGGGAGTTCCTAGGCCTTCTCTTCAGAGGAAGAGTAACAATAAAAAAAACAAAGATATTTTCGAATTGGAAGAAAATGATAATAATTCTGCATGAATTGGGCAGGAAATCAAACTGATAGAAGATCACCATCAAGATATTTTACATTCGTAGAAGGCAACCTTGTCACTTGGAGAAGTAAGAAGTAGAAAGCAGTCGCAAGGTCAAGTGCAAAAGTAGAATACTGGGGTATGGCTTATGGTGTGTGTGAATTGCTAGGGATTAAATAGGTACTACACGACCTGAGAATTGAGTATAAGACATCTATGGGTTTACACTATGATAATAAGTCAACTATCAAGATTGCGCATCATCCTGTTCAATATGATCGTACCAAACACGTTGAAGTCGACCGACAATTTATTAAAGAAAATCTTGATTGAAAATTATACAACTTCCATTTGTCTGATCTGAAGATCAGCTAACCGATATTCTTATAAAGACAGTCTCCGAAAGAGCATTCTATGACGCAATTGACAAGTTGGACTTGATAAATATCTACGCTCCAACTTGAGGGGGAGTGTTAAAATATGGCCATTAATTTATGGCCGTTACTATATGGCCATTAAAATATAACCGTTAATTTCCAGATATGGAAATTGTGTAAAGTAGGGATAAAATGATGCAGAACGAAAGTAATAAAGATGATTTACCAACATAAATCACAAACAAGGAAACACTACTGTAAAAAAAACTTAGATTGTATATTATGCCGATGTCCTCTGTTTTCAGCCCTTAAAAAATCTGGTGGTACCCACTGCGTAGATCAATTTTTCAGAATAATTTTGATCCTTCCAACATGTCCAGCATGTCATCTAACCGTGAAATCGAAAAACTATATCTGACTGTTAGCCGGTTTATGGCGCGACTGTCAAAGCACACCCTCCAACTCCCATCTTTCTTCGGAAAACCAGTAAGGTAGGTACAAGGCATTTACTCATGCTCTCACGAATAAACCCTATCTTTAGTAATTATTCCACCTCCTATAAAATCTGATTTTCTCTCGGACTCATTCGGTAGTGCGGTAGATTTGGTAAGCTAGCTCCTGGAACCAAATCAATTTGGTGTTGTATGTCCCTCAACAGAGGAAGGTCATTTGGTAATTCCTCCGACACCAATGCGCTAAATTCACTCAAAAGAGATTGTACCCTTTTCGGTACTTCCTCCTCTCGAGCTCCCTTTTCTATTACAACTAGAGCCCGCACGACTACCACATGGACCTCTCATGCTTCCTTCACCTCTACTTCCAAGTACATAAAAGAGGTTACCAACGAGAGTAATGAATGATCCTCCGCCGTAGCTTTACTCGTGACCTATCCTGAATTTTGCTTAGGCACCATAGCGATTTTTCTACCTTCTCAATTGAAGACATAGACATTCTCTCGCCCTCGATAAGTCACATCCACATCAAATTGCCAAGGACGACCCAACAATACATGACTAGCATCCATGTCGACCACGTCACAAACCACTTCATCTCGGTAATGTTGCCCAATTGAAATAGGTACTTTGCACAACTCGGTCACACTCACTTTAGGCCTCTTTTTGATCCACCCAATCAAATAAGGTTTTGGGTGTTTTTTGGCCCTCAACTTCAGATGTTCCACCAGCCTTCTAGACACAAAGTTTTCGCAACTCCCTGTATCGACAATTAAATTGCAGACCTTGTCTTGCACACTACAACAAGACTTAAAGATGTTATTTCTTTGTGATGGATCCTTGAGTGTTGTTGAGCATAAAACACGCAATTCAAAAAGTCTCCTTCTTCTGCAATTTTGGCCCCTTCCAGCAACTCCTTTGCAATCTGTTCTTCTTCTTCCTTACAATCTGTTCTTCTTCTTCTTCCTCAAATTCTACCTCTACCAAGTTCACAGGCCTCCTTGCTGGACATTCATTTGATCGGTGTCCTGGCTGGCCACAATGGTAACACTTAAATCCTCCTGGTTTAGCATAGGTAGTTGGTGCTCGCGCGGTATCTCTTGTCATCGCTGCTGGACGTCCTCCTGATTGGTTGCTAGTGGTGGTTGTTCCTCGCTATATCTGGTCTTGCTCCTTGAAGTAGACTCTCCCGTGTTCCTATAGTGGGAAAAACGGGTGGCAGTCTTCTCCATCAGTTCAACCTTTAGGGCCATGTTATGCGCTTCATCCACTGTCCACACCACCTGCAAACCAATCCTCTCTTTGATAGATGGTTTTAATCCACCCAGATATCTAGAGACCTGTTGTGCTTCAGATTCATTTAAGTCATTACAAACTGAAAGTCTTGACCACTCCTCTGTGTAATCTGCTACTAATCGGTTCCCATGTACGCAATTTTGCAAGCTTTGAAAAATGAATTGCTCATAATCAAGGGGTAAAAACCCGCCCATCATGAGTTGTTTCATCTTTCTCCAAGATTGTATAGGTGCCTTGCCTTAGCGTCTCCTGTCCAGCTGTAATTTTTCACACCAAACAGCAACCCCACTCCTTAACTTGTATGAGACAAGTTTAACTTGGCATCCTTCTATGACCTCAGTAAAATTGAAGAACCTTTCGACTTCGAAGATCCAGTCTAGAAACTCTTTGATCTGCAATTTCCCATGGAACAAAGGGATGTCAACTCGTACCCTGTATTCAGGTTGATTTCATCGCTGCAATTGATTTTCAGGCGCGTTTGCTTTTTTTCTTTCGAGTCATCATCACTGTCATTAGCATAAGGTCTGTTTCTAGCGATTCTAGGGGGAGGTTCCACCCTTGGATGGTTGTGGGCATCCTCATTGGCAGGTGCCAAAGGTTCCCTAACTAGCTGCTGGATCATGGTTTCCATCCTTGCCATTGCTTGCCTTTGTTCGTCAATGGTTGCCAACAGATAAACATCTGTGTCCCTGTGACCAACGTCACGGGGATTAGCTGTTCCTCCTTCGTTGTTGTTGGCCATTGAAACAAGGCAAATCCTTGCTCTGATACCACTTGATGCAGAACGGAAGTAATAAAGATGATTTACCAACGTAAATCACAAACAAAGAAACACTACTGTAAAAAAAACTTAGATTGTATATTATGCCGATGTCCTCTGTTTTCAGCCCTTAAATAGGCATGAGCAAATTTCTGCAATATTCTAAAACGGGAAAATAAAAACAAAATAAATGTAGACAATTAATTATAAAATACATAACGAAAACAAAGTAATTGCAGAATTAAATGAAATGCATGTCAGCTGGGATTTGGAATTTGCATGCCGAAAATCCAGCTATTAATCCCTGATCTTCTTGCTGACAGTGGAGTTGTAGTTTTTGGTCCTTTCCTTCTTCATTTTCTTATCTAGCTCCTCTTCGAATTCTGCAGCAAGCTGTTCTGCATCATAAAGTAATTTTGTACTTAGCTATTTTAGTCTTGTAACTTTTCTATAAATGAGCTCCCAAATGTAGAAGGAAAAAAAACATAATTGAATATACAGAGATATTTGTATTTCGAATTCTAACAATTTCAACCTCAAATTCCCTTAAATATCTACACTTGCTATTCAGATCACTTTATAGTGAAATACATTATGCTATTGAGTCACATCCTTATGTGCCAAATGTATTGATATCTGATACTATAACATCTACACTTGCTATTCAAATCACTTTATTTCCAAATAAAGGTTTTTTCATCGGCCACACCATTAACCATACTGTTCTTGATGGCATGAGCATATCCTTTTTCATGAATGCATGGGCTCGCATTTGAAAACAATTAGTCGATGAAAAAAAATGGAAAACACTACCTTGTTACCAGAAGAATTAACCCTATTTTTTGACCGATCAATTGTTCATGATCCACAAGGGCTAGACATGTGGTACTTGAAATTCTGGTTGGGAAAAAAATCTCCAGGTTTTGATAACAATCCTAGAAGTTTGTGTTAATTTCTTCAATTATTTTTGTAGTTGTTTTTTTAGGTTTTGAATTTACACACTTTTGAGAGGAAGAATTTAAACACATCGAGAGTTTGGAAGAGAGGAAGACTTGTACAGAAAAAGATTGGCAACTTCTATCTTGTTGCTTCTCTTGAATTATTATTATTTTCCAGTTTTTATATCAAACAACATATAGTTTACAGGATTGTCTACAACTATATTTTATCTAGTTAACAGAATTCTAGTTGCAGACTATCAGTTGACCTTTTCGTTAGTTACAACTGTTTTACATATCATCAAACATAAGACTTCTTCTTCATTCTTCTTCCTTATCTTTAATCCACGTAAGCAACTTATGCATCAACATCCTCTCCTAAGCTGCTTGCAGGTTTGACTCCAATTTTTGATCTGAGTTGCACAAATATGTCTTTAGGTAATGCCTTAGTGAATATGTCAGCTAGTTGTTCTTCAATTCTGCAGAACTTTAGTTCAATTATTCCTCCTTGAATTGCTTCCCGAATAAATTGAATTCTCCTGTTAATGTGTCTAGTTTTCTGATGGAAGGCATGATTCTTTGCCATAGTAATTGCTGACATATTATCACAGTAAAGAGTAGTAGCTTTGTCCTGTTTTTCACCAAGATCATCAAGGATCGATCTCAACCACATTACTTGAGTAGTTGCCTCAGAGGCTGAGACATACTCAGCCTCTGCAGTTGATAGAGCTATTGTCCCTTGCTTGATTGAAGCCCATGAACATATGCCATTTCCAAAACCAAATGCATAACCTGAGGTACTTTTACTGTCCTCTTCACTACCTCCCTAGTCTGCATCACAAAAACCCTTAAGAGCTTCTGTCTTGAGCTTGGAATATTCTATCCCATAATCCAGAGTGCCTTGAACATATCGAAGTACCCTTTTTGCCACCTCCATATGTTTTCTTGTTGGCTGATTCATGTACCTGGATAATAGACTAGCAGCATACATTATATCTGGCCTTGTTGCAGTCAGATATAATAAGCTTCCCACAATTTTTCTATACAAGTTATTGTCTGCTAGTTCACTTCCATCATCTTTTACCATTTTCTCACCCGTGACTATTGGTATTGAAACAGGTTTGCACTCAGCAAGCCCAAATTTCTCCAACAGTGACTTTGCATACTTACTTTGATGGATGAAGATGCTCTTCTCATTTTGCAGTACACCTATCCCTAGGAAATGATGGAGAAGACCAAGGTCAGTCATCTCATACCTCTGCATCATTTCCTTTTTAAATGCATTCATCATTCTTTCACTATTTCCAGTATAGACAATGTCATCCACATAAATGGATATAATGAGCTGATTTCCCTCACAATCAGTTCTTGTATATAGGGTAGGTTCACTTGCACTTCTATTGAACTTACTCATAGTAAGATAGGTGTCAATCTCACTATACCAAGCTCTCAGGGCTTGTTTAAGCCCATACAAAGCTTTATTCAACTTGTACACTTTGTGGTCTGATCTTTGAACCACAAACCCCTCGGGTTGTTCAACAAATACCTCCTCATCAAGCATTCCATTTAGGAATGCTGATTTGACATCCAAGTGAAATAATTTCCAGTTTTTTCTACTTGCAAGTGCAATAAGGGTTCTAATGGTATCTAAACTTGCAACTGGTGCAAAGGTCTCATTGTAGTCAATTCCAGGCTTTTGTGCATAGCCTTTTGCAACAAGCCTTGCCTTGTATTTATTGATTGTACCATCCAAGTTCAGTTTGGTCTTGTAGACCCACTTCACCCTTATGACTAGTTTGTTAGAGGGTCTGTCCACAAGCTCCCAAGTGTCATTCTTTTCTATAATTTTTAGCTCAACCTTCATTGCATCCTGCCAAGCCACATTTTCTGCTGCTTCTGTGTAAGTTTCTGGTTCTGTAAAACTCATGTGACATCTAGCATATATATCTTCTAGAGTTCTAATCTTCACTAGGGTTACCCTTGCTTCTGAATTAGGGCTAACTTCATCATTTGTTTCTGTTTCTTCTTGGCTGGTTAGGTTCTCCTGTGAAGTTTCACCAGTATCTAGTTGGATACTTCCATTTTATGTGTCTTCTTCTCTGTCTTCAAACATCAACAGTGGAGAGGTAAGTTTCTCATTTCCCTTCTCCCACGTGTAGGTACTGTCCTCATCAAACACTACACTTCTAGATAGCACAACTTTGTTTGAGTGTGGAATATACACTCTGTAACCCTTCTCACAACAACCATATCCCATGAACACCCCCTTTTCTGCTTTGTTATCTAGTTTTTGTCTTAAGAAAGATGGGATGTACGTGTAACAAATACACCCAAACACCTTTAAATGCTTAATTCCAGGCTTTCTCCCTGTAAAAGCTTCTAAAGGTGTCTTGTTTGACAGTGATGATGTATAACTTTTGTTTTGTAGGTACATAGCTGTGTTCACAGCTTCAGCCCAGAACTGATTTGGCGCATTCTTCTCCTTCATCATGGACCTAGCCATCTCAACAATGGTCCTATTTCTCCTCTCAGCCACCCCATTCTGCTGACGGGAGTATCCCACTGTCAATTGCCTCTCAATGCCTTGATTAGACAAAATATTTGAAATTCGCGAGAGGTATACTCACCTCCTCTGTCACTTCTCAATCTTTTCAGTTTATAGTCACTTTGCACTTCAACTAGAAGTTTAAACTTTTTAAACACACTTAGGGCATTTGACTTATTTCTTATAAAGTATATCTAACACATCTTTGTGAAATCATCTATGAAAGTAATAAAGTATTTATTACCTCCATTTGAGTCAACTTGCATAGGGCCACATATGTCAGTGTGCACTAATTCAAGGGGCTGACTTGCTCTCCATGCACCTTCTTTGTTAAATGCTTGTCTCTTGTACTTGCCTAGTATGCACCCTTCACACACTGTATTCACATTTATCAGTCTCGGCAGGCCTGCAACCAGTTCCAACTGTTGCATTTTCTTTAAACTATCAAATTTCAAGTGTCCAAGTCTTCTATGCCAAATCCAGGAGTTTTCTGTCACTGTGGTTTTTCTTGCTGCAGGTAGCATTAATTCCAGTGTTAAGGGAAAACATCGATTTCCCCTCATAATCACCTTTGCTATAATATTTGTGAGTGTTTCATCATCCAATATTATGGCTTTGTTTCCCCCAAATAATATATAGTAACCATGCTCCATCATCTGCCCCACATTTAACAGATTCTCATCTAAACCAGACACTAAAAGCACCTCTTTGATGTGTCTAACTGTGACCGTCCCGACAGCTCCGCAACCACCACAGGATCTCTTAGGGCCCTCAGAGCACAAATCGGAGAAGAGGAAGGAGGCAAGGTCTAGACAAGAGCTCTCAACACTCTCGGAGAAGAAGAAATGAAGAATGGAGTCCAGGAAGCTTCCTTGGCACGATTACCTGTAAAGGAAAGAGAGAGAGCGTTAACGTGTATGGTTGGGATTAAAGGAGAAGGACTTACGTGGATGGAGGAGAAGAAATCAAGGCTGACAGTGACATAAGACACTGTGGAGAAGGACGAACGGACAGAGACAAATGGCAACCAGAAGGAAATCCCAGAGGGTCACGTGGACGACCAAGATCAAGGCAGGCTAGAGGAAGACATCTGGCAATGAAGATAAGTACAAAAGAAAACGACGTCGTTCTAAAGCGGCAAGGGAGGGACAGATGGCAGCATATACAAAGAAACAATCCCAATCAAATACAAAGACTCAACCAAAGTAACGGAGAACATATTCGAAGGCATCTCAGTGAAATTGCTTTAAAGCAAATCAACTGTTCTAGGAGGCCCGGGCTACCTCGAATCTGCTCACCAAAAAACCAAAACAGACTCAATTGTTTTCTTCTTCCTAGTTTATTTTTCCTTTAGACTTCAGCTATTATTTCAGTTATTAAAAAACCCAAAAATATTGTTTCTTTTATATTAAGGAAAAAACCCGAGAGAATTTTCTCTCACAGAAAAATAAAGATTAAGTTTTAATCGAAGCTTGTTGCACTAACACCTTGACTTGTGTCCACTAGAAGTGTCCCCTTCCATCATTTCTTTCTCTCTTTCATCATATAAGTCTTCTCTTCTATCAAACACTTTGATTGAGGCAATCATCTCTTCACTTCTCAGTGTTTTTAAATCTTTTGTTTCTTTAATAATAGATACTATGGGCCTGTATTTTCTACTGATACTCATCAGAGTCTTTTGTACTATCCTTTGTTTAGTTATCTCTTCTCCGAGAGATTTCAGGTCATTTATCACTCCAAAAAACTTAGTCAAATAATGATCTAAGTTTTCTCCCTTTGACATTCTCATGTACTCGAATTCTGCCCTTACAGCCTGCAACTTCACTTTTCGAACCTTTTCATCTCCTCTGTATTCCCTTCTCAACAAGTCCCATGCTCCCCTTACTGTCTATTCATTTCTAATTCTAGGAAAGATGTCATCAGTCAGGGCTCCTTGAATGATACATAGAGCCTTGGCATCTTTTATTCTTTCTTCCTTCGTTTCTGATTCTGTTTTCTTGACTTTTAATCCAGGAGTTTCTCCACTATCACCTTCATTAGATGCTTTTGATGGTGAATCACTGTAAACTATATCCCAAAGATCATAGGCTATGAGTATTGTTTTCATTTTGACTGCCCAATACTCATAATTCACACCATTGAATTGTGGTGCTCTAAGTTCTCCACTTGACACCATTTCTTTCCACTCCTTTTTTTTTTCTTTGCAACTTCACACAGATTGATTACGCCCTTTTCTTGTTGATCAAGCCAACAACTTTGATACCATGTTAATTTCTTCAATTGTTTTTGTAGTTGTTTTTCAGGTTTCGAATTTACAGACTTTTGAGAGGAAGAATTTAAACACACCGAGAGTTTGGAAGAGAGGAAGACTTGTACAGAAAAGATTGGAAAATTCTATCTTGTTGCTTCTCTGGAATTATTATTATTTTCCAGTTTTTATATCAAGCAACATATGCTTTACAGGATTGTCTACAGCTGTATTTTATCTGGTTAACAAAATTCTAGTTCCAGACTATCAATTGACCTTTTCGTTAATTACAACTGTTTTACATATCATCAAACATAAGACTTCTTCTTCATTCTTCTTCCTTATCTTCAATCCACGTAAGCAGCTTATGCATCAACAGTTTGAAGCCTTTTACGCTTCCAGAAACACCACCAAACTTGTTTAGAACAACATTCGAACTTCATTGTGATGAAGTACAAAAGCTTCTGGAAATGGTGACGTTTCAACTGGATAATTCAGGATCCAAAGAGGAAACAAATCAAACAAATCCAGTATATTTCTCGACTTATGTGCTTGTATATGCACATACAATGATTTGCGCGCTTGAAGCAAAAGGCTTAAACAACAATGAAAAGATCAAGATGTTGATTACGGTAGACTGTAGATCCCGTTTAAGCCCTCCATTACCTAAGAATTATATTGGTAATTGTGTTACCTCCTTTGATACGGTCATGGAAGGAGAAGATCTAATGAAAGAGAATGGGGTTGCGTATGTTGCGAAGAGGCTTACTGAGATGATAAAAGACCTGGACAATAGATCAGTTCTGAAGGGAGCCAAGGAGAGGTTACCATACAAAATTGATCCCGAACCAAATACTCGAAAGGTTGGATGTGTTGGGACAAACCGATTTGGGATGTATGGGTCAGATTTTGGATGGGGGAAGCCAATCAAAGTACAGGTTACGACCATAGTTAGATTCGATGCCTTCTCTATTATGGAGAGCAAAGACAAAAGTGGTGGAGTTGAGGTTCATGTAGTCTTGAAGGAGAATGAGATGAAAATATTCGGTTCTCTATTTCTCAGTTTGGATGTCACAAAATTCATCACCTCCTTCCCTTCCATTTCTAAAATTTTCAACAAGGTCACAAAATTCATTTGTTTTATGTTTCAATCCCAAGATCTTGAGAGAGAAGATAAAAAGTTGCTCAAAAAACTTGAGAAGAGAAAAAGATCTCGGGTGATTCAGAGCTAGGTTGATCTGCTAATGTTTATGGTAAGGCAATAAACACAGTGTGGTGATGAGATAATCATATAATGCTAATTAATTATTAATGGTAAATGGTCATGATTTCTATACTTCCCCATGGTTGTTCAAATTTTCTAGCTCTAAAACTATTTCTCTTTTGAATCCTAAATGTATATTCATAAAATAAGTTTTTTTAAAAAAAAAACAGATTTCAGGTCTCAAATATTGGATGATAAATTAAAATATTATTATAAATAACACCTCCCGTTTTTTGTCTGTATTCCCACAAATTTGACATGAAATCAATGCTCATTAAGTGTTGTCCCACCTTTCCAAATTGACAAGATTGCACCCTTAATTTTCCATGAAGACAAAAGGCTGAAACTAAAACGATTGACTTTTGACTCTATCAAAGGTTAATATATGCTGATTTAAATTATTTGTTTTTCAAATTCCAATCGATTTTGACAGAACCAAAGATTTAGTTACAGACTTATTCAGATTTCACCAGATGAATTTTAAAAATATATATTTTTAGCAGAGATGATTCACAAACAGTGTATTATGTGGAGTGTCTTGTTAGTCCTGATTCACGATGATCAACATAAGAAAACTGCAGTGCCTAATTTTTCATGGGACATCTTGTAAATAAGTTCAACTTTATATTCGTGGACCAGAAAAAGAAAGAACATTAACTAGGAATGCGACCATACTCATCACAAGGACAGCAATTTGAATAGTCATACGAGAAATTAACAAGACTCCATGTTGATGTCTCGGTCTCGTCTCACAGCAAGCTGTGTGGTCTAATCCTAGTCATAATCTCCCGCACCTTCCGCCATTTATTATGATCGTGGCCACTATAATTGCTTGAAAGGATAGGCCCCGCATACTTGACCACCACCCTTCTATAAATTCTTGGATGGACTCGTGTTCCGATGCATCATTTCTTGGGCATTGAAAGAAAATTACAAAATTATTTTAAGATGAAGAAGGTGTGTTTCTTCATAATCATGGCGGTGGTGGTGATGTTATTAGCTGAAGCAAAAGTGTCAGAAGCAGTGAGCTGTAACCCGGTGGAGTTGAGCCCATGCCTGGGAGCAATCACGTCCTCTTCACCACCATCAACTACATGCTGCAGCAAATTGAAGGAGCAGAAGCCTTGTCTCTGTGGATATCTCAAGGATCCAGCCCTCAAGCAGTTTGTTTCCTCTCCTGGTGCTAGAAAGGTTGCTAGTGCTTGTGGTGTTCCCTACCCTAGTTGCTAACTATAATTATTCTTCCTAAATCAAATTAGCAACTATATCTATATGTAATATGCTTTATAATAAGTTATTTGCATACATGTATATATCATGTGTGTGAAGTACTGTGAAGACTCAGTGGTGTTGTCATACATCATCTAAAATAAATTATCATTGTAGGAGATGTGAAGATGATCAAGCTGTAGTGCTAGAAAATCTGTCTGATCAATGAATTATCTTGTGATATATAAATATCGATTATCATTCCTCGATCTTTACTCTCACTTTCACTTCCTTTTCTTTTGTTTTTTGCTCGCTATCAAAGCTTGAATCCTCTGTTTGGATGAATTGCCGATTTACCTTTGTTCATGTTTTACCAATGAGAGATTTCAACCATGTTGGATGGTTGGAGTTGCTATTAATTAAGCCCTAGCTACACGGCCGAACGGCAAAAGATTAGCTGTTTTTTTTTTCAATTTTAATTTTTCTGTAGGAACTTTCTTTGACATATATAAATTTCTTAACATAAGATACTTACGTCGTAATTATGATACATTTTTCAAAATATTTAGATAGAAATTAAAATAATAAGGAATCATAACTCTTTATGTACACAAAGATTTAATAAATTTTTATGGTAATAACTTTTTTATATAAAAATCAAATGATATTCAATCAAAAATATAAAAAATGGCAATCAAATAAATTTTCTCAAG
This sequence comes from Salix exigua, assembly GCA_032356905.1. Taxonomy (NCBI): domain Eukaryota; kingdom Viridiplantae; phylum Streptophyta; class Magnoliopsida; order Malpighiales; family Salicaceae; genus Salix; species Salix exigua. Next base: position 5,507,814 of record CM063591.1, read on the forward strand.
AAACAAAAACACTTGCCAATATAACTAAAAAATGCTACGCTCTTAGCCAAAAATTCAATGGTATTTAGTAAGAGAAATGTCAAAGTGTTTTCTTAACAATTTTATTTGAATGGATTGAAATTAAAAATATAGAAAAAAATGAATAATTTCAAAACAAAACAAAAAAAGACAACAAGCTAATGTGTGGGTCTACATGGCTAGCCTGTAAAGAAGAAGACCTAGTTTGGGGACCTCCTAGTTTTTTTATGTTAAAGAGGGGAGGACCCTCCAGCTCCCCTGAATCCTGTTAAGGAGGGAGCTTCCTTTAACAACTGGGCCACACCCGTGCTAGTATGGATCGTTTTTGGATGTGTATAATGGAGGCCAAATCTCTAGCAAACATTTGTTTGTTTGTTTGTGTGGAACCACACATTCATCTAACAACTAGTCAAACATTTTACTAGTAAAATTATTTTAAAAAATAATTTTAATTAAATACTTTTTAACACAATAATTTAAATTGTATTTTTAACCAAATACATATTTTACCCAATTAACAATACCAATGTTCAACACATTCAACTTACGTAGAGATTGAGGATGCTGAAATTGGATGCTGGCTTGTCTAAGGAGATTGAGGATGCTGAAATTGGATGCTGGCTTGTTAAGGATATTTTTTACATTACTCTTTCGCCATACCTACCATTCAGCTTTGATCAATCTAAGGAGAGAAGGAGAGAAGATGGAAGATAATTTTTTTTATTTAATAGGAATTGCTTACGTGGAATAAGTAGTAACCATCATTTCGAAGACTTTGTTTTTTAGATTTAAAGAAATTCCACCCCGCACATTTTATGAAACAGGTGAGCAAATATATAACACAGAAAAAGAGATTATTACTTACGTGGATGTCATAATAAATACATGAAACTTTATCTATTGATTTTCCTCGAGATATGGCATCAACCAAGCTAGTAAACATACTCGAGATATGGCATGTGGTGGTGATGTTATTAGCTGAAGCAAAAGTGTCAGAAGCAGTGAGCTGTAACCCGGGGGAATTGAGCTCATGCCTGGGAGCAATCACGTCCTCTTCACCACCATCAACTACTTGCTGCAGCAAATTGAAGGAGCAGAAGCCTTGTCTCTGTGGGTATCTCAAGGATCCAGCCCTCAAGCAGTTTGCTTCCTCTCCTGGTGCTAGAAAGGTTGCTAGTGCTTGTGGTGTTCCCTACCCTAGTTGCTAACTATATATAATTATTCTTCCTATATCAAATTAGCAACTATATCTATATGTAATATGCTTTATAATAAGTTATTTGCATACACACACACACACACACACACACACATATATATATATATATCATGTGTGTGAACTGTGAAGACTCAGTGGTGTTGTCATATATCATCTAAAATAAATTATCATTGGAGGAGATGTGAAGATGATCAAGCTGTAGTGCTAGAAAATCTGTCTGATCAATGAATTATCTTGTGATATATAAATATCGATTATCATTCCTCGATCTTTACTCTCACTTTCACTTCCTTTTCTTTTGTTTTTTGCTCGCTATCAAAGCTTGAATCCTCTCTTTGGATGAATTGCCGATTTACCTGTGTTCATGTTTTACCAATGAGAGATTTCAACCATGTTGGATGGTTGGAGTTGCTATTAATTAAGCCCTAGCTACACGGCCAAACGGCAAAAGATTAGTTTTTTTCTTTTCAATTTTAATTTTTCTGTAGAAACTTTCTTTGACATATATAAATTTCTTAACATAAGATACTTACGTCGTAATTATGAGACATTTTTCAAAATATTTAGATAGAAATTAAAATAATAAGGAATCATAACTCTTTATGTACACAAAGATTTAATAAATTTTTTATGGTAATAACTTTTTTATATAAAAATCAAATGATATTCAATCAAAAAATATAAAAATGGCAATCAAATAAATTTTCTCAAGAAACAAAAACACTTGCCAATATAAGTAAAAAATGCTACGCTCTTAGCCAAAAATTCAATGGTATTTAGTAAGAGAAATCTCAAAGTGTTTTCTTAACAATTTTATTTGAATGGATTGAAATTAAAAATATAGAAAAAATGAATAATTTCAAAACAAAACAAAAAATACAACAAGCTAATGTGTGGGTCTACATGACTTTGTTTTTAGATTTAAAGAAATTCCACCCCGCACATTTTATGAAACAGGTGAGCAAATATATAACACAGAAAAAGAGATTATTACTTACGTGGATGTCATAATAAATACATGAAACTTTATCTATTGATTTTCCTCGTTAAAAAATGATAAGGCACTTTATTTCGTTATAAATTAAACCATTCTGCACTTGAGAAAGTACTCGATTTCCATACTGTTCTCTCTTCAGATCAACTTCTCCTTTGTTAAGCATACTCGTGATCACGAAAGGATTATTATAGAAATAGACATGTTGGCCCGTACTCTACCTCACCCGAGTCAAGCACCGAGCTATATATTTCTGCCCCTCATCTTCTCTGATATGTTAAAATATAACCGTTAAAATATATCCGTTAATTTCTAGATATAAAAATTATGTAAAGTAGGGATAAAGTAGTAGGGATAAAGTAATTCTTTACTAAGCTATTTTAGTCTTGTAACTTCTCTATAAATGAGCTCCTAAATGTAGAAGAAAAAAAAATCAAATATACAGAGATTTTCAGTATTTTGAATTCTAAAATGGTATCAGAGCTGAATATAAAATTTTCTACGAATTTGTTCAGTATCAAAATTTTTTCTTTCTAGTTCGAATCCCGAACTCGAATTTGCACGATGGCTTGTTCATCAAGCGTACTATTCATCAAAACTCAAATCCAAAAATTTGATCGGGTTAGTTCATCAAAAAGTACTGTAGAAATCAAGAGCCAAAATCATCACTGTTCATACACAAAAACCTAGAAATCAACTACTTTACGCCCATAAATCCAGATATCAACAACTGGTATAGCAATGAATCCATACCGAAATTTCCCCAACAAACCCGAAATCAATACCCATTTAGCATCCATTAAACCCATAAATGAACACTCATTTAACCCTGAAATCAATAGCCATCTGCTTGAGGGTCACTGTGAGAAAGAACACTGGTATCTGCGTGCTCTTACCCCTTCGACAACCCAACAAAACCCAGCTTGTAAACCCAGAAGACCTTGTTCAATCCATAAGCCCAACTCATAAACCCAGCTCTAGCAACTAGGTGAAGTAATGTCTGCCAAGATTGAGTATAGGTGCTTTGTTGGTGGCCTTGCTTGGGCCACCACTGACCAGATCGTCCACGAGACTTTTAGCCAGTATGGTGAAATCATCGATTCAAAGATTATAAAGGATCGTGAAACTGGGCGATCTCGAGGTTTTGGTTTTGTGACTCTCGACAATGAGAAGGCAATGGGAGATACTATTGAGGGGATGAACGGGAGAGACCTTGATGGCCGTAATATCACCGTGACCGAAGCTCAATCCTGTGGAAGTGGTGGAGGAGGTGAGAGACAGATGGGTCACAGAGATGAGAGAAATAAAGTGAAAGGCAAAGGCTTAATTCTGGTTATAAAGACCGGGTGGGATGGTTTATTTTTATTGCGGTGAAGTGGGTCATTTGAAACCACAATGGTATAACCTACAACGAATGTCGTTCATCCAGGCACAATTGGTAAAACTTCTGAATTTTTTTATCTTGAAACGTATTTTGTATCTCGAATTTCGAATAGTTTTTCCTTTAAATCGTATTTATATGAATCGTATTGATTAGAGTGAATCTCAATTTTTTTTATCTTGAAATGTATTTTGTATCTCAAATCTTGAAGTTTTTTTCTTGAAAGCGTATTTTGTATCTCAAATCTCAAATTTTTTTAATCGAATTTTTCTTTTTATCCCCGGAGGCTACAGTGCCAATATTACTCAAACAAACGAAGAAACACCGAAATGGTATCGGTGTTATGACCCTTCCCATCAAAAGTTACATGTATCATTCGAGAATCAGAACCCTATTATTCGAGGGAGTTCCTAAGCCTTCTCTTGAGAGGAAGAGTAACAATGAAGAGAACGAAGATATTTTCGAATTGGAAGAAAATAATAATAATTCTACATGAACTGGCAGAAATCAAACCGATAGGAGATCACCATCGGGATATTTTACATTCATAGAAGACAACCTTGTCACTTGAGAAGTAAGAAGCGAAAACGATCGCAAGGTCAAGTGCAAAAGTAGAATACTTGGGGTGTGGCTTATGGTGTGTGTGAATTGCCAGGGATTAAATAGGTACTACACGACACGGGAATTGAGTATAAGACATTTATGGGTCTACACTGTGATAATAAGTCAGCTATCAAGATTGCGCATAATCCTGTCCAATATGATCATACCAAACACATTGAAGTCGACTGACACTTTATTAAGAAAAATCTTGATCAGAAAATTATATAACTTTTGTTTGTTTGATCTGAAGATCAGCTAGTCGATATTCTTACAAAGGCAGTCTCTGGAAGAGCGTTTTATGACTCAATTGACAAGTTGGGCTTGATAAATATCTACGCTCCAACTTGAGGGGGTGTTAAAATATAGCCGTTAATTTATGGCCGTTACTATATGGCCATTAAAATATAACCGTTAATTTCTAGATATGGAAATTGTGTAAAGTAGGGATAAAATGATGCGAGCGGAAGTAATAAAGATGATTTACCAACGTAAATCACAAACAAAGAAACACTACTGTAAAAAAAACTTAGATTGTATATTATGCCGATGTCCTCTGTTTTGACTCTTAAATAGGCGTGAACAGATTACAAGTTATTGCAGCGATTGTGCAATATTCTAAAACGGGAAAATAAAAACAAAATAATTGCAAACAATTAATTATAAAATGCATAACGAAACAAAGTAATTGCAAAATTAAATGAAATGCATGTCGGTTGGGATTTGGAATTTGCATGCCGAGAATCCAACTATTAACCCCGATCTTCTTGTTGACGAGTGGAGTTGTAGTTTTAGATTTTTCCTTCTTCTTCATTTTCTTATCTAGCTCCTCTTTGAATTCTGCAGACAAGTTGTTCTACATCAGTCTCCTCTACTTGCGAAGAACTCGACCCCGAGTTATATTCCGGGTAGATTGGAATATCTTCACAAAATTCATACAGGTCTACCACATTGAAAGTGCGAGAGATGTGCATATCAGCTGGAAGATCGACCACGTAGGCATTGTCATTGATCTTCTTGACTATTTTGTATGGACCATATTTTCTTCGGTTTCAACTTGTTATAGGCTGCAAGAGGAAATCGCTCCTTGCGTAAAAAGACCATCACCTCATCCCCTTTAGCGAACAATTTTTCGCGCCTCTTGACATCAGCTGCAGCTTTATATTTTGCATTTTTCCCTTCCAACCAAGCTTTTACCTCTACTTGGACACTCCACGCATGTTTAGCCAGATTTTCAGCGGCCACACTAGAACCAGTAATCTTTGGTAGGTTCGCTAAATCCAAGGCATGCTTAGTCGATTTTAGATAGACCAATGAGAAAGGGGACATTCCCATGGCAATGTGAATTGCATTATTATATGCAAATTCAGCTGCGCCAAGGACACATCCTATCGCTTTGGTTTATCACCATAAATACTACGTATTAAGTTTCCCAAGGTCCTGTTCGATTCTCCGTCCGTCCATCGGTTTATGGATGGCTTGTGTTGCTTGAATTTTAATGTGGTATCCATCCTTCTCCATAGTGTGATCCAAAAATGACTAAGGAACTTTGAATCCGGTCGAAGTGATGGACTGAGGTACCTAGTGTAATCGTCTTGCCTCTCAAAAGAACTTATGTGCTATAAGAGACGCATCGGAGGTTTTCCGGCATGGGATAAAGTGACCCATTTTGGAAAATCTATCCACTACGACAAATACAGAGTCCACTCCCCGCTGGGTTCGCGGCAGTCCCAACACAAAATCCATCGACAAATCTTCCCATATCGCGTTTGGCATGTATAACCCAGTATTCTAGGCTTGCCCTTTTGAGGTCTGACAAACATAGCATTTTCGAACCAAGTTTCCTACGTCGCATTTCAGTTGGGGCCAATAATACCTTTCGGCCACACTCGTTGATAGTTTTATCACGCCCCAAATGCGTATTCAAACCTCCGTCGTGTAGCTCTCGTGCCAACTTCTCTCTTAAGGAGCTTCGAGGGGCACACAATTGATTACCATGAAAGAGGTAGTCATCAACAATATGAAATTCCCCATCGTATGTTGTAGTTTGCATTTTTCCCACACCTCAACAAAGTCCTCATCATTCCGTATAGGTCCTTCAAAAACTCAAACCCGACAACCTCTTGCTGCATAGTCACTAGTAGGTTGGTGCGTCGGCTCAAGGCACCACCTACTTTGTTTAGAGCACCTGGACTTGTGTTTCAGGATGAAAGGAAATTTCGCAAGTAAGTTGACCATCTGCGCATGCATATTACTTAGATTTTTCTAACTATTTAGATACTTTAGTGTCCGATGATTAGTATATAGTATGAAGTCCCGCTAAATAAGATAATGCTCTCAATGTTTAAGAGCATGCACAACATCGTAAAATTCTCGATCATAAGTGCTCCACTTCGTCATGCTTCCTCGAGTTTTTCTCTCGAAAAAGCTATTGGTCTCTTTTCTTGTGATAGAACTGCTCCTACCCCAATTCCACTGGCATCACTTTCTACTTCAAATAATTTCTCAAAACTTGGTAAGGCAAGGACGGGAGTGGTGCACAGCTTCTCTTTGATCACGGTGAAAGTTCTATCCGCTACACCCCAATCAAATTTTCATTTCTTCAGGCATTCAGTTATAGGAGCTACAATGATGCTGAAATTCCGAATAAATCTTCGTTAAAAAGTTGCCAACCGATGAAAACTTCGGACATCCCCCACTGTCTTCGGTGTCAGCCACTCGCAGATGGCTTTTACCTTTTCTGTATCTACCAATATGCCTTCAGAACTGACTACATATCCCAGGAATAATAGCCGCTCGGTCAGCCAACTACATTTATTAAAGTTGATAAACAACTTATTTTCGGACAATACTCCCAACACGGCTCGTAGGTGGCTTAGGTGTTCCTCCTCGCTGTGGCTGTAAATCAATATGTCGTCAAAATAAACGACTACATATTTTCCAATGAAAGGTCGTAATACCTGATTCATGAGCCGCATAAAAGTACTAGGGGCGTTTGACAACCCGAATGGCATCACAAGCCACTCGTAGAGCCCATCCTTCGTCTTAAAAGCTGTCTTCCATTCATCACCTGGCCTCACCCGAATTTGATGGTACCCATTGTGTAGATCAATTTTGGAGAATAATTTTGATCCTTCCAACATATCCAGCATGTCATCTAACCGCGGAATCGGAAAATTGTATCTGACTGTTATTCGATTTATGACGTGACTATCAACGCACATCCTCCAACTTTCATCTTTCTTCAGAACCAGTAAGGTAGGTACAATGCACGGACTCATGCTCTCACAAATAAATCCATTTTTTTAGTAACTCTTCCACATTTTCCTGTAAAATCTGATTCTCTCTCGGACTCATTCGGTAGTGCGGTAGATTTGGTAAGCTAGCTCTCAGAACCCAATCAATTTGGTGTTGTATGTCCCTTAATGGAGGAAGGTCATTTGATAATTCTTCCGACACCACTGCGCTAAATCCACCCAAAAGAGATTGTACCCTTTTAGGTACTTCCTCCTCTCGAGCTCCATTTTTGTTAGAACTAGAGCCCGTACGACTACCACAAGGACCTCTCGTGCTTCCTTCACCTCTACTTCCAAGTACGTAAAATAGGTTACCAACAAGAGTAACAAATGATCCTCTGTCGTAGCTTTGCTCGTGACCCCTCCTGAATTTTGCTTAGGCACCATAGCGATTTTTCTGCCTTCCCAATTGAAAACATAGACATTGTCTTGCCCTCGATAAGTCACATCCACATCAAATTGCCAAGGACGACCCAACAATACATGACTAGCATCCATGTCGACCATGTCACAAACCACTTCATCTCGGTAATGTTGCCCAATTGAAATAGGTACTTTGCATACCTCAGTCACGCTCACTTTAGGCCCTTTTGATCCACCCAATCAAATAAGGTTTTGGGTGTTTTTGGCCCTCAACTTCGGATGTTCCACCGACCTTCTAGACACAAAGTTTTCGCAACTCCTTGTATCGACAATTAAATCGCGAGACCTTGTCCCGCACACTACAGACAAGACTTGAAGATGGTATTTCTTTGTGATGGATCCTTGAGTTTTCTTGAGCATAAAACACGCAATTCAAAAGTCTCCTTCTTCGCAATTTTGGCCCCTTCCAGCAGCTCCTTTGCAATCTGTTCTTCTTCTTCCTCAAGTTCTCGCCTCTACCAAGTGCACAGGCCTCCTTGTTGGACATTCATTTGATCGGTGTCCTGGCTGGCCACAACGGTAACACTTAAATCCTCCTGGTTTAGCATAGGTAGTTGGTGCTCGTGCGGCATCTCTTGTCATCGCTGCTGGATGTCCTCCCGATTGGTTGCTAGTGGTGGTCGTTCCTTGTTGTATCCGGTCTTGGACCGCTTTGGGGTGTTTTGGACCTCATTGGCAGTGAACTTGCCCCTTGAAGTAGACTCTCCTGTGTTCTTATAGTGGGGAAAACGGTTGACAGTCTTCTCCATTAGTTCATCCATTAGGGCCATGTTATGCGCTTCATCCACTGTCCACACCACCTGCAAACCGATCCTCTCTCTGAGAGATGGTTTTAATCCACCCAGATATCTAGAGACCTATTGTGCTTCAGATTTGTTTAAGTCATTACGAACAGAAAGTCTTGACCACTCGTCTATGTAATCTGCTACTAATCGGTTTCCTTGTACGCAATTTCGTAAGCTCTGAAAAATGAACTGCTCATAATCAGGGGGTAAGAACCTACTCATCATGAGATGATTCATCCTCCTCCAAGATTGTATGGGTGCCTTGCCTTGGAGTCTCCTGTCCAGTTGTAATTTTTCCCACCAAACAGCAGCCCCACTCCTTAACTTGTATGAGATAAGTTTAACTTGACGGCCTTCTGCGACCTCAATAAAATTGAAAAACCTTTCGACTTTGGAGATCCAGATCCGAAACTCTTTGATCTGCAGTTTCCTATGGAACAAAGGGATGTCAGCCCGTACTCTGTATTCAGGTTAATTTCGTTGCTGCAATTGATTTTCAGGCGCGTTTGCTTCTTTTCTCATCGAGTATAAGGTCTGTTTCTAGCAACTCTAGGGAGGTTCCACCCTTGGGCGGTTGTGGCACCCTCATTGGCAGTGCCAAAGGTTCCCTAACCAACTCGCTGGATCATGGCTTCACTCCTTGCCATTGCTTGCCTTTGTTCGTCGATGGTCGCCAACAGATCAACATCCGTGTCCCTGCGACCAGCGCCACGGGATTAGTTGTTCCTCCTTCGTTGTTGTTGGCCATTGAAACAAGGCAAATCCTTGCTCCGATACCACTTGATGCGAGCAAAGTAATAAAGATGATTTACCAACGTAAATCACAAACAAAGAAACACTACTTGTAAAAAAACTTAGCTATTTTAGTCTTGTAACTTTTCTATAAATGAGCTCCCAAATGTAGAAGGAAAAAAAACATAATTGAATATACAGAGATATTTGTATTTCGAATTCTAACAATTTCAACCTCAAATTCCCTTAAACATCTACACTTGCTATTCGGATCACTTTATAGTGAAATACATTATGCTATTGAGTTACATCCTTATGTGCCAAATGTATTGATATCTGATACTATAACATCTACACTTGCTATTCAAATCACTTTATTTCCAAATAAAGGTTTTTTCATCGGCCACACCATTAACCATACTGTTCTTGATGGCATGAGCATATCCTTTTTCATGAATGCATGGGCTCGCATTTGAAAACAATTAGTCGATGAAAAAATGGAAAACCCTACCTCATTACTAGAAGAATTAACCCTGTTTTTGACCAGATCAATTGTTCATGATCTAGAAGGGCTAGACATGTGGTACTTAAAATTCTAGTTGGGAAAAAATCTCCAGTGTTTTGATAACAATCCTAGAAGTTTGTGTTAATTTCTTCAATTGTTTTTGTAGTTGTTTTTCAGGTTTTGAATTCTACAGACTTTTGAGAGGAAGAATTTAAACACACCGAGAGTTTGGAAGAGAGGAAGACTTGTACATAAAAGATTGGCAACTTCTATCTTGTTGTTTCTCTTGAATTATTATTATTTTCCAGCTTTTATATCAAGCAACATATACTTTACTGGGATTGTCTACAATCTGTATTTTATGTGGTTAATGTAATTCTAGTTGCGGACTATCGGTTGACCTTTTCGCTAGTTACAACTGTTTTACATATCATCAAACATAAGACTTCTTCTTCATTCTTCTTCCTTATCTTTAATCCACGTACGCAACTTATGCATCAACATCCTCTCCTAAGCTGCTTGCAGGTTTGACTCCAATTTTTGATCTGAGTTGCACAAATATGTCTTTAGGTAATGCCTTAGTGAATATGTCAGCTAGTTGTTCTTCAATTCTGCAGAACTTTAGTTCAATTATTCCTCCTTGAATTGCTTCCCGAATAAATTGAATTCTCCTGTTAGTGTGTCTAGTTTTACGATGGAAGACAGGATTCTTTGCCATACTAATTGCTGACATATTATCACGATGAAAGAGTAGTAGCTTTGTCTTGGTTTTCACCAAGATCATCAAGGATCGATCTCAACCACATTACTTGAGTAGTTGCCTCGAGGCTGAGACATACTCGACCTCTGCAGCTTGATAGAGCTACTGTGCCTTGCTTGATTGAAGCCCATGAACATATTCCATTTCCAAAACCAAATGCATAACCTGAGGTACTTCTACTTGTCCTGTTCACTTGCCTCCCGATCTGCATCACAAAAACCCTTTAGAGCTTCGTCTTGAGCTTGGAATATTCTATCCCATAATCCAGAGTGCCTTGAACATATCGAAGTACCCTTTTTGCCACCTCCATATGTTTTCTTGTTGGCTGATTCATGTACCTGGATAATAGACTGACAGCATACATTATAAGTCTTCTCATACCTCATACCTCGCCTCAGGAAATGATTAAGAAGACCAAGGTCAGTCATCTCATATCTCTGCATCATTTCCTTTTTAAATTCATTCATCATACTCTCACTGTTGCCTATATATACAATGTCATCAACATAAATGGATACGAGTTGATTTCCTTCCCTATCAGCTCTCATATATAGAGTAAGGTCACTTGCACTTCTCTTGAACTTACTCATAGTAAGATAGGTGTCATTTTCACTATACTAAGCTCTAGGAGCTTATTTTAAGTCCATATAATGCCTTGTTCAATTTGTGCACCTTGTGACCTGATCTTTGAACCATAAACCCCTCGGGTTGTTCAACAAAAACCTCATCATCAAGCATTCCATTTAGAAATACTGATTTGACATCCAACTGAAATAATTTCCGGTTTTTCTTACTTGCAAGTGCAATAAGAGTTCGGATAGTATCTAATCTTGCCACTGGTGCAAAGGTCTCATTGTAATCAATTCCAGGCTTTTGTGCATAACCCTTTACAACAAGCCTTGCCTTGTATTTATTGATTGTACCATCCAAATTAAGTTTGGTCTTGTAAACCCACTTAACCCCTATGATTGGCTTGTTAGAGGGTCTATCCACAAGCTCCCAAGTATCATTTTTTTCAATCATCTCTAACTCTATCTTCATTGCATCTTGTCAAACCACATTTTCAGCTGCTTCTGTATCGATTTCTGGTTCTATAAAACTCATATGATATCCAACATATATATCTGCTAGAGTTCTAATCTTCACTGGGGTTACCCTTGCTTCTGAATTAGGGCTAACTTCATCATTTGTTTCTGTTTCTTCTTGGCTGGTTAGGTTCTCCTGTGAAGTTTCACTAGTATCTAGTTGGATACTTCCATTTTATGTGTCTTCTTCTCTGTCTTCAAACATCAACAGTGGAGAGTTAAGTTTCTCATTTCCCTTCTCCCACGTGTAGGTACTGTCCTCATCAAACACTACACTTCTAGATAACACAACTTTGTTTGAGTGTGGAATATACACTCTGTAACCCTTCTCACAACAACCATATCCCATGAACACCCCTTTTTCTGCTTTGTTATCTAGTTTTTGTCTTAAGAAAGATGGGATGTACGTGTAACAAATACACCCAAACACCTTTAAATGCTTAATTCCAGGCTTTCTCCCTGTAAAAGCTTCTAAAGGTGTCTTGTTTGACAGTGATGATGTATAACTTCGTTTTGTAGGTACACAATTGTGTTCACAACTTCGACCCATAACCGATTTGGCACATTCTTCTCCTTCATCATGGACCTAACCATCTCAACAATGGTCCTATTTCTCCTCTCAATCACCCCATTCTGACGACGAGAGTATCCCACTCGTCAATTGCCTCTCAATGCATTGATCAAACAGAATATTTGAAATTCGCGAGAGGTATACTCACCTCCTCTGTTACTTCTTAATCTTTTTAGTTTATAGTCACTTTCCAATTCAACTAGAAGTTTAAACTTTTAAACACACCTAGGGCATTTGACTTATTTCTTATAAAGTATATCCAAGCACATCCTTGTGAAATCATCTATGAAAGTAATAAAGTATTTATTACCTCCATTTGAGTCGACTTGCATAGGGCCACATATGTCGGTGTGCACTAATTCAAGGGGTTGACTTGCTCTCCATGCACCTTCTTTGTTAAATGCTTGTCTCTTGTACTTGCCTAGTATGCACCCTTCACACACTGTATTCACATTTATCAGTCTCGGCAGGCCTGCAACCAGCTCCAACTGTTGCATTTTCTTTAAACTATCAAATTTCAAGTGTCCAAGTCTTCTATGCCAAATCCAGGAGTTTTCTGTCACTCGTGGCTTTTCTTGTCTGCAGGTAGCATTAATTCTAGTGTTAAGGGAAAACATCGATTTCCCCTCATAATCACCTTTGCTATAATATTTGTGAGTGTTTCATCATCCAATATTATGGCTTTGTTTCCCCCAAATAATATATAGTAACCATGCTCCATCATCTGCCCCACATTTAACAGATTCTCATCTAAACCAGACACTAAAAGCACCTCTTTGATGTGTCTAACTGTGACCGTCCCGACAGCTCCGCAACCACCACAGGATCTCTTAGGGCCCTCAGAGCACAAATCGGAGAAGAGGAAGGAGGCAAGGTCCAGACAAGAGCTCTCAACACTCTCGGAGAAGAAGAAATGAAGAATGGAGTCGAGAAGCTTCCTTGGCACGATTACTGCAAAGGAAAGAGAGGGAGCGTTAGCGTGTATGGTTGGGATTAAAGGAGAAGGACTTACGTGGACGGAGGAGAAGAAATCAAGGCTGACAGTGACGTAAGACACTCGTGGAGAAGGACGAACGGACAGAGACAAATGGCAACCGAAGGAAATCCCGGAGGGTCACGTGGACGACCAAGATCAAGGCGAGCGCGAGGAAGACATCCGGCAGTGAAGATAAGTACAAAAGAAAACGACGTCGTTCTAAAGCGGCAAGGGAGGGACAGATGGCAGCATATACAAAGAAACAATCCCAATCAAATACAAAGACTCAACCAAAGTAACGGAGAACATATTCGAAGGCATCTCAGTGAAATTGCTTTAAAGCAAATCAACTGTTCTAGGAGGCCCGGGCTACCTCGAATCTGCTCACCAAAAAACCAAAACAGACTCAATTGTTTTCTTCTTCCTAGTTTATTTTTCCTTTAGACTTCAGCTATTATTTCAGTTATTAAAAACCCAAAAATACCCGAGAGAATTTTCTCTCACAGAAAAATAAAGATTAAGTTTTAATCGAAGCTTGTTGCACTAACACCTTGACTTGTGTCCACTAGAAGTGTCCCCTTCCATCATTTCTTTCTCTCTTTCATCATATAAGTCTTCTCTTCTATCAAACACTTTGATTGAGGCAATCATCTCTTCACTTCTCAGTGTTTTTAAATCTTTTGTTTCTTTAATAATAGATACTATGGGCCTGTATTTTCTACTGATACTCATCAGAGTCTTTTGTACTATCCTTTGTTTAGTTATCTCTTCTCCGAGAGATTTCAGGTCATTTATCACTCCAAAAAACTTAGTCAAATAATGATCTAAGTTTTCTCCCTTTGACATTCTCATGTACTCGAATTCTGCCCTTACAGCCTGCAACTTCACTTTTCGAACCTTTTCATCTCCTCTGTATTCCCTTCTCAACAAGTCCCATGCTCCCCTTACTGTCTATTCATTTCTAATTCTAGGAAAGATGTCATCAGTCAGGGCTCCTTGAATGATACATAGAGCCTTGGCATCTTTTATTCTTTCTTCCTTCGTTTCTGATTCTGTTTTCTTGACTTTTGATCCAGGAGTTTCTCCACTATCACCTTCATTAGATGCTTTTGATGGTGAATCACTGTAAACTATATCCCAAAGATCATAGGCTATGAGTATTGTTTTCATTTTGACTGCCCAATACTCATAATTCACACCATTGAATTGTGGTGCTATAAGTTCTCCACGTGACACCATTTCTTTCCACTCCTTTTTTTCTTTGCAACTTCACACGATTGATTACGCCTTTTTCTTGTTGATCAAGCCAACAACTTTGATACCATGTTAATTTCTTCAATTGTTTTTGTAGTTGTTTTTCGTGTTTTGAATTTATAGACTTTTGAGAGGAAGAATTTAAACACACCGAGAGTTTGGAAGAGAGGAAGACTTGTACTGAAAAGATTGGCAAATTCTATCTTGTTGCTTCTCTTGAATTATTATTATTTTCCAGTTTTATATCAAGCAACATATGCTTTACGAGATTGTCTACAAGCTGTATTTTATCCGGTTAACAAAATTCTAGTTCCGGACTATCAATTGACCTTTTCGTTAATTACAATTGTTTTACATATCATCAAACATAAGACTTCTTCTTCATTCTTCTTCCTTATCTTCAATCCACGTAGCGACTTATGCATCAACAGTTTGAAGCCTTTTACGCTTCGAAACACCACCAAACTTGTTGAGAACAACATTCGAACTTCATTGTGATGAAGTACAAAAGCTTCGGAAATGGTGACGTTTCAACTGGATAATTCAGGATCCAAAGAGGAAACAAATCAAACAAATCCAATGATATTTCTCGACTTATGTGCTTGTATATGCGCATACAATGATTTGCGTGCTTGAAGCAAAAGGCTTAAACAAAAATGAAAAGATTAAGATGTTGATTACGGTAGATCTGTAGATCCCGTTTAAGCCCTCCATTACCTAAGAATTATATTGGTAATTGTGTTACCTCCTTTGATACTGGTCATGGAAGGAGAAGATCTAATGAAAGAGAATGGGGTTACGTATGTTGCGAAGAGGCTTACTGAGATGATAAAAGACACTGGACAATTGTTAAAATAAAGCTACAAATACAGCTACAGCTGTCAATTTCTCTAGTGGGGAGCTTATGCAAAATAAAGAAGAAAGGCAACTTTTGTATTTAATATAGAAAGGCATCTTTGTATTTAATATATTTGTATTGAACTTAGGCTATAAATGAGCCTTCAATGTAACAAGAGAAATACAACAAACAGAGAAACAAATACAATTTTGATATCTCGAATTCAACATGGTATCAGAGCAACTCTGAATATCTTTACGAATTTTCATTCCGAGTCAAATTTATTTTTTCGAATCGAAGTTTTTTTTTTCTCTCTAAATTTTTTCTTTCTCTCGAAACCCAGTGTTTGAGCAACATTAAACCACTGTTCAAATCAACCTAGCAACCTCTACTGTTACAATCAAAGAACCCCAAACCCGCAGAAATCAAGAACCCTAACCCTAGTCCAAAAATCATCATTCCCAAATTAACAACCACAGATTCAAACGAACCAACAATCACAACTCAAATTTCACAAAAACAGATATGGAAATTAATCCCATACATCCACTAACCTCAAACCCATCGCCAGCAGTCGTTGTTCCTCCAGACAACTCAGCATTTACATCGAATGTTATCCTAAATGAAAAAAACTTTGGGTTATGGTCACAGCTAATCGAAATGCGAATTGGAGCTCGAAATAAGTTGGGATATCTTACCGGCGACATGGTGAAGCCCGAATCAGGTGACCCACGATCGAATCGTGGGTTACCGAGAACCACTCGGTCAAATGTTGGTTGATCGACTCGATGTCACCTTGCCTAAGGAAATTTGGGACGCCGTCAGGCGAACCTTCTACGATGGCGCCGATGCTACTTGCATCTTCGAATTAAACCAAAGATCCTTCAATACCCGTCAACATGGACGTCCACTGTCCATTTATTATACTGAGTTGGTGGAAATCTTCCAAGAAATCGATGGCCGAACTCCCTCGCAAGCTAAGACCGTCGACGGGGTTCTCTACCACCACTCGGCCATGGCTCAACTCAGGGTCCACATTTTTCTCAGTGGACTCGACCCTGGGTTCGAGCACATCCGTGGCGAAATCCTCCGCAAAGACCCACAACTCAACCTTGAGGAAGCATATGCA
Source organism: Salix exigua (assembly GCA_032356905.1). Taxonomy (NCBI): domain Eukaryota; kingdom Viridiplantae; phylum Streptophyta; class Magnoliopsida; order Malpighiales; family Salicaceae; genus Salix; species Salix exigua. The sequence continues at coordinate 5,524,380 of CM063591.1, forward strand.
TGTGTTCGGAGAGAACACTCCCAAAAGACAATCATGGACGGAGATGGCAGCCCCCCAGGGTTTCACGAGCGATCGGCGATGGTGACAAGGCACCATCGGCCGGGAGGCGAGCTCGAGAAGGCAAGCCGTGAAGGGGGAGAGGCGCGATCTGAAGGAAGAGAAAGGAGGGGAAAATTAGGGCAAACAAAATGCCCTTATATAGCTGACCGGGTTTGGGCTGGGGCTGACCGGGCTGACCGGGTTGACCAAAAATACAAAAATACTGGTGGATTGATGTGTTCTCATTGCGGTGAAATGGGACATTCAAAACAACGGTGTTATGAACTTATTGGCTACCCGGACTGGTGGGACTTCACGAAAAAACCTCGAAAAAATATCCGAAAACCGTTGGTCCATTTGACGGAAACAAATCTGGCTCCGTCCACAGCGAATGTGGCCCATCCAGGTATCATCGAAAATGATCTTGCATGCTCTGTTATTTCAAAGAATAGTACTTGGATTATTGATACAGGTGCATCTCATCATATGAGTAGAGATTCCGATAATTTAATATGTCATAAACCCTCCTTACGAACTGATATATACACTGCTAATGGTAGTACCTCCCCTATTTCAGGGGAAGGATCTCTTGTTTTAAATGATATTATTACGCTAGATACTGTTCTAATTGTCCCATCACTTGCGTATAATCTCCTATCGGTTAGTCAAATCACGACTACCCTTAAGTGCACGGTAACGTTTTGGCCTCTATTCTGTGTTTTTCAGGACATTCTGACCCGGAAGATTCTTGGTTATGGTGTTAGACGGACAACCTCGTATTACTTGGAATTAACGAAACAAGGGGGTTAAAAGTGTGTCATGCACATCGGACTGCAGGTACGGATCAAGCTTAGGCTCTTGTTTGGTTATGGCATTGCAGACTCGAACATCTTTCTTTTAGGTACCTTAAGAAACTACTACCGTAGTTATTTTTAAATTTAAGTATTTTGGATTTTAAGTGTCGAACCATTTGTGAACTGATGAAAAGCCACTATATTTCCTATTTGGCAAGTTTGAATAAAAGTGTAGAACCATTTGTGGTTATTCATTCTGATGTTTGGGGTCCTGCAAAGGTCTCTTCTTTTTCTACTGCACAATATTTTGTGACATTTATTGATGAATATACTCGGATGACTTGGATATCTCTCCTCCGAAATAAACATGAAGTACGTACTGCATTTCAAGAATTTCAGAAAATGGTGCTGACACAGTTTCAAAAGAACATTCGTACACTCCAATCAGATAATGGTACGGAATACATGAACCAGGGGCTCAGAAATTTTCTACAGCATCATGGAATTCGACATCAGACATCCTGTACTTATACCCCACAACAAAATGGCTTAGCGGAAAGAAAGAACAGGCAAATTATGGAAATAGTTCGCGCTTCACTATTTGGGATGAATCTTCCGAAATACTACTGGGGTGAGGCCGTAAAATCCGCTGCGTATGTCATAAATCGAACACCATCCAGTGCAATCAATTTTCAGTCTCCTCAACAAAAAATGGAATCCCTACTCTCGGTGCCTCATCATCCAAACTTGGAGCCTCGGGTATTTGGGTGTACGGTATATGTACACATTCCTAAAGTTTTGCGAAGCAAACTCGATCCATGTGCCACACGGTGTGTATTTGTCGGTTACTCAGAATTTCAGAAAGGATATCGGTGTTACGATCCTCATCATCGGAAACTACATGTGACCTTGGATGCATCATTTCGCGAATCGGAACCCTATTATTCAGGGGGAGTTCCTGGTTCTTCTCTTCAGGGGGAGAGTAACAATGAAGAGAATGAAGATATATTTGAATTAGAGGAAATGAGACCAAGTCTGGATGATAACATTGAAGTCAACTTAGACCGAAATGACCTCGGTAATGACCCCCCTATGTCTCCGGAATTACCAACGGCTACACCATTAACCGAAGAATCAACCGAGAATGTCTCTCCTCAGTCACCTCAGGTAACCCTAAATCCAATTCAAATTGAGATAAATGAAATTCCTGTCTTAGAAAATAATGAAACCCACAGATACCCTCAAAGACTAAACCGGGGAGTCCCGAAGAAACAGTATGAACCTGATCCAAAACACAAAACTAAATACCCCATCAGCAACTATATCTCTACCCATAGATTATCGGAATCATATGCATTTACTGTTAATCAATTATCCAATGTTTCTATTCCTAGTAATATACAGGATGCATTAGCTGACCCAAAATGGACCAAGGCGCTGAATGAGGAAATGAAGGCACTGCAGAAGAATAACACATGGGAGTTATGTCAACTACCAACAGGGAAGAAGACAGTTGGGTGTAAATGGGTATTCACAGTGAAGTTGAAAGCAGATGGAAGTATTGATAGATACAAAGCGAGGTTAGTCGCGAAGGGATACACACAGAAGTATGGAGTGGATTACCAAGAAACATTTGCCCCAGTTGCAAAAATGAACACTATCCGAATTCTCATATCTATAGCAGTGAATAGAGACTGGGCCTTACAACAATTTGATGTCAAGAATGCTTTCCTTAATGGAGATCTTGAGGAAGAAGTTTACATGGAGTTACCACCTAGAGTTAAAATCAGGTCCTCGCGCGAAACTAAAGTATGCAAATTAAAGAAGGCATTATATGGTTTGAAGCAGTCCCCCCGGGCATGGTTCGGAAGATTCTCATCCACAATGAAGGAATTCGGTTATAAGCAAAGTAATTCAGATCATACTTTGTTTATAAAACACAAAGAAGGAAAGGTAACAGCACTGATAGTATATGTGGATGATATGGTTTTAACAGGAGATGATCCAGGAGAAAGAAAGGCTCTACAACAGTTTCTAGCATCGAAGTTCGAAATGAAAGACCTGGGACAGCTAAAGTATTTCTTAGGCATTGAAGTATCAAGGTCAAAAACGGGGGTATGTTTATCACAACAGAAATATGTGTTAGATTTATTAACAGAAACAGGAATGCTTGCATGCAAACCAATAGATACTCCTATGGAAATGAATCACAAACTGGGACAGACAGAAGATCAGAAGGCGACGGACAAAGGATGTTATCAACGACTAGTCGGAAAGCTAATATACTTAGCTCATACTCGGCCGGATATTGCCTATGCAGTAAGTGTGGTAAGTCAGTTCATGCATGCACCTGGAGAAGAACATATGGAAGCTGTGTATCGAATTTTAAGGTATTTGAAAAGTGCACCAGGAAGAGGGCTTCTATTCTCAAAAACGGAGGTCCAAGGTATTAAAGGCTATACAGACTCAGATTGGGCAGGAAATCAGACTGATAGAAGATCAACATCAGGATACTTTACATTCGTAGAAGGCAACCTGGTCACTTGGAGAAGTAAGAAACAGAAGGTAGTTGCAAGGTCAAGTGCAGAAGCAGAATACCGAGGTATGGCTCATGGTGTGTGTGAATTACTATGGGTTAAACAGATACTACAAGACCTGGGAATCTATTATGAAACATCTATGGAACTACACTGTGACAATAAGACAGCTATCGAAATTGCTCATAACCCAGTTCAACATGATCGTACCAAACACGTCGAAGTTGACAGACACTTCATTAAAGAAAATCTTGATCGGAATATCATACAACTTCCGTTTGTTCGGTCTGAAGATCAACTGGCCGATATCCTCACAAAGGCAGTTTCCGGAAGGGCATTCTACAACGCAATTGACAAGTTGGGCATGATAAATATCTATGCTCCAACTTGAGGGGGAGTGTTAAAATAAAGCTACAAATACAGCTACAGCTGTCAATTTCTCTAGTGGGGAGCTCATGCAAAGTAAAGAAGAAAGGCAACTTTTGTATTTAATATAGAAAGGCATCTTTGTATTTAATATATTTGTATTGAACTTAGGCTATAAATGAGCCTTCAATGTAACAAGAGAAATACAACAAACAGAGAAACAAATACAATTTTGATATCTCGAATTCAACAACAATAGATCGATTCGAAGGGAGCCAAGGAGAGGTTACCATACAAAATTGATCCCGAACCAAATACTTGAAAGGTTGGATGTGTTGGGACAAACCGATTTGGGATGTATGGGTCAGATTTTGGATGGGGAAGCCAAGCAACGTCATGAGTTACGACCATAGTTAGATTCGATGCCTTCTCTATTATGGAGAGCAAAGACAAAAGTGGTGGAGTTGAGGTTCATGTAGTCTTGAAGGAGAATGAGATGAAAATATTCGGTTCTCTATTTCTCAGTTTGGATGTCACAAAATTCATCACCTCCTTCCCTTCCATTTCTAAAATTTTCAACAAGGTCACAAAATTCATTTGTTTTATGTTTCAATCCCAAGATCTTGAGAGAGAAGATAAAAAGTTGCTCAAAAAACTTGAGAAGAGAAAAAGATCTCGGGTGATTCAGAGCTAGGTTGATCTGCTAATGTTTATGGTAAGGCAATAAACACAGTGTGGTGATGAGATAATCATATAATGCTAATTAATTATTAATGGTAAATGGTCATGATTTCTATACTTCCCCATGTTTGTTCAAATTTTCTAGCTCGAAAACTATTTCTCTTTTGAATCCTAAATGTATATTCATAAAATAAGTTTTTTAAAAAAACAGATTTCAGGTCTCAAATATTGGATGATAAATTAAAATATTATTATAAATAACACCTCCCGTTTTTGTCTGTATTCCCACAAATTTGACATGAAATCAATGCTCATTAAGTGTTGTCCCACCTTTCCAAATTGACAAGATTGCACCCTTAATTTTCCATGAAGACAAAAGGCTGAAACTAAAACGATTGACTTTTGACTCTATCAAAGGTTAATATATGCTGATTTAAATTATTTGTTTTTCAAATTCCAATCGATTTTGACAGAACCAAAGATTTAGTTACTGACTTATTCAGATTTCACCAGATGAATTTTAAAAATATATATTTTTAGCAGAGATGATTCACAAACAGTGTATTATGTCGAGTGTCTTGTTAGTCCTGATGCACGGTGATCAACATAAGAAAACTGCACTGCCTAATTTTTCATGGGACATCTTGTAAATAAGTTCAACTTTATATTCGTGGACCAGAAAAAGAAAGAAAATTAACTAGGAATGCGACCATACACATCACAAGGACAGCAATTTGAATAGTCATACGAGAAATTAACAAGACTCCATGTTGATGTCTCGGTCTCGTCTCACAACAAGCTGTGTGGTCTAATCCTAGTCATAATCTCCCGCACCTTCCGCCATTTATTATGATCGTGGCCTCTATAATTGCTTGAAAGGATAGGCCCCGCATACTTGACCACCACCCTTCTATAAATTCTTGGACGGACTCCTGCTCCGATGCATCATTTCTCGGGCATTGAAAGAAAATTACAAAATTATTTTAAGATGAAGAAGGTGTGTTTCTTCATAATCATGGCGGTGGTGGTGATGTTATTAGCTGAAGCAAAAGTGTCAGAAGCAGTGACCTGTAACCCGGGGGAGTTGAGCCCATGCCTGGGAGCAATCACGTCCTCTTCACCACCATCAACTACATGCTGCAGCAAATTGAAGGAGCAGAAGCCTTGTCTCTGTGGATATCTCAAGGATCCAGCCCTCAAGCAGTTTGTTTCCTCTCCTGGTGCTAGAAAGGTTGCTAGTGCTTGTGGTGTTCCCTACCCTAGTTGCTAACTATAATTATTCTTCCTAAATCAAATTAGCAACTATATCTATATGTAATATGCTTTATAATAAGTTATTTGCATACATGTATATATCATGTGTGTGAAGTACTGTGAAGACTCAGTGGTGTTGTCATACATCATCTAAAATAAATTATCATTGTAGGAGATGTGAAGATGATCAAGCTGTAGTGCTAGAAAATCTGTCTGATCAATGAATTATCTTGTGATATATAAATATCGATTATCATTCCTCGATCTTTACTCTCACTTTCACTTCCTTTTCTTTTGTTTTTTGCTCGCTATCAAAGCTTGAATCCTCTGTTTGGATGAATTGCCGATTTACCTTTGTTCATGTTTTACCAATGAGAGATTTCAACCATGTTGGATGGACGGAGTTGCTATTAATTAAGCCCTAGCTACACGGCCGAACGGCAAAAGATTAGCTTTTTTTTTTTTTCAATTTTATTTTTTTCTGTAGAAACTTTCTTTGACATGTATACTTACGTCGTAATTATGATACATTTTTCAAAATATTGAGATAGAAATTAAAATAATAAGGAATCATAACTCTTTATGTACACAAAGATTTAATAAATTTTCTTATGGTAATAACTTTTTTTATACAAAAAATCAAATGATATTCAATCAAAAAAATATAAAAAATGGCAATCAAATAAATTTTCTCAAGAAAGAAAAAATACTTTCCAATATAACTAAAAAATGCTACGCTCTTAGCCAAAATATTCAATGGTATGTAGTAAGAAAAATCTCAAAGTGTTTTCTTAACAATTTTATTTGAATGGATTGAAATTAAAAATATAGAAAAAAATGAATAATTTCAAATCAAAACAAAAAAAGACAACAAGCTAATGTGTGGGTCTACATGGCTAGCCTGTAAAGAAGAAGGGCTAGTTTGGGGGCCTCCTAGTTTTTTATGTCAAAGGATGGAATACACTTTGCTCGTCTTTGTATTTTAAGATATTGACAACTAGCCATCTATTAATGTAGATTTTGATGCTCAACGAGGTCGCAAGGAATTTTTTAATTATGAATGACTGATGTTGTGTTAAAAAAAATTGATTTTTTTTATTTACTTTCAATTTCAATTCCCTAATTTTAATTTATTGCAAGCAATAAAATCTTTTTATGATACCGTGACTGATAAAAAACAAATCAAAATAAATTATCAAGTTCAATGTCCAATTAACATAATACAAAGGGATAGAAATAAGCTATTTTTTGAACTATACAATAAAAAAAATAGACGACCACAATATTGATATCATTTGAAAAGAGAAAGAAAACAATGTACCTCGCTAAAATTGCAATTCAAGTTCTGGATTCCACAAAGTCGAATAACTTCCCCTTTTTTCACCATTATTTTTTCTTTATTTATTCATAAAAATTAGATTAAGGAAGAGTATACAATACAATTTACATATTAAAATTAAATTCCTTGGATAATTGGTGTTTGCAAAACACCAATTAATACACTTAAAAATATACAAAAACAATTAACATATTAATATTAAATTTCAAAAAAATATGGTAGATTTGCTTATTTAAACTGAAGAATCCTAAGAAATATCAAATAAGAACACGGATGCTCATAAACTTAGTATTATGGTTGCTGGATTTGTTTTGAGTGAGAGGTTGAACTGTTATGAAATTGAGAGGAGAGGGTGATTGGGGTTGCAGAGTAAAAAAGGCAAAAAGAAGAAGGAGAAGTAGGATAGGGGAGGAGACTCGGGTCATAAATTGAACGATCACCAACTACTTTACCAATGAAATATTTCCGTTGAGAAATTCGAAGGTAGTACGGTCGGTAACTATGTCATGTTATTATACTTCAATGATTATTGAATCCTATAGCATTTGCACCTGCCAATCCGTTGGTAACTCCGTTAGTATTTTTATCAAAAAAATATCGTGCATCATACATCATAGGTTTTTAAATCCCACTATAATTTCTTCAGTATTTATTATTGATAATTTCGTCACCACGCTATCGGTATTTTTATCAAAAATAATTTCATGTCACAATATATCATAGGTTTTTAATCCTAATATAATTTTCTCAGTGAGCATGTAAGGTACCGCAGGGGTGACAAACATACCGCGCATGGATGGACTCAAGAACAAGAGGGGAGGACCCTTCCAGCTCTCACTCCCACTGGAACTTGAACCTGAATCCTGTGAAGGAGGGAGCTTCCCTTTAACAATTAGAGCTTCCCTTCAACCATTGGGCCACACCCCTAGTATGGATTTTTGTTTTTGGATGTGTACAATGGAGGCCAAATCTCTAGCAAACATTTGTTTGTTTGTTTGTGTGGAACAACATGCATTCATATTTTTGTGTGGAACAACATGTTGTGTGGAACAACATGCATTAAATATTATTTTCAAAAATAATTTTAATTAAATACTTTTTAACACAATAATCTAAATTATATTTTTAACCAAATACATATTTTACCCAATTAACAATACCAACGTTCAACACATTCAACTTACGTGGAGATTGAGGATGCTGGCTTGTCTAAGGAGATATTTTACAGTACTCTTTCGTCATACCTACCATTCAGCTTTGATCAATCTAAGGAGAGAAGGAGAGAAGATGGAAGATAATTTTTTTAATTTAATAGGAATTGCTTACGTGGAATAAGTAGTGACCATCACTTCGAAGACTTTTTTTTTAGATTTAAAGAAATTCCACCCCGCATATTCTATGAAACAGGTGAGCAAATATATAACACAGAAAAAGAGATTATTACTTACGTGGATGTCATAATAAATACATGAAACTTTATAAATTTATTTTCCTCGTTAAAAAATGATAAGGCACTTCATTTCGTTATAAATTAAACCATTCTGCACTTGAGAAAGTACTCGATTTCCATACCTATTCTGTTCTCTCTTCAGATCAACTTCTCCTTTGTTAAGCATACTCGTGATCACGAAAGGATTATTATAGAAATAGACATGTTAGCCCGTCCTCTACCTCACCCGAGTCAAGCACCGAGCTATATATCTCTGCCCCTCATCTTCTCTGATATCTTCAACCTCAAATTCCCTCCCGTTCAAGGCATCTTTTTCTACAAGCTCACCGAGTTATCTCCTACTTTCTTTAACTCCGTAGTTCTTCCCAAGGTCAAGCACTCACTCTCTTTAACTCTTTCCCACTTCCGTCCTCTTGCCGGTAACCTCACATGGCCTCCAAGTTCCACCAAACCGACCATCACGTACAATACTAGCAGACTTTGAACGTCTCTATAGTGAAATACATTATGCTATTGAGTCACATCCTTATGTGCCAAATGTATCAAAATCTGATACTATAGCATCTACACTTGCTATTCAGATCTCTTTATTTCCAAATAAAGTTTTTTGCATCGGTCACACCATTAACCATGCTGTTCCTGATGGCATGAGCATATCCTTCTTCATGAATGCATGGGCTCGCATTTGCAAACAGTTAGTCGATGAAAAAATGGAAAACCCTACCTTGGTAGCAGAAGAATAAACCCCGTTTTTCGACCGATCAATTGTTCATGATCCAGAAGGGCTAGACATGTGGTACTTGAAATTCTGGCTGGGAGTAAAATCTCCAGGTTTCGATAGCAATCCTAGAAGTTTGAAGCCTTTTACGCTTCCAGAAATACCACCAAACTTGTTAAGAACAACGTTCGAACTTCATCGTGAAGAAGTACAGAAGCTTCGGGAAATGGTGACGTTTCAACTTATCATTCAGGATCCAAAGAGGAAAAAAATCAAACAGAGCCAGTATATTTCTCGACTTATGTGCTTGTATATGCACATACACTGGTTTGCGCGCTTGAAGCAAAAGGCTTAAACAGAAATGAAAAGATTAAGATGTTGATTACGGTAGACTGTAGATCCCGTTTAAGCCCTCCATTACCTAAGAATTGTATTGGTAATTGTGTTACCTCTTTTGATACGGTTATGGAAGGAGAAGATCTAATGAAAGAGAATGGGGTTGCGTATGTTGCGAAGAGGCTTACTGAGATGATAAAAGACCTGGACAATAGATCAGTTCTGGAGAGGTTACCATACAATATTGATTAGCTTTTGGACGTGGACACAACCTTAATTCACTTACTTGAGGTTCTCTCGTAAGATAACTAGAGGAAGGAATTTGATAATTAATGTTTTTCAAAGTAATTTTTATATGAAAATACATTAAAATAATATATGAATGTTTTTAATTTTTTTATAAAAAAATATTTTTTATATCAATAAATGAAAAATATTTTTGATATCAATAAATGAAAATTATTTTAAATTATGTTATAAATACAAATCAAATTATATTTATATGTATTGAATGTTCATTACTCTTGAGTTTAGTCTCTTGGATTTCCATAACCCTTGAGTTCATTCCTTCTATAAATAGACCACTTGTGTCTTGTATTCTACACACTTTTGGAATAATAGAAGAATTCATATTAAGCAAGGTATTTCTCTCTTGTCTCTTTTGATTATGTTTTGATATTTATGGTCTTCAGCAGGGGAAAGGCCGAGTAGATCATGGTATGGACCATGCACAGGATGCAGCAGGGGAAAGGCCGTGGGAAATTAGCCTTAATGGTGTAGTATTTCAGTTATCATTTTAGTTATTATGTTCAGTTATTTATGGGTAATTCATGGGCATTCATGACCATGTGCATCGTGGGACATATTCCTCTTATTTTCATTTGTAACTTCCCATAACCAAGAGCCTAAAAAGCTGATGGTCACAGAAGATAAAGTACGTAGAAAATAAACCTTTCTTTAAACTCTTCTCCCCTATCCTATTCTCTCAAATTCTGTTGTGTTAAGTACACAACAAATAACATATATAACAGAATGCATACAGTGTAATACATGCATACATTCATGGCATAGAAGTGGGTATAAATACTGTAAACAAAGCATGCATTGCATGTGAGAAAAAAAACAGAATAACAGAATCTACAAATTCTATCCAAGTTCATCTTCTCTCTTTCTCTCTCTCTCAAAACAGAGCTCTCTCTTTTCTTTCTATAATCTCTGGATTTACACATGGTATCAGAGCTTGAATTGCTCACACAGAAACACTGAATCATAGAAATTTCTCTGCTTGCTTCCGCGAATTTGACTAATTATTGCAGATTTCATACAATTTGACTGCAAAAATTCATAGCTTGGTGAAAAAAAGAAAGCTACTGAAAACATTGAATCGTGAACAGTGTGTGATAAAGTTTTGCAGAATTCATACAACTTGACTGCAAGATTCATAGCTTTGTGAACAAACAACTACTATGTTACCACTGAATTGTGTAGAGTGTGCGATCACTTTGCCTCTGTCAATTTTCTTTTGCCTAATCATCCAACAGCTATGGTGACTGCTTCACAACTTCAGACCCTTTAATCTCCAATCACAGGTTTGATTTCCACAATCTCCACCTTTATGAATGTAAAATTGGATGAGTCAAATTTTTTGAATTGGAGTTTTCAAATGCAATTGTTACTAGAAAGTAATGGAATCATTGGGTTTACCGATGTATCTAATCCATGTCCTATTACTCAGTCAATTGCTGAGAGTAATACAGAGAATTCTAATTCATTATCTACTACGAAATGTGAGAATGTGATGATTTGGAAAATGCACGATCGTGCAGTTATGCAACTCATTATAGCTACATTATCACTTGTGGCCATGTATTGTGTAATCGGTAGCAGCAACTCTCGTGACCTCTAGAATAGGTTAAAGGAACAATTTTCTACTGTATCCAAAACCAGCATCTTTCAACTGAAATCCAATTTGCAGAACATCAAGAAAGGGACTGATTCTGAGAGTTAGTATCTGTTGAAGATAAAAGAGGCACGAGATTATTTGAGTGCAACTGGAGTGTATTTTGCAAACGAAGACATTGTCATCTTGGCATTGAATGGACTTCCACCTGAATTCAACACATTTCGATGTGTGATTAGAGGTAGAGAGAGTGTCATTCCATTGCAGGAATTTAGGTCACAATTATTGACTGAAGAAAGAATTGTTGAGAATTCTGTGATAGACACCCCTGCATATCTCACTGCTATGCACACGGTTTGCATCACAAGTGAATTTTCCACAAGAACGTGGAATGCATAGCTACAATTCATATGGAAATGAGAGCTACAAACCATTTCACAGGAACCATGACAGGGGTAGGTTTCACTCACAGGAGAGACATTTCCATCAGAAAAGCAATTTTCATGGCATGATGCATGATATGCCAGGATTGAATTCAGGAATGTTTGACTTATATCATTCTTGACCTTCACTACCAAGTAATCCAGTTTGTCAACTGTGTAATCTTGAAGTCCATACAACTCATGCTTGTGGTTTAAATCGTAGTGAAAGGTTAAGGTGTCACATATGTGGAAAGACAAATCATAACACCTTGTATTGTTTTTACAATAACAATGGTCCAAACTTTGGTGGTAATGCTAGTGCACCAGCTTCGGATTACCGTGGTAGTTATCCCTCAGCTCAAGATTATCATGTTAAAAAAATGTAGCACTGAACATTGTCATGCAAGCATCTCACCACTCTGGTTTGCAGCAGCCATAGAATACCTCTCCAGTTTGGTTAGCCGATTCTGGAGCAACAAATCATATCACAACAAATTTGAATAATCTTGCATCATTCATGTCGCACCTCAAAATGGCGAGGAGCGGCGCAGTGGCAACCGGTCCCCAATAGCGGGGAAAGTTATTATGTCGGGGGATTATCTATTTTTATAAAAAGGGAGTCGCCACCTAGTATTACGGTTACTAGAAAACCTATGACTGGTCTTTCAGAGATTCTAGGGTAAGGGACTTGTTGCGTAAAGGGAAGGTTTTAGCACCCCTAGTACGCCCTACCTAAGGTAAGTTGCTTGGTGTTTTTGTTTGTATTATGATTGCTAAAATATTTTAAAAATATTTACATGTTGTCGATATATTCTTTACGCCGAATATTTTGGATAGCATTTATCCAAACTCCTAAAAAATAATATGAATCACCAAAAAGTTTTGTTATATTTTTTTGAATATTGGCCAATACCCTTTGGATTTTAAAAACATCTTGTAAAATCTCAAAAAATGCAAGAAATGATTTTTCTTTTAGCAAAATCCATGCTAAAATTCATTTTTCTTCAAAATCCAAGATAATATTTATCATTTTCAAAAGAAACAATTTTACAATATGCTAGTGTATTGGCCTTATGCAAGAAAAATAACACATTTTTTTTTATTTTTTTGTATATAAAAAAAACAAAAATATTTTTTAAATTTATTTTTTATTTTTTATATTTTTATTATTATTTTATTATTTTATTATATTATTATTATATATATATTATATAGATTATTATATATATTTTGGGGTGAATTGGATCGCTAGCCCACCCCTTTAATCTAAGTCGCCGACCAATCGATTTCAGTCGAGTGACAACTTAGTCTTATGGCGTCTGGGCCGTGGCCCAGACAAAACTCGGGTCTGGGCCGTGGCCCAGACAATCTCCCGTGTGGGCCGGGTACAAGCCCGACCCGACCCGGTTACTTCAACAGTAACCGGGTTATATTTTGCAGAAATGAAGAAGACGATGCACAGTATATACGAATTTTTCAAGTACAACAAATGGAGATTCTATTAATACCTTCGTGTAGAGGACGTTGTGGTGATTCTTCTGGTCGTGGTGGTTTTTGAAATGGTCGCCTGTGCTCGCCGGAAATGGAGCTCGAAGTTGCCGGAGCTGTTGTTGCAAAGGAGTTGCTGCTACGGTTGCCTCGCCTGTGTCTGCCTGGTTTTCTGGACTGGCAAGGGAGAAGAGACGGTGGTCCTGCGGTGGTGTTTCAAGCGAAGTGGGGATGGTCGGTGGTGATGGTTTATAAACCAAAAGGGAGAGGGTAGTTCACCGAGAGAGTCCTCTGATTTCAGTGAGAGAACAGACGGACCGAGCGGGAGAGAGAATGAGGGAAAACAAAGGTTCAGAGCATGAGGCGATGATGGTCCCGGGGTTCTTGTGAGGCCGAGAGAGAAGAGGGGAAGAGAGGGGTTGCTGCCAACGAGAGGGGGAGGGAGAGGAACCAGTTCGCCTGGTTCCAGTAGAGAGAGAGGGCTTCGGGTTTGATTTCAAAGAGACAGGGAGCCAAGGAGAAACGAACGGAAATCCAAGGGAGAAAGATGACCAGAGGATCGGAAGAAAAAACAACAGCCAATGCAATCTCCCCTTTTTTTTTACGTCCAATCCTCCCTTTTTCTCGATTTTTCCTCCCTCCTTTTGTTTGTTTTCCTCCTTCTTTTACGTCCAGTTCGGTACCAAAAACCGGGGGTCTCATGGCTCAAGGTTATTTTTTGAAAAGTGGGTTTCGGGTGGCTCAAGGAAAATGGGGATGGGTAGCTCAATGTATTTGTCTTTTAATTTCAAAGTTCCATGGAGATGGTGAGGAATTTTGTCTTCAAAGTGGGATTTTGTTGGGGGCGCAAGCTTTGTTGGTTTTGTGTGTAAAATACAGTTTGGTCCCTCTATTTGTTACTCCTCTAATTGCAACCTTAATTGAACTTAAATTTATGATCTTGTGCAATTATGTCCTTGTGAAAAATTCAAAGTTAACTTTATTTTTGCGCACCTTTGGTCCTTGCTTTTTATCTTTGCAATATAGTCCCCCACTCGACCATAAAACTCTTAATTTGTTCAATTAGGTCCCCGATTTCGCTTAATTGGCTTGAAAAAATTCAAATTGATCAACGAAAATTCAAATATCATCAATTGAACCCGAATTAAATTTAAGCACTTGATTTCTTATTGACTAAGCCTTTACTAAAAATTAATTTGATCAATTTAAAGTATAATTAAGTCGTCAAGCTTAATTAAACCCTTCAACTGGACCTAAATTAATTCCTGAATATAATTACGCTTTTATATTAACCAACGACTATATCAAATCGGTCCATAAAAAAATGTAATTATATTTTATGACTTAATTTATACGCGGATTTATCTCATAATAAATTACTTTAGCTTCGGCTCCGCGTTTTTTCATTTTTGGGCACAAAAAGGGTACAATCGATTTTTTTCAAAAATATTCAAACTTTTAACTCGACTTTTCTACCGACACCATCCCCCCTTTTATTTTATTTTTTTGTTATTTTCTGATAGTTTTGGGGCATGACCCAAAATTGGGTTACAACAGTTGCCCCCTTCTTTACAATGCTTACGACTAAAGTCTTTGTAAAAGACTTTAGCTTAGTAAGTGTTGTAAAGAAAAACATGGAGTTTGTCTCATTGCAACGCATGACTTACCCGGGTCTTATTATGACGGGTGACCACCCCAACTTAGAAAGGAAAGAGGTCTCATTTTTCTGGGTGACCGACCCTAGTTAGTGAGGTCTCATTTTTCTGGGTGACCGACCCGAGTTAGACAGGTCTCATTTTTCTGGGTGACCGACCCTAGTTAGTGAGGTCTCATTTTTCTGGGTGACCGACCCGAGTTAGTGAGGTCTCATTTTTCTGGGTGACCGACCCTAGTTAGTGAGGTCTCATTTTTCTGGGTGACCGACCCGAGTTAGTGAGGTCTCATTTTTCTGGGTGACCGACCCTAGTTAGTGAGGTCTCATTTTTCTGGGTGACCGACCCTAGTTAGTGAGGTCTCATTTTTCTGGGTGACCGACCCGAATATCATGGTCTCATTTTTATGGGTGACCGACCCGGCTAGCATGGTCTCATTTTTATGGGTGACCGACCCGGCTAGCATGGTCTCATTTTTATGGGTGACCGACCCGGATATCATGGTCTCATTTTTATGGGTGACCGACCCGGATATCATGGTCTCATTTTTATGGGTGACCGACCCGGATATCATGGTCTCATTTTTATGGGTGACCGACCCGGATATCATGGTCTCATTTTTATGGGTGACCGACCCGGATATCATGGTCTCATTTTTATGGGTGACCGACCCGGATATCATGGTCTCATTTTTATGGGTGACCGACCCGGCTAGCATGGTCTCATTTTTATGGGTGACTGGCCCGGCTAGCATGGTCTCATTTTTATGGGTGACCGACCCGGATAAAAGATGATGATTATGGGGATGCAATGCATGATGATGCATGTATACTTACCTGAGAAATATAGGTCCCCTTTCTCTGATGCTCCATTGTCATAGGATGTCTTTGCCTAGTGTCCAAAGCTTTGTTGTCATCAAGTCTCAAACACATTGCTTCTTCTGGCGTATCTGCGATGATCTCTGCTCTCAGTGCTTATAAAGTTTAACATTGCCCCCAGGTGTGGTATTGTTTGATTCACCATGAAGGAGTGTAACCAACCATCCATCTTCTTGGATTCTCTCAACAACAGCTCTCTGGTTTGCGTGTGTTTGCTAGCAATCATTGCAAAGCTTGCTAATGCTGACCTCATCCTCGGTTGTCGATCAGTTAATCAATTTTCTTCATCAATTGAATCATGTCATCATCAACCTTCATGGAATTCTCAAATCATCCATAAATGCATCCCAAACTCATCGGTGCATGCTCCATGCTATCATCAAGAAATTTCTCTTAGCTTGTGAGAGGAGATGTAATGCTACTATCACCGACATTCATGCGATCAATCTCGCCTTGAATTGATGCAACTGTTCCGGCCATGCAATCTGAAACTCTTCGTCACAGACTCCATTTCTTCTAAAAAAAATCCATTTTGTTTGCAAAGAAATATGATATTGTCATTAACAAGGTTTTTTCTGTCTCTCGTATTTATATGGTGAACTGAACCTTGAGTCGACTAGCTTCGCAACAATTACCTCATGATCAACCTTTACGACTTGTATACTTTCCAACATTTATTAAAATGCAACCATGCAACAAATCTTTGGAGACAAACAAATCTGCGAGTTAGATGATATTTCTGAAATCTGAAATTCCCCTTCAAATGCAATCTTATTCTCAATCACTGCTGAAGCTTACCACACCATCACTCTCTATTAAGCCACCCCCTGAGTTGAATCTGTTGGTGCTCATTGATGAATTTCACTAAATCAATCATTTGCTTATGCTTCTCTGCCCCCAAGCTGATGTGAAATTATTTGTATTCCTATCAAGATCCACATTCTGGCCTCTAACTGCTGAGCATTCCGATGATAGCCGAGAATCATAGGCTCAAAAAGTGTTTAAGGGTTTCACAGACCTAGGATCACCATCATCTAGTCATTAACTCCTTTGCTCTTGTTGTCTTAGTAGAAGAGACCACATTAAAATACGTTAATTATCTTAACGTGATTTTTTATCAATCAACCAATACTCTAAAAATCTCTACGACCATGTCATTCCTTTCATTGACAATTTCAAACTTAAAAAGGGATTCTAAAACTCGAACCATCATTTGTCATCTAATGTTATTTCATCTCTTGTTGTACCCAACATAGTATAACAAAACAAATCTGCACAATCTTCCTTTGATGGACAACTTATCTTGCAGACTCAAAAATCTTATTAACATTTCTTCCCACATGAGGTTTGACCACAAATACTAACGGACATGGCATAATTCAATATTCTCTTTTTTCATCATTTTTTTTTTGAACTTGTCCTTCCCATTGACTCTTGGTTTTTGTCATGTCCTATCTCAATTTGATTGTTCCCAATGTTGGTTTTTTATCGTTAAACATCCTCCCTTCTATTGATTCTTAATGTTGTCACTGTATCCTCAAACTTCAAATCTCTTATTGTCCCTTACTGTACTTGCCCCTAGTGTGAGTTTGCTTGATTTTCCATTTAGCGCAGAGTTCTATAATCATTCTTTCATTGAAGTTCTGAGCATTGTCAGTTATTATCTTTTCTGGTGGTCTGCATCGACATATCAAGCAAATTTCTTCAACACCCTTCTACGTTACATGAGCAAATGACCCAGCTTCTATCCATCTTGTGAAATAGTGAATAGTCACAAGAATAAACCCATGATCATTGCTGGCTTTTGGTTGATATACCCAATCACATCAATTCCCCTCATTTGCAAAAGGCCACAGAGATATCAAGTTAAACATAGGAGCCGAAGGGACATCCATCTTGTCATCATGGACTTAATATTTATGACACTTGCGAACATAGTCCATGCAATCAATCTCTAATGACTTCCAGAAATAACCATTTCTGTGCATTTTCCTATCCATCATATGCCTCTTAGCATGGGTTGAGCGAATTCCTTCGTGGATTTCTCGCAACACGTTTCTGGCTTCAACTCCATCTAAGCATCTTAGCAAAAACTGTCAGATGACCTCTTATACAAAACTTCTCTATTAATGTAAAAAAAATCTGTCGTTAACCTTCTCAAGGTTTTTTCTTCTTTTTTTTTCTTTTGGATGCCCCCAGGGGTTAAGCTCGATTTGGATGAAGTTCTTGATATCGTAGTACCAAGGATTTCCATCTATTTCTTCTTCAACTGAGCAGCAATGAGCTGGTTTAATCTTCTCATATCAATGTGTACCTGACATCATTGCTCTCCTTGCTTTTGAGGCGACCTTCAACTGAGGATGTAGAACTCTCTAAATTCTTCGGGCTTCTCTTGCCTTCAATAGATTTCTTTGTTCCCTAGAGTCAAGTTTCTTCTCATTTCTGGCTCCTCCCTTGCTTTCATCACCGGTACTAGATTCCACTGGAATTACAGTCTTGACATCCCTTTTTCTGGAAGATCATGTTCCTCTGGCTTTTCTTTTGCTACTTTGGATATAAAAATCCTTACTGTCTCCAGCAATGGTACTATGGAATCAGGTCACCTAACGAAATTTTTTTTTTTTTTGCACCTTCTGCTCATTTCGTCTGCCTAGTTTGCCACTGCTTCTAGAATTTTCAGCATACCTAGACAGTCCTGAATGACTATTAATACTTTCTCTTTTGAAAACATCCCAGGATTTGTTTTAAACAAGGATTCATATGGCGATTTTGCTGAGATGACCAAATTCCTCTCTTTAGGATCCTTTACTAGACTTGCCCCGTTCTGGTTTGTCTGCAAAGTCCTCACATTACCCAATATCCAAGGCGAGAGCTTGACTCTTGCCAGGGAAACATTAATCCGTCTTCCATCAGCGACAAACCCAAGACTGTTGGAACTCAATCCATTCATAGATGAACTTGAATCAGCTAACAGTGGAAAGTATCAATATATCATCCTCTCGATCCTCTTTTTGAAAAATCATTGCAGCTCCACTGCAGCTTCAACCTCATGTTCATTATAACAACGATGCACCAGATTTCTTACCGTGAAGCTCCTGGCTTGTCTGTAATATCATAGAATAAAGAAAGGTCAAAAACCCTAATCATAAAAGTGCTGATTTGTTTGACCTTCGCTCTCCGTTCATCAACTTGCTGGCAAATCTCTGTTTTTTTTTTTTTTAAATTGGCTTGAGTAGCCTTTATATGATTCTCTTCTATCCCTTTGTCACTCACCACAAATCCTAACAACTTCCAAAATTTCAAACCGAATGAACCTTTCACGGGGTCAAACCTTAACTTTTTAAACAATTTCTTCAATATCTGGACGTGATTCTCTTCTTCTAAGTCCAAATGGCATGACTTTATAACAAAAGATTTCTCATGGTATCACAAAGGTTCTATTCTCCTCATCTTGTGCCATCTTATTTGATTATCCTTAATCAAACGTCTGGATGAGTTCTTAAATTTTTGCTTAATCAGCTTGCATCCCGTTTTTTCAGTGGTACCCTGTACACTATGATATCTAATCCATGAATCTCCTCATGACACCGAGCAAAAACATCTATGTAATCTCTCTGGCTTTCAGTAGTGTAATTGAGTCTTTCTTTTTGTGTGATCAGAGTTCTCATCTGAGCTCTATGTGTGATCAAACTTCTCTCCCTCGGCTAGCTTCCAAATACATTTATGGGCCATAATTCCCTTCAGAGCCTAGATGGACGATTTTGGTAGCTCTCCGTCCTTTCTTTGGTGTCATGGGTCCCCAATGTTTCTCGGTCAAGGATGCGTGCACAAATGCATGAGAAGTGCATGATATAATGTGTGATAAAAAAATGCTTTATATAATGGGTATGTATGCATTTTTCTTGTGAACGATTGATAGCCACCATTTCATAAACATAGGGTTTCTGGTCACATTGCTTCGCTATGAGTACTGCCTTTCAAGTCGATGCTTGAGTCATATTCACCAAGAGCCAGAATTTGTAACAAAGATGGGTCAACGCCCTTTTCATTAATGCTTGACAAGTTACTACATCTTTGAAAGCATGGAGAAAAAAAAACATTAATCTAATTCTCTTTGGCCAAAGGTAGGAAGGCAAAACCGTGATTCTCGATCTTCTCCAAAAAGGTGTCAGTCTCATCTAGACTTTGGCGGTAGCGGATGATATCTCTTCCAACATTTCGTGCATTGATTCTAATGACACGAGCATGCCCAACATCTTTATTCATTTGTTCATCCATCTTGGTCATCTTCTCTATAAGCAACATATTGGTTCTATTCAACGAAGTATTGTTGGTATCAATTTGATCCTTGTGTTTTTCCAATACTGCTAGCTTCTCATCCAGACGCTTCACCTTTTCCCTCTCTTTATCCAGCTTGGTTCTCAGAGTTTTTATCTCTTCTTCCTTAACTGCTAACTCTGCTTCAATGCCTTCGTCTCTCTTGGACCCCGTCGAGCAACTTCCCGCCATTACATACCTCTTATCCTTTTCAATTTTATCCATCAGCCCACCCTGAACTTTCGCAGACTTCTCTTGGTAATATTTTATGCCCTCTTGGCATTCATGATGTTCAGTCTTCAATACGCTGAGCTCGGAGCAATTTTGCGTCCACTTCAAAGTCGTCTCCGTTAATTCTTTCTCCATTCTCAACCTAGCATTCTTCTCCTCCCCCAAACTCAAACTGGGTTATCCCCACATCTTTAGACTGTATTTGCTCATCTAAAAATGTTCTCCTCTTGTCGCCCTCTGATACCATTTCTTCCAATGTTGCTTTGTCTTTTCTGATTTTGCTTAATTCTACCTGGAGTTTTTCTATCTGTATTCTCAATTCCTCTTCGTTGCGAAACCTTTTTCTCCTAATAGGTTTTTCTCCAATTTGAGAGAGCTTGATTTCTTCATTAATCATGGTTGAAGCAAATGAGTCTCTCCATGTTGCATACCCTTCACTTGAACTTGGATCTCCCATATCCTTTATTTCCACCAAGACGACATGCCTCCAATCTTGCCTGATGCTCTGCAAGACCTCTCGTGAAACGGAATCCTTAACCCAACCAAAGAAATTAGCAATTCCCATGGTCCTCGGAACAAATTGCCTGCCCCCGTGTTGCCTCATCACAAGGGCGGGAGCATAACTGACGTAGCCGGTAATCCCTACCAATGGGACCCAACATCTTTTCCCGCAACTTATGAGGACATCCACTGCTTTGACCCAAGGAGCTCTCCATTTGAAATTGCTGCTGGGTAGAACTTTTAGTTTTTCTACCCAACCTTTGCTGTCTAGATCTCCCCATTCTTCTTCCTCTACTATCCTCAATGGTTTTTGGTTGAACCACCAAAAATTGCTAAAAACAGGCTGTTTTGTTTCAATATGGCTAACCATCCAAATATATAGCAGTTGCGTGCAACATCTCATTTCTCTTTTCCCGGCTCTTCTACAATGGTTAAGTGTTATAATAGTTTCAGCCAAAATAGAGGCCACTGGGTTGATTCGTGTATTCTCATATTCCACATAAGCAGCAGCAGCTCCCAAGCTTATGATGCCTGTCCGACTTGGGAACAACACAAGGCCAAATATGCCTAAGGCAATCAATCTCTCTTTCTCTGATCCGGACCTATGTTCTAGTTCAAACTCCAGCGCCTTCCATTTCAGACCAGTAACCTTCTTCTCTAAAAACCTTTCCAAATTGGGGATTCTGATAAGCTTCGACAGTTCAGGGATGATTTTGTCATATCTCAAAGGGAAATAAATTTTGTACAGATTATTCGGAAATTCAGTCAACATTCCATATTCCTCAATAGTAGGACATAGGTCTATGTTCCCAAAAGAAAAACAACGGTAGTCAGGGTCCCAAAAATGAACTAGGGCCCGCACTGCTGGGCTTAAAACTTCTACCTCCGCGATCTCCATCAGGCGTCCATATTTCCTAAAAAATACGTCCTTATCCACATACTGAAAATGGGTCATTAACTTGTTCACCTCATTTATAATACAATCCAGATTCTTGATGGGTGACAGCCTTATAGCATCGCTTTTAAGGCAGTCTCCTTCAGTCAATTGTGACAATTCAGAACTCCTCCCATATTCCATGATGGAAAGTTTAATGGTGGTGGCCATTTCGTTCACAAGACCTGTAAAAAAATGTTTTTTTTTAGAGTTTTTCTTTTTATGCAAAAGATATTATGGAGCATACATCCTGATGATAGGTTCTAGTTCCTTTACGTGAGACACAGGGTAGGCTTACTATTTGGGCTCTAAAGAGGGTCTCTTGCTGTCCCAGTGATCACCTTCGTAAAGGCAATATGGGGTCTTAGCAGATAATGGGATGGTACGTATACCAATCACTATCATCTAAGCTCTCAGCAAAGAGTTGGGGTTTACACAAACTTAAACCTTGACTCAAGTCATAGGTAAGCTGCTAGTCCCCCACGTAACTTAAAGTTAGTGTGTGCTCTCAAAATAAATAAAAGTGATGCATGACGAGGCATATTATGATGACAGGATGAAAAGATGCATGCTAAAGCTTTTAAACAAATAAATAATTCATGGCAACATAAGAATAAATGAATAAATAAACACACAAATAATTAGCATATCATAAACAAACAAACTTATCAAGCCTAGTCCAAAGTCCCCAGCGGAGTCGCCATTCTGTCGCACCCCAAAAATGGCTGGGAGCGGCGCTCGTGGCAACTGGTCCCCATGAGCGGGGAAGATTAAATGTCGGGGAATTTATTTATTTTTGTAATAAAGGGAGTCGCCACCTAGTATTACGGTTACTAGGAAACCTGGTACTGGTCTTTCAGAGATTCTAAGGTAAGGGACTGGTTGCGTAAAGGGAAGGTTTTAGCACCCCTAGTACGCCCTACCTAAGGTAAGCTGCTTGATGTTTTTGTTTGTCTAATAATTTCTAAAATATTTAAAAAATATTTACATGTTGCCGATATATTATTTACTGACTGAATATTTTGGATAGAATTTATCCAAACTCCGAGAAAATAATATGAATCACCGAAAAGTTTTTTTTATATTTTTTTGAATATTGGCCAATACCCTTTGGATTTTACAAACATGTTGTAAAATCTCAAAATGCAAGAAATGATTTTTCCTTTTGCAGAATCCATGCTAAAACTCATTTTTCTTCAAAAACACAAGATAATATAATTTTTTTAAGAAACAATTTTTTTAAAATATATTAGTGTATTGGCCTTATGCAACAAAAATAACACATTTTTTAGATTTTTGTATATAAAAAAACAAAAATATTTTTTATATTTTTTTATTATTTTTTAATATTTTTATTATTTTTTTATTATATTATTATTATATATATATTATATATTATTATTATATATATTTTAGGTAAGCTGGATTCCTAGCCCACCTTTCTAACCTGGTCGCCGACTCAGTCGATTCGGTCGGTGACGACCTCGATCTTATGGCGTCTGGGCCGTGGCCCAGACAAATCTCGGGTCTGGGCCGTGGCCCGATAAATCCGTGCCGGCCGTGGCCCGTATAATCTCCAGTGTGGGCCGGGTACAAGCCCGACCCGACCCGGTTACTTCAACAGTAACCGGGTTATATTTTGCAGAAATGAAGAAGACGATGCACAGTATATACGAATTTTTCAAGTACAACGAATGGAGATTCTATTAATACCTTCGTGTAGAGGACATTGTGGTGATTCTTCTGGTCGTGGTGGTTTTTGAAATGGTCGCCTGTGCTCGCCGGAAATGGAGCTCGAAGTTGCCGGAGCTGTTGTTGCAAAGGAGTTGCTGCTACGGTTGCCTCGCCTGTGTCTGCCTGGTTTTCTGGACTGGCAAGGGAGAAGAGACGGTGGTCCTGCGGTGGTGTTTCAAGCGAAGTGGGGATGGTCGGTGGTGATGGTTTATAAACCAAAAGGGAGAGGGTAGTTCACCGAGAGAGTCCTCTGATTTCAGTGAGAGAACAGACGGACCGAGCGGGAGAGAGAATGAGGGAAAACAAAGGTTCAGAGCATGAGGCGATGATGGTCCCGGGGTTCTTGTGAGGCCGAGAGAGAAGAGGGGAAGAGAGGGGTTGCTGCCAACGAGAGGGGGAGGGAGAGGAACCAGTTCGCCTGGTTCCAGTAGAGAGAGAGGGCTTCGGGTTTGATTTCAAAGAGACAGGGAGCCAAGGAGAAACGAACGGAAATCCAAGGGAGAAAGATGACCAGAGGATCGGAAGAAAAAACAACAGCCAATGCAATCTCCCCTTTTTTTTTACGTCCAATCCTCCTCCACTTCTCAGTTTTTTCCCCCCCTTTTGTTTGTTTTCCTCCTTCTTTTACGTCCAGTTCGGTACCAAAAACCGGGGGTCTCATGGCTCAAGGTTATTTTTTGAAAAGTGGGTTTCGGGTGGCTCAAGGAAAATGGGGATGGGTAGCTCAATGTATTTGTCTTTTAATTTCAAAGTTCCATGGAGATGGTGAGGAATTTTGTCTTCAAAGTGGGATTTTGTTGGGGGCGCAAGCTTTGTTGGTTTTGTGTGTAAAATACAGTTTGGTCCCTCTATTTGTTACTCCTCTAATTGCAACCTTAATTGAACTTAAATTTATGATCTTGTGCAATTATGTCCTTGTGAAAAATTCAAAGTTAACTTTATTTTTGCGCACCTTTGGTCCTTGCTTTTTATCTTTGCAATATAGTCCCCCACTCGACCATAAAACTCTTAATTTGTTCAATTAGGTCCCCGATTTCGCTTAATTGGCTTGAAAAAAATTCAAATTGATCAACGAAAATTCAAATATCATCAATTGAACCCGAATTAAATTTAAGCACTTGATTTCTTATTGACTAAGCCTTTAATAAAATTAATTTGATCCATTTAAAGTATAATTAAGTCGTCAAGCTTAATTAAACCCTTCAACTGGACCTAAATTAATTCCTGAATATAATTACGTTTTTATATTAACCAACGACTATATCAAAATCGATCCATAAAAAATATAATTATATTTTATGACTTCATTTATACGCGGATTTATCTCATAATAAATTACTTTAGCTTCGGCTCCGCGTTTTTTCATTTTTGGGCACAAAAAGGGTACAATCGATTTTTTTCAAAAATATTCAAACTTTTAACTCGACTTTTCTACCGACACCATCCCCCCTTTTATTTTATTTTTTTGTTATTTTCTGATAGTTTTGGGGCATGACCCAAAATTGGGTTACAACAATTCACCACTTATCTTGCGAATGATACAGTGCAAACGGAAAATGGTAAAGGTTTGCTTGTATCACATATTGGGAATACCATTATTCCCACACATATTGCCCCTATTTAGCTCAATTCAGTGTTACATGTTCCTAAATTGACTGGAGATTTAGTTTCTGTGCATCGATTGTGTTTGGATAATAACTGCAGACTAATCTTTGATGCTTTCAATTTTTGGATTCAGGACAAGTTCACAAGGAGGATCATACACAAAGGACAATTTAGTAATGGACTCTATCCCTTTTCCTTTGGTCATCATCGTCACCCTCATTTCTCACGTCAATATCGGTCTTTTCTTGGTCAGTTAGTTCTTTTGTCTACTTGGCATCATCATTTAGGTCATCCCACTAATAAAGTTTCTACGATGATGTTAGAAAAAGCCCAAATTAAATGTTCCATTGATTCAAATTCTTTTGTATGTCATAGTTGTCTATAGGGTAAGTTTTCAAAACTTCCCTTTCAATTGCATGTTCATAAATCTGTAATTCCATTTCAAACTATTCATAGTGATATTTGGGGACCTTCTCCTTGTTTTTCTATAGATGTTTACTGATATTATGTGACCTTTATAGATGAATTTTCACGTTATTACTGGCTATTTCCACAGGTTCATAAAAGTGATTTTTATTCCGATTACGTGAGATTTTATCACTATGTTCAAACCTAGTTTTCTCGTTCTATTAAAATTCTGCAAAGCGATTGGGGTGCTGAGTATGTTAGTAAACAACTCCGGTCATTCTTCATTTCTAAAGGCATTGTCCATCAAAAATCCTGCCCTCATACACCCGAACAAAATGGTCTCGCTGAACGCAAACATAGGCATTTAATTGAAACTACAATTACTATACTACAAAATGCCAAATTACCTGCCTTGTTTTGAACTATCCTGTTCAAACATCAGTATATCTTATAAATAGAATGCCTTCTATAATTCTACAGAATAAATCTCCTTACGAGATTTTATTTCAAACTATTCCTTCTGTGTCTCACTTGCGAATTTTTGGTTGTGCTTGTTTTCTGTTATTACATCCATATCGACTTTATAAGTTACAACCTAAAACCACCATGTGTGTCTTCTTAGGATATGCCTCTCAGTATAAAGGCTATATTTGTTATGAACCAGTTGGCAAAAGAACATATATCTCTAGACATGTCATTTTTAATGAATATGTTTTTCCATATATTGATTTAACTACTGTTTCTAAGGTCCTTACTTTGTCTTCTTCCTAGCCTTCCCATGTGCCCTTTCCAGTTGTTAATCATGAAAATGTTGTTGTTTTCTCCTCTGCTATTCCTTCCCCTGTCCATGCATCATCATCATCTTCCAAATCCAATCCTGTTTCACCTGCGTCAGAATCCATTTCTGCTATTCCTTTGCCAATATCATCCACTCTTGATGGTCTTGTTTCCAATTCTAGAAATGCATTTGAGATTGATAGTTCATCAGTTGATTCATTTAATCCTGAGTGCATTTCAATGATTCTCCATATCCCAGATATGAACCTGCATCCAATGCAGACACGAAGTAAGAGTGGGATTATTAAGAAGAAGAAAGTATATCTTGCCATGTCTGAGCATTAACTAGCCTGTCTGGTTGAAGGCCGTGAAGGATGGAATTGATGCTCTTAAGTCGCAGCAGACCTGGAGTCTTATGCCTCTACCGTCTAATAAGAATCTAGTGGGCTGCAAATGGATTTTTAAAATTAAGAGGCATGTTGATGGGACTATTGCGAGGTATAAAGCACGGCTGGTTGCTCAGCGATTTAGTCAAGAGCCTGGATTAGATTATGGTGAGACGTTTAGTCTTGTGGTGAAGCCAACTACAGTTAGACTGGTATTGGTACTGACTGCTCAATTTGGTTGGGGATTAAGGCAACTTGATGTTAAAAATGCCTTTTTACATGGCATTCTTCATGAGGATGTGTTTATGTCACAACCCCTGGCTTTGTTGACCAATTACAACCGCAACTTGTTTGCAAATTACATAAATCACTTTATGGTTTGAAGCAGGCGCCCCGTGTGTGGAATGAGAGGTTCACTTCGTTTCTTCCTTCACTGGGATTTCATCACACTTATTCAGATTCGTCACTGTTTGTCAAATATCTGGATGCTGGGGTCATCATTTTGCTGGTATATGTTGATGACATTATTATCACGGGGAGTGATTCTAATGTCATTAATCAGGTAATTACTGCTCTCACTGCAGAATTCCAAATCACATACATGGGGGATCTTCATTTCTTCTTGGGTGTTCAAATTGTTCATACCATAGCTGGACTGTTCCTCTCACAGTCGAATTATATTCATGAGTTGCTTCTTAAAACAGATATGCAATCTGCCAAACCGTGTGCCACTCCCTATCTTCCATATCAACCGCTACTCAAGGATGATGGAGAATCGTTTGATAATCCCTCATTGTATCGTAGCATTGTACGTGCTCTGCAATATCTGACATTTACACGGCCTAACATTGCATTTGCAATCCACCATGTGTGCCAATTTATGCAACATCCTATGGTGGATCACTTTGTGGCAATTAAATGCATATTGAGGTATCTTAAAGGTACTATTTGTATTGGGATTACTTATAAGAAAGGGACCTTTGACCTCGCAACATTCAGTGATGCTGATTGGTCTGGCGATCCTAATGATCGTCGATCAACGAATGGTCTGGTTGTATTCATTCGTTCAAATCCCATTGCTTGGAGCTCTAAGAAGCAACATACTGTGTCTACATCATCCACGGAAGCAGAATATAGGGCCTTGTTTGCTGCCTCTGCAAAATTGGACTGGATAAAACAGTTGTTGCAATTTTTACGAATTACTCTGCCCCAAACTCCTATGCTATTTTGTGACAATTTATTTGCTATTGCATTGTTGTTTAATCTAGTGCAGCACCAACGCACCAAGCACATTAAAATTGATGTGCATTTCGTGCGTGAGAGGGTGTCCACTAATCAACTGGAGGTCCAATTTGTCTCTTCACAGGAGCAGTTTGCTGACATACTTACGAAAGGCCTTAGCTCCTCTTTGTTTCTAAGTCATTTTCACAATCTCAGGCTTGGTTTATGTAAGCCTGCGATTGAGGGGGGGATGGTAGCATATATAACAGAATGCATACAGTGTAATACATGCATACATACATGGCATAGAAGTGGGTATAAATACTATAAACAAAGCATGCATTGCGTGTGAGAAAAAAAACAGAATAACAGAATCCACAAATTCTATCCAAATTCATCTTCTCTCTCTCTCTCTCTCTCAAAACAGAGCTCTCTCTTTTCCTTCTATAATCTCTGGATTTACACACTCGAAAGGTTGGATGTGTTGGGACAAATTGATTTGGGATGTACGGGGAAGATTTTGGATGGGGGAAGCCAAGCAAAGTAGAGGTTACGACCATAGATAAATTTGATGTCTTCTCTATTATGTAGAGCAAAGAAGAAAGTGGTGGAGTTGAGGTTGGTGTAGTCTTGAAGGAGAATGAGAAGAAAATATTCGGTTCTCTATTTACCAGAGTTAAGATTTCTCAGTTTGGATTTTACATAGTTCTTGTGATCAGTGGTTGGCTACCACTCGGTCAATAAATCCCTAATATTGTTAAGGGATGTTTGTGGGAATGAATTTTTTGCTCCATGTTATTAGAATTTGTTAAACGTGGGTGTGGTTCTTAGGCTATATAATAACTGATTTGAAATGTGATTATCTTTTATGTTTTCTAATAAAACATCTTATATGCAAAATATTTTTTCAATATTTTGATTGAAAAAATAATTGTATGTAAAATATTCTAGATATGTATGAGTTCTAAATATGTTCATAATTAAGGTCTCTACTAGATAAGTATCAATTTAGGTTTGAATTTTTTGTAATGGGATGATACAAGATGTCATCTATTATTGCTTACCATTATGGACATATTTTCATATGCAAACAAATTTTTAACATAGACATATATGGTTTTAAATTAATGGATGATAAAAGGAATCATTTATTGGCAATGCATCAATGTCGAAACTTATGAATATGCACCAGAGGAACAAGAAATACATACATACATACATACATATATATATATATATATACATACATACATATATATATATATATATTGATTATAATGATGTTACTGTTCCTATAAAAACAAGGATGTCAAGGTGTTTAAATGAAAAGGTTAAAGGCAATATGAGAACCAGAATAAAATACTTTAGCGATGATGTTATTATAAGAGATAGAGTTATAGTATAATTTTATATGGATGAATTAGATCTTGATGATGATTATGATATTGATATTGGTAGGAATTTTGATAATGTAAATTAGGAAGTGAAAGAACCATAAAGGGTAATATTGGCACTAGTAGTATCCATGATAAGGGTGGTCATAAATAAATAAATGGTAATACAAAGGAGGTCAATGATGATTATATTCATTCAGATATATTCCTTCAGATGAGGAAGGATTTTAATTTGATAATGAAGAAAAACAAATTCTATTTGGATTGAAACTAAGATATTACTTTTTACTAGTGTTAATCTAAATATTTATAAGCATAGGCTCCTAAATAGTTATTGGTATTAATGGATACCAACTAAAAGGTCCATATGAAAAAGTATAATAGACTTTTTTATAGTTGAGTATTGCATTATGAAGGAAAAATATAGTGACACCTAGAGATGATTTTTATATGACTTGTATGGTTCTGTAAAATGTAATGTACATCAGATGTGTTTTTGCATTATTTCTGATCAACAAAAGGTAAATTCTCCATAATATTTAAAGATATTTTTCACTATCATGTAATGTTTTAACTTGTTTTTTTCATTGATATATATTTTATTAAAGGTTGGTAATGAAACATTTCCTAAAACAACTTATAAACATTGTGCAAGGCATGTTTATGCAAATCTAAAACACAAAATATTTCATAGTTTGGATATGAAAATTGGGTTTTGAGGAGCAACAAAAGCTTACACAAATTTGCACTACAAGTGTTATTTAAAAGATATCATTGATGTTAACAAAACAACTTTAGTTTGGTTAAGTAACATTAATGAGGAAATATGGTTTATATTATTTGGTAGTAGTTGGTGGTTGGTGGTAGGTGGTTGCAAATTAAGTTGGTGGAATATGGGTGTTTCTACCGGCTAACAGTAGCCACGTAGGAAAAACCTAAATTAACGAGGGTGAAGAGATTCAAACTCGTAATCACTAGGTTAATAAGACTTTAATATTATATCAATAAATTATCTTACCTAAAAATTTAAGCTATTATATGAGACCTCAAATTATGATTTATATTATTTTCTAACAAAACATGATTCGGTAGAAGCTTCTTTATTTTTGCAGCATTAATGAACCTCCATGGATTTGGCTGAATTTAACAAGCATTTTTTTTTTATTATATATGGTCAAGGCTCAATTTCATGGTATTGCATCAGGCATGCTAAATGATTTTCCCATCTATGTACTGTGACTTCATTTTGCAAATAGAAGCACCGTCGAAAGAAATTAATGTGGTCACCCTTTTCCTACAAACAGATAAATTTAGTCAACTAAACATTCAATATTCGTAGCTGTTCATCACTTTTTGATGCCTTTATTTTCATAAAATTGATGGTTTGTCATGTAGTGACTAGTTTCTTTATCCTATGATCTTGACATTGAAACAACCAAGCCCGCTTTGCTAATACACAGTTCCATTTCTCCCATACTCCTTCCACTTCGCCAGGATGGATTCCTCAGTTTTTAAGTTATCTCTTTTTCTTTCAGTTTCTGTTATTGTATTGTTACTTACGTGGATGTCATCCAGCATAATCTTAAACAAACGTTCAACATTCATCCATTCAAACAACTAATGAAACATTGTGAATGTAACTTAGTTTAACTTCACACATTTATGAATTGATATCTAGCTACCGTTGTACCATGTGAACAAATCTAATTAATATGATATAGCTAAAGTGGTAATGCTTAAAAAAAAAAATTAATTTACTATCTGGAAGAATTTTAAAAACCGATTAATTGATTTTATGTGCAGCTATTTTTTAGACGCGAATAATATTTTTTATTTTTTATTTTAAATACAGAAGTAATATTTTTATATATTTTCAAATAAGAAAAACAATCAATCTCTATCATGATAATAAAACACTTACAGTACCAGGTTAGTCAACCTTCACCATCATGCTGTCCTTGTAGGGTTATATTTTCTTCTTTCTATTTTTTTTATTCAAGCAATTACGAAGTGTCCATTCTATATGACAGTAACTGTAAAAAAAATCAACTAAATTCACCAATGGTATCTTCCTGCTCCAAAACTAATTTTCTTATATATGTAGAAACCTTTTTGGTTGTTCATTAATTATGCAATTCCTGTGTATAAAATGCTTGACCTCCATATATATTAAATCCATGAAACTTTAATTATCTATTAGCACTTTATTTCGTTATAAATTAAACCATTCTCCACATGAGAAAGTATTCGATTTCCAAACCTGCTCTGTTCTCTCTTTTGTTAAGCGTCATGGCATCAACCGAGCCAGTAAACATACTCGAGATATGCAATGTTAGCCCGTCCTCTACCTCACCCGAGTCAAGCACCGAGCTGTCTCTGCCTCTCATCTTCTCTGATATCTTCTACCTCAAATTCCCTCCCGTTCAAGGCATCACTTTCTACAAACTCACCGAGTTAACCACTACTTTCTTTAACTCCGTAGTTCTTCCCAAGGTCAAGCATTCACTCTCTTTAGCTCTTTCCCACTTCCGTCCTCTTGCCGGTAACCTCACATGGCCTCCAAGTTCCACCAAACCCATCATCACGTACAATACTCCAGAAGATGGTATTAAACTTACAGTTGCCGAGTCCAGCGCAGACTTTGAACGTCTCTGTAATGAAATACATTATGCTATTGAGTCACATCCTTATGTGCCAAATGTATCAATATCTGATACTATAGCATCTACACTTGCTATTCAGATCACTTTATTTCCAAATAAAGGTTTTTGCATCGGCCACACCATTAACCATGCTGTTCTTGATGGCATGAGCATATCCTTTTTCATGAATGCATGGGCTCGCATTTGCAAACAGTTAGTCGATGAAAAAATGGAAAACCCTGCCTTGTTACCAGAAGAATTAACCCCGTTTTTCGACCGAACAGTTGTTCAGGATCCAGAAGGGCTAGACATGTGGTACTCGAAATTCTGGCTGGGAGTAAAATCTCCAGGTTTTGATAACAATCCTAGAAGTTTGAAGCGTTTTACCCTTCCAGAAACACCACCAAACTTGTTAAGAACAACGTTCGAACTTCATCGTGAAGAAGTACAGAAGCTTCGGGAAATGGTGACGTTTCAACTGGATAATTCAAGATCCAAAGAGGAAACAAATCATACAGGGCCAGTATATTTCTCGACTTATGTGCTTGTATATGCACATACAATGGTTTGCGTGCTTGAAGCAAAAGGCTTAAACAACAACGAAAAGATTAAAATGTTGATTACGGTAGACTGTAGATCCCGTTTAAGCCCTCCATTACCTAAGAATTAATATTGGTAATTGTGTTACCTCCTTTGATACGGTTATGGAAGGAGAAGATCTAATGAAAGAGAATGGGGTTGCGTATGTGGCGAAGAGGCTTACTGAGATGATAAAAGACCTAGACAATAGATCCGTTCTTGAGGGAGCCAAGGAGAGGTTACCATACAATTTTGATTCGGAACCAAATACTCGACAGGTTCGAGCTGTTGGGACAAACCGATTTGGGATGTATGGGGCAGATTTTGGATGGGGGAAGCCAAAGAAAGCAGAGGTTACGACCATAGATAGATTCGGTTCCTTCTCTATTATGGAGAGCAAAGACGAAAGTGGTGGAGTTGAAGTTGGTGTAGTCTTGAAGGAGCATGAGATGAAAATATTCGGTTCTCTATTTACCAGAGTTAAGATTTCTCAGTTTAGATGTTCTCTATAAAATCAGTGGTTGGCTACCATTTAGTCAATAAATCCCTAATATTGTTAAGGGATGTATGTGGGATTGAATTTGTCGCACCATGTTATTATAATTTGTTAGACGTGGGTGTGGTTCTTAGGCTATATAATAGCCGATCGGAAATGTGATTATCTTTTATGTTTTCTCATAAAACATCTTATATGTAAAATATTTTTCAATATTTTGATTGAAAAATTAATTGTATGTAAAATATTCTAGATATGTATGAGTTCTAGATATGTTCATAATTAAGGTCTCTACTACATAAGTATCGATTTAGGTTTCAATTTTTTGCAATGGGATGATACAAGATGTCATCTATTATTGCTTACCATGATGATATCATACATTGAAAAAGACTAATATTTTGATTATATAGCCTATATGGACATATTTAATATGCAAACAAATTTTTAAATTATGGATGATAAAAGGAATCAAATATTGACGATACATCAATGTCAAAACTTATGAATATGCACCAAGAGGAACAAGAAATACATACATACATACATACATACATACATACATATATATATATATATATATATATATATATATATATATTGATTATAATGATGTTATTGTTCCTATAAAAACAAGGATGTCATGGTGTTTAAATGGAAAGGTTAACGGCAATATGAGAACCAGAATAAAATACTTGAGCGATGATGTTATTATAAGAGATAGAGTTATAGTATAATTTTATATGGATGAATTAGATCTTGATGATGATTATGATATTGATACTGGTAGGAATTTTGATAATGTAAATTAGGAAGTGAAAGAACCATAAAGGGTAATATTGGCACTAGTATTATCCATGATAAGGGTGGTCATAAATAAATAAATGGTAATACAAAGGAGGTCGATGATGATTATATTCCTTCTGATGAGGAAGGATTTTAATTTGATAATGAAGAAAAACAAATTCTATTTGGATTGAAACTAAGATATTACTTTTTACTAGTGTTAATCTAAATATTTATAAGCACAGGATACAATCTTATAAATAATTTACGACATCAGACAATTTCTAATAAGACGTTAGAGGGCCTAGACAAAGGCTAAAGATTTTGTGAGAGGAACTTACAAGGAATCATTCACCAGACTTCTAATAAAAGAGTGTAACCTGTTAGAGTATAGATGAATATTCTAGAATAATATAATGTGTATAAATAGAGAAGTGCACACACAACAAATGTATACAAAATAGAATTCAATACAATACAATTTTAAATTTCAGTTTCCCTCTCTTTTCTCTCTTCTTCCTCTTCCCTTCTCTAAACTAATTCTTCTTTCAATTCTGTAAATTCTCTCAATCCTAACATGGTATCAGAGATGTTATGCTAACGCATGAATTGATCCAAGCTTCCACAATGTAATCCTTCAATGGATCATTAAAAAAAAAAATATCTACAGCTGAAGATGAAGATGATCATCCATGTCGGTGCTGCTCCTCATTTACAATATCTCTCATGGTAATATCAGTTCTATCATTTTCAAATCTTCAGTCTCAGTAATACTTTTCAAATTCTCAAAAAAAAATCAAACAGAGCAGCAACAGAGTGAGAATGCATGACTCATCGTTTCAATTCTTCAGAGTTCCTACAACAATTCTCTATCAAGTTCTCAATTCTCTTCTCTATGTGAATTCTTCATTTACAATATTCCTCATGAGACTGGTCTAAGCACTTTTCAGTTTTAGCAAACACGCTCCAATTGCAATATGCACGACCAGGATCTGTTCTTCAACATCTGTTCCTCCTCCAAATTATATATATATATATATATATATATATATATATATATATATATATAAAAGAAGAAGAAGCTGAACCAGAACAGTAACAGAGTGAGATTCATTGTGAAGTAGCGAAGCATGCCTCTGTCAAGTATTTGCATTGTTGCAACCCAATTTTGGGTCATGCCCCAAAGCTATCAAAAATAAGTAAAATAATAATAATAATAAATAAATAAATAAATGGGGGTGGTGTAGGTAAGAAAATCAAGTTAAAATTTCGAACATCTTTGAAAGTTCAATTGTACCCTTTTGTGCCCAAAAATAAAAACGCGGATCCAAAGTTAAAGTAATAAATCGCGTATAAACTAAGTCATAAAATATAATTACATTTTTTATGGACCAATTTGATATAGTCGTTGCTTAATATAAAAGCGTAATTATATTCAGGAATTAATTTAGGTCAATTTGAAGGGTTTAATTAAGCTTGACGGCTTAATTATACTTGAATTAATCAAATTAATTTTCATTAAAGGCTTAGTCAATACGAAATCAAGTTCTTAAAATTAATTCGGGCTCAATTGGTGATATTTGAATTTTCGGTGATCAATTTGAATTTTTTTCCAAGCCAATTAGGCGAAATCGGGGACCTAATTGAACAAATTAAGAGTTTTATGGTTGAGTGGGGGACTATATTGAACAAATAAAAATCAAGGACCAAAGTAAAAAGGTGCGCAAAATTTAAAGTTAACTTTGAATTTTTCACAAGGACATAATTGCACAAGATCATAAATTTAAGTTCAATTAAGGGTGCAATTAGAGGACTAACAAATGGAGGGACCAAACTGTATTTTATATCCAAAAGCAACAAAACTTGCGCCACCCAACAAAACCCCACTTTGTAGACAAATTTCTCTACCATCCACATGGAACTTTGGAGAAAGACATAGCATTGAGCAACCCACATGAAACCTATTTTGCAGACATAACATTGAGCCACCCGCATGAAACTCCCCAGTTTTTGTAACCTGTGGCTATATAAAAGGAAGATCATGAGAAGAGAAGAAAAAAAAAGGGAGGAAGCCAAGATTGCACGTAAAACTTTCGAATTTTATCTACTGGTGTTTGTTTTTTCGGTTTTTTTTCTTCTTCATTGTCTTCCTCGCGCACCTTGTTCTCTGCCCTCTCTATCTCTAAAACAGGGTAGCTGGTTGTGCTCCCTCTACCTCTCGGTTGAAGAACAAGGCTCACTATCGATTGCCCTTCGTCTCGCTCACCCCAGAACCACCGTCTCCTCCTCTCTCTCTCTCGGCCTCTGTTTCCTTCACTCTCGGCCTCTTTTCTCTACCTCATAACAAACAGCAGCCCCGACGTCTCTCTCTCCTGTTTGGCCAGCCACGCGACCACTCTCCATCCCACCTCAGATCACCTCAAACCATCGCCATCAACCTCCACTCCACCCAGACGTCCCTCAGGCAGACGCAGGCGAAGCAACAGCAGCAGCAGCTCCGACGACTTCCATCCCCTTTTCCGGTGAACTCAGGCCACCATTCCTTTCGCCACCACGACCAAAAGAACCACCTCGACGTCCTCTACACGAAGGTATTAACAGAATCTCCATTCTTTGTACTTGAAAAATCTATATATTACTGTGCATCTTCTTCATTTTCTGCAAAAATAGTATAGATGAATATTCTAGAATAATATAATGTGTAGAAATAGAGAAATGCACACACAACAAATGTATGCAAAAGAGAATTCAATACAATACAATTTTAAATTTCAGTTTCCCTCTCTTTTCTCTCTTCTCCCTCTTCCCTTCTCTAAACTAATTCTTCTTTCAATTCTGTAAACTCTCTCAATCCTAACACTGGACTCTACCCTAAGTTCAATTCTAAAAGCCATTCACCAAAGAGGTTCCAGAGAGTGTATAATTTCTTGTAATCTCAAAAAAGAGGTTTCTAAATAGTTGTTGGTATTAATGGATACCAACTAAAAGGTCCATAAGAAAAGATATAGTTACATTGCATTGAAGGAAAAATATGACACTAGATGATTTATATGACTTGTTGTTGTAATGTACATGTGTTTGCATTATTCATCAATAAATTTCATATATTTAAAGATATCTTCACATGTAATGTTTAACTTGTTTCATTGATATATATTCTATTAAAGATACAAACATTCCTAAAACAACTTATAAACATTGTGCAAAGCATGTTTATGCAAATCTAAAACACAAAATATTTCATAGTTTGGAGATGAAAATTGGATTTTGAAGAGCAACAAAAGCTTACACAAATTTGCACGACAAGTGTTATTTAAAAGATATCATTGATGTTAACAAAACAACTTTAGTTTGGTTAAGTAACATTAATGAGGAAATATGGTTTATATATCTGTTTCATTGTGAGATTAAGGTTAAAAGTGCAATAAAAAAAACTTAGTTGGGTTGCTTAATAGTTAGGTTGGAAAATATAATATATGCTAATTATATTGTTACTATAAAAATAAATAATTGAAACTTACGCCTTGGTTTCATAACAAATATGTCAAGGTTGTATATTAGGAAACATTAATTATACCATACCCAATGGTAAAAAGTTCTTTTTAACATCATTTAGATAGGTAGAGAATTAAAAACATTTTCATCTCAAAAACAATATTTTTCTCTACTGTGGTATGAAAATAGTTTGGCTTTCATGTATCCAGTTAACATCGATCTCATCTCAAACACCAGAGTTGATAAACGCAACCTTCGTTTATCTGTGTGCGTAGATGAATACAACTTATACCTTCGTGGAGATGTAGTGTGCGTGCATGTCTGCAGTGAAGTGAGGATTGTAAAGAATACCAGCTCAGCCTGCACGTAACTGTACAAAATACCAGCTCAACCTGCACATAACAACCACACACGCTGCAAATTCATTCCTCTATGCCTTGCTGTTTTTCCACTCTGCTGCAACACACGAAGGACCATTGTTTTACCTTTTCTGTTAGAATATTACTTTAAGATTATTCCTTTGTAAACTCTATATATACACACTGTAATGCACTGTTAATAATAACTTTTATCAAAACCTTTTATGGTATCAGAGCACTCACACTCAAACGAGTATTAAAAACCTCTCCTTCCATGGCAGAAAACAACCAAGCAGCCTCCATTTCCATTATGTCCAATCCTGCTACTACAGCACCAAACTCATTGATAGCAATCAATGCCACAGCACAGCTGCCTCTCAAACTCACGCCAACAAACTATCTAACTTGGAGTGCTCAGTTCAATGCCCTCTTAATTCGCTATGATCTTATGCAATATATTGATGGCATCTCCCCAGAACCACCCAAAACAGTGAATGATCTCGCCAACCCAAATTACAATATGGCTTTGTCAAGATCAACTTCTGTTACACGCAATCATTGCTTTTGTTTCATAACAAATCATGCCTCTCATTGCATCCACAACAACATCACATATGGCATGGGAAAAACTTAAAACTCCCTATGCAAATAGATCAAGATCCAAAGTTATGAGTCTTAAAGAACGACTCACACCACCACTCGTGGATCAAGTTCCGTGCAAGAATTTACGCACACCATGAGAACTAATTCGATGAACTATCAATCATTGGTGAGCCACCAAGTGATATCGATTTAGTTGTCCATATTCTCAATGGCCTTGGTCCCGCTTTCAAGGAAATTGTTGCTGCAATAAGGGCCAGAGACAACCCCATAAGTTTTGAGGATTTACATGACAAACTTGTTGAGTATGAAAATTTTCTCAACCGAGAGGAGAGGAGAGTCGTGTCACCTACAATCACAGCTCATGCTACTCACAGAGCCGACATCATCAACATAGGCGATACAATCCCAACAGACAACC
The DNA here is from genome assembly GCA_032356905.1 of Salix exigua. Lineage (NCBI taxonomy): Eukaryota > Viridiplantae > Streptophyta > Magnoliopsida > Malpighiales > Salicaceae > Salix > Salix exigua. The sequence goes on from CM063591.1 coordinate 5,563,120, forward strand.
ACCACATAACCGCGGCCACCGGTCCCACTCCAGCTTCAATCTGGTTATCAAAGTTCTCCCAAATTCCCGAAACGCCCAAGCTTTGGATACAAGGGTTTACGCCAACTATGTGACCAACAAGGTCACGAGTGCCAAAAGATGCCCTAGAGTTCGACCCGCCTTCCCTCACCCCATCTCGCTAATTACACGATCAACACCAGCTCACAACCCAAAAACTGGCTCGTTGATACAGCTGCCTCTAACCATGTCACAGATGATCTTCACAACCTCTCCCTCACTTCCCCATATGAAGGTTCAGACGCTATAGTCATCGGAGATGGCACAGGGCTAAACATTTCCCATACTGGTAATACCACTCTATCTACTCCTTCCAACACCTTCACCCTCTCTAATGTTTTGTGTGTACTCTCTATCAAAAAGAATCTCATTTCTGTCTCTCAATTCTACAAAACTAACCATACCTCCATTGAATTCTTTCCTGCCTTCTTTTTAGTAAAGGATCTTCATGACGGGGTGCCTCGACTCATGGCCGAATAAGCATGACGTGTATGAATGGCCCTCAAAGCTGCCTCCATCAAACTTCCTTCATGCTCTAGTTGGTGTCAAAACCCCACTGATCAATTGGCACAGAAGACTTGGGCATCCCTCCTCACGTATTCTTTATTCATCTACAAAGGCGGAATATAGGGCAATTGCTGCCACTATTGCTGAATTAGCATGGGTTCAAAATCTATTATCTGAATTGGGAGTATCTCCTTCAGCTTCTCCACTCATTTACTGTGATAACGTTGGTGCTACCTACCTTTGTGCGAATCCAGTGTTTCACTCTCGGATGAAGCACATTGCTATTGATTTTCACTTTGTACGAGATTATGTCTCCAAAGGTCTGCTCCGTGTTTCTCATGTTTTCACAACTGACCAACTGGCAGACGCTCTCACCAAGCCTCTCTCAAGACAACGATTTCAGCTTCTTCGGAACAAGATTGGAGTCTCTGTTGGACACTCCATCTTGCGGGGGCATGTAAAGAATACCAGCTCAGCCTACACGTAACTGTACAAAATACCAGCTCAGTCTGCACATAACAACCACATACGCTGCAAATTCATTCCTCTACGCCTTGCCCTTTTTCCACTCTGCTGCAACACACAAAGGACCATTGTTTTACCTTTTCTATTAGAATATTACTTTAAGAATATTCCTTTGTAAACTCTATATATACACACTGTAATGCACTGTTAATAATAACAATTATCAAAACCTTTTAAGGATAACTCATTTCTCATCTCCAATTTGCAGTTCATATTTTGAACCAGCTGGACTCCAATGTCATGAAATCGGTCTCAGATCTCCTTGTTTATCTAATTTGGTGTAATTCTATCCCTCCATGCATGCATTATATATGTATATACCGTAGCGTATTGCATATATATAGTATAAATGATCATATCATTTAACCAAAAACAATTCTCTGCCACAAACTTAATTATCCTCAAACTAATCCACATTATGGTAGTAGTTGGTGGTTGCAAATTAAGTTGGTACTGGAATATGGGTGTTTCTACTGGCTAACAGTAGTCACGTAGGAAAAACCTAAAGTAACGAGGGTGAGGAGATTCAAACTCGTAACAGCTAGGTTAATAAGAATATGATATTATATCAATAAATCATCTCACCTAAAAATTTAAGCTATTATACGAGATCTCATAATATGATTTATATTATTTTCTAACAAAACATGATTCGGTAGAAGCTGCTTTATTTTTGCAGCATTAATGAACCTCCACGGATTTGGCTGAATTTAACAAGCATTTTTTTTTTTATTATATATGGTGAAGGCTCAATTTCATGGTATTGCATCAGGCATGCTAAATGATTTTCCCATCTATGTACTGTGACTTCATTTTGCAAATAGAAGCACCGTCGAAAGAAATTAATGTGGTCGCCCTTTTCCTGCAACAAACAGATAAATTTAGTCAACTAAACATTCAATATTCGTAGCTGTTCATCACTGTTTGTCATGTAGTGACTAGTTTCTTTATCCTCTGATCTTGACATTGAAACAACCAAGCCCGGTTTGCTAATACACAGTTCCATTTCTCCCATACTCCTTCCACTTCGCCAGGATGGATTCGTCAGTTCTTAAGTTATCTCCTTTCCTTTCAGTTTCTGTTATTTTATTGTTGCTATTCATTCAAATCCCTACATCTCTGAGCAACAATGACCTGTTCGGTGACTGTAGTAATCAGTTTGTGTGTGGCAGAATTAAAGCAGATTTTCCCTTTTGGGGAAGTGCCAGACCTTCTGCCTGTGGCATTCCTGAATTGGAGCTCAAGTGTGAGAATAATATAACCAAGATGAGTATTAACGAGGTGAGATACCGTGTTTTGGACATCAAACAGGATACTGAAACTCTCAGGATTGCAAGAGAGGACTTCTTGGTTGGATTGTGTCCGCCTCTATATGTGAACAGCACGTTCGATCCAACGATGTTTGAGTTTGTCACTCATGATTACATGAATTTTACATTTCTCTATGGTTGTCTTCCTGTTTTTTTTAAGGCCCCTCCACCATTCACTTGCAGAATAAACGGGGTTGATTATGAAAGCGGTTTTGTGGTACCAGGAGCTAATGGTCCTGGGTTTTGTTCCAGCAGTGTCTTTTTTCCAGCTCCTGTAACAGCTTTGGCATCAATTCTGGATGTCCCAGCTTTGGAGCTATTCTTGAAAAAAGGTTTTGAAGTTAGATGGAAGGTTGATGGCACAGCATGTAGAGAGTGCTTAAGCTCTGGAGGAGTTTGTGGTTATGACACTACTTTTAATAAAACTACTTGTTACTGCCGAAATCAGTCTACTGGGTCAAGTACATGCGCCCCACCCGGTTCACCACCAACCGCTGCTCCTTTTTCAGGTATGTATTTCAGCTATGGCTTGGATCAGTTTATGAACTCAATTCACTGCTAGAAAGATGGCTTCCTTACCTGATTATTAGTTAAAATTTTGTTTTAATTACGCTCCTCTCACCAATGTTCGCATAAGAGAGATGAACTTGTCTGTGTTCAGGATTTTTTTCACCAATTCAAGCGAAGCTGCACATTCCTTTTCTGTATTTCTGAGCAGTTTAGATGTAGCAGAGCAAACGTGATTATTAATTACAGGAAATCTAAAAGCGGATCCGAAAATCGAGTCTACATCATAGACTCGATTAGTATAGTGGTGATTTTACTTGTACAATGTAGTCTAATTACAGCTCAAATTAAAAATCCAAACACAATTTCTCACCTCCTGTTTCCTTCTGATCTTGCATTTTGTGGCATATACGTTGAGTCATTCTGAACCATTGAGCATTTACTCTAGGAACTTGAACCTTGAATATCATAATATCACAAGATCTTTATTTGGTATGCTCATACTTGTCAGGACATATAGCATAGTCTCCCAGAAAATAGTTTGCAGGAAAATTTATCTTATTTATGTATTGGTTGATTCAACCTTGTAAACCAAAATGAATAAAAAGTATCGTTTCGGTTTTAGTTTGCCGCAGGCCGTAGCACAGCAAGTACAAAAGGGTATATCAGACCTGAAACTTGCAAACTCTACAAGGCCACATAATTTGTCGATCAGGATACCAATTAAGCATTAATTTTTTTTTTCTTGCTAATAAAATGACCTGCCTGTTTGCCTGGCTACCTAAATTTCAACTGAGGTCACTCTGATAGTTCTAATGAAAGCTTCTCGTTGAAAATTTTAGTTCTCCTTTGGTCAAATACTTGCTACCATTTCTATTATAATAGCTGAGTGAGATAACTGCCATCTATTCTGTTTTTCCCCTTTACTCAATACTTGATGAACAATCTTTCCTTTCAATCATCTCTATGTGAAAATGCGACCACATCTCCTTCTGGCCATATCTTGTTTTATCCTATTCATAACCATAATCTTTGCCAGTGGTTCCGCACCTGTGTTTTGTGCAGTTGAGGAGAGATATCTAAACTGCAGAAACTTGTTTGATTGCGGAAATATTAAGGGGATCGGCTATCCTTTCTCTGGATCCAATAGGCCTGATTACTGTGGCTATCCAGGGTTCGAGCTCAATTGCAGCAACCAAGATCCGGAGATCACAATCATTCAATCGACTTACAAAGTCCTTGGCATCAATAATCAGTCACGGACTCTTAACGTTTCTAGAACAGATTACACAGAAAATCTCTGTCCTACTCTCCTTTTCAACACAACTTTGAATCCCAACCTTCTGAGTTACGAAAAGGATGCTCATAACATAACAATCTACTATGGTTGCCCCACTCAAGGTTCACCAACTTCCCATTACTTAACTCAGTTTCCCTGCAGCATAAACACCACTGAGATGACGGGCTACTTTAAAGCAACAACCGACTTCGCTTTCCTTGGTAACCTTGCTTCTAAAATCCTGGAATCGTGCGCCAATAGCGTTATAGTACCAGTACGTGAATCCGCTTATGAGCAAATTATGAAAAATGCAACTGTGGCAAAGTTGCTTGGAGCTATTGGTCAAGGATTCGGGCTGGAGTGGACAGCAAATGATACCTTATGTGATACATGCAATTCTTCAGGTGGTCAGTGTGGGTACAACCAGACAACTAAAGCATTCGCTTGTTATTGTGCGGATCAACCTCGAGATTTTAATTGCCTTCCATCACCACCTACTCAGTCAACAAGTAGGTCCTCTTTCCAGTTTCTTTTCATAATGGCATGATAGGATAAATTAGAGATAGCTCATAAGTAGTAGGATCTTTGGGAATACAAACAGACGCGAATCATTCCTACAAGTCCAGGTTTTTTGTTTAGTAAACATCAACTAGTCCAGGTTTATTGTTTTCTAAACTGCAACTAGCCATCCTAATCTTCAAAGCAGTCAAGAAATGAAATCCATCTTGGCAGATATTTGTAAATTCATCGTCATTCATGTTTCAACTGACATTTCTCGCCTACATTTTTTTTCGCAGAGGAGACTTCTAAGCCAGATTCACTTAAAATAGGTATAGTTCTGCTACACACACGTTATAGAATCAACAACAGGGAAAAAAACAAAAAAGAAAAAGCTGAGCTGTTTTTTTCTTCTTTCAACTTCCAGGACTTAGCACAGCAGGTACTGTTGTTTGTGTCTTTTTGGGATGCTGGATCATGACCATTATACAGCGGAAGAGAAGAAAAGCTGCCCTACTGAAAAGCAGAGACATTCCTGTAGCTACTCCTTCAAGCAAACGCCTCGCTACTTCAACTAATCTCTCTCAAACCACCCCTGCAATTACCTCCTCAAAATCTGACATTAATAAGGGTAGTACCTACTTTGGAGTTCGGGTGTTCAGCTACAATGAACTTGAGGAAGCCACCAATTATTTTGATTCTTCAAAAGAGCTTGGAGATGGAGGGTTTGGCACTGTTTACTATGGTTAGAATATGAAATTATTTTATTTTGCCGTATCGTAACTTTGCACACATTAACTGCTTCGTTGATTCCTTTTTTCTAAAGTTCTAACGTGGTTGCTGATGATCAGGAGTACTCAGGGATGGGCGTGAGGTTGCGGTCAAGCGCCTGTACGAGAACAACCTGAGACGTGCAGAGCAATTTATGAATGAAATTGAGATCCTTGCTCATTTACGACACACGAACCTGGTGACACTTCACGGATGCACCTCAAGGCATGGCCGAGAGCTTCTACTTGTTTATGAATACATTCCTAATGGAACTGTCGCCGATCATCTTCATGGAAAACAGTCGAACTCTGGTTTGCTCACTTGGCCTGTTCGGTTGAGCATTGCTATAGAGACAGCCAGTGCCCTAGCGTACCTCCACGCTTCAGATGTCATACATCGTGATGTCAAAACCAATAACATTCTCCTAGACAACGACTTCCATGTGAAAGTTGCTGATTTTGGCTTGTCGAGATTGTTTCCAACTGATGTCACTCATGTGTCAACTGCTCCACAAGGAACGCCCGGATATGTTGATCCGGAGTATTTTCAATGCTACCAACTCACGGACAAGAGCGACGTTTACAGCTTTGGTGTGGTCTTGATTGAGCTGATATCAGCTTTAGAAGCGGTGGACACCAACAGGCATCGGCATGATATTAATTTGTCCATCATGGCAGTGAACAAAATCCAAAACCAAGCTTTGAATGAGTTGGTTGATCCATTTCTTGGATTTGACAAGGATTTCGTGGTGAGGAAGATGGTAACATCAGTTGCAGAATTAGCTTTCCGGTGTTTGCAACAGCAGAGGGAAATGAGGCCTACTATGGTGGAAGTATTGGAGACCCTGAGAAGAATTCAGAAAGAAAATTACGGAGCAGAGAAGGCATATGTATTGGATACCCGTGAGGATGATTCTGGGCTATTGAAGCATCCTCCTCCCCCACTTGAACTTTCACCAGATTCCGAGTGATCAATTTGGAGCAAGCAGTTCTTCAACTATAACACCGAATTCCTATTAGCTATAGAGATATCCTTACCCTTTCTGCTTAAAATATGCGAGATATCCTTCGCTGTATTGTTATGATGAAATAATCGTATGACTGATATGCTCGAGGACTGACAGACATAGAGCTGTTATCTGGGAATTTGTGATTGTCTTGTTAGGAATTGCATTGTCAGTGTTTTAATGTAAATAGGAAAGTTATATCTTGACGTAATTAGGAAGGACACGCTAGTATACAGTTAGCTGTCATTGCTTATCAATTTCCTGATTCGAAGGAAATCCCTAAGACACATTGTATATAAGAAGAGTACAAATCAAAACAACGCTCAATTCACTTGTATAATCTTTAATTACAAGGTATCAGAGCAGTTTACGCTCTAACCAACGTTGAGTTCTGAAGTTCTGGTGATTCATCTTTCACTCTTCCCAGCCCCACAGGTTCCCCTTTGTTCCTTCATCACTCAGACCATCCTCGATTACTTCTTGTTTTAAAACGATTGAACGATGACAATTATAATTCACGGCATTGTGCTATGAAGATTTCTCTGAGTGCCAAGAACAAAACAAGTTTCATTACTGGTACAATAAAAGGGCCCAATGAGGCTGCAAATTCTTAATAACACACCCTTTGGCAGCGCTGCAATGACATGGTGCTTTCATGGATACTAAATTCCCTTGAGCCAGAATTAGCTAATCATGTTCTTTCATGCAACACCCCTCATACCATTTGGGAAGATCTTCGTGAAAGGTTTTCTATGGGGAATGCTCCTCGAATTTTTAAGATTCAACGAAACATCTGCAAAATTGATCAAGGTTAGATGTCTATTGCGACATACTACACAAAATTAAAGGGTTTATGGGATGAGCTTGTATCTTTCAATTCAGTAACATGCACTTGTGGTGCGCAGAATGATGGCACGAACTTATGCAATTCCTCATGGGATCAATGAGTCATATTCTGGTGCAAGAGGTCAGATTTTGCTAATGAACCCTTTACCATCAATTCGTCAAGCATATGTTTCAATTGTGCAGGAAGAAAAACAATGAGCCATGTCATCAAATACAATAACTATTGTTGTACGAGGAACTTATATGGGTCGGTAAAATAATCAAATTCATGGAAATCAATCCAACAATCCACACACTAAAAAGCCTTTTCAATGCACCCACTGTGGTGACATGTACCACAGAAAAGCACCATGCTATAAATTAATTGGTTGCCCTCCCGATCATCCCAAAAATAGAGAAAAGGCACAACACCAACACAGGTTATGACAGACATAACTCACACTCAGGAACTGGTAACCCCTCGACAAATCAAGTGGATTTTAATCCCACTTTCTAGGAACTCCAGTCCTCTCTATCCAGCTTAACTGAAGACCAATATGTTTAGAGAGACAACACTTTGAACAAAAATTAAACACGTCACTCCATAGGCCAATACTGCTACTTCCTCAGCCTTTTCGAAAATAGTTCAACTTTATTACCGATTGCCCAAAGTTAATGGATACTTGATAGTGGGGCAACTCACCATATTACTTCTTCTCCTACATCAGTAATGAAAACCGACAAGAATTTATCTTTAGCGCCAGTTTCATTACCAAGTGGAGATGCAAATAAAATTACCATGACCGACACAATTCCAATTAACAATACTTTGTGATATTTGGGTCGTTACAAAACCCCTTCTCTTTCTCTTTCTGGTGCCTTTTATTTCTTAACAATTATGGGTGATTTTTCTCGATTTACATGAGTTTTCTTAATGCGTCAAGAAGCAAACTCTGCTTTGTCATTTTTTCCATTAGGTGCACACTCAATTCAATACCAATGCACCATACTTGATGGGCTTAGGTTGGGTCTAGCCCAAATATTTTAGGCTGAATGCAGCCCATCCCAATGTAATAATATATTATATAATATTTAAATAATATTAAAAAAATATCTTACCAAAATGAAGGGACATTTCAGAATTTTTATGATTTCATCGCATGTTTTTCCTTCGATTTTGCTCAATGTCAGTCTTTGTAGTTACACTACAGAATATCTGATTTTCTCTACAAAAACAACAAAAACAAAAATAAAAATAAAATCTTCATTTCATAAATGCAAACAATGTATATTTTCTTACATGTGGTCGAGTCCCAAAATATTTCTAGGTATATTTTCACAAAAATAAAAAAAGAATATTTTCTCATGTTTTAAAATGCAAAATGGAATATCATAACCAATTTATAATTATCTGTTAGAGTTTGACAAAAATATCAAAAATCATTCACTAATCATTTTGTTCATTTTATTTATTACAATTTAGCTATAAAATTTAATATTTGAGGTGTAAACCTATATTGTAAAGTACACCTTGGATAAAAGTACAACAAATATGGTGTTAAAATTCAGATCTTATAATAATTAGGTTTTTTTATCAAATAAAATAAAGACTCCATTAGAAAAAGAGATCTACTTCGAACCTTAGAAAAGATGATCAAATAAAAATATGACATAAGAAAATAATCAAACAACAATGCTATTTATCATAGGTATGGTGCATTGGGGTGATGCGTTTTCGTCTTGCACAACAAGTTCTCTTACCCAAATTCTTACAAAAAATTAGGTTTTCTAATTACCTTAATATTAGATGACGACTCGTGCAAATTATAATTTTATGATTATAAAAAATCCATTTTCGATGAACTCCTCCATCTCCTATAGGCTGCGACAGAAATGTCATAAAGACACCAAAAACTTGTTAATAACGATATTCTCATTTGAGAACTCCATTATTCATAATGCTCCCCATGAAAAAAATGTAATCTAAGTTGTGGTATAAGAAAAAATTACAGATTCTTGATGAAGAAGTCATTAAAGGAACAAACTTTGATAGTAGATCTATATAAGGAACAAATGGTAGAGTTGCAACTAAACACTATAAAAGACTTTTTTATTATTGTTTATGATTGCCAAAATATAAGAGAAAAGTACAATGTATATTATTGCTCAATCCAACTAATCAACCATTTAAAAGGAGTTTTTATTTATTGTATTTGGCTTAGACAACGACCCTCGAATATTTACTAGCAAATAAGGAATCTAAACCAGGATTTATATGTTGCACTCTGTATTACAAGTGTTTGATTTAGAGATTAAAGTGGAGCTGATAATTCCAAGGTAGATAATTTATGTGATGTTTCAAACAAAAAATATAGGAAAAGGCAACAATGTCCTTAGTTGATTACAAATAGATATTAATGAATAAGACGTATTGTGGTAATTGCATATATCTTCATAAATAAAAACAGGAAAAAAAATTAAATTTTTTGAGAGAGAGAATGAAGAGGAGAGAATGAAATGACAAGAAGAAGAGAAAAGGGGGGAAGATAAACGAAGGAGAAAAAGAATTAGAAGAAATTAGTTGTTGAAGTAATATTTATGTTTTAATATGTATTAGAGTTGTTATTTGTTAACATTTTGAATTTATTTTGGGACTAATTGATGAATATATTAAATGTTATGGACTCAATGTTAAGGGTAATGGGTTATTTTGAAGATTTTAGATAGAAATCATGATTTAGAGGATTAAATGATGAGTTAAGTGTAAGAATATTGAGAAGTTTTGAAAAAACCTTGTTGGAAGTATGCACATTGATCTTGAGGTTTAAGATGATGAAATTTTAGTTTGGTCCTTCAATTTGTGAAAATTGCAGTTTAGTCCAAAAACTTAAAAATAAATTATAGTTTGGTCATTTGAGTGAAAATCAAGATTCTAGACAAAATAAAGGATGATTTATGGGCAAATCTTCAGTATAGTCCTTCAACTTGAAAAAAAATACAGAATGGTCCCTAGATAAAATATTAATTTTTTCAGATTGGCTCCACAAATAAGGGAGGCTTATTTGGTGAACTATTATTAATTTTGTGAATTGTTTATTTTGAATTGAATTTAAGTAAAACTATTTAATTTTTAGATTTTGGGGAAATGACTAGTTTGGTTAAAAAAACACATAAGATTATGAGTTAAACCCGTAAGTGATTTTAATTTTAGGTTGAAGTTCATACCATGTAATTGAAGGTTTCTCAAATCTAACATTGTTTAGTAAGTTTGGAATTCCAAGAGCAATGATAAGTAATCAAGGTACCCAATTTTACAATCAAAAACATTGATGCAAAAATATGAAGTACACCATGAAATAGCAACAACATACCATCCATAAATCAATGGGTAAGTTGAGGTTTCAAACCAAGAAATAAATCATATCTTGGAAAAGATGATAAACCCCGACCAAAAGGACTGGAGCCTATGTTAAGAGGATGCATTTTAGGCATATCAAGCAGCATACAGAACTCCAATTCAGATGTCACCGTATAGGTTAGTTTTTTGGTAAGTGGTGTCATTTACCTGTTGAATTTGATCATGCTTTTTAAGGTAGCAAAGCAATGCAACTTCGATGATAAAAAGGTACGAGTAAAATGGACTAGAAAAATCCTTAAGGTGACTACCGAGTGAATTATAATTGATTTTCAATTTTAAATTTTCTTAATGGTAAGAAATTGACTAAAAAGTTTTATCTAATTAATTTACTTACACTCTTCTTGATTTGCCTTAGTTGTAAGGGCATCTACATTATTTGCTTGAATCGAAAGGATATATATTTTACTTCTATGATCAACTAATTTATAAAAATAAATATCTAGACATTTAAACTCAGTTATGATATATCCATTTATTATTTTTATTTTTATAATTTCATTTCTTTAATTTTTTTACTGAAATTTCGTGTTCGTTTTATTCATTTGAGTTTCTTGTATGAGCCCAGATTAGGTGCTGCCCCTGTTAGAAAGCTCAAGTTACTGAAGCCATGCGCTTTCTCTATGCTACTCAGACACCTCAAACGGTTCCCACTAAACTCATTGGGAAATTAATAAGCGTATCACAGACCTAAATCAGTGGCCAGTCTTTCTTAAGCTTCAGCTTGACTTTGATTTCAAGTTCAGTTTTTGATCATGGATTCCCACGGTCCCACCAAGGAAGAGGATGTTGTGATTCACAATCAATGACTTGAGTTCTGTGATGAACCATTGCTTACGAAATCTTCGTAAACCATGAAACATGATGGATGGTAGAGCGTAGACCAGAGGTTAAGACAGAAAATTGATGTCGTTTCCCATCAGCATAGCTCTTAACCCAGTTTCCCATCACTCTCTCCGCATACTTTTCTTCCTACTCTATCCCCACTTGGATGTTCCTGACCACTAATTCGTTCAGCATCATCTAGGAGATTTGTCAGGACCTGGATAGTGGCCAATAAATTTCTCAGCCACCTTCAGGAAATTTCTGCTTCAATTTCAAATTGACATTTCTCAACCCTCCTTAATATTTTAAAAGACACAAAGCCCCCTTCATGCGAATCAAACAAAAGATCGGAAACAACTGAGATATTCCCTCGTATGACTGTACTCTAATGAAAGATCAAACTCATGATGTATGTGAAGAACACGTTCTCATTTATTACTTCATTTTGATTGGACAAAAGGATGCACCGAACCAGAAAAACACCAATGAACAAACGATTAAACCTCTTTCCACACCTTAATCACTTCCTGACTTCATTAGGACGTGAGAAATAATACATTTATAATGAACTTGGTCTCAGCTATTACTATTCCAAAATTGATTTGTACACGCGAGTCAACCAGGGCCCACCCATTGCCATAACCCAGTCAAAAGTCATATCGTCCTATCTTACCCCGATTCCATTGTGCCCATTACCCACCAACACTACCCTATTTTCATGGTCCATTCCATAGTTGTTCGTTCCATTCAGGCCAAAACGGGGTGGAACACCCCATACCAGTAATAAAAACAAGACAAAAAAGCATGGTTTTAACCTAGTTTTTATTCCAGACTGTACCGGAAATTCCAACCGAAATGTACCAAGAATAAGCTGGTTGTTCCGTTTTTATTCTTTATGAATTGTTTTGCTCCATGAGTCAATTCCTTCTCATTATATATATATATATATATATATATATATATATATATATATAATGAGAAAGAATTGACCTGCGGAGCAAAAACAATTCATAAAGAATTGCATTTGAAATTTAATTTGATGGGCTGGGGGTTATCCCACAAGCGGGAATGCCGAATGAAAATTTTGTTCGGATTATATATAATATTGTTTCCTTAGATATATTAAAAATACGAAAACCAAAATCAAAACAATAAAAATTAAAATATATATTATAAAAAAAGAATTGTTACGTCAACTTTGATTTTATAAAAAATAAAACTTATATTTCATTTTTTTGCTTTTTGTCATAAAAAAATAAATTGAAATGCCCTTGGCACCTTCATAAAAAAACAATTTAAAAACAAAAATTAGATAATTATTTTTCGTGTTTATCTATATTTGTGATGAACTAAGTAATATATAATTTTTAGAGATATTTCTAATTTTGATATTGTGTTTGTATTTTATAATTTTAAGTTAATTTATCTTGAATTTGAATTATGTTTTTTAAATTAATATTTTATTTTATTTTTCATATAATTAATTAATTAATTAATTATATATGAACAATGCAACCCCGAAACGGCGCACCGAAACACTCCGAAACCGAAATATTCCATACCAATAGAAAAAACAAAATGCCAACCGAAGCGAAACAGACAGCTATGGTCCATTCCACACACCGAGAACAACAACCACTGTCACCCCTTTTCATTCCTCCAACAATGCATCCCCTCAGCACCGCTTCTGCCACCTCCTTCCTCTTCACCCTCTTATTGTTCTTCCACTTAACGACATCGTTTCCTTGGAATGACGCGAGTAATCTTCAAAACTGCAACCAGACCTTCTCTTGTGGTGTTGTCACGAACATCACCTACCCTTTCATTGGTGGCCAACGTCCATCCCACTTGTCGCACCCCATCGCGAGAGCGTGATGTTGTGACGACCCGCCCCGTGTGCAGGGGATTCAATGTCGGGGGTATTATCTTTATTTCTGTGGAAAAGGGAGTCGTCACCTAGTATTATGGTCTTTAAGAGATTCTAAGGTAAGGGACTGGTTGCATAAAGGGAAGGTTTTAGCACTCCTAATACGCCCTACCTAAGGTAAGCTGCTTGATGTTTTGGTTGACGTATGATTTGTTATGGTTTTGATCTTTCAAAGAATATGTTGGTTAAATGATGATGGTGTATTATCCCCTCGAATATTTTGGATATTAACCCCTTAGGATTTATTTATCCAAACATCGACAGTGAATAATAGCATATTATCCCCGCCGAATATTTTGGATATTAACCTCTTAGGATTTATTTATCCGAATACTGACAGTGAATAATAGATTTCCAAAAATAAGATTTTGATATTTTTTTGAAATATTGGACGATACCCTTTGTATTTTTACAAACATGTTGTAAAATCTCAAAATACGAGAAATGATTTTTCTTTGCGAAATCCATGCTAAAACACATTTTCTCTTCAAACTCCAAGATAGTATATATTTTTTTTTTGAAAGAAAAAGAATTTTTAAAATATGCTAGTGTATTGGTTGTATGCAAGAAAAGCTATATTTTTATGCAAATTTTGTAATTTAGTATTTTTTATTATTATTTTTATTTTTTTATTTTATTGGGTGGGCTAGCAGCCTGACCCTCTCAATGGGCTGCCAACCTTTTACTGGTGCTGGGCTGGCTCTCGGCCCACCAATCTCATACAAGGCCTTCGGCCTATTTATATCTCAGATTAGGCTTCCGTCCAAACGGGCCGGAAGCCCGAGTAACCTAGGAGCTTGGGTCGGGTGCAAAGCCCGACCCTCCTCACTTAGACCAAGCCCGCGTGCACAGGGGGACAAGAATTACGTCCCCTGCATGCAGCGGGCTAAGGAAGAAGATGAGTAGTGTAAATTTCCGAGTGTGATGACAGGCGTACCTGTTAACACCTTTGGGTAGAGGAGGTCCAGTGGTTCTTCTATTCGTGGTGGTGTCGGAAATGGTGGTCTGTAATGGCCGGAGTGGACGTCAGAAAGTGGATGGGTCACATTGTTGTCGTAGGGGCTATCACCATTTCTTCAACGAAAAAGATGATTGAGCTGCTGGAGTTGAGGGGAGGCTGCTGGTGATAACAAGGCGACTCTTAGTGGTTGAAGCTGGTGGTCGGAGTTGCTGAACTGAGAGGGATAGAGAGAGTTTTCTGGTTTTAGAGAGAGACAAAGTTGACTGACCGAGAGAAGAAGAAAAGGAAGGGAGCAGAAGTTGTTTGGGCTGCTGCCCTCTGTGTGAAATCAAATATGGAGTATATTAATTCTGCATTGAATGAATAGATACAGATTGATGATACAAGGAATATAAAGATATTAGATGAGCTATTCTTGGTAGCTAACTAATCTTGCTAGAAATCTGGTTTGACCCATATAATTACAATCAAATATATAATTACAGAAGTCACGGGATTTCTCTTCTAACACTCCCCCTCAAGTTGGAGAATGAATGTTGTGAAGTCCCAACTTGTTACTCATTGACCGAAAGTTATTTCTTCCCAATGCCTTCATAAAAATATTAGTTAGATGAGCACGTGAAGGAACATGTGAAGTAGAAATGATGTCAGCTAGGTAATTTCTCATGAACTACATGACAATCAATCTCTATATGCTTTGTTCGTTCATGAAACACAGGGTTCGCTGCAATGTATAATGCAGCCTGATTGTCACAATGCAGCAGTCACGTCTTGTGACACTTGCAAATCTTGGAGAATATATCTCAACCAAGTTAATTCCAAACAAGTTGTCGCCATAGTGCGATATTCTACCTTTGCAGATGATCATGACACATTGCTTTGTTTCTTGGATTTCCATGAAACAAGAGTGTCTCCCAGAAATATATAGTATCCTATGATAGAATGCCTGGTAGTAGGAGATCCTGGCCAATCAGAGTCATATAAAGCTTTCAACATGATATTACTAGAAGGGAAGAGCAAACCTTGGCCAGGTCTCCCTTTAACAAATCTCAAAATTCAGAGTGTAGCATCGAAGCGTGGTTTTCTTGGATGATGCATAAATTGACTCAAAGTCTGCACTGAATATACCAAGTCTGGCCTGGTTACTGTAACATATATTAATTTTTCAACTAGCCTCCTGTATCTAGTAGGATCTTTAAGAAAATCACCTTTTGTAGGTGAGAGTTTCAGATTTTGCTCCATAGGGAAGGTTTCAGGTTGTGCTCCCAATAAGTTTGCATCTTGCAATCTATCTAATGCATATTTTTGTCTAGAGATAAAGATACCTTTTTAAGAGCGTGACACTTTAATACCCAAAAATTATTTTAGATTACCAAGATCCTAGATACAGAAATTGACACAAAAGATAGTCTTTGAGAAGTTGGAGTTATTTTGCAGCATTTCCTATAACAAGTATGTCATTGACATAAATTAATATGCCAATAAATGATGTGCCTTTTGCTTTGGTGAAGACTGAATAATTTGTTTTGGATTATCAAAAATATATGTTCTCAATGGAAGTGGAGAATTTAAAGAACCAATTGCGAGAAGCTTGTTTGACGCCATACAATGACTTGTTAAGCCGACATACCAATTTCTCTCCTTATTGGCGAAGACCGGGAAGAGGAACCATATAAACCTCTTCGTCAAGATCTTCATGAAGGAATGCATTTTGAACATCCAACTAATGAAGAAACCAATTGCGAGAAGCGGCAGCAACAAGGAAGCAGTGAAGAGTAAGAGTAAGAGAGAAAGTTAGAAAGAGGATGCAGGAATTGACATTGGTTCAAAAGATTGGTGGGGAGAAACAATAGAATGAGAGAGATGGTAGTCATGATGCCACGCAGGTGCATGTTTAGGGCAAGTAAAGACATGAAGTGGATTGGGTTGAGAGACAGGTTCACTTAGAGTGGGGGTCGAGGGTAGTGGAAGATGTAGGATCCATAGAGAGAGAGGGTGTAGGTTGGTTGTCGGCTTGTTGGTTATGTGGTTGTGGTGTGGGTTCGACAGGCTGAGAAGGGCAAATGTCATTTTGGGGTGGATGGACAACAGTAGCATAGCTAAGACAACCAAAAACACGAAGGTGAGAGAGGGTAGGTGAATGATTATGTAGAAGTTCAAAAGGACTTTTATTGGATAATAAGGGAGTGGGTAAACGGTTTATGATGTAGACAGCGGTACAAACACATTCACCCCAAAAATATAATGGGAGATTGGATTGAAAAAGAATGGCACGAACGATATTTAATATGTGACAGTGTTTGCGTTCTACCACACATTTTTATTGTAGAGTATAAACACAAGATCGTTGAAACTCAATGCCATGGGAGAGGAATAAGGGTTGCATGGAAAGAAATTCAGAGACATTGCCAAAATGAATTGTATTGATGGAAAGATGAAATTGATTCTGAACAAAAACAATAATTTTTTTGAAAAGATATTGAGTATCAGATTTTTGATTTAGTAAAAA
This sequence comes from Salix exigua, assembly GCA_032356905.1. Taxonomy (NCBI): domain Eukaryota; kingdom Viridiplantae; phylum Streptophyta; class Magnoliopsida; order Malpighiales; family Salicaceae; genus Salix; species Salix exigua. The sequence continues at coordinate 5,580,042 of CM063591.1, forward strand.
AAACAAGTGCATATGCTATAATCATCCACAATAGTTAGAAAAAAAAAAACAAGCATCGCAATGATATTTAACATGGTGCGGTCCCTAAATATCACAATGTAATAATTGAAAAGGAAACTTGAAAGTAATATTACTTGAAGGGGAAGGGATTCGAGTTTGTTAAGCCATAGGACAAACACCACAAGTTTCGTCAAAAGAAATAGAAATACAAGGAAACTATTTATGGAGGAGTTGGAGACATGCATCTGATGGGTGATCGAGGCGTTGATGCCAAAGATGAGAAGCTGGTGGAACGTGACAAGAAATTGGTGACGGTGAGGGTGGTGACTTGTAGTATAGACCACCACTTTGTTTACCCTATCAATCATCTTCCTTGTAGCCAAGTCCTGCAAGACATAAAAGTCAGGAAATAGGATAATGTAACAACACAATGATTTAGTGATTTTATTAGCAGATAAAAGATTCAAATTGATAGATGGAACATAAGGAACATCTGTGAGAGTAATGTCCTCATATTAAAAAGAATTGTGCTTGTGGAATCAATGGGTACACATGAGCCTGTAGGTAAATTGACAGAGGGTACATGTGAGGGATTCTTGTAAGAAAAACAAGAGGAGTTCAATGTAATGTGGTCCGTAGCTCCACTATAAAGAATCCAAGGTTGAGAAAAAATGGAATCGATGGAAGGGAGAGAAGGATTAAATAGACCTGCTACATTAGCAAAACCATTGGAGTGGTCGAATGAGGAATTGGTGGAAAATTTTACCATAGTAGTTGTGAGTTGCCTGAATTGTTCATCATTAAGCCCAAAAAGAACAGATTCTAAATTGGAGGTTGACTAGGTTGATGGCATGGTGTGACTCAGTACCATCAGATCACTTGGGCTAGTGGAAAGAAACTTTTGACCTGGTTTCGGGTCATATTTCATAAACCTAACAATGAGAAAGGCATGATAAAAAGTGCATACATATTTTAGCCCACCATGCATGCAGCTGCCTTTTCTTCCCGCAGCCGCACTGTGCTTTCAAAACAGGGGCAAGTCGTGGAATTTTTTGTAATTTCAGAGTATATAGCTTGGGTTTTTCTTCCTTTTTAAACATTGAAGTTAGTGTTGAAGTTTTAATTCGTGTTTTCTTGTGTTTGTTTGATCATAATTTGCAGGTTTGCTTGTTGATTTAGAAGAGAGAGGAAAGAAAGGAATTTTACACTATGAGCAGAAGATTTGAAGAAGAGGAAAAATGCAGCAGCAGGTATGTGTTCTTGTATTTCTTGCTTATTAATTGGAGCTCGTCCTCTTCAATAAACCATCCTCACGCCCGCCAGTGCCACCAAACACAGTCCACAATATTTTCTACTGCCACCCTGAAAGTCAACTGTCAACTCTTTTCTTTTTTGTTTCATTATCCCCAATAATCTTTAATTAATAGTTGAACATCTTTACTTTTCTTTTCCGTCATATAAAATAACAAGCTCCTTGTTTACATTATTGTAAGGCATACCTTCACACTTGCCCAAGCTTCCTGTCTCTTTCATTTCCTTGAAAATGATAGAATAATCTACGTGTTGAGCCACCATTTAAATCCCCTTCTCCTGGTTGGAGACTCTTCTCTTCAAGCTCTCAAACACAAAATGGTTGCCCATCTTTCGTTATTACTCTATCAGCACCGTCCCATCACCATCATCTTCTTTGTCCTAATCCTTTTATCAACATCTTATGGTGAGGATGATAACAAGGAGTACACGGCCTGCAAAAAACATTTTAGCTGTGGAGTCTTCTCCGGTCTTTCTTATCCTTTCTGGGGAGGTGATCGGCCTGAGTTTTGTGGGTATAAAGGGTTCGAGCTCAAGTGTGAAAAAGATCAGTTCCCTATGATAGCTAGTGATCGGAATATAGAATTCCGCCTATCTCGTTTGAATCAGACTCTCAGGTTGATGACTCTGCAGCTAGAGAATCCCACGGATTACATTTGTCCATCTCAAACTTCAGCCGATTCACTTACTCCGAGTAACTTCGATGTCTTCGGTTATGACCTCAACCTTCAAAACCTGAACTTACTTCACAACTGCACGGTCTCGAGCCCGACACTGCAGCAATTTAGAATTTCGAACTGTAGTGGCAGTTCATTCTATGCAAATGATGATTTCCTGAAGCTCATTACTTATCAAAACCAAACTCAATGTAGCTTAATAATAAAAATTCCCATTCCAAATGCGTCTTTTGATCGACTAACGGGTGACAGAGCAGATTTAGAGCGAGTTTTAGGAGAAAAGTTTAACGTGTCGTACAAGTATGCTCAAGTTCTTTCAATTTGCGATTCGTGTATGGCTTCAGGAGGACTATGTGGAACCAACATGATTGATCACAGTAGAGAGTTCTTGTGCCTTTGCCGCGACCATCCTTATTCTTTAGTGTGTGGAGGTCAGCTCCTTCTGTCTTTTCCTTTTTCTTTTGTTTTTTCCTTCCCTGTTACATGTTTTATTATTCATTTCAGCCTGTTTCGTATTATTTGTGTGGATAATTAATTAAGTTTAGTGGGGTAATTTAGGGTTGATAATTAGGAAGAGGCTTTGTTCTTGTTCGAAACTCAGAATTAACTTCCAGTGGCATTAGAACCCCATTAATCCATCTATCATGGGAAAATTGTTAGGCAATAATTTAATCACTCTGTCTCTTACAGTTTTGCAAGCTATGAAATCTCTTGCAGTTTTGCCACACCCAGACCAATGCTCCCCCTCAGCACTGCTTCTGCCACCTCCTTCCTTTTCACCCTCACAAACATCGTCTATCCTTTCGAAGTTGGCCAACGTCCATCCCAGCATGGTCCACCGGAGTTCCGACTTTGAGTTCCTTCTGTGACGGTTGGAGTTTCTTCCCGTTTCCTTTTGTTTTTACTTTTATTCCCCTAATTAATGAGGGACTGTTTGTTTTAGGAGTCTAAGAGTCCATTGCTTTTCTTCTGTTTACTGCGGAATTACAGATCAAAGAAACCCTTGTCAACTTTAGTCTTTTGATATTAACTTGGAGAAAGTCATGCACATAATTATTTTCTTTTTCTCTTTGACGGAGATCTTATAAACATTAAAGTCAAGGTGATTTCTAAATTATAATATTGGATCAATTTTATAAAGTTACTAATGTATTTGATGGTCAAGAAGGTATGATCTGAGGTATGACCAGCCATGTTAATTGACTTTGCGATCTTTTTAAAACATAGTTTATATGACCTTTATCTGATGAGTTAGTGAAGTTTGTCTAGATTTACAATTTTTTATTAAAATTTCTTTTCTAAAATAAAATTTAAGATATTTTGTGCAAACTACTTATTTTTTTAGAATGTAAGAATTCAGTTTTCTGTCATGAGCTCAAAGACAAGTTTTTCTTAAGTGAAGGAACGAGAATATTTTTATTATTTTGACGCTTTTATTTTATTTTATTATTTTCATAGTTGTTAGGATTTTCTAAGATTTGTTTAATTTAACAATTTTAATTTATAATTCTGCTATAATTTAATCTGAAAGCTGGAGAACCTTAATCTATTTTTTTATAATATAGAAATGTAATTTTTAATGATTGAGAAACTCCAACGCTATAGTAGAAATGTAAAAAGCAAACAAGACAATCAGTGTTCAAGAAAGAATTGTAAAGTTGTCACAAAATACTTAACTTAAGTTTACAACAATATAAATTAAGACATTAAGGTGTTCAGAAATTAAAGACACTAAGGTATTAAATTTAATGTCCGCTGAGACTGATTTTGTTATTTGTTTATCACTAAATTAACTACAACATTTTCCAGTGGTTGTCGTAATCACCATCATCATGAGTAAGCACCCTCCACTTCTTTGACTTTGAGGTGATTTCATTTCCTTGATAATTGCTAATCACCAATGAAAGCTGTAATATTTTCTTAAATCGGAAACTAATTTGAGATTCATGTTACAGGAACAGGATCTTCAAGGTTTGGTGGGGGTCGTAAGATTGCTATAGGTGAATAATCATAAGGATCCAGTATTTTCATTTGATTGAGAATGATGATGATGATGATGATGATCATTTTCTTTTCTTTTATAGCCATATCAGGAGCTGTTGCAGCTATAATTGCTTTTTCTATAATTGCAATATGTTTCACTCGGAGAGAAGGCTCATTTAGTGGCATCATAGCAATGACCTTCAAGCTAAAGAGTTCACAGAATGTTGACAGGTTTGAAACATTTATGATGGACTATCATGGTCTCACCCCAAGACGTTATTCATATTCAGAGATTAAGAAAATCACCAACTCATTCACCAATAAACTAGGTCAAGGGGGATTTGGTAATGTATACAAAGGAAAGCTCAAGGATGGTCGACTTGTGGCTGTAAAAGTCCTGAAAGAGTCCGAAGGTGATGGAGAAGAGTTCATGAATGAAGTTGCGAGCATTACTAGAACTTCCCACGTGAATATAGTTACACTTTTGGGTTTTTGCTATGATAGGACTAAAAGAGCTTTGATCTATGAATTCATGACCGAGGGATCTTTAGATAAGTTCATATCTTGTGATGGAACCCCAGAAAAAAAATGTGGTTTGGAATGGAAAAGGTTTTGTGAAATTGCAGTTGGTATTGCCAGAGGTCTCGAGTACTTACATCGAGGTTGTAACAATCGAATTGTGCATTTTGACATAAAGCCTCACAACATTCTTCTCGATGAAGATTTCTGTCCCAAGATCTCTGATTTTGGTCTAGCAAAGTTATGCAAGAGCAAAGTGAGTAAGATTTCAATGATAGGAGCAAGAGGGACGGTTGGTTACATGGCACCTGAAGTATTCTGCAGAAAGTTTGGAGGAGTATCTTATAAGTCTGATGTGTATAGCTATGGAATGATGGTTCTTGAAATGGTCGGAGAAAGAAAAGTTTTTGATATCAAAGCTTTGGAAACCAGTGAAATGTATTTCCCTGATTTGTTTTACAATTATCTTGAACAGGGAGAGATTACATCACTTCACGGTGGTATATCAGAAGAGGAAGAAGAGATTATAAAAAAGATGATGTTAATAGGTTTGTGGTGTATCCAGACCATTCCATCAGATAGACCATCAATGACAAAGGTGCTAGAGATGTTTGAAGGAAGTCTTCACTCTTTGCAAATCCCACCAAAACCTCTACTTTCTTCACCTAAAAGGTCTGCTCAAGATCACTCTTCCACTATATCATCGTTACCATGGGTGGAGTGAACAGATTTTCTGTTTATTAAAGTGACTTGTAACTAGAGATTTCAGCACTTTGTGTAGCCTAATAAGGATATAATAAAAAACTGTATTGCATGTCCTTCATCTAAGGGGTTGAGTGGTTCTTTTATCTAACTCAACGGAGGATGCTCGCACAAGATTGGTAAGAGACACTGCGTAGAAAGAAATGGTAGAGCTCAAGCTAGATACCATTGAAGACTTTTTATTATTGTTTCTAATTACCAAAACAGAAGGGAACAGGACTTTGACACTATATATTTTTTACAGATTGATGAAAACTTCAAACACATTGAATTCCTTAATCTTGAGAAATCAAAAGGACTTTGACTTATTAAAGATGACACTAAAAATCACAAAATACACTTTAACACACCCTCTTCATTTGTAATCTTCATGAACTTCTTGAATTGCTGAAATTTGTCAACAGTCACAACAATGGAGAGAACATCAACAGGTTGATCATTTGTATTATGAAATTTGTACGATCACAAGTGATATGGTGACTACAACCACTATTAAGATACCATTTGATTTATCTGGTAGATGACTTCAGTAATTTTTGAAAAAAAAGTATTTGACAGATTCAATATCCTTCATTGTATGAATTTTCAAATTCTCTCCATAGATTTTACAGTCTTATAGAGATACATTTTTTTGAACCTTGGAATTCATTTTTCAGAATCATTTGTGCTTTTTTTGCCTTCTTGATAGAGAAAATTTTGGGATAAATTTATTTGCTTACTCCTGGCTGGGGCTGGTTTATTATTAAGGTCATCGCATTTCTAGACACAATCTCTTTATGTTCTTTTTCATTCTCCTTCGTCCGTAATACAAAAGATCTTGCTCATGGTGGCTCTTCATACCCATTGTCATAACTCAATACATTCGGTTATTCTAAAATTTAGTCGAAATAAAAATAAAATAATAAAAGGGGTGGAAATTGTGGAAAAAACAAGTAGGAATTTTTGGATGAAATCGATAGCCCAATTGTACCCCTATTATGCCCAAGAATGAAGAAAAATGTGGATCTAAGGTTAAAATAAATAATTATCTAACAAGTGTGCATAAAAAATAAATTTAAGAGCATAATTAGATTTTAATAGTCCAAATTGATTTAACCATAAGCCAAATTGATGCTTAATTATGTTTAAAAAATAATTTGGATCCAATTCTTAGTTAAGTCCAAGGACTTCTTTATATTTTAAATTGGTCAAAAAATAATTCTCAGTTTAACTATGCAATTTTCCATGCAATGGCCACCTCCTTTTTTTTTACTTGATGGGCTTGGGTTGGGTCGAGCCCAAATATTTTGGGCCTAATCTAGACCATCCAAATGTAATATTACATTATATAATTTTTAAATAAATTAACAAAAATATCTGAAAAATTCAAGGGACATTTTAGAAATATATTGATTTCATCGCATGTTTTTCCTTTGATTTTGCTCAATGTCGATCTTTATAATTACTCTAAAAAATATCTAATCTTCTCTGGAAAAACAAAAAAAATAAAAATCTTCATTTCAAAATTACAAACAAAAATGTTTATTTTCTTGCATACGGTCAAGAACTAAAATATTTCTAAGCATATTTCACAAGAACAAAAAAAATGCATATTTTCTCATGTTTTAAAATGCAAAATGGGATATCATAATAAGTTTATGATTATCTATTAGAGTTGGACCAAAATATCAAAAATCATTCACTATTCATTTTATTTATTACAATTTAGTTGTATAATTTAATATTGGAGGTGTAAAACTATATTATAAAGTACACCCTTTGATATTAAAAGTACAACAAATGCAGTATTAAAATTCAGACCTTCAAATAGTTAGATTTTTTATCCAATAACATAGAGACTCCTCGGAAAAGATATCTACTTCAAACCTCAAAAGAGACCAACAAATAAGAAACTCAACTAGGAAAACAATCAAATAACAATGTAGTTTACCATAGGTATGGTGCATTGAGGTGATGTGTATTTCTCTTGCACAACAAGTTCTCTTACCCATACTCTCACGGACCATTAGGTTTTGTAGTGACCTTAATACTAGGTGGCGACTCCTGAAAAAATCAAATTTTATGATTTAAAAAAAACAATTTTCAATGAACTCCTCCATCTCCGGTAGGCCGCAAGAGAAATGTCATTGCAACACCCAAATCTTGTGAAATAAAGATATTCTCAATTTGAGAACTCTTTTATTCGTAATCCTCTCCATAAAAAAATGGAATCTGAGTTGTCGCACCCCATCGCGAGAGTGCGGCGTCTGACGATCCTCCTAGTGTGCTGGGGAATTCAATGTGGGGAGGGTCTTATCTTTATTTTCAGTGAAAAAAGATTTGTCACCAAGTATTATAGTTACTAGGAAATCTAAAATTGGTTTTTAAGAGATTCTAAGGCAAAGGACTGGTTACGTAAAGGAAAGGTTTTAGCACCCCTAATACGCCCTACCTAAGGTAAGCTGCTTGACATTTTGGTTTGCTTATGATTCGTTATGGTTTCGATCTTTCAAAGCATATGTTGGTTAAGTGGTGATGGCATATTACCCTGTCGAATATTTTGGATAATAACTCCTCAGGATTTATTCATCCAAACACCTACAGTGAATAATAACATATCATTTCCGCCCAATATTTTGGATATTAACCCCTTAGGATTTATTTGTCCAAACACCGACAGTGAATAATATCATATCATTCCCGCTGAATATTTTGGATATTAATCCCTTAGGATTTATTTGTCCAAATATCAATAGTGAATAATAACATACCATCTTCACTCGAATATTTTACATATTAACCCCTTAGGATTTATTTATCCAAATACCGACAATGAATAATAAATTCCCAAAAATAAGAGTTTTTATTTTTTGAAATATTAGTCAATACCCTTTGGATTTTACAAACATGTTGTAAAATCCAAAAATACAAAAATATTTTTTTGTAAATCCATGTTAAAACACATTTTCTCTTCAAACTCAAAGATAATATATAGTTTTTTTAAAGAAAAACAAGATTTTTTTAAATATACTAGTGTATTGGCCGTATGCAAGAAAACAAGACATTTTTAATAAAAATATTTTTTATGCAAATTTTATATTTTTTGTATCTTTTCTTTATTTTTTATTTAGTGGGCTGGCTGCCCCTGCCCTGCATGGGGCTGGGCTCCTGCAGTTATGAGTTGGTTGCAGAGCTCTGAACCGAGAGGAGAGAGAGAGAGGCCTTTTCTGGTTTTTAGAGAGAGAGAGGGGACTGGACAGAGATAGAAGAGAAAAGGAAAGGAAAAGAAAAGAAAAGCTGATGGTGCCGGGACTGGTTGAGGAAAATTGCTAAGTTTTTACGTGATTTTTCCTTCCTGATCTCCTCTGTTTTTCTCTCTTCTTTTATTTTTTTGCGTGAAAAATCTCTTCCTCTGTTTCTGTTTTCTTTCCTCCCCTTCCCTCCTCTGGTTTTTCTTTTCTGCTTAAGATCTCTTCTCTGTTAACTTCTCCCGTTTTCCCTCCTCTAAAATACCTGTGCACGCAGCTATTAACTTCACCCGTTTTCCCTCCTCTAAAATACCTGTGCCAAAATTTGAATGCAGGTGCCGTTAACATTTTAATGCAGGCGCGTCTTCATTCAAGGCCGGGCTCGCCGGATTAATGCAGCAATACAATTTTCGAAACCATGCAGCCGGCACATGCAATGCAACTTTCAAAATCTTTAAAGGCGGAACATGCAGTGCAATTTTCAAAGAATGAAGGTAAAAGTATAGTTTGGTCCCTCATTTTATAATTTCTCTAATTGTACCCAATTAGATCTAAGCTTTTAATTTTGCATAATTGTGTCCCCTCAAAATTTCAATCTCAACCTTAACTTTGCGTGACCTTTTATTCTGGTCCTTGATTTCTGATTTTCGCGATTTAACCCCCATTAGCCATTAAACTCTCAATTTGTTTAATTTTGCCCTTGTACCAAGATATTTATATATATATATATATATATATATATATATATATATTCGAAACATAAAAAATAGTGAGTCAAAAACTGGTAGCAACATAAGTTACGGTATAAGCAAAAGTACTAATTCTTAATGATGATCCCATTAAAGGAACAAACTAAAATACCAGATCTATTGGAACAAAAACATACTAAAAAATTATAGAGTTGCATCTCAACACTATAGAAGAATTTTCTATTATTATTTATGATTACCAAAACATAAGAGAAAAGGACTATATATTCTTGCTCAATGCAACTAATCCAACATTGAAAAAGAGTTTTTATTTATATTATTTGGCTTAGACAAGTTTAGATCATATTTATTATGATCTAAAGTGATTGTTTTTTCTTATCATATAGCCCTCAAAAATTTACTAGCAATTAAGGAATCTAAACCAAGACTTCTATGTTGGATTTCAAGATCGAAGATCAAAGAGGAGCTAATAGTTCTATGGTAGATCATTTATGTGATGTTTTAAACGAAAAATAGAGGAAAAGACAACAATGTCCTTAGTGGATTAGAAATAGATATTAATGAATAAGAGGTACAATGGTAATTGAATAAATCTTCATAAATAAAAATAGGATAAAAAAAGAGATTTAAAATTTTTGAGAGCGAGAAACACGATAAGAGAAAGAAAAGAAAAGAAGAACAAAAAAGGGGAAAGATAAAGGAAGGAGAAAAGGAATTAGAGGAAATAAGTTGTTGAAGTAATATTTATGTTTTAATATGTATCAGAGTTGTAATAGTTAAGATTTTGAATTTATTGAAAATTAGGGTATGTAGATGTTGTTTTAGGACTAATTAATGAATTAATTAAATGTTATAGATTTATTGTTATGGGTAATTGGTTATTTTGAAGATTTTAGATAGAAATGATGATTTAAGTGTAAAAATATTGAGAAGTTTTGAAAAACTCTTGTTGGAAGTCTGCACATTGGTCTTGAGGTTTAAGATGATGAAATTCAAGCTTGGTCCCCAATTTATGAAAATTACAGTTTAGTCTAAAAACTTTAGAAAGATTATAGTTTGGTCCTTGGAGTGAAAATCGAGATTTTGGAAAACATTGAGGATGAATAATGGGCAAATCTTCAGTGTAGCCCTGCAACTTGAAAAAAAAATTATAATTTGACCCCTAAAAATCTGGAAAAAAAAACATAATAGTCCCTAGGTGAAATATTAGTTTTCTTGATTGGATTCACAAATAAGGGAGGCTTATTTGGTGAACTATTATTAATTTTATTAATTTTTTATTTTGCATTCAATTTAAGGAAAATTATTTGATTTTTAGATTTGGGAAATGACTAGTTTGGTTCAAAAATACATAGGTTTCTGAGTTAAACTCATGGATAATGTTATTAAATAGATTTTACTTCTTTTTAGTTATTTTTTATTATGTCTACTTTTGTAATCAAATAATCATAATATTCTGCCTACAGAATATTAGTAGGATTACCTTCCCTTTCGGTATCTACTTTTGAGTTCTATTCGCTTTGGAGTTAGATGAATGGATAATTTTTAATATGCATGAGAAATATTATAAATATTTATGTTGATAATATAAATTGGATAATGCTTCTTTATAATAAATATGTTGATTACCATTTTTTGTTACACTAAAACATAATCAATTATTGAATCTAAATTCTTGATCTGAGCTAATATACACTTTTGAATTAATTTCTTAATTGATAACTCCTCGTTTCATTAATGTCATAAGTTAAGACTTGAGATATGAATATATTTGTTTGATTATGATATAAACCTATAGTATGTCAGTTAAAATGTCTATGATAATAGGGTAATGATAATCTTTATGCACATCATATCTTAAATCATAGTTGGTTGGGGGAGTTTGGGAATTAGATTATGATAATTTGGGTTAGCATAGGTATGAAACCTTAGAGGGGGACTATGTCTATGTATCGATCATGAATCTCAGAATTGGATCGTGACAATTTAAATAGGTTTGTGTATAAGAAAGATTCATTGCCCATTACTAAGACATTCCTCGATGAGCAACTATTACATTTGTAAGGTAAGTAACCTTGGTTTGCTGATATGGTAAATTTCATAGTTACTAGAATGTTACCTAATGATTTCAATAACAAAATTAAAAAAAAAATGAGTTTAAGTTTTATATATGATAGGAACCATACCTTTGAAAAATAGCTTCTGATAAGATTATTTATCGATATGTAACTAATAATGAAACTCACTCGATAATTAATTATTGTGTAACCATGTATGTGGAGGACAATTTGGACCTAAAAGAACAACTACGAAAACTTAGACAATGGATTTATTGGGAATTTTTTTTTAACATGCTTATCAATTTTGCAATAGTTTTGAAAAATATCAAAGAATGGGTGGTTTACTTCTTAGGAATAAAATGCCACAAACTCTTATTTTATATTGTGAGATTTTTATGTATAGAGTATGGATTTTATAGGACCCTTTCCTAGTTCTTTTGGTTTTCTTTACATATAGGTACATGTACTAACAATTCTAAGATCGTTGTAAGGTTTCTCAAATCTAACATTGTTCAACAAGTTTGGAATTCCAAGAGCAATGATAAGTGATCAAGGTACCTATTTTTACAATCGAAAGCATTGATGCAAAAATATGAAGTACACCATGAAATAGCCACAACATACGCTTCGTAAATCAATGTGTAAGTTGAGGTTTCAAACCAAGAAATAAATCATATCTTGGAAAAGATGATAAACCCTGATCAAAAGGACTGGAGCCTATGTTTAGAGGATGCACTTTAGGCATATCAAACAGTATACATAACTCCAATTCATATGTCACCTTACAGGTTTGTTTTTTGGTAAGTTGTGTCATTTACCTGTTGAAATTGATCAAGCTTAAGGTAGTGAAGCAATGCAACTTCAATGATAAAAAGAGAGTAAAAGGGAAGTTACAACTTCAAGAGGTAGTGGGAATTCCATTGGAAGCCTATGACATCGCAAACAAATTAACACTAGGTATTGCCTTTTACTTTTTGGTTGAAGTTCATGCCAAGTAAGATAAGGTTTAGAATGGATTGCATAATTTGTTGTATTGAATATATTTTCAAATGGTGTTATTGAAATGCAAAGCATAAGGACTAGAAAAATCTTTAAGGTTATTGTCGAGTGAATTAAAACTGATTTTCAATTTTAAATTTGCTTAATGGTAAGAAATTGATTAGAAAGTTTTATGTAATTAATTTACTTATAATCTTCTTGATTTCCCTTAGTTTTAAGGGACATCGAATTTATTTTCTTGAAGCAAAAGGATATATTTTTTACTTCGATGATCAACAAATTTATATAAATAAATATATAGATTTTTGAACTGAGATAATGATATATCAATTTATTATTTTTATTATTATAATTTCATTTCCTTATTTTCTTACTCAAATTTCCTGTTCAATTTATTTATTTGAGTTTCTTGTATGAACCCAGATTAGGTGCTTCCCTGTTAGAAAGCTCAAGTTACTGAAGCCATGCGTTTTCTCTATGCTACTCAAACACCTCAAACTCATTGGGAAATTAATTAAATAAGCGTATTAGAGACATCAATCAGTGGCCAGTCTCTCTTAAAATTCAGCTTCAATTTGATTTCAAGTTCAATTTTTTATCATCAATTCCAACGGTCCCACCAAAGAAGAAGAGGCTGTGATTCACAATCAATGACTTGAGTTTTCTGATGATCCATTCGTTACGAAGTCTTTGTAAACCATTCCTTACAGCGTAGTCCAGCGGTCAAGATAGAAAAATGATGTTCAATTTCTCAGCCACCTTCAGGAAATTTCTGCTTCAATTCCCAATTGACATTTCTCAACCCTCAATATTTTAAAAGACACAAAGCCCCCTTCATGCGAATCAAACAAAAGATCGGAAACATCTGAGATATTCCCTCGTATGACTATGCTCTAAGGAATGATCAAAGTCATGATGTATGTAAAGAACACGTTCTCCTATATTACTTCATTTTGATTGGACGATAGCATGCACCGAACCGGAAAAACACCAATGAACAAACGACTAAACCTCTTTCCACACCTCAAACACTTCCTGACTTCATTAGGACATCAGAAATAATACATTTATCATGAACTTGGTCTTAGCTATTGCAATTCCAAAATTGATTTGTACACGAAAGTCAACAGGGCCCATGCATTGCCATAACCCAGTCAAAAGTCATGTCCTCCAATCTTAACCCTCTTCCATTGGGCCATTACCACCAACACTACCCTATTTCCATGGTGATCCATACCACACACCCAGAACAACAACCACCGTCACCCCTTCTCATTCCTCCACCAATGCATCCCCTCGGCACCGCTTCTGCCAACTCCTTCCTCTTCACCTTATTGTTCTTCCACTTAACGGCATCGTTTCCCTCAAATGACGCGAGTAATCTTCCAAACTGCAACCAAACCATCTCTTGTGGTGCCGTCACAAACATCACCTACCCTTTCACTGCTGGCCAACTTCCATCCTACTGCGACCCTCCGGAGTTCCATCTCGGGTGTTCTAAATACTTAACGACCACTCTTACAGCTAACTCACTTCCCTACCTTGTCACTCAGGTGAACCAAACCAGCCAAACGTTAAGATTCTCACTTTTAGGCCTCTACAATGAAATGCCATGCATCGACCCATTCAAGATGACCACTTTTGGTAACAGTAACTCCAGTCTGGTCTCCAACCATTCAACCCTTTCTTTGTTTTATGGGTGCAAAAACCTAAATGACTCTGACATGGAAAAATTTAAGTTCTCCTGTCCCGGGCCAGCTGGAATCTCAGAAGAAGGTTTTTTCAAGATTGGTCCTGGTCCTGGTACTCAGTGCCGAACTAGTTTTCAAGTGCCATTTCTCAGGAGTCGGGCACCAGAACTTCAGGCTAAAGGGTCATCATTACTTGATGAGGTTTTGAAAGAAGGGTTTGATGTCAGTTACAGTGATCCTTACAGTTTTGGTTGTAAGAAAAGTTACAATCATTCTGGTGGCCAATGTGAGTTTGATGGTGTACCTATTTGCATCTATGATGATCAGCTCTGTCCTGGTAAGTTAAAATCGGTATTTTGACTAGCTAAAATATTCTAGGTTCCGTGTGAGTTTTGTAGCTTTCAAGAAATGCATGGCCTTTGTTGTGGTAATTGATATGGAGGGTTTTTTTTTAATCAAATTATGCAAAGCTTCAATGATTTCAAGAATTAATTGCTTGCAAAGGCTCACAAGTCCAGCAGCTTTTTACTTCTAGATGTTATAGCATTCGTTCAATGTTCATGTTAATTGGCTCAATGTTCAAAATTATGCTTGTTTGCTTGAGTCTGTGTTCAACTCTATGGGGTTATCATTTGAACTCAACAATATGATGCAGTACTTCTTCATCAGATGTTAACTAGTTCTCGAATAAGCTCTGCCATATGTTTTTCCAATAATTAATGTTTATTTCAGAGTAGTTAAGGTCAGTGATAGGAAAAAGTTGCGCAATTCAATTACTCAATAGGGTTTGACCCTGCTTTTCTCTGTTTTTTCCCCACCATTTTATGCATGTTTCTCCATGGATGACCTGCTCCCCTTACTGTGGCCGTTGTTTAGGCCCATAGCCTGTGTGACCATAATCTGACTTAATTCCTGAATTAGTTTGTATTTAACAAATAATAATTCAGATAGCCAGTCATAATTTACAAGATTCTTGCTTTCTGATCTTGCTAACAAGTCCCAAATTTGTTCCAAACTTTTTATTCAAGCTTCAACTGATGTTTTTCGCTCCCGCGATTTATGCAGAGAAGTCGTCTAACCCAAAACAACTTACATTAGATACAACTCTATTAGAACTTTGTAATAGCCCAATTCTGGGTTATTCTCAAATATACCCAAATAAAAACAAAAATAACAAAAAATAAGATAAACGGGCTAGCGTTAGTAAAAAAATCAATGTGAAAATTTTGGTTGTTTTCGACAGTCCAATTGTACCTCTTTTGTCCCCAAAAATATAGGAAAATATAGATCTAAGGCTAAAATAATTTATTATTTGATAAATCTAAGTTAAAATTAAGTCAAAAGATATAATTATATTTTTATGGGCCGATTTGATTTAATCATCGACCAATTTCAAGTGTAATTATGGTTGGAAATTAATTTAGGGTCCAATTGAAGGATTTAATTAAGTGCAAGAATTTAATTATACTTTAAATTGGTTACATTAGTTTTTTTACAGGCTTAATCAAAGAAAAATCAAGTTTTTGAGCTTAATTCAAGTTCAATTGAGAAGATTGGAATTTACGGAGACTGAATTGAAATTTTTCAAGTCAATTGTGCGAAATCATAGGTCGAATTGAAAACAATTGAAAGTTTAATGGTCAATTGAGGATTAAATTCCATAAATCTGAAACCATGGACCAAAATAAAAGGGTGCTCAAAGCTAAGGTTACTCTTGAAATTCTGATGGGGATACAATTGCAGAAAATTAAAAGTTTAAACCTAATTAGGGGTGCAATTACAGCAATTACAAATTAAGGGACCAAATCAAATTTTCACTTATCCCAAAACACTCAAAACCTGCAGAGGTGACTTCATTGTTCAGCCACCTGAACAGTGCAGGCACGACACTGCAAGTTCAAGTGAAAAGGCAACCTATCGCTGCATGTAATGGGTAGCTAAAGGGTTGCCTCCTACCTATAAAAACCATGCATGTAGATGAACAAAAGGGGGCAAACAATTTACAAAAAAAATAACAGACAAAAGAAGGCTTACAGAACAGGAGAGAGATTGAGAGGAGAAAATAAAAAATTGACAATAAAGGGAAAAAAAAGTTCACAGATGATGGGGGAAAATTTGGAGAGTGAACAGGGATAGAAAATATTCAATTTTACAGTTTCAGAGGTAAAAGATTGTGCGAGGAAGATGAAGACAAAGTAGAAAATTTGCTAAACAAAAACATATACATGGATTGGCAGCCACCCATCTTCTTCCCCAGTATCGGCAGGAACTCCATCGCCAACGATAGCTCTCTCCTCATATTCTCCCCTAGCAGTTGCAGTTCTCTCTTTCTCTCTTGGGCGACAGCTCGCTCTCTCTAAAACTAGTTGATCAGCATCTCTCTCTCTCTCCTCAAACACTTGACAACAGACCACCTAGCACCACCCCGTCGTCACCAATAACTCCACCTCCATGCTAGTAACCGGACCATGTCCTCCGGCAAGGCAGCAGGAGCAGCACCTGCGACAACAACGTAAGGCAACCAGCTTCCGATGCTCCCTCCGGCCACCACAAACCACCATTCCAAACGTCACCACCATAGGAAGAACAATCTCGGCCTCCTCCACCCAGCAGTAGTGACAGGTGCGTCGTTTATCACCTCCAAAAATCACCACTTTAATGTTCCTCGTCTTCGCGCATAAAGGGGGAGTGAATTAATTCACTTCCCCGCCCACTATTCACTGCATGTGAAGAGTGGACTGGTCGGGCTAGACTTTGGTCTCGGCCTGACCACTTGAGTGAGGTGGGCTTCCAGCCAGTCTAGACTGGAAGCCTAATCCGTAGCGAGGTGGGCTGACATACCAAATGAGTATGAGGTGGACACTTGAAAAACTAAAGAGAAAATGAGTTTTTAAGCCCATTGAATCTCCTTAGATTTCTATTCTCTATTAATATATAGGTTGTAAATTTGAATCCCTTTCCTTGCGAACTCATCCTAGGAAAAATGATTAGATAACACCAATACCATAGCAATCATAAGGCAAACCAAGACACCAAGCAGCTTCCTTGAGGTTGGGCGTTAAATTTTCCTTTACAAGTCCTGCCTTGTAATATTTAAAACTAGTTAGATTTCTAGTAACCATAATATAGGACTCTTTTCACAAAAATAAAGATAAACCGACATGAACTCCCGTCACTGACGCTGTGATAAACTTATTTCTATAAAAACTACAAGAAATCAAGAAAATAGACACTAAAAATCCTGTAGTGTCAGAAGGAGTTGACAAACCAGAATCAACAATTTCTAAAATTGAGATTAAACCAACTACTAATGAAAATCTTTAACAAGTTCTTGATTTTAAGTAGTAGGTTGAAGTTGATATCAAAGAGAAATTAAATATTGATGAGTTATCCAAACCAAACATGCTCATATTGGATCAATTTTATAAAGTTATGAATGTATTTGATGGTAAAAAAGGTATGACCAGGCATGTCAATTGACGTTGCGATCTTTTTTAGAAAATAGTTTTATATGACCTTTATTTGATGTATTATTGAAGTTTTGTCAGGATTTATAATTTTTTTATTCAAATTTCTTTTCTAAAATCAAATTTAAGAAATTTTGTGAACAATATAATATTTAAAGTACTTAATTTTTTAGAATGTAAGAGTTCAGTTTTCTATCATGAGCTCAAAGACAAGTTTTTCTTCGAGAATATTTTTATTATTTTGATGCTTTTATTTTATTTTATTATTTTCTTAGTTGTTAAGATTTTCTAAGATTTGTTTAATTTAACAATTCTAATACTATAATATATTCTATATTTTTCATGTAACTTTCAATATAAAAAGAAATCATTTTAACGTAGGGATTTTAGTTATAGGATTAGTATAAAAAATAAGAATGTACATTTTTTTCTTCATGAGAGAAAATCTTAAAAATTATTGATTTTTCAGCCAATACAATATATTATTTTATAATTCTCTACGATAATTTAATTTTAAAGTTGGAGAATCCTAATTTATTTCTTTATTATATAGAAATGTAATATTTTCTTAAATTAGAAACTAATATGAGATTCATGTTACAGGAACAGGATCTTCAAGGTTTGCTAGGGGTCGTAAGATTGCTATAGGTAAATAATCATAAGAATCCAATATTTTCATTTGATGAGGATAATGATGATGATGATGATCATTTTCTTTTCTTTTATAGCCATATCAGGAGTTGTTGGAGCGATAATTGCTTTTTCTATCATAGCAATGACCTTCAGGCTAAAGAATTCACAGAATGGTGACAGGTTTGAAACATTTATGATGGACTATCATGGTCTCACCCCAAGACGTTATTCATATTCAAAGATTAAGAAAATCACCAACTCATTCACCAATAAGCTAGGTCAAGGTGGATTTGGTAATGTATACAAAGGAAAGTTCAAGGATGGTCAACTTGTGGCTGTAAAAGTCCTGAAAGAGTCTGAAGGTGATGGGGAAGAGTTCATGAATGAAGTTGCGAGCATTACTAGAACTTCCCATGTGAATATAGTTACACTTTTGGGTTTTTGCTATGAGAGGACTAAAAGAGCTTTGATCTATGAATTCATGATCGAGGGATCTTTAGATAAGTTCATATCTTGTGATGGATCCCCAGAAACAAAATGTAGTTTGGAATGGAAAAGGTTTTATGAAATTGCAGTTGGAATTGCCAGAGGTCTCGAGTACTTGCATCGAGGTTGTAACAATCGAATTGTGCATTTTGACATAAAGCCTCACAACATTCTTCTCGATGAAGATTTGTGTCCTAAGATCTCTGATTTTGGTCTGGCAAAGTTATGTAAGAGCAAAGTGAGTAAGATCTCAATGATAGGAGCAAGAGGGACGGTTGGTTACATGGCACCTGAAGTATTCTGCAGAGAGTTTGGAGGAGTATCTTACAAGTCTAATGTGTATAGCTATGGAATGATGGTTCTTGAAATGGTCGGAGAGAGAAAAGTTTTTGATACCAAAGCTTTGGAAACCAGTGAAATGTATTTTCCTGATTGGTTTTATAAGTATCTTGAACAGGGAGAGATTACATCACTTCACGCTGGTATATCAGAAGAGGAAGAAGAGATTATTAAAAAGATGATGTTAATAGGTTTGTGGTGCATCCAGACCATTCCATCAGATAGACCATCAATGACAAAGGTGCTAGAGATGTTTGCAGGAAGTCTTCACTCTTTGCGAATCCCACCAAAACCTCTACTTTCTTCACCTAAAAGGTCTGCTCAAGATCAATCTTCCACTATATCATCACTGCCATGGGTGGAGTGAACAGTTTGTATGTTGATGAAAGTGACTTGTAACTAGAGATTTCAGCACTTTGTGTAGCCTAATAAGGATATAATAAAAAACTGTATTGCATGTCCTTCATCTAAGGGGTTGAGTGGTTCTTTTATCTAACTCAACGGAGGATGCTCGCACAAGATTGGTAAGAGACACTGCGTAGAAAGAAATGGTAGAGCTCAAGCTAGATACCATTGAAGACTTTTTATTATTGTTTCTAATTACCAAAACAGAAGGGAACAGGACTTTGACACAATATATATTATTTACAGATTGATGAAAACTACAAACACATTGAGTTCCTTAATCATGAGAAATCAAAAGGACTTTGACTCGTTAAAATGGCACTAAAAATTACAAATTACACTTTAACACTCCCTCTTCATTTGTAATCTTCCTGAACTTCTTGACTTTCTGAAATTTGTCAACAGTCACAACCATGGACAGAACATCAACAGGTTGATCATTTGTATTATGAAATTTGAACGATCACAAGTGATATGGTGACTACAACCACTATTAAGACACCATTTGTTTTTATCTGGTAGATGACTTCAGTAATTTTTGAAAAACAGAGTATTTAACATATTCAATATCCTTCATTATAGGAATTTCAAATTCTCACCATAGATTCTGCTGTCTTATAGAGATAGCTTTTTGAGAACCCTGGAATTCATTTTTCAGAATCATTTGTGCTTTTTTTGCCTTCATGATAGAGAAAATTTTGGGATAAATTTATTTGCTTACTTTCGGCTCGTTTATTCTTAAGGTCGTCACATTTCTAGACACAATCTCTTTATGTTCTTTTTCATTCTCCTTGCCATAATACAAAAGGTTTTGTTCATGGTGGTTCGTCATACCCATTGTCACAATTCAATACTAGGTTATTCCAAAATTTAGTCAAAATAAAAATAAAATAATAAAAAGTGGCGGACATAGTGGAAAAATCAAGTTAGAACTTTTGGATGAAATCGAGAGCCTACAATGGCCAGATCCTTTTTTTATTTTACTTGATGAACTTGGCTTGGTCGAGCCCAAATATTTTCGGCCTAATCCAGACCATCCCAATGTAATATTATATTATATAATTTTAAATAAATTAACAAAAATATCTGAAAAAAATTCAAGGGACATTTCAGAAATTTAGTGATTTCATCGCATGTATTTCCTACGATTTTGCTCAATTTTGGTCTTTATAGTTACACTACAAAATATTTGATCTTCTCTAGAAAAATTAAAAACAAAAAACAAAACAAAAAAATAAAAAATAAAAATCTACATTTCAAAAATACAAAAAAATGTTTATTTTCTTGCATACGGTCAAGTCCTAAAATATTTCTAGGTATATTTTCACAAAAAAAAAATGCATATTTTCTAATGTTTTAAAATGTAAAATGGGATATCATAATCAGTTTATGATTATCTATTAGAGTTTAGCTGAAATATCAAAAATAATTCACTATTCATTTTGTTCATTTTATTTATTACACTTTAGCTATAGAATTTAATATTTGAGGTGTAAAACTATATTGTAAAGTACACCCTTGGATATTAAAAGTAAAAAAAATGTGGTGTTAAAATTCAGACCTTATAACAGTTAGGTTTTTTATCCAATAAGATAGAGACTCCCTCAGGAAAATAGATATACTTCAAACCTCAAAAAAGACCAACAAATAAGAAACTCACCTAAGAAAACAATCAAATAACAATGTAGTTTACCATATGCATAAGGCAATAGGGTGATGCGTTTTCCTCTTACACAACAAATTCTCTTACCGAGACTCTTACGGACAATTAGGTTTTCTAATGACATTAATACTAGATGGCGAGTCATGAAAATTATAATTTTATGATTATAAAAAACCATTTTGATGAACTCCTCGATATCCAGAAGGTCGCGAGAGAAATGTCATCACAACACCCAAATCTTGTTAAATAAAGGTATTCTCCATTTGAGAACTCTATTATTCCTATTGCTCTTTATAAGAAAATGGAATCTAAGTTATGGTATAAGCAAAAGTACAAATTCTTAATGATGATCCCATTAAAGGAACAAACTGCAATACCAGATCTATTGGAACAGAAAACATAAAAAAAAATATAGTTACATCTTAACACTATAGAAGAATTTTCTATTATTATTTATGATTACCAAAACATAAGAGAAAAGGACTATATATTATTGCTCAATGCAACTAATCCAACATTGAAAAAGAAATTTATTTATATTATTTGGCTTAGACAAGTTTAGATCATATTTATTATGATCTAAAGTGATTGTTTTTTCTTATCATATAGCCCTCAAAAATTTACTAGCAATTAAGGAATCTAAACCAAGACTTCTATTGTAACACCCTCAAATTATAATATCATGAATTCTCACAACATTTTCTTTACCAATGTCAAGTGTTGGGTAATATGTTTAAATTATGGGATTTTTTTTTTGAAATTTCGGCAGAGTTTCCTCTATTTTTGTCGATACCAAGTTATTGACAACACTTCTATTATATGTCATTATAACTTCCATCTTGATCCAATCATCCTGGATCATATTGTCATCAAACAATAACTCAATATTCATACTTATCAATATATGCAAGTCTCATAAAATCAATTAGTAAATTAACATAAATGTACTACCAAAACAACTCAAAAGATAAACAAAATCACCATTATACGTAATAAATGCTAACTAACTACATATAAGCCTTCAAACCACATAAATACAACTTTAAGATTAAAAGTCATAATATAATTATAATAAATCTTAACTTATCATTTTGAAGATGATTTGGTCATACTAACAACTATACATATACATAATACATCTACTACATGTTACACCTTCTACTTACTTTTTACAACACAAAAGGATTTACTCTGAAAATAACAACATGAATATTACATTCCAAAATAGCAATTCAAAAACAGTAGTATTCCTATATCTAACGATCTGCATCACCTCGCGATGTACCTGTTTCAACAATAACAATATTAAGTCACTTATTCACTATATTATTCTAACATTAATTAATTACTCTTAACCTTGAAATTTAATAATTTTACTTCAGTCTAACTTAATCCCTTAATTTACATAATCTTTCCAAAATTTACCAATCTACCTAACTCATTTTAATTACCAAATAAATCTAGCACTTTCATATAATTACTCAGAAATTTGGTTTCCTTCCCCAGTCACCAATAGATCCAGTACTTCCATTCGAATTACTCATCATCCAGCTAACCTCTTTTGTTTAGCCAATCAATCTAGAAATTCCATTTGAATTTCCCAGCATCCGGCTAACCCCCTTTTATTAGCCAATCAATCCGGTAATTCCATTTGAATTACCCAGCATCCGGCTAACCCCCTTTTATTAGTCAATCAATCCGGTAATTCCATTTGAATTACCCAGCATCTGGCTAACCCCTTTTATTAGCCAATCAATCCGGTAATTCCATTTGAATTACCCAGCATCTGGCTAACCCCTTTGTTAACCAACAAAACCGGTAATTTCACAAAATTTACCAGTAATCCACATAATCATAACTCAATTTATTTATTTGATCCATTCGTTTAATATCAATTAAATGAGCAACATAGATTATTTGGGAAACTAAAAATTAGAAAATAAGGTGATGAATCACCTATCTTCTGTTCGGGATGACCCAGCTCCTCTTGTCTGATAACCAGCTCCAGACACCACTCCTAAAGCAACCAAGTGTCATTATACCATTAGTCCATCAATATTTTATTACGTGCCGAAACACAAAGCACATAATATTTTTATTTGAAATTTGTTCTACTAAAATTCATTCTCAAATATAACATCATTATTTACATATAACCTCATATTTAACTCAAGTTACTTCTTTGTTTATTCTATGTTCATAATTCCTCCATCAAATAATTCTTGTATTCTTTATACCCTCACATCATAGTATTTATTTTATCTAAACACTATATTCAAACACAAGCTAGACATCTTGTCTTCATATTTTCTTTGAATTTACTTATTATTATTATTATTTTCTCAATTTAAATGCTATCTCTTTATTTAGTCTTTCTTACATTTTCAATTATCATGCTTAAACATGGGTTGTTTCTAAACATTAACATCAACTCATTCTCCCACTTTTTCCTTCATTTGGCCAAATGTGGTGTTTCTTTTTCCTCCTCTAATTTTTCTTCATTTACTTGTTATTTCAACTTATTTTCATTCTATTCCACTTCAATTTCATCATTTTCCCTTCCCCCTCCTATTTCCCCCAAATTCACATAAGAACCCTAAGTTCAAAAATCTAGGATTTAAAGGAAACTAAGGTAGACTCCATGAAATTACTTCCCAACATAATCAAATAAGTTTAAGAACACATCTAAATCAAACATGAAATCTAAACTTCTCATGCTTACCTATTGTTTTTCTTCCAATTTCTCTTCTCTTCCAAGGTTAGCTAAATTTCCATTCTCAAATCCTCCTTCCCTCACTTGCTTTAGTGCTTTATATGGTGAACTTGCAAGCTTATAAAGGTACTTTTCTCAATTTCTTGTGTTTTTCCCCAACTTTTCTCTCTTTCTCTCTTTCTCTCACGTTTGCCTTGTTTCCTTTTCACCTTTCCCTTTGTTTCTGTCCATTCTGCAGTGCGTAGAAGAGAAGGAAGCTTATATGTGTGTTTTCCATGGTTAATTTCAATTTTACCCTTAATGATTTTATTTATTTATTTATTTTTATTTTTCTAGCACTACCGAGCTCCATTCACCTTAAACTTTTAACCATATTTTATTCAATATATTTTAAGGTTCCTCAAAAAATTTTCAGCTCAATCCGATGGTCGGATTAAAAATTACATCCAATAACGTAAAACTAGTCGAATTGTGTTTTTTCGTCAAATTTTTGGATTTCTCTAAAACTTATGAACTTTTAACCCAAGCTAAGGTATCATATTAGAAGGCTTCACGCAAAATTTCAAAAAAAATTGATAATCCAATCAAGAGTTACGAATTGTTTTGTTTTACATAAAACTAGCCAATTTATAATATATTTTTTTTTGTTGCCCGGAGGTTTTACATCTATGTTGGATTCTTTTATTACAAGTGTTTGATTTCAAGATCGAAGATCAAAGAGGAGCTAATAGTTCTATGGTAGATCATTTATGTGATGTTTTAAACGAAAAATAGAGGAAAAGACAACAATGTCCTTAGTGGATTAGAAATAGATATTAATGAACAAGAGGTACAATGGTAATTGCATAAATCTTCATAAATAAAAATAGGATAAAAAAAGAGATTTAAAATTTTTGAGAGAGAGAAACACGAGAAGAGAAAGAAAAGAAAAGAAGAACAGAAAAGGAGAAAGATAAAGGAAGGAGAAAAAGAATTAGAGGAAATAAGTTGTTGAAGTAATATTTATGTTTTAATATGTATCAGAGTTGTAATAGTTAAGATTTTGAATTTATTGAAAATTAGGGTACGTAGATGTTGTTTTAGGACTAATTAATGAATTAATTAAATGTTACAGATTTATTGTTATGGGTAATGGGTTATTATTTAAGGAATAAATGGTAGAGTTGTGGCTCAACACTATAGAAGACTTTTTTATTATTGTTTATGATTACCAAAACATAAGAGAAAATGACTATATATTATTTCTAAATGCAACTAATCAACCATTGAAAAGGAATTTTATTTATTGTATTTGGCTTATACAAGTTTAGATCATGTTTATTATGATCTAAAGTGATTGTTTTTTCTTATCATTCAGCCCTCGAAAATTTACTTGCAAATAAGGAATCTAAACCAAGACTTCTATGTTGGATTATTTTATTATAAGTGTTTGATTTGGAGATCCAAGATCAAAGAGGAGCTAATAATTCTATGGTAGATCATTTATGTGATGTTTTAAAAAAAAATATAGGAAAAAGGCAACAATGTCCTTGTTGGATTAGAAATAGATATTAATGAATAAGAGGTAATATAAATAAAAAAAGAATTGAAATTTTTGAGAGAGAGAATTAGGAGGAGAGAACAAAAGGAGAAGACGAGGAGAAAAGGGGAAAAGATAGAGGAAGGAGAAAAAGAATTAGAAGAGATCAGTTGTTGAGGTAACATCTATGTTTTAATATGTATTAGAGGTGTTATTTGTTAAGATTTTTGAATTTATTGAAAATTAGAGTATGGAGATTTTGTTTAGGGACTAGTTGATGAGTTAAGTATAGAAATAATACGTTTTGAAAATACCCTTATTGGAAGTTTGCACACTAGTCTTGAATCAGTTGGTCCTTTAGGGAGATAAGAGTCTTCCAAAGACAAGAGGAGGTTTTAACAGCTTGCGCCTCCCAAATGGACTTGTTCGGCAGGAAGAAATGGTGAAATTTTGAATTAATTTTTAAATTGATAGCTTCTTGTTTGATTGATGTCATCAGTTGAGCCTTGAGATATGAATATGTTTGTTTTATTATGATATAAACCTATAGTATATCAGTCAAAATATCCATGCTAATTGGTAGTGTTAGTCTTTGTGCACATCGTCTCTCTGAAACCATAGTTGGTCAGGAGACTCTAGGAATTGGATCGTGACAGTTTAAGTATATGTATTGAACCTTGGAGGGGACCATGCCTATGTGTCGGTCATGAATCTGGTTATTGGATCATGACAATTTAAGTAGGTTTATGCATAAGAAAGATCCATTTCCTATTACTGAGACATTCCTCAATAAGCAACTACTGCATTTGTAAGGTAAGGAACATTGGTTTGCTGATATGGTAAACTTCATAGTTACCAGAATGTTACCTAATGATTTGAAAAAGAAAATTAAAAATAAAATAAAAAATAAGTCTAAGTATTATATATGATATGAACCATACCTTTGAAAAATAGCTTTTGATAAGATTATTTATCGATGTGTAACTAATAATGAAACTCACTCGATAATTAATTATTGTGTAACCATTATGTGGAGGACATTTTGGACCTAAAAGAACAATTATGAAAATCTTAGACAATGTTTTTTGTTGGGAAATTTTTTTTTAAAGGTGCTTATCAATTTTGCAATAGTTTTGAAAAATATCAAAGAATGGGTGGTTTATTTATTAGGAATAAAATGCCACAAACTTCTATTTTATATTGTGAGATTTTTTTATGTATAGGGCATGGATTTTATAGGACCCTTTCCTAGTTCTTTTGGTTTTCTTTACATATATGCTACATGTACTAACAATTATAAGATTGTTGTAGGGTTTCTCAAATCTAACATTGTTTAGTAAGTTTGGAATTCCAAAAGCACATTGATGCAAAAATATAAAGTACACCATGAAATAGCCACAACATACCATCCATAAATCAAGGGTAAGTTGAGGTTTAAAACCAAGAAATAAATCGATGGCAGATGGTGCAAGTCGGCAGTGATTTATTGATTAGAAAGTTTTATGTAATTAATTTACTTATAATCTTCTTGATTTCCCTTAGTTTTAAGGGGCATTGAGTTTATTTGATTGAATCAAAAGGATATATCTAGATCTTTGAACTGAGATAATGATATATCAATTTATTATTTTTATCTTTATAATTTCATTTCTTTATTTTCTTACTCAAATTTCCTGTTCAATTTATTTATTTGAGTTTCTTGTAGGAACCCAGATTAGGTGCTTCCATGTTAATTAGAAAGCTCAAGTTCCTGAAGCCATGCGTTTTCTCTATGCTACTCAGACACCTCAAACTCATTGGGAAATTAATTAAATAAGGGTATTACAGGCATCAATCAGTGGCCAGCCTCTCTTAAAATTCAGCATGAATTTGATTTCAAGTTCAATTTTTTATCATCAATTCCCACGGTCCCACCAAAGAAGAAGAGGCTGTGATTCACAATCAATGACTTGAGTTTTGTGATGATCCATTGTAAACCATTCCTTACAGCGTAGTCCAGGGGTCAAGATAGAAAAACGATGTTCAATTTCTCAACCACCTTCAGGAAATTTCTGCTTCAATTTCCAATCGACATTTCTCAACCATCCTTAATATTTTAAAAGACACAAAGCCCCCTTCATGCGAATCAAACAAAAGATCGGAAACAACTGAGATATTCCCTCGTATGACTATGCTCTAAGGAATGATCAAAGTCATGATGTATGTAAAGAACACGTTCTCCTATATTACTTCATTTTGATTGGACGAAAGCATGCACCGAACCGGAAAAACACCAATGAACAAACGACTAAACCTCTTTCCCCACCTCAATCACTTCCTGACTTCATTAGGACGTGAGAAATATGCATTTATCATGAACTTGGTCTCACCTATTACTATTCCAAAATTGATTTCCACAGAAAAGGCAACCAGGGCCCACGCATTGCCATTACCCAGTCAAAAGTCATGTCCTCCTATTTTTCCCCTCTTCCATTGGGCCATTACCACCAGCACTACCCTATTTCCATGGTGATCCATTCCACACCCAGAACAACATCCACCGTCACCCCTTCTCATTCCTCCGCCAATGCATCCCCTCAGCACCGCTTCTGCCACCTCCTTCCTCTTCACCCTCTTATTGTTCTTCCACTTAACGGCATCGTGTCCTTGGAACAAAAACTTCTCTTGTGGTAACCTCAGAAACATCGCCTACCCTTTCACTGCTGGCGAACGTCCATCCATCTGCGGCCCTCCAGAGTTCCAACTCGAGTGTCATGATAACTTAACGACCATCCTCACAGCTAACTCACTATCCTACCTTGTCACTCAGGTGAACCAAATCAGCCAAACGTTAAGACTCTCAGTTTTAGGCCTTTACAATGAAAGGTCATGCATCTACCCATTCAATACCACCACTTTTGATAACTGTAGCTTCAGTCTTGTCTCCAACCATGAAACCCTTTCTTTGTTTTTTGGGTGCAAGAACCTGGGTGACTCTGTCATGGCAAACTTTAAGCTCTCCAGTCCCGAGCCAGGATATTCAGAAGGCTTTTTCAAGATTGGTCCTGGTCCTGGTCCTGGTCCTGGTCCTGGTCCTCAGTGCCGAACTAGTTTTCAAGTGCCATTTCTCCGGAGTCGGGCACCAGAACTTCAGGATAAGGGGTCATCATTACTTGTTGAGGTTTTGAAAGAAGGGTTTGAGGTCAATTATAGTAATATTTACAGTGACGATTATCAGAAATGTTACAAGCCTTATGGTGAGCGATCTGGGTTTGATGGTGAACCTATTTGCATCTGTGATGATCAGCTCTGTCCTGGTAAGTAAAAATCGATATTTTGACTACCCAAAATCTTCTAGTGTCCCTGTGAGTTTGGTAGCTTTCAAGAAATGCGAGGCCTTCTTGTG
This sequence comes from Salix exigua, assembly GCA_032356905.1. NCBI lineage: Eukaryota > Viridiplantae > Streptophyta > Magnoliopsida > Malpighiales > Salicaceae > Salix > Salix exigua. The sequence goes on from CM063591.1 coordinate 5,608,591, forward strand.
GTAATTGATATGGAGGGGTTTTTCTTATCAAATTATGCAAAGCTTCAATGATTTCAAGAATTAATTGCTTGCAAAGGCTCACAAGTCCAGCAGCTTTATTTACTTCTAGTGATTAATATGTTATAGCATTCATTCAATGTTCATGTTAAGAGGTTCAATTCTATGGGGTTATCATTTGAACTCGACAATATGATCCAGTACTTCTTCATCAGATGTTAAATAATTCTCGTATAAGCTCTGCTAAATGTTTTTGCAATAATTAATGCTTATTTGAGTAGTAGTTGCGGTCAGTGATAGGAAAAAGTTGCGCAATTCAATTACTCAATAGGGTTTTACCCTGCTTTTCTCTGTTTTTTTCCACCATTTTATGCATGTTTCTTCATGGACGACCTGTTTCCCTTACTGTGGCCGTTGCTTAGGCCCATAGCCTGTGTGACCATAATCTGACTTAATTCCTGAATTAGTTTGTATTTAACAAATAATAATTGAGATAAAAAGTCATATTTTAGAAGCTTCTTGCTATCTAATCTTGCTAACAAGTCCCAAATCTGTTCCAAACTTTTTATTCATGCCTCAACTGATGTTTCTCGCTCCCGTGATTTATGCAGAGAAGTCGCCTAAACGAAAAAAACTTATAATAGGTACAACTCTTCTACAATACTGTATTAAATCAGCACTAAAAAGAAAAGCTGAGCAGTTTTGTTTTTATCATTTCCAGGAGTCAGCTTGGCAAGTGGAGCAATTCTTGTTATCATTGTGGGAGGCTGGGTCATGGTTGTTAAACGAATGAAGAAAAGAAAATCCGCCATGGAACAGTTCGAAGGCTTTCCTGCAGTTACACCTACTTCAGCTAATTTCTTTCGAGCTACTCCTTCAATTGCCAACTCAAAGTCTGGCATTGGTCAGAGCAGTGCCTATTTTGGAGTCAGGGTGTTCAGCTACAACGAGCTTGAGGAAGCCACTAATGGTTTCGATTCTTCCAAGCAGCTTGGAGATGGAGGGTTCGGCACTGTTTACCACGGTCAGAAGATGAAATGATTTTATTTGTTGTTTTGTAGGAAATGGAATACGTTAACTGCTGTATCAATTCCTTTCTAAAGTTCTTCTATAAATGATTGAATGATCAGGATTACTAAGGGATGGGCGTGAGGTTGCTGTCAAGCGCCTGTATGAGAGCAACATGAGACGAGCTGTGCAGTTTATGAATGAAATTAAGATCCTAGCTCAATTGCGGCACAGGAACCTGGTGGAGCTTCACGGATGCACCTCCAGGCATGGCCGAGAGCTTCTACTTGTTTATGAATACATTCCTAATGGAACTGTCGCCGATCATCTTCACGGAAGACAGTCGAACTCCGGTTTGCTTCCTTGGCCAGTCCGAATGAACATTGCTATAGAGACAGCCTGTGCACTCGAATACCTTCACAGCTCAGACGTCATACACCGTGATGTCAAAACCGACAACATTCTCCTGGAAAACGACTTCCATGTGAAAGTTGCTGATTTTGGGTTGTCAAGATTGTTCCCAACTGATGTCACTCATGTATCGACTGCTCCTCAAGGGACTCCTGGATATGTCGATCCGGAGTATTATCAATGCTACCATCTCACCAACAAGAGCGACGTTTACAGCTTTGGTGTGGTCTTGATTGAGCTGATATCAGCTTTAGCAGCAGTGGACATCACTAGAAGTGTGCATGATATTAATCTGTCCACCATGGCAGTGAGGAAAATCCAAAGCCAAGCTTTAAACGAGCTGGTTGATCCATTTCTTGGATTCGACAAGGATTTCGTGGTGAGGGAGATGATAACATCAGTTGCAGAGTTAGCTTTCAGGTGTCTGCAATATGAGAGGGAAATGAGACCAACTATGGAAGAAGTAGTGGAGGAATTGAGAGGAATAGAGAGAGAAAACTATGGAGCAGGGAATGGAGAGATTGAATATCAGGGACGATGATGTTGGCCATTGAAGCACGCTCCTCCCACCAGATCAATTTCGGGCTAGAAGTTCTTCATCTATAACACCTCATTCTGCTAGCAGTTGATATTTTCTAGTCCCTTTTTTTAAAAGATTTTCAAATGTCAATCGTTTTGAGGTTTATTATCCTTTCATGTCGTTAATATGCAAAAAATGTGAAGAATGTAAAGTTCCACTAAGTTTCTTGTGAATACTCCTTCAATCAGCACTTTTATTCATAGAATTGTGCTCCTTTTATAATAGCAATTACAGAAGAGATTGACTACCAACAGACTCTTAACTACTAACCAATTGATAAAAAATTAATACTAACATACTCTAACAACTTTATACCAGAGTCAACATATCCTCCCTTAAACTAAATTTCTTAGAAGTAATTAGTTTATTGGTATTACAGCTACACCATGTTGTTCTCTTAACTTCACATAGGCATCCATTTTCAATGATTTTGTCATGATGTCTGCAACTTGGTCTTGCGATCTGCAATACTTGAGCTCTGCCACACCATCCATTATCAAATCTCGCTGGAAATGATACCTAATGGCTATGTGTTTACATCTTCCATACATTACAGGATTCTTGGACAATTTAATTGTAGAACTATTATCACAGTGAATCACACAACTCCTTTGGTTTCAGCTGAGATGATTGAGAATTCTTTGTATCCAGATAGCTTGAGAAGCACGTAATGCAGCTGAGAGGAATTATGCTTCTATTATAGATAATGTAACCACAGCTTACTTTGAGCTCCATGACACAGCTCCAGAACCCATCATAAACATATATCCTAAAGTGTTCTATCATCCAAATTCCCGACATAGTCACTGTCAGAATATGCAACAATATTGCTAGTCCCTTCTATTCTCTTATAGCAAATACCTAGCTCAAAAACATGTTACTAAATTTTAGAAAGTTCATGGATCTATTGATGGGTTTGACAAGTTTTTCTTTGCTTAAATTTTTAAATTTATTTTCAATTTTATCCATTGATATGAGGCTACTAATTGAGAATTGAATTTTATAACTTATTTCTCTTTATTTTCTACGAGGTTATCAAAGTCTTAAAAAAATGTCTCAATATTAGTTTGACGCTAGATTTTGTTATATCTATTTTTGTTATCATATAATTAAATAAATAATAGTTAAAAAAAAAGTTATAAATATCAATGATATCCATTAATAGTTTACAGGTTAGATATGCTCACATGAGTTACCTGATTCATGGGTTTAGCTATCAAACTTCATATTGTTTTTAAGTTTTTTGTAATAATTTTTTTTATTTCACTCTTCTTTAATATTGGAATGATTCATATTCATTGTTTATTCGTAACAAATTATTCTCTTTAGTTTTATTTTAAAAAAGTATATCTTATTATTTACCCGTCATTCAAGTTATCTTTTATTCTACTAAATTAAATTATTAACTTTGATTTACTTTCCACACGGTTTAATTAGAAACTCGGGATTGAACCGCTTGATATTACTAGGACTTGATAAAATAGTTCATTGATTTCAAGATCGAACCATTTAATTGAATTTAGTAATTTAATAAAAAAAATACTCTTAATATTTAAACAAATAAAAAAAATACTCTTAATATTTAAACAAAATTACAAAATACAAATATCCTAATGTTCTAATTCGTTTTAATTCACAGTAAAATCCGTCATCCCCCCAAGATTAGATTTACTGTTTTTTTTAACTTGTTTTAGCAATAATTATAATTATAATGGGAACACTTAACTCTTAATCCTATTAAAAACAAATTATTATTTTCATTAAATGTTCAATTATTACTTTTAATTTTAGCAAATAGGAACAGGCGAGGACAAAAGCAACCATTCATCTCCCTCCTCTCTACACTCTACAGAAGACAAAACAACATTATTTATTAATTTGATATACGTTGGACTTAAATAACATTAGATCATACAACTCCATACAATTTTCCATTACCAAACCTCGAACTCTCTCAATCCCATCGTCACTAACCATCCCTGAAACAAAAACACATGAACAGAGACTACCACCCCTTCAAATCCAAAGAAACAACAAAGATAACCCAGGTGGGTTAGATCTCGAAACTGTGAAGAGAGAAGAAGTGGGGTTTTCTTGTTCTCGTTGATTAATGGCGAAGCTGCATAAATTCAAGCTATTAGCTACACAATGTGCAGTGTCAGCAACACCAACACAAAGTCCAACAGCAAGTCCGGTCTTCCACATCCGACGCCGGAGGAAGACTCTTCGGATGCTACTTTCAAAGAACCCCGATGCTCGCCGGGGCATCCCACGGCGAGAAGAAGATCAATCGGAAGTAGAGGAAGATCCGTTGCCCGAGAAGAGAGTGAGGAGGAAATTGAAGGACTTGTTTGTGTCTTCGCCGCCTTGTGAGGAGAAGGAGAGGTGTGGTGGAGGCGAGGAGGTGGGGCTGGTTAGTGGTGGGGCAGCGGCGGTGAGGAGAAGTGGTGTCGGCGGTGGCGCGTTGAGACCGGTTTCGTCGTCGTTGAGATATAGATTGTTGAGGAGAGCTTGGAGACCTGTATTAGTTACCATCCCGGAGCAGTAAATTTTTTTGTGAAATCTGTACGGATAAATGGAATATTTTTGTCTCTTCTATTTTTAAATTTTGTCAAGTATTTATCCTCTCCTTCACGTCTATGTGCTTGTAATGCTTCTACCTAGAAATTGATTCTCAAAAAACTACGTTTTATTTTTTTTAAAAAAATAAGGATATTATTAAACATTTCTAGAGAAACTTACAAAAAAATGATAATTGTCTTTGTAAACTTTAATTTAAATTGTGGCTTCCATTGCAAGAGGAATTATCCAAGCTGTCAATCTCTTACAGTTAAAAGAAAAAAGAAAAAGCAAAATGGAAGTTTCGCAGCAAGGGAAAGACAGGTTTAGAGGGCGTAAGTTAGCAGGATCGGCGCATAGAATCATCATGGTGTGCCAGGAAGAAGATGGCAGCGAGAAAGGTCAAGGGGATGCTTTACGAGAGCAATGAAGATTCCAAAGACTGGACTGCTTAGTTTCTGAGGTGGGGTAGGAACATTGAAGATCATGAAGACAAGTTGAGGACAGAGATACGAGGGATTTTAATAATTAATTTCTAGGGTGAAGTCTCTCTCAGCTGCGAGCTTCCATGCGTGGATGCTCAGGAACTGTATTTTACTACATGGAGAAATTGTCCGGTGGTGCTAGGGCTCTGTACTGTATGCTTCCTTCAATTATTTGAAGACCCAATATGAAAATCTGGATCATACAGGCATGTTGATCGACTGTTTGAAGACCCATGATGAAAATATGGATCATACATACAGGCATGTTGGTCAATTATTGACTTGACCAAGTTGGGGGGTGGGGGGAGTAAATGATGATGTTTAAACACGAAGCTAGAACATAATCATGTTTAGATTTTGAGGGGTATCATCAGATTTGTCAGTCCATTTTTAGGGTCCCCAACAACATAGCAGTAAATTGGGATTTTTAGGGCACATTCGGGTTATGCACTAGTTAATATGAAGTGCTAACTCTCCTGCATTTGGTTGGTTGTCCAGCGAAAATAAAACCAAAATCTTGAACTCAATACCTTCTTTTTTTTAAATTCAAAGGGCAATTTACAGATATCTCGATCAATCTCATGGATCCTAAAATTAACAACCAGTTAAAATCTCTAGTGACTTTAACTTATGAGTGTTACGCGTATCTCGATTAATCTCACAAATCTTAAAATTAACGACCAATTAAAATTTCCAAGATTCAAACTAGCGAGCTTTGGAAAGCAAACTCAAAAACCTGACTAGTTGAGTCATACATATCATGGTTGATCTATATTCACACAAGGAGGGAGAGAGAAAAGACAAGCCTTAGTTGAAGTATGAAGCGTGTTCATTCTTTTTGGCAACAGCCTCCTGTATTTAAGGCACTTTGGGGACACTAAGGATCCACTTTGCCCCCAAAGTGATCATAGCAGCTTGCTTCCCTCATCAAGCTGGTTATATTTTCAAATCAAATCCCAAAAAAATTATGATTAGTCCAGCAATAACAGGAACTGTAAACTTCCCCCTTTTTTTTTGATTATCGTGGGTGTCAGGCCGGTTCACGTGCACCTCGACTAATTCCACGGGCTCTGAAGTTAACGACCATGTAAGTCTCCAGTGGCCACCAATATTAGCGATAGCAGGACTCGAACCTGAGACCACAAGCGGAGCAAACCCTTTGATCCCAAGTCTTTGCCACTGAGTCACCCATTGATGGTTAACTTCCCCTTTTTTAAGGGGTGGGCGGGGTGAGGATTTACAAGTTCTGGCAATGGCCATGCTCATGCAGCTCCCTGCAGCAGGTCACGCAAGAACCTCTTCGGCCTGACGAGGTAACAAACACATCTATAAGATCACATGACGAGGTTGATAGAGTTGCGCAGCTTCCAGGATGGCTCTCACTGTCTCTTGGGAATCCTTTTCAAAAGTAAATTAGCAGTATGACTTGTTTAAGATCGGCTAATTTATATTAAAATCCTCTAAACCATTTTGATTGATACTATTTATATTTATTTTTCTTTCGATTTTAATATTAATGGAAAAAAAAGTGTAGTTGAATCACTGTATTCACAGCACTAAACATTATTTATTATTTATTACACTAATGTATGTTTTTGTTTTTTTTGTTGTCGTTAACTTTTTTTTTAATTTTATCTTTTAATATTAGATAGTGTAATAATTGGATCTTGCAATTTTTTTCAAAATATATTTTAGCGTTATCATGATCTAATAGATTTAGTTTTATTTTTTATTTCAATTTTCAACATCAGATTTGATGGAAATAGAGTTACTTAATTTTTTTTATATTTCATTTTTATGAGATCACCTCGATCTCATGAATCAGGCCAAGGGCATAATAGGTTAGCCCAATTATGCCAATTGGTTTTTTTTAAAATTATTATTTAACACTAAATATATTGAAAATTGAGCTTTATATATATGATGGTACACTACCCGGTAGTTTTTTTTTATCATCGTATTAGTTTATTATTATGTTTTTAAATTGTATCTTTCTTGTTGAATAGAAATTGATCTTTGTAATTTATTTTTGTTTTCTATTTATAGATAAGCTTTTCAAGATCTCACGGACCGAAATTATAGATTTGATAAGTTAATCTGAACAATTTAATATATCATCATCTCAATATTTCAAAAATCTCATCCAAAATATGACCATGTCAATATTCAAAAATGATGTCCAATAGATATTTGAGTTCGTGGTTATATTTTTAATTATTATAAAACACCTTAGCAATTTTGGGTTTATTTTTATATTAAAAAAAATCAATTCCACCTGTTGTGCAATGTTAAACCAGTAATCTAGTCGGTGTTTGGAATGAGAATTCATTGTAAAAATTGAGCAACAAAACTCCATTTTCAGCTATTAAACCACTCCAATTAATTGTTTTTTTATGACTTTGATATATTGATATAAGAAATGAAAAGAAAATCTTGAAAAAAATAATATATTTTTAATTAAAAAGTATTTTTAAAGCACTTTGTACCATGATATCATAATGTTTTGAGAGGATGATTTTGACATATTGATGTTAGAAATGAAAGAAAAATCTCAAAAAAATAATTTTAATTAAAAATAGCATGCATCATATCATTAACTATTTTTTAAATATAACATTTGACTTCAAATTTCTTATTGTTTTCAACCTTCGACACCTCCATGGCACATTGGTTATGGTTGGGTTATGTCCAAGTGGTCCTTATGACAGTCAATATAATGCACATGGATAGAACAAGTTGTTAAAATATATATTTTTTATTTTTTAAAAAAATATTTTTAATATTAGTATATTAAAATACTAAAAATATATTTTTCCAGATCAAAAACAAACACCCGCAACTTTTCCCACTTTAGTTATCGTCAAGCTAATACTTTTCTTTAGATTCCCCCCATACTTGGAATATGAGTCAATCCATCTAGAATAAAAGAATTAAAAATTATAAGTTTTAAAATTAATAATAATAATAATAATAATAATTAGAATGATAAATTAGAGGTATCCCTCCTAGAATCCTTGTCCTTGTTAAGCGAATAATACATTCAATCACCCGCCCTGCCCTGCTGAACACCTTCGATTGTATCCACCCTTCCTTTAATCCCTCTTTTACCAAACAGAGTGTAAGTCTCAATCTTCAAGGAATAAGTTCCATAATGATAATAATATTTATTTATAATAAAAGTGCTAGAGTATATCCGATAATATGATAGAGGTTGTGAATTTAAAGTATTTTTATTTTGAAATATATTAAAATTATTTTTTTATTTTTAATATTAACCCATCAAAGCAATTTAAAAAATATATAAAAAAATGTTTTTAAAACATAAAAACAAAGTAATAATAATAATAATAAAAAAAACTTATACTTTAACGATGAAAAGAAGAATGGAACGTAGCTTCCTTTTCTTTTCCATGAGTTGATTGACATGAGAGTTCTGTAAATTGACGATTTCATGCCTTTTTTGGAATATTATTCAAGTTATTTTTTAAAATAATTTGAATTTATAAATATATTAAAATATTTTTTATATTTTTTATATTAGCATATAAAAATAATATATAAATATATAAAAATTTAATTTAAAATAAAAATAAACAAAATTTATTTATTAAAAAATATTTTTAAAATACATTCTCAAAGAGTGCTTCATCCATCTAATAGTATCTGGTTTATTAGGCCCCGTTTGTTTGCTGGAAAGTGGTTTCCTTTTGGAAAGTGAATTCCGGGGAAAATGAATTCCTGAAAAGTGAATTCCTGAAAAATAAATTTCGATGTTTGACAGTGTTATGGAAAATGAACTGGAAAACACTTTTCAGTGTTTGTTTGTGTTATGGAAAATAAACTGAAAAATAAATTATTATTTTTTCAAGTTTATTAAAATAATGAGAACACAAATCTTACAAATTAAAAAGTTGAATGAGAATGAAATTGAAAAAAAAATAATTTCATAAATGATCTCAAATAAAATAAATAAAGATCAAAATAATAAAGATCAAATCTAAAAAATTAAAAAAAATGAAAGGTGAATAAATTAAAATAATAATAATAAACATTTCATAAATTATTTCAAATACAATAAGTAACTAAAAAAAATGAGGACCAAATTTGATAGATAAAAAATTTCAATAAAAAAATGATAAGAAAAAAGCAAATAGCAATTATAAAAATAAGGACCAAAATTAATATAAAAATTAAATTTTAAGAGAAGGAATTAAAAAATAAATATTCAAAACAAATTATATATAACAATCAAAAGTTTGAGGATCAAATTTGATATAATCAGCAAATAATGATATTTCTAATTTTTTTCACAACTTCCGGAAAGTGTTTTCCGCCCAAATTTTCCGGAAAACACTTTCCTGAAAACCAAGCCCAATTCTTCTTTGACTGGAAAGTGTTTTCCGTTGACCGGAAAGTATTTTCCATTGATCAACTTTCTGAAAAGACAAACAAACACAGAAAAGTTTGGAAAGTGGTTTTCCGAAAAGTGAATTCCGGAAAACAAACACGCCCTTAGATTCCTTTCCTTTTCCTTTTATAAAGTCTTGTACAGGGACAGCCCATGTAAATTGAAATCTTTTATACAGTGATTGATTCAATATGTATTCAAGCATCTAGTGAGCTCTCAACACATTGGATAAGAATAAATAGGATTTTATTTCCTTTCTTAATATATATTTTTAAATTTTAATGTATGTTTGACACTGTATTTTAAAAATAATTAGAAAAAAATATATTTTTTATTTTTTATTTTAAATTAAATTCTTTTAATGTTTTCATATTATTTTAATGTGCTAATTTTATAAATAATTTTTTAAAAATAAAAAATATTGTTTTGATATATTTTTAAAACAAAAATTACTTTTGAAAACAATATTAATCATACTTTTAAAAAGAAAACTTACTCTGTAAAGTTTTAATAATTATTTAACAAGTTAACTTGAGAAATTTAAATATCAGACATGATTCCATATTGACTTCTAAGTTAAACTGAATAAAATATTAATCAAGTTAAATATATTTAATATAAGTAATTATTTTTAATATATTAATTTGATAAAATTTAATCAAGCTCACATAAAAAATCATTATTTTAATAAAAACCAATCATGGAGAAGTTAATTTGATAATCCATCTACCTCCTATGTACTTTTCTATATTAAGTTGGCAATTTTAATTCTATGCATGAACGATTATGGGAAATCAATCAAATTTCATAGAAATAATAATAAATAAAAATCAAATTCAATCTAAGGAGTGTTTGATAGTGCATTTCAAAGTATTTTTGAAAAAAAAATAAAAAAACATTTATTTTTATTTTCATTTTAAATTAAAAAAAACTTAATATTTTTAGATTATTGTAATTTAATAATATTAAAAATAATTTAAAAAAAATATATAATTTTAATATATTTTTAAATAAAAAATAATTTTAAAAATAACCATAACAATACAAGAACAAAATCTGGAAACAATCTATAATTGAGATGTATGTATGTAAGATTCACGCGCTGTTGTTTAGAGCGTGAGATACCTTTTTAATATCTTTAAACTTTAAACTTTAAACGACGTAACCTCTTTTGCCCCTACAGTTCCACTACAAGAAGAGAAAGTCTCAACAGTGTGCTCATAACCACACATCACATATGCCTTGTAAGGACGTCATTACGGGACCTCAAGCGTTATAAGAACAGAGCAGCCCCCGCAAAGATTGACACGCTAGCAAATCAGAGTACACGTCACCTTTTCCCAAGAAAGCACCCACACAGGAAGAGGACAGCTATCTCCATGATTTTTACAATTTTACCCACTTCCATTTGTTTTCGAAAGAAAGCTATAAAAGTTCTTTAAAAATAAAAAAAAAACCAAGTTAACAATATTTTACAAAATATAGTAATTATGTATTTAGTAGCAAGCATTCTATTAATTATTATTTAATCTTATTTTAAAGAAAAAAATAATACAAGAAGGAGAGAAAAAATAAATTCATAACTTCCCAAATTTGGTAAGAATATTTATATTTATATTTAATTCATCACAAATTATAACCGCTATATCAAAATAATTAAAGTAACCAAAAGCATACAAACAATAAAAAAAAATAAGGATTAGATTGAAAAACAACATATATAATCATTTTCAATTGAAGGATACACTTGCAACAAATCAAAATTTTCATTTAAAAAATCAGTAATAAAAGCGAAATCAAAAGCTCAGGGACCATAATAAAACATTCACAAATCGCAATGACTGAACTGTATTTCCCAGCATTAAGAGAGAGAAAATAGAGAAAAAATTAAAAATTGTTCATTGACGATTCGCCGACCACCATAAGACATGTGCCACACTAGAAGGCTGATGACATGTCGGCTCACTAGAGACACGACAAAAGATTTGTTTCAACCGCCATAAGACGTGGCACACGCCGCCTTAAAGACGCGTATTCGTAAAACACTGTGGGCGTGTTCGTATGACGTGCCTATAGTTTTACTGAAAAGAATTTTTTTTTTTTTTTGTAAATTATTTATACACCCTTATACCTAACTAAAGATAACGACGAAAAAAACGATGATGAGAGTACCGTAATACCCCCAATTCAGGGTTTCTTTTTTGTTGTTTTCTAGGGCTAGTCTAATATATTTATTGTGCAAGATTTTATGAAAAACCAAAAACACCCCTTATTGTTCCGTGACCTTTTTAGCAACTAGGAGTAAAATAGTAATTCAGAAATAGCCTGAAAATATCGAAAATGAATCTTATCCTAGGGATTAAATTTTTTAACCCTGAGATAAAATTATAATTTTGCTGTCGTAATCGTGGTTTATTCTTTTTTTCATGTTTTTATTATTATTACTATTACTATTATCGTAGTGCGGGCAGTACTATAGACTCTGCTTTATGTACAAAATAAAGCTTCAACTGAAATCAGTTGCCGTTAGGCGACAACTCCAACCGAACCGTCCCTCTATTACTCCAAACATTTACATAAAAACTTAAGATTTCCTTCTTCCAACTTTATCAGCACACTCTCCCCCATCTCACGCGCCCTGCTACTTTGATAATTTACTAAGATCTGAAGAAGGTATTTTTTTTTTGAATTCGAAGCATCTAATGATAGGGAAGATAATAACATGGGCGGAGTCACTTCAACAATTGCTGCGAAGTTCGCTTTCTTTCCACCAAATCCGCCTTCTTACACTGTAGTAACTGACGAGTCTCCCTCCGCTGTGTCTGGTGATTCTACTACTAGAATGTGTATACCGGAGGTGCCGAGGAAGGATGGGGTGGATTTTTTGAAGTTGAGGACTCGGCGTGGAAATGAAATCGTGGCTGTTCATATAAAGCATCCTAGAGCTTCAGCTACTTTGTTATATTCTCATGGAAATGCAGCTGATTTGGGTCAAATGTATGAGCTTTTTGTTGAATTGAGTAATCGCCTTCGCATTAATCTTATGGGGTTAGATCCTTTCCTTTCGAAGTATTTTTTTTTAATGTTATTATTATTATTTTGTTTGGTTTAGTTCTTTTAGTTGTATTAATTGAAAGCATGGAACTTTATGAGTGCTGGTTTGGTGGGTCGATGCATTCTTGGGTTTATTGCTTCAGTAAAATTAATTCATTAAGAATATGGGAGAGGCTTTCCATGTATGGTTTTAGTGTTGGCGAAAATATTTGGTCTTTAATGTTTGTGGTTGACTTTGATGGGAGACTCTTAAATAGTGAAAGTTAATTCATTAATTGAAAGCATGTTTGCATGGGGGCGAGGAAGTAATGTATGCCTCTGGTGAGGGAACTTTTGTACAACTGGTATTGAAAGTGAACTCTAATGGTGGAAAGAGAGGTTTAGTTGTAGTTCCCCCCCTAAAATTGAATATTATCCATTTATTAGTAGGACCTGGGTGAGTTTGCTGAAGATCACATATGAATTTTAGTGTTGATGGAAGTTTACTAGGTTAAGGTTGGGGCAATTGCAAATCCTGAAGTGAATTGGATTAGTCTTTCATTTAGATACACCTTTTTCTGACTTTTAAGGAATCTATTGATACAAAAATACTGTTCTTCCGGCACATCTGAAATAGAATGACTTTCATGGCAATAAGAATTTTGGGTTTTAATTTGGCATAGTTTAATTTCAGAAGTACCATTGGAATGGTTTTTACCTTTAAGGATAGGTCTTATGGAAGCAATGCAGAAGATATGGTATTTACTTTCCAGCACTACCTCAAATCATGTGCTTGTTCCCGTTGTTATATAATGGAGAAATATAGGCATATAAGAACCTAATAATTGTCTTAAAAATTCAGAAATAATGCAAAAATGATTTTATATTTTTCATATTCTTGAAAAATAGTGTTGCTTTTTTTTTTTGTATCTCTGTAGTTTGTTTCAGGGTTAATTTCCAATCTTGTATTGCTGTTTCATTTTCCCAGATACGATTACTCAGGCTATGGGCGATCAAGCGGAAAGGTATTACCAGCTTTCCCTATTCCTTGTTTCTAATGATTGAAAGAAAGCTTTATGCATGCTCTTAACTTTGGCAATTTCATATGCCCTTTGATATCCATTTCTGATGCATGCTTAGATACCATTGTCGTTAAGTTTGCTTTGTTGGTATAATTATGTCCTTGATTCAGAAATTAGATATTCAAATTCAGAAAATGAAACATGAGTTCTCCTTATGCATTTTGATTTGCATATTTTTCATGCTGCTTCCATAAAACAGGAATTTTATGGCAATATAGATGTGTATCAGATGCAGCCATCGTATAACTTAAGTTTCTCAAATGGTTCGGGCATTGCTTGCTTGTTCTATATGGCATTGCTCTCAACATATGTTACCTTTCTTTTGAAACAGCCAACTGAATGTAATACATATGCGGACATAGACGCGGTATATAAATGCCTCAAGGAGCAATATGGGGTTAAAGATGATCAACTAATATTGTATGGGCAGTCTGTTGGTAGTGGTCCCACAGTTGATCTTGCTTCGCGTTTACCAAACTTGCGAGGTGTGGTTCTGCATAGCCCAATACTGTCTGGGATGAGGGTATTGTACCCAGTCAAAAGGACTTACTGGTTTGACATTTACAAGGTAATTCTTGGGGTATTCATCCCATTAAGCATCTATTTGATTCTCTGTGCGAGTACTTATGTTACTTTCTCCTTTCAGAACATTGACAAAATTGGTATGGCGAACTGTCCTGTTCTTGTAATTCATGTAAGTATTATTTACCCTCTGAAATTTTTGTCTCTTTTTTTTAGTTGTTTACAGTCTCTCTTCAGGACATAATTTTATGCATTGCATGAGTTGGCAACCAGTGTGAAGAAGCAGGTCTTATGGTTTTGATGTTGTTCTTGTGATAGATTACAAAAATTTAGACCATCATTGAAAAACAATAATAGCTGCAAAACCTTCAAAGATATGAATAGAGGAAATTTTTTAGATTACAAATTCTTTCAACAGGATTGAACTCTAGTTGCAGTCATAACTCATAAACCAATATTCTAGTGTTCCAAAAAAAAGCTTAGGGGAAATATTTTCTTAATAGCCACCATGAGCCTGTATTTAGTGTCAAAATAAATCAATTTGGTCCTTAACAATGAACATTTCATGTGGGTTTTACTGTTTGATGTAATTAATAGAAAAGGCAAAGACAGAAAAATAACAAAACTAGGATCTCTTTAAACCATAGTTTTCAATTCATCATGTGCTAAGGGTGTAACGGTGGCCCAATTAGCATCTATGGATATGTAGTTTGAAATAAACTACTTTGGCATTTGGGTACGTCATGTCCTTGCTTAAACTAGACAGTGTTGCATAGACAAGTCCAATATAGATTTTATTGTTGCTTCTTTAAGTCAGAAGAACAAGACAAAAGGCTGATATTTTCTGATCCCCCATCCAATCGCTAAAGTGATGTTTTTAATGTTCATTTTGCAGTTATTTGTATGTACATTCCATTGTTCTGACATAGTTTGTAGTCTGAAAATTTATGTCTCACCACTCCAAAATTACGTTTATGGATGTTAGAGATAAAATCATTATGCTGACATGTTTATGGATATAAGAGATATTTATTTATTTACTTGCAAATTCAGGGGACTTCAGATGAAGTTGTTGATTGCTCTCATGGGAAACAGCTATGGGAGCTTTGCAAAGACAAATATGAACCATTGTGGATCAATGGAGGTGGGCATTGCAATCTTGAGCTATATCCAGAATTTATCAAACACCTGAAGAAGTTTGTTTTGACCATAGGCAAATTAAAAACAGCTACAAATGGTTCTAAGAAAACAACAGAAAATCAGACCAAACCATCTGAGAGTGGAAGTTCAGACACTTTTGAATTGGGAGACCTTCCTGAAATCTCTAGAAATAGTTTAGATAGTAGACTTGAGAAGTCTAAGAAGCCAAATAAACCTGAAAAGTCTCGGATGAGCACTGACCGTTTTGATAGATTTAGAAGAAGAAAAGGATTGGTCTGGTGATTATTTATACCAGGAGCTTCTTAAATAAAATGCATGCATCAGTTGACTCGAGAAGGTAATCTATTTTTCACTTCAGCTACTGTAACGTGCATTGAGTCTAGTACAAACTCTTAGATCGAGTGTAATTTTCCACAGAAATATTATATCTGCATGTATGCTCAGAACATGAGTCAAATTAAGCGGAATCTTGTATTTGATCTCTTCTGTGGAATCAGCTGTAGTTCATCTGTAGATGAGAATATAATGTATTCTCAGCGATCATGTGCTGCAATTTTTCCATCAAATTAAGCTACTGTCGCCTGGAGAATTATTTATCACCATTTCTCATTTATCTTTGAACGAATTTTATATCTGTCCTCCATGTATCCACTGATCATCCAAGCCAAATCTATTCATCACTAGTAGCCGTACTCCTAGCAGCCAGTTTCGAAAGTAATACCATCCATTTCCTGGCAATTTGTGTGTCTGTGAAGCAATGAATTCTTTTCTTTTCTTTTCTTTTCTTTTCGAGCTGCAACTGACACACCCATTGTTATGAAAATACAACGAAAGGGATACATAGAAAGAGCGGGATCTTTCACATGTCTGCTGAAAGATTTGCACGTTGACGAACGAGGGAAGCAGAAGTGCTTGGTCTTGCTTGGTGGGCTGGACTAAAATGGAGTCTATTCTGTAAACCGCACTAGAAATGTTCACGAGGCAACTGAACAAAAACCCAAGTGCTTTTCAATCAGAAGGTGACGCGTAATAAATTCCGGAGACAATGGCTAGCCATTGCAAGTTGGTACTTTGTTGAAGGGCACGACACAGAAAGAGGCAGCCGTGTTCATCTTGATCTTATCTAGTGATAGACTAGCTGGATTGCTCGTACCACGGTGTAGGCAAAATAAATAATCTTCATAACTGTTAAGATTAAAATATAATATTTCAGTATGTAAAATTTGATATAATGAAAAAAGATCAACATCCTTTGTTATAATAATAGTAAATCAAAGTTTTAACTTCTTAAATTATCATCAACATCACTATCAAAATAATAAACATTATTTAACAAATCTCAGAGAAAAAACAAAAAAAATAAAAAAGCATGTAAGAATAAAAAACCTAAAATTACTATTATTGTTTTTAATATTTATATTATTATTGTTTTAATAACGGGAAGAAAACAAAATTAAATCAAAGGGTTAAAAAAACCCTAAAAACATTAACAAAAGAGCAAATGAAAAAATAAAATAAATGAAAAAAAAATAAAAATTATTGATTCAAAAAAAATTATTTGATCTGAAAATTTATAAAAAAAAACACATTACACTACTTTGTGGGCTGAGTAAAAAGTTTGTATAACTGTTAAAAGAATAAAAATTATCAAATTATCCCGAGAGAAAAGAAAACCTAAAAAATATTAACAAAAGAGTAAGTAAGAGAAAAACATTAAATTATTATTATTATTATTATTATTATTATTATGCTAATAATGAAAAAAAAAAAAGACTAAAAAAATCATAAAAACTTTAACAAAAGATCAAAAAAAATAAAGTAAAAATTATCAGGTAAAAAAGTCATATGACGTAAAAATAAAAAGGAAAAAGGAAAAAACTAAAATAAATAACAAAAAAATACAAATATCAATTTCCAAATGATCATAGATATAAGATAAAATTTAAGAACTATTTTTCGAAAAAATATATCATCCTAACAAATAAGAAAATAAAAAAATCAAAACTAAGTATAATTATATACATACATACATACATACATACATATATACATACATACATGGACAAAAGTAAGGATTATTCTTGAAATTAAAAGAAATAAAGGGATTAAAATTAAAAATTAAAAGTAATAGGACTGAAATGAACATAAAAAATAAAAGGATTAAAATTCAAAATTAAAAATATAAGAGACGAAATGAAAACATCGAAGTGTTAAAATCTAAAAATATTATTACTATTACAACTAAAACAATAAAAATTATTAAATTATTACGATGAAAAAAATAAAAAACATAAAAAAAAGAAGCAAGAAAAAAACTAATATTATTATTCTTATTGAGTGGATAATTGAAAAAAAATCAATAAAAAAATGTCAATAATGTTTTTTTTTTAAAAATAAGTAAACAAACTTCAAAATCAATAAAAAAATATAAAAAAATTCAAAAAACAAATATATAAAAAATATAAGTGAAAAAAATAAAATAAAAAAACATCAAAATCAATAAAAATGAAAAACAAAAAGCAAAGTGAAAAATAAAATAAATAATAAAAAAGTGAAAAAAATAGAAATAAAAAATGTCAAAGTAAATAAAAAAAACAAAATAATCAAAATAAATAAAAAAGAAAAAAAAAGTAAAGTGAAAAAAGAAAAAAAAAAGTGAAAAAAAAAGGAAATTTGGAAAAAAGTGGCGCTGGCAAAGGTTACACACGCATATGTTGTGTATTACCAGTAGGCTACATATATTTCTTTGATTTAGTTTCTGAAAGTATATATAAATAGTATATTTATTTTTAAAACAAAAAAAATACTATTGAAATCCACAGTGTTTTTACTCACATGCTATAGTGTTTTCTAAACTCTTTTAGTTTATTTTATAATTTTTAGCCCTGATTCTCTCAGGAGGCTTGTGCAGCGCATCCTGCTAGGGTTCTTCCCGAGTAATAATTAGGATAACCTTTGAAACAACAAAAAAAAAACCAAGCAAGTCATCACTTTACTTTTCAACAACACTATTAACGAGTGGAATTTTACAGTGATAATGTATTGAAAAAATTCATGTGAAATTTGCTCCAACTCATGCAGATTATCATTGTAGCCCCTTTTCATCTCTGAAAAAAAGTCTCATTTTTCTTGTCAAAATTTTCCAGCCCCCATACGACAGCCTAGTCAACCTTTCCTCTTTCGATCAACTTGTGTTTCTCTAGTAATAATTAAGACCTGTTTGAGAGTGTAATTGCGATAGCTTTTCAAAGTGTTTATCGTATTGAAATATATTATAATAATATTTTTTATTTTTTAAAAATTATTTTTGAAATCAACACATCAAAATGATCTAAAACACACAAAATATATTCATTTAAATTGAAAAAAAAATCAAATTTCAGCCAAAAATCGGCGGGATCGCAATGTCAAACGATCATTTACCTCGCCAAGAGATTTCTCTACACATTTCCCCGTTACAAGACAAGTGGAACAAATAAGTAGAGCTAATAAGTAGATTTGTCTAATCACCATCTCTTTTCTATTATGTCATTGCTCATCATTTTCCTAACAATAACCTTTATCAAAGCTCATCATATGCCTTTGCTAATGACGATGAATAATATCTAAGCTGCATGACTCATTTGATTGTGAAATATTAAAGGTATCAACTATCCTTTATAAGGATCCATTAGACGTGATTACTGTGGCTATCTAGGGTTCTAGCTTGATTGTCGTGGATATGATACAGAGATCACAATCAAGATGTTCTTTATTATTACATTGAAATAGGCAATCGAACTAAGTTCAGAGGGTCTTCATATCTATCTATGAAGTAGGTTGATAACTAGTAGGCTTATAACCTATTGGTTGTACCAATAGGCTGATAAATAATAGGCTAGTAATCATAGGTTTGCAATCACTAGGGAATAATTTCCATAACAAAAAATCTAAAAATATCAATTTGATGTTATACTGTCAATGATTTCTAGTGCGAAATTTTAATTAGTTAAGAAAACTCTATGAAAGTAAATTGTATTCACAATCAACTTTTCTGTTCTTCACTTTTTTAAATTTCTAATATCAACTTTTTTTAAATTTCTAATATGTGAACAGTGCAACAATTATTTTTTCTTTTTTCTGATAGTGTTATTGGGCTGAATATGTTATCGGTCCAACCCAAATCTCAAAAAATTGGGTCTTTTGGCTCAACTCGGTTGGGCCGACCCATTTAATACGGTCAAATCCAATCTTTTTTTTTTAGTTTTTCTAAATATGATGTATAAAAATCATGTTAAATAAATAGCTTAAAATGTGTTGTTTTCGTATATATGGCTAAATTTCAAGGTTTTTCCAAGCATTTTTTTTTGTAAAAACAAATATAGCTTATTTTTCATGTTTTGAAATAAAATTGGATTTCGTAATCGGTTTACGATTATCCATTGAAATTTGACCAGAATATCAAAAACTTTAACAATCATTTTATTTTATCTATCATGGTGTAAAATTACATTATAAAGTATACTTACATATAGTAAAAAAAGAGGTTTTTTAGTACGGTGTAAAATTTTTCAAAGTTTAAAATGGTCAGGTTTTCGACTCCCAATGAGGTAGAGATTCTCTCACGAAGAGAAATCTATTTCGAGCCTTAGGAAAACTAACGAATAAAAAACTAACTTATAAAAAAACAATCAAACAATAATACAAATTATCTTAGGTAGGGTGTACTGGGGTGATGCATTTTCTCCTTTCACAACAAGTCTCCTTACTCAGACTCTAGCAAACTATTTGATTTCTTAGTGAATTTAATACTAGGTGGCGAGAATTATAGTCATAACTTTACGATTATAAAACACACCTCTTTTTCGCATGATGTTCCCCCCTCTGGAGATGACATTGTGTGAAGAGTGAAAAAAAAGTTATTGTGACAAATTTGACTAATTTGTAAAATATTGATTCATATTTTGGCAGTGTTATGAATGTCAAGTTATAAATCTAGAATTACAGAGGAATTAAGTTTAGAATTCAAACCTGGAATATAAATTGCAGGCATCAGATTCACTATCCAATCTTAAAACAAAACTAAAATCATTTCCGACATAAAAGAACCTACGAAACACTTCTGCTGTTACAAATGAGGAAGGCTAGTTTCTCAAACTAAAAGAGAGAGAGCTATTTTTTTCAAAAACTCATTAGGGCTCGAGCTTTGTTAGCAGGAAGGGAATAAGACAAAAGGGACTTCAACAGAAACTTACATATTCACTCGTGATTTCAAAACAGGCCATTATCCAATCTTTACTAGAAATGCCTGGATGATATGTGAAGATCGCGACTCGCCGACAGAACATGACATAAACAGTGGAGTTTGCCGAGCATATTCCAACTTTATACATCTTTTATATTGTTGTATTCTCTGCATCAAACTTAAGCGGAAGGTTCCTCGACGGCTGGTACAAAAACATGTATTTTTGCGAGTGAATAATTAGCAGCTAGCTAGCAATGCAAGATATAAGTTCAATGAGTGGGGGAACAAATCTTCTACGTGGAGGCAAAGAAAGAGCTGGATCGATGGTCATATCCAACAAAAGTAATGGGACCTAATTTTGTAATGGTGCCCATAGCTACTTATCGATATTGGTATTCCCTCGCGGTATCGGATTGGATGTTTTGTTTCTATCCCACCTCCATCTGATTGTATCTTCTACTCAAAGGAATCAAATTTCATATCACTTATCAAATTATGTTCATCAATTAAATTCAGTGATGCTGCCATATATAGCTTCTAGGGTTTATGCATAGGTTCCCACACCCCACATTCAAGTTTCATGACGTTTCAACTTTATCCAAGAATGTCAAGAAAGAATGGAGTGAAAAGTAGGCAATAGAATTCAAAAAGGATTGTTGTGGCTAAAAATAATAATAAATATAAGAAGAAGAAAACAACGAGATGCACGATTTGTAAAGTAAAAACCATAAATCACGGTACTAAAGTCATTTATAGCATCATTGCTTCAATCAAGGGAGCCTAAATTTGAATAAAAATGGTTGCCCGACAATCTACAGATGTATAACTATAATAGCTTTGCTCATAAATAAATTCAGAATTCAAATCTAAATAGCTTATATTACTATTACTATTACTTTATATATAATACGCGTGGGTAAAACACTATAGCAATGTTTTCCCCACGCCAATATATATGTATAATATATAATGTTTTCCCACGCCAATATATATATATATATATATATATATATATATATATATATATATATATATTATACATATATATTGGCGTAGACCAATATTGCTATAGTGTTTCCCACGCATATTATATATACAATAATAGTAATAGTAATATAATATATATATATATATATATAGTGTTTTTGTTTTTTGGACAAAAATAATTCATATTTTATGTCAGTTACATTATATTTTTTTTAAAAAAATTATTATTATTTTCCGATCCCAAAAAACACTGTAGCAATCTACACTGTTTTTCTTGCGCCATGATATATATATATATATATATATATATGTTATTAACTATACAATAAAACGCGTCTCAGTTTTACTGTGCTAATCCATCGTGAAAGACAAACGGTTGTTAAGGTAGCCGAGATGGTCAAAAGAGCGTCAGATTAAGGTCCCCTCCGAGGGCATGGGTTCGAATCTCACTCTCAACACATTTTTTTTAGAAAATCCACATTAAAATTAGATTTAATATATATTTTCGAGAAAAATGAATGAATATTGAGGTGGTCGAGCGGGTTTATGAGGCGGGGGACAAAAATTCCTTTCGAGAGGTTGGGGGTTCAAATCCACTCTTGATAGATTTCTATTTTACTTAAAAATATGATTAATTTTTTTTAATGATTATGATAATTTTCTTTCTTTTTAATGATTATGATAATTTTATGTTGGTTATTTCGTTGAAACCTATTAAACAAATAAATGTATATCGATTTAAAATTCATATATTAAACAAAAAATATATTATAAAAAACAATTATTTTTTTGTATTTAAAAAAATATGGTACCGCCTACGACGAGGCGTGTGGCATTGACACATATATATATATATATATACATATATATATAGGCAATAGTAGGATATTGTGATAGTGAATTCATAAATTATATTTATTGGATTAATTAATAGATAATAATTGTGAATTGTGACAAACAATGTCTTTAAACTACATGTTCTTGATTCAAATAATTACCCTCCTAAACTCATTAAAAAGAAGGAACTAAGTTTACTCCACATTGGAAAGAAACAACACAGTGTAATTATTTTTTGTTAAAAAAATAATAAAATTTTAAAATTAAACTGAATTAGAAAAATCAAAATGATTAATCACAATTTTAGTTTTGAGTGTCAAATGCCAAATGTTTTTTATATATATGTTAAATATCTATATATAAAACCCACCACTAAATTACTTTATACTTAATTCGTTGAAATTTAAGCATTTCTGTACAAATTAATGTTGTAAATTTTATTATATTTTGAGAATAAAGTGAAAATCTTTTTTGTGTGTGTGATAAAACAGGAAATAATAATAGGCTTTCCTATATAGAATATTACACCCACATCTTGATAGCTATGATCCACTGGCTAAGGTATGAGCTCTTATTTTTTTTATCGATCACTGCATGCGAGTCAATGAACTCCAATAATTGCATTTACTACACAGATAGTATCACTTGTTCTTTCTGATGTTTTCTTTCTGTCAAGCTTCCCCACCGCACAAGTATTTTCGTTCTTTCTTATCTTCATCTTACAGAAAGTATTTTAATTTCCTCCTTCATGGGCAGGCTACCAACCAGGAGGTTTGCTGGACAAAAAATAACCCTATCCTAGCAAAAGCTAGCTGCATGCATGAATTACAGCAAACTGAAGGTGCTTATCCGATCGATCCTTCCCGAGGGTTTTTTTCCCCTTATGAATATGTAAGAATGAAGTCCTGGCTAGCTATCTTTTTTCTTTTTAAAAAAAAAAAAAAATGTTCTTGACAAGCATTTACTGTAAAAAGACAGAAGCAAACTGGAAGGACAGTCAGTGGCGAAGCAAGAACAAAGAACACTGTTCATGGAAAAACATATAGAGCAACAAAACAAAACAATCATTCCCAGTAAAATGACTACATCGACCAGCAATAAATTAGTTTTTCCAACATTTTGAAAACAATCACCGCTTCAATGGCTCGATCAACTGATTGAACTGCACGGTTCCTTCTGCTGAATCAATCAGTTTCACAGTTTCTTAACCCTACGTTTGATTTTCTTTTATTATATATGCTTTTGTTTGGAGGAGAAATTTACATGGCGTGGAAGGTGTATTATTAATTATGACCCAAACACGACATATTTGCGTCCTCATGATGGTGTTGGTGGGAGAGGCCACTAGTGGTGGCTTTAAAACACTCAAAATCTATAAAACACAATGTTTTATTTTAATTAAAAAAAAATACACATAGAAGCTTGAAACACTGTCAAAATTCTCTTTTTCTCTTGTTTTTTTCTCTCTAATATCTCCCACTACTCTTTTATCCTTAACTAAGCTTCCTATTTATACACAAAATAAAAACTTGATATTTTTTTTATCTTAAGATAAAATATTTTGGCAAGTTGGAGGCGGCTTGCAGGAGAGGCGGTGGATGCAGGCGGTGGTCATGCATAATAGTTGTCAGAAGTTTTAATTGATGAAAGCTGGTAACTGCAATGTTTGACTATGCAGATTGAGTTTATCCTCTAACAAATGGTACATAATTATACAACAACAACAACTCAAATAAGGAGCTACGCCCATCAATTTCAATCAAGGTGCTCTAAATATGGATCTAGACACCAAAGATTCCCGTTTGGTCAGTGTCACTCGTGCACCTATCATAGAAAAGACTAGGGTATGAGATAAGATCCATGACTCTACAAGATAAGATTTTGTACATGGTCTTTAATGAGTCAGTGTATATTTTTTTCATAGAATATTTCACATTCAACTTTCTAAAGACTAGCTTAGACAACTCAAACAGACTCACAAACCCTTGAAAGCAAATGTAAAATATGAGAATCATCCTAGATCTTATCACTCAACACATTGATAGAGTGTGCGAATTTCTTTCAACAAAACTTCATGAATAACCATGGAATCATAGCTTGAAGCCTAATTTTATCTTAAATTTTGATGAACTTAACTCGAGACTTATCTCTCGCTTCAGCATAAACATTCCAACTAAAAAGAGCACCGCCGAGCTCTTCTTCATTATATAGTGAGAAGATGTAATCGCCATGGCTTGTCTTCAAAGGTTCAATAAGGAAATGTTAGACGTGAAAAAATTAATTGAACCTATTACCATGAAAAAGTCTTGACTAATGGATCGAGTCTATAACTATTCATTATGATATGGATATGGTAAATTCAAAATCCGACTCAAACCTAACCTAAGATATATATTTAAATTATATAAATATAATTAAAATATATAGGTAGAACATTTATATTTTATTTAATCCAATATAATATATGCATATCTCAATATTGTCATAGCACACACAAATACATGTGTGTGTGTCTATAATTTTACTTTTTGTTAAATAATAAAAAAAGTCGTGTAATGGATAATCCATACACATACTTCGTAGGTATATGAATATAAAGAAACTCAATTCGTAGGTAACACATTGCCATCCGTAGTCTTCGAGTCTCTAAACATGTCTCCATAAAAATATGAAGAACGAGATCTTCTTGTCTCCATTGAATCTATATACGTGCCTCCAAAAACATCAGGGATCCTTCTCAAATCTTTATGAGTGCTCATCTCCGAAAGGAACAAGAATCCATCTATAGTCTTTATGACTACTCATGGAACATTTTCCTTCATTCCTAAACGTTAACAAACTTGTTAAGAGAACTCTCATGCAAAATCTTCAAAAAAAAAACACATAAAAGGCAAACATCCAAGGCCTGATGAATGAACATAGGGAAGAAACCATGCCAGATTAGTTTTGTTAATTGTCGAATTATATTAATGAAAATTACCAATACCCAACAAAGAACAGACTATGCCAGATTAGTTTGTTCTTCCTGTTAAAGAACATAAAATATTAAGAAAACACAAAATAGAAAAGAAATTAAGCTTAATGAATGAATATTCAATCTGCTTATAATTCCTCAGATGAATACTGTGATAAACTCTAAAAGCTGGTTGGAGTAGTGTCTGTGTGTGTAGTGAAAACTTGAAAGTCGTTGAGAAGATGTGAAATTGGCCTTTCTGAAACGTCAGTACATAGTGATTTAAAACTTATAAGCTGCTTTATTTTCATACCGAATGGTTCTGTGCATTTTATACTATTCATCAATTTTAATAATGACAAAACATTTTCAAAATTCAGATGGCCGATTCATCAACTAATTAAGTGGTGTACTCGAAAAGAAAAAAGAAAGGAAATTCATGAGGAAGACTATACCATGCATTACATGGCATGCAGCTAGCATTTATTCTGCTTTGAAACAAAATTACTACCAGCATCTCTCTTCACGTCACGTCCTTGTAGCATCTTTCTTTTATACATACATTATTGGCCACTCAGAATGTAATTAGACATTAATAGGTAAATGATTGAAAAAAATAATTTTTTCACGAGCTCTCAAGTTTTTGACAACAGATGAAGAATCTTTAAAGTGAAAATGGTGATATAGGTCATGAATTAGGCTAACAACGTACAGATTAAGAATCTTTAAAGTGAAAATGGTGATATAGGTCATGAATTAGGCTAGCAACATCACAGATTAAGAATCTTTAAAGTGAAAATGGTGAGATTTAGGTCAGGAATTAGGCTAGCAACATCACAGAGAAACCAACAGCAACCTTGAATAATTGAGAAAGACAAAAGCTTTTTCCATGGGGACACCTGCCCTCAATAGAAGAGACGTCGTTTTCAGTTTGCAGAAGCCATACAAACAATGCACTGTTAATCCTGAGTAGCAGTAAGATTCAAGTCACAGACCAGTACTAGTAGCAATCAAAGCATTATTGATTTCTTTCCTAACCATTTGCAAGCTTGGCAATGAACAATGCTTCTCAGCATCTCAATTTATAAAAAGTTTCAGAAACATTTTCTTTGGTGTAAACTCTAGGATTTCGTACCTCTAACATTCCATTCCCACGAAAACAACTGCTTTCTCACAGGGGTTAAACTCAAGCTTAACCGTGAGAGATTCTTGCATGAAATCATATCTGAAACTCTCATCTAACCATTTTATGTTTTGATTATTGTTCTGCTTGTTACTGTACCTCAAATTCTTTCACTATTGTTCTGTCTCACAACCCTGATGCTCTAGATACCAGTCCGAATGATCAATCTTGTTAAAAAGTGCACTTGACTTTTCTCCAGGGCCATTGATGAGAGTATTATTGCCCTTCAGTTCTTAAACCCTTTCCGTCGCTGATGATAATCCAGGACCCACAATTTTGATTGCCAAGGGACTCACAAGGATATAGAGAAATGGAACTGATAAGTAAACGCACCAAAAAGCAGGGGAAGAAAATGATATTTCCAAATTCCTTCTGGAGAGAGGTGTAAGATGCTATAATTCAAACTCACTGGCGAAATTAATCTCTCTAATGGCAATTGTTAGGCAAATTGATGGAGGACATTTTGACTAATTATTACGTTGATCATATCATTTTCTTCCTCGAAGAGTAAAAATGTGGGTCATGCTGAATTGGGTTGATCCAATATATTATTATTTTAATATTATTTTAAGAAGTTGTCAACTTGATTTGCATAATCAAATCATACTTTTATTAATTTTTCATATTATTTATTTATTGAATTATTATCTTGAATTATATACACAAACACACATTAAACCTCTCAAAACTGAAATATTTTGTTCCAATTGAAAAAAAAAAACATCACATAGAATGGAAATGATAACCTTGTATAATATTTCACATATAATTAATTAGCATGCTATAAACATCCTTTAAATTGAAACTAATTTCAAGCTAAAAAAAGATTATATGCATTACTTATATGCATTAGTGGTCTGTCTCGTAGCTAGCTAGCTAGCTAGCCTGTCCAAAGATATCTCCAAAGCCCCTTAAAGCTTAAAGTTTTCAGACAACTAAAATTAGAATTTTATGGAAGTTGGCAGATAGGCATCTCAAGTTATGGAAGAGCCAGGACTGAAACCTACCACTCTTATTCTGAGATGTCTTCTATTTGTCTTCTGTGTTTGCGGTACTGTGAGAGCTCGCAGCTGGTTGTGGCCCACTCTGCAGGCAGTAACATGGGAAGTATGTTTCGTGACTTGATAGCACTTAGCAGTGTGTTCATGTTTATTGATTTTTAAAATATATATTTTTTAAAAAAGTATTGATATTTAAAAAACAATATATTCTTAATATTAATATATAAAAATAATTTAAAAATTACTAAAAAAATTAATTTAAATTAAAATTAAAATTAAAAATTAAAATTAAAAATAAATTTATTTTAATTTAAAAAAAACACTTTTTAAAACATAATGTGAAACAAGCAGGCAGGTGATCATGTGATATATGACAGAATCTATGATGTTATTTTTAAAAATATTTTTATTTAAAAATGAATTAAAATGATTTTTTTAAAAAATATTAATTAATCAAAACATAAAAATACCTAAAAACATCCCAACAATATTTAATTTCAAATAAAAAATACTTTTAAAATAGAATGAAACACATGAAACACATCTTCCTCTATTAATTATAATCCCTCCAAATCCAACTAACCCCACACTCTATCACCTCTACTAGCTAGTACGTAGCACAAGCCCCGGTCCCTTCCCTCCCTGAATATATACCTCTTCTCTTTCTGTTTTCTTCACCACCGTCTTCCTCTTCCCATGGTTCCGATCTTCCAACCATGCCTTCCCAGCCCAGCCTCCACTTCTCCCTTCCAAGGTATACACATCTTGCTGCTTCTTCCTGGATCCCTCACAAAAACACATGCACGCACGCATATATCAAAACACATGCATTGCATTTTTTAACCATGCAATCCCATCTGGGATTATCCCATGTTGCTAAATTACTACTAAAACTTTGTCGGCAGGCTGTTTTTCTTTTCTATTATTATTATTATTACTATTAAATGGAAACATGCATGGTATCACAGGAGGATTGGAATACTGTGTCACAAGAACAAGCGCCAGAGCGAGACGGTTGAGAGTAACATGCAGCAACCTTGGCGGAGGCGGCGCCACCAACAATATTGACGACAGCAACCCAGTCTTTAACTCCATTGAATGCTATGCTTGCACACAAGTAGGTGTTCCTGTCTTCCACTCCACGAGCTGTGACCAGGCTCACAAACCCGAATGGGAGGCCTCAGCAGGCTCCTCCTTGGTCCCCATCCAAAACCGGACCCGCCTGAGAAAGAGCACGGCCGGTTCATTGGGAACCGTTCTCGATCCACGTAGCAAGCGGGTGCAGAAATGGAACCGGGCTTTCCTATTGGCACGTGGCATGGCTCTGGCCGTCGATCCACTGTTCTTCTACGCCTTGTCAATAGGGAGAAATGGGGTCCCTTGCCTGTACATGGACGGTGGATTGGCCGCAGTCGTGACCGTCCTTCGCTCGAGTCTGGATGCGATCCATTTGTGCCATCTGTGTTTACAGTTCAGGTTGGCGTACGTGTCAAGGGAGTCTCTTGTTGTTGGGTGCGGGAAACTCGTGTGGGACGCTCGTGCGATTGCTTCTCGTTATGCGAGGTCTCTCAAGGGATTTTGGTTTGATGCTTTTGTCATTCTTCCAGTTCCTCAGGTTGGAAATTTTTTATTATAAAATTAAGTTCGTGTTCGGATTTTAAGAGAATATTTAGTTTTAAGAGTATATTTTTCAATAATTTTAATGTGTTGATATATAAAAAATAAAAAATTTAAAAAATATATTTCTATGTTGTATTATTACAGTATTACACTACCAAATGCTATATTAACTATTATTTGGTGAGGCCGATGTAAATGAATGTTGGTAGTTTTAAGCACGGTTTGCTATGCTTCATCTATTTTAAAATATTTTTGTTTAAAAATGTAATAAAATGTTTTTTTAAAAAAAAAGATATTAAATTGATCTAAAATCACAAAAAAAAAATAAGACAAAAAAAATATTTTTTAAAAAAAATGTTTTTAAAATACAATATTAAACAGACATGATCAATAAACCAGCTAGGTTCATTGCTTTTCTAGTCTAGTCCTAGATACCATTTGTCATTGTGTTTCGAGTTTTTTTTTATGAAAAAAAAACAAAAATAATGTCTTGTATATATATATATATATATATAATCACAGTTTGAACTGCAATATGGTATGATATAGTATGGAGTTGGACCGAAGATATGTTGAAAACAACAATCGTAGATGCATTCGATAACGTTATATGTTGTCTCATAGTACGTAACAGTACATATTTGTATTTGGAAGAAGAACAAAAAAAGTTCAAAGTTTGCAAGAAAGGGGGAAAAAACCAAAGAAAAGGGAGCTAGGGTGGGTGGGTGAGGTGGGCAAAGGTTTTGTCTCCACGACGATGGGACCTCCAAACAATAATGGACAAGAATATCACACTCCTAATCACCGCAGGAGGTTGGTTGTGCACTTCTGTATCTGCTCAGCATGTAAGGTAGAGGAAAGGCTTGCCTTGATGATCATGCTTGTCCAGAAATTGCACATATTTTTATCAACGAAAACTTTAATAAATAAGGTTTTCGGTCATGATTAATGGAACTAGACAAGTAGCTTATATTTATCAGTGTCAGGATAAAAGAAATTGATTTGACAGTAGAAGAACTGATGGCAATCTATTTGCTCTCTTTTTTTGGCAGATTTGTATCTGTCATGCAACTGTTTATCTTGATCATATCAAAAGTTCATCCAGTCATGAATTCATGATACTCTAATTTATGTATTTTAAATGATGATCTCTTTTTTTTTTATTTTGGAGTTTCCAGATATACCATACCACCATATTGTGTTGACCAATTCTGCCAAATATTGGAGACTTGATGCCTAGTTCGTAATACCTTTCCTCAATATTTTCTTTTGCAGGCTGTGTTTTGGTTAGTTTTACCCAAATTAATCAGAGAAGATAAGATTAGGCTGATAATGACAATACTTTTGCTGATCTTCCTGTTCCAATTTCTCCCTAAGGTGTACCACTGCTTATGTTTAATGAGAAGTATGCAAAAGGTCACAGGTTATATCTTTGGCACCATTTGGTGGGGCTTTGGCCTTAATCTCATTGCCTACTTCATTGCCTCTCATGTAAGTCCTCAGCATTTCTGAGCTATTTTTCAGCCTCTTGTACGATAAATTTTTGGTGTCAAATAAGCTTTATGCTAACGTTCCTTCTCTTTACTTTTGCAGGTTGCTGGTGGATGTTGGTATGTCCTTACAATACAACGTGTTGCTTCATGCCTCAGGCAGAGTTGTGAGAGTAAACCCAATTGCGATCTCTCTTTGGCTTGCTCGGAGGAGGTTTGTTACCAGTTCCTGTTCACGGAAGGCGCAATTGGAAATCCATGTGGTGGTAACTCGACAAATACTGTTAGAATGCCGATGTGCTTGGATGTTAATGGAGCATTTAATTATGGAATCTATAAGTGGGCTCTTCCAGTTATTTCTAGCAATTCTTTGGCTGTGAAGATTCTTTATCCCATTTTCTGGGGTTTGTTGACCCTAAGGTAAATCATAAGATAATTTTGATACTGTTAAAGAACCATCTAATCTAAAAACTGAAGTATTAGATGATGCTCTAGAATATGCTTTATATCATTCTCTAACATATCCCCTCAACTGAAAGTTTTTTTAGCTTGAAACTTGCATAGATTCACACAACCTTGTGCTTGATTTTTATCAAATAAAATATAGATGGTGAGATTTGAACTCGTGACCATTGAGTCAATAAGATTCTGATACTATATTATAAATCATCTCATCTAAAAGCTTAAACTATTAAGTGAGGTTCCAGAATATGATTTATATTATTCTCTAACGGATACTTTTATCTCTTTTATCCAAATTGTAACTTTTTTTCTGATCACTGATGTACTTGCATAGACTTGCTTGGAAGTTCAAACTGGAATGTCTTCCAATGGTAGTTGAAATTCTTGCAACTCCTAATATATGGTGCCTATATTTGCAGCACCTTTGGCAATGATCTTGAACCGACAAGTCACTGGCTTGAAGTGATCTTCAGTATATGTATTGTTCTCAGCGGTTTAATGCTCTTCACTTTACTGATTGGTAACATCCAGGTGAGCTGATCGCACCCTCCTAATTTGTAGATGCCGAACCTTTTATCATTAATAATCAGTTAAATGACAAGAAATTACGATTTCAATGAAGGTGTTTTTGCACGCAGTCATGGCAAAGAAGAGAAAAATGCAGATGCGATGCAGAGACATGGAGTGGTGGATGAGGAGGAGACAGTTACCATCTTGTTTGAGACAAAGAGTTCGCCATTTTGAACAGCAGAGATGGG
The DNA here is from genome assembly GCA_032356905.1 of Salix exigua. Lineage (NCBI taxonomy): Eukaryota > Viridiplantae > Streptophyta > Magnoliopsida > Malpighiales > Salicaceae > Salix > Salix exigua. Next base: position 5,640,352 of record CM063591.1, read on the forward strand.
AAACCATGGGAGGTGAAGACGAGATGGAACTAATCAAAGACTTGCCTGAAGGGCTCCGGAGAGACGTCAAGCGATATCTTTGCCTAGATCTAATCAAGAAGGTGACACAAATTATCACAAAAGAATGATATGTGTGTTCTTTCATTTATTCTGAGCCTGGTGACATATGTTGTTCAAGAAAAGAATAGATCCTGAAAGCTTCTGGATGATTGCTAGAAATTATAACAGCAACTCAAAGTAGGAGAAAGAACTTATTACTTTGTAACATCCTAGAACTTCCTCAAGTTTTCAGCAGAAAACAGAACTATTGTAGAGCTTGGATTTCGTTTGTGACTGCCATTTATATTATTTTTTCAGGTACCTTTGTTCCACAACTTGGATGATCTTATTCTTGACAACATCTGCGATCGGGTTAAACCAATTGTTTTTTCTAAAGATGAAAAGGTAAAACTCGACTCTATTTATAAGATTTGGCTACCCCATCACACACCACTGCAAATTAGTTCATCTTTTTTGTAATTCCTTGATATAGATAATTAGAGAAGGAGACCCAGTGCAAAGGATGGTGTTCATTGTTCATGGACGTATAAGGAGTAGCCAGAGTCTTAGCAAAGGCATGGTGGCAACTAGTGTGCTTGAACCAGGAGGCTTCCTCGGGGATGAGCTACTCTCCTGGTGTCTTCGCCGCCCATTCATCGACAGACTTCCGGCCTCAGCAGCAACTTTTGTTTGTATTGAATCGACAGAAGCATTTGGTCTTGACGCATACCATCTTCAGTACATCACAGATCACTTCCGCTACAAATTTACCAGTGAAAGGCTTAAGCGAACGGCAAGATATTACTCGTCAAACTGGAGAACATGGGCAGCAGTAAATATACAATTCGCTTGGCGCCATTACAGGATGAGGACTAGGGGGGCGGTGAAAACTGTACCAGACAAGGGAGGCACTGAGCGCCGGCTCCTACAGTATGCTGCAATGTTTATGTCAATCAGGCCACACGACCACTTTGAATGAATAGTTGTTAGCAATTCTCCGGTCATTGTTTCAATGAAGTCTTTTTATCTTTAGGCAGGAAATTCTTCACTTGAATATGTACCTATTGCACAATATAAGCATTGAAAAAATCTTCATTTCTCTAAATGTAGTTGGATGCGTTTCTGTAGCTATACGATACAAACAATCAGCTAACTTGATTATCTAACTTAAACTATGGTGCCACAAACACCGCTATCTCTTACGATCATGTTCATCCCATCCTCCCTCCTTAGCACACCAGCTTTACTGTAACAGGTAGTGTTTTAGACATTTACGCCTCTTCTTGGCTCGGCGGTTTCTTGTTTCTTTTTATAGGAGATTTCTTGGCTTATTTGTTTTCATGGTCCTTGCCATGTTAGAGGTGGTGCCATTTTTTTTTAATCATTTTTTGAGTTTATTACACTTATTGTTGTGTATTTTTGGCATGATTTGGGACTGTTGCAGGTAGAATTCAGGATTTTTTTCCTTCAGAACTGTGGATTGAGGCTTTATCAAATAATCAATAAAAAAAACTTCCCTGTTTCCAATTAAATTCGTAAATTTATAACTGAATGAATTACTGAAACTTTCTATATATATATATATATATATATATATATATATATAATTGTTTTAGTTTGATACAATCAAAATTGTAAGACTTGCTCCACAGTTACCAACTTCAAATGTTTCATTTAGTTGCTAGAAATCTTAAGCAATGACCAAACCTTAAATTGACAACTTCACTATTTTGCACACCACTCATCCTTCCACAATGCAGTAGCCAGGTTATTAAATGCGTTGGCTGATGCCCTTCTCAGAGGCCTCACTCGTGTAACTATACAATTACAGAGATGAACATCGACTTGGGGCAATCATAGAACATATTCTTTGCCACAATATGCAGGCGTTGCAAACCTTTAATCCAACCTTCTCAGTAAATACTGAACTTGAACTTCCTTTGTCAGTGGCATGATCCAGTCACCGTATAAATTGGCAATCAAGGCTGGTCGGATTTTGTACACCGGGTCAGTTCCACCAACATCTTTTTCCATTGTCACTTCCTGCCCAAAAGTTCTGGCTTTCATCTCAACTCTCTTTTTCACGGCATCTTCTACTGTTGGGTATGTCAGCATATCCATCAATCTTTCGCCGTCCTGAAAAAGTCCAAACATCACATGAAGATGAGAGTACAGAAGATTCAGGGGAACAATGTGCAGCACTCTCTAAGAAATAAAGGACCACGCACTACTACCTGTGCTCTAATGGCAGCCATATATGCATCTGGAGAAGCTCGAAATTTAGCCTCTGCTACAAATTTTCCATAATGCATTCTTTTCGAGAGAGCCTGAAATCACAAGAATGCATATGCATGTCAACTAAGAAACCACGAATTTAATGCATTTAGAAAAAAACAAAGATCCGTGGGTCGGTGCAAGCAAAAAAATTGTGTGCAGGTGCGTGTGAGCGAGTGAACAAGAGTGAGCTAGAGACGACGCTCCAGTTAGGAAAAATTATGGTCCGTGACCACCATATGCATAAATATTTTCTGAACTTGCATGAGAGCCAGAAGCATCTAGTTACATTACAGATATCAAGCATGAGCTATTGAAATATGGAAGCAAAGAATCAAGAAAACAGATCTTCAAAATGAAAGGAAATATAAAAATTGAGAGGATGACAAGCTTTTGGGCTAAATTGGAAGCAATGCTGGGAACATAGTTGTTGATAGGTACTACTACAACCAATTTCACACTAGAGCCCAATGATGTTAAAAATATGCACCAGAAACTTGGAAGAGTTATGAAAAATTGTAAGAACTTATTCTTTTTCATTCAAATTACAGCCAAATATGGTACAGTATAAACAGGTTCCTTTTCTCTTCCTTTTCCCCTTTAAGCTTGCCTATATTTGTATCCCTTAAGTGAGTGAAGATGAGTCTAATTCTTTAACCAAAGTCGCTTGAGAGGCACAAGATACTATCAGAGACAACTTCTGAAACTCAATTTTAGCAAAACTTGCTCCATTAGTTATTCAAAGCCATATAACATTCACTGCCACAAACTGATTAGCATTTGTGCCATCAAAATGGCACCAATTGACTACTTGCAAAAGTAATTGAGATATGTAGCAAAACCCTCATGAGTTGCTTCCCATGTTAAAGACAGTTTATGAGAATGCTGACATAGCTAGTAGAAGAACCAACTTTGGTTAAGTCAAGTTTATGCAACTACATTTATCCATTTGCTACCTCATTTAACTCCTGGAAGAGTCTAAATAGGAACACATATTCTAATAGTATGAACTAGTTTACAAGCAAATGCTACAATAAGGGTCAAATTAAAAAAACAAAATGCCAGAAAAATGTCCTTATATTGAATCTTTTGGCATTGTTATAAACCTGACCCAAATGATTAACCTTTGAAATCTATTGATCCAACTTCTTACCTGACCCGAGTTCAAAATTAAATCATGTGGGAGTTTCCCCAACATGACTCATTTGACTTTTAAACAGTATGGTTTGACTTTTAAACAAAAGTTTCAAGATGAACTCTTTTTTTTATCAGGACGGCAACATATTGGATTGACCCAAGCTTCACGACTTAACTCACCAAATCCATGATCCAGATTATTATGGACTTCACTAGTTTTAAAAAATTTATTTTTTAAAAACTATTTCTTATAACAAAAATAGACGCTCGTAAAGTCGAGTACAAACTAAATTATTGAGACTGTGATAACCTAGGGGGGAATGCACCAAAAAAACCACCTCCTCAATTGTTCGTATGAAACGTGAAGGAGGTGCATTGCATGAAGGAGGTAGACTAGGGCACTGGAAAGAATCAAATGTGATATTTGATTAAGAAACTTAATCCCATTCAAAGAAAAAATTAAATTGTTAACATTTCCCCCCATAAAACCTGCCCAAGTGATGTCTAACATTTTCCATGTACAAGATTCCTAGTATATATATTACCAACTACAAAACAAGAAAGTTCATAGAATGAAACCAGAACAAAAGCCTCAAGGAAGACCAAGAAAACAGTTTGTGTTCTATTAGGTTGACAAAGAATCAGTTGCTTCTAATTTGAGACTTGAGAGTATCACAGATAGTATTAAAACAGCCTGAAGTTAAAATGGGCTAATTAGTTGAAATGCATACCTGTAGACAGATTGTGTCACAAACAGCTGTTGATCCTGAATTGCTATCTTCTCCCTCTTTAACCAATTTTGGAAGAAGATCTCTAAAATACATGTCCCATACTGTCTTATTTATATTAATTGAATCAGCAATGGGATGCAGTACCTGTGTGGCAAGAACCGAACAAATTTGAAGAGGAAGTAAAAGAAAATGGACAGAATCTGAACATGCATCAACAGAGATAGAGATAGAGATAACTCATTTAAAAAAAAATGATGACAGATTCTCTTGTGCTCAAGAAAAAAATAAAGCTATATTAGCAGCTGGTTTTAATCAGAATTAGTTGAAATTTTTGCTGCATGTAGCAAGAAAACATAAACAGTGTATCTCTTGTTCTGTATGCCCATAATGGTCTGATGAAACTTATGAAAAAAGTGCGGTGAGTTTTTCATGTTACAAGCATGTCCATACATCAAGCTTAATAACCAGTTCCCAAATTGCAAAGAAATCATCGCTGTAAGAATTTGTCATGTAAGGGATTGGTCTATGACATAATAGAATTCCAAATTTGGAAAAAGATGACAAATAATATATCTAAGCATCTGTATACATCTGATGTCTTACCTGTGGGTACTGCATAGGTGGCAAAACTGGCTCAGGTAAGTCATCAGGGAAAAAAGGATGCTCATCAGGGCTCTTGTATCTGCCCACCTAATGACCGGACACAATTTAAGAGCACTCGCATGAATTCTCTACTTGATATCTTCCTTCTTTCCCAGAAGTTCAGAGAAATCATTACAGCATACCTGAGCATGTAGCTTTTCAGTTTCCTTGAGGATGAACTCTATCAGAGAACCATGGAACCCATCCATTGCAAAAGCATCAGGGTCATAGGTATCTGCATTATAACAGTATTGGGATCTCTCTAAGAGGCTAAATATTATACTATCCTCTTGTAGAATCAAGGAGCTCCTTATGTTATCTAGGGTCAAGTTCTCGCTAACATCCACCCTTTTCTTCTCTGTTAGCCTTCAAAAAAGAAAAGTGCTTTCAAAACTTACGTCAAATAGCAAGTTTTTATTTGATATGCCCCAAGCCATCCATTAGAAGGCAACAATTTTATTCAAAACAGAAATATTCTAGCTTTAGAAACATTCTAAAACTAGTAACAAACTAATGTTTAATAACAACTATGCAGTTCCATGAAAGAATCAGGTTCAATCCAATGAAAATTCTACCCGGATATTTTGGGATGAAAAACATTGAACAAGGAGAAAAATCGAGCAAACTCACTATACCTCAATTTGCACTGTTTGTACGTTTCTGTACATCAGAGAATTATTAAGAAAAAAACAACTTAAGCATCAGTTTATCTACGTTTAATGTGGAAATATATATGAATTTCCTGAGCTCTCCAAATTTTATCAGAAGCATGAAGCTCATTCAGTTACCTAAGCCAAGCATTTCAGCTTACTGTCCTCTACACACATGATTGTATTTGCATGAGCAAGGATACGTTCACATCTTTAATATATAAACCCAAATCAATTAGAAAATCTTTTTTGCTATGTTTAGCAATTAGCATAATAATAGACCATTAAAAAAAAGTTACATTCTGTAAATATACATTGCCATAAGCCCAATTCCAAAGGGCAAGAAATTCAACTACAATAACAAGTAAATAGTAACATATAGAAAGATAGATTCTATTGACACCTTCAACAGTTGAAAGCTCTCAACAAAACAGCAAAACAAAAACAAACCCACCTCAGAACACAAAATTCAACAAGCAACAAAAAAGGGGGAAAACCAGGAAAAGAAATTCATCAAGTTAGCAATAAAGATCACCGAGTTAAACAATTTAGGCAAAAGGGTCAGCGTTATTATACCCAATGGATGCAGCAGATTCTTGTACTGACAGAATGCGTCTCTTTGTCAAGCCTGGACAGTTGACTCTTAAAGTTGAACCATTTTTCCCGGTTTGGAGACTCAGAGCTTTATTAGCCCTTGAAAATTTTGATTCTTTAGGAGCTAGAAAGGCTGGACAGGCCGTTCCTAGTAGCGTAGCCTCCATTGGCGGTAAGGAGAGAGGTAAGCCGGCCAAATAGACTTGCAAATATGCAATACACAGAGAAAGCTTTTAAAGTTTAGAAACCCACAAAACACCAAAAGTCAAATACGAGGAAAACAAGGTTTCGCGGTTGGTTTGGGCGTGGTTGGTAGAGGAGAAAGATGCCAAAATGGAGTTAGGTATGATAGCATCTCCGAATATAAAGTCCTTTTGAAAAACTGAATGGATAAAATAGTTTTTTTAATATGGTAAATATAGTTTTTATATTTATGTGTATTTCAATGATAAAAGTTATTTAAAATAGCCATATTTTATATATTATTTTAAATATAGTTTTTTTATTTTATATAATTATATTAATATGAGTCAATTATATAATTGAATAATTGCTTTTACAAAACCCTCCAACATTGTAATTATTCCATTTTTAATTATATTTAAATAAATAAATAATTGAAATTAAAAAAATTCGCAACGTTTTAAATTTTACAATATTGAAAAAATCCACCAAAATTTCAATTTAAAAAAAAATAGTCGCTAACTTTTGAATTTTTAAAATTTCAAATATTGAAAAAATAACAGCCAAATTTATTTTATTTCAAATATTGAAAAAAAAACACCAAAATTTTAAAAATTTAAATCTTGGGGAAAATAAATTCATCTATAAATATTTTTATAAACCTAAACATTTTTATTCATTGTTTTCTTCCTTCCAATCTTTATTTTATTTTACTAAAGTTCATCATGTTAATTTTTATGATGTTTTTGATTTTGATGATGACACTCCCATATTCGCCTTCAAAACTGTTACTGTAGTGGTTGCTGAAGAAGAATTGATAAATCAAGGGTGAAGAACAAAGTCTTATGGCTCTATTTTAGACACAATATCGTTAATCGTAATAGAAATGAAGGTGAATTGAGTTTGTGTTATGATTATTTTGTAGAAAATTCTAAATTCAAAAAAAGTCAGTTTCGAAAGAGATTTAGGATGAGTCGTCATCTTTTTCTTCAAATCGCAAATGTGGTGAAAGCTCACAATCCATATTTCAAACAAAAAAAATGCATTTGGTGTTCTTGGCTTATCTTGTCTTCAAAAGGTAATTGTCACTTATAGGATACTTGCATATGGTATTTTTGCATATCTTACTAATAAATATATTCGGATTGGGAAAAGCACTGCAATAGAAAGTCTTAGAGCTTTCATCATCAAATCAATTGTTGAAGTTTTTTTGGGATTGATACCTAAAGGCACCAAACAAGTCTGATATTGGTCGGTTATTATCAATTGACGAGCATCGTGGATTTTCAGGGATGTAAGGGAGCATTGATTGTATACACTGGAAATGGGAGAAATGTCCAAATGCGTGGCATGAGATGTATACTGGACATTGTCGGAAACCTACTATAATTCTAGAGACGGTGGCTTCACAAGATCTTTGGATATGGCATGCCTCTTTTAGAATGTCTAGATCTCTAAATTATATTAATGTTCTTGATCGGTCACCTGTCTTTGTTGCACGTGTTGAAGATCATGCTCCTCCTGTCAATTAGACAATCAATGGACATGAATATACAATGGGATACTATTTAGCAGATGAGATTATCCGAATTAGTCAACCTTTGTTAAGACAATCCCAAGGTCATTAGGAGAAAAGAGAAAATATTTCGCAAGTAAACAAGAGTCTGTAAGAAAGGATGTGGAGAGAGCATTTGGGGTGTTACAATCTCGTTTTGTAATAGTGTGTGGACCTATGACTGGGATGAAGAAACTCTTACAAATATTATGAAAGTTTGCATAATATAATTATTGAGGACGAAGGAGCAATGAACCTTGGATTTGACCATGAAAATGAAATTAGTTCTTCTATATCAGTGTCATATGATGAAACACTAGAACTACATGATTTTCTTCAAACTCATAATCGAATCAGGGATAGAGCAATGAACTCTCATCCATAGCCGATTTGATTGAACATTTATGGGAACAATATGGTAATAAGTAAATGATCATTAGATTTAAGCTACTTATTGTATGTTCAAGTAATTGTATATTTTTTTATAGTTGTTGTATTTTAAGTTAATTAATGTTATTTATTGTCATTGAATGTTAGAATAGCTTTAACAAACAAATTAAATTGATATCAATTTTATAACACGATAACATATTATCAATTAATAAAATTAATACAGTAAACAATATATTTAAAGTAACCAATAAGTTGATACTCTATGAGAGAGAGAGAGAGAGAGAGATGATGAAGGTTATGGTCTTATGTCTTTCTTTTAGATTCAGGGAGAGACCTTCATTGAAAGGTTCTTTATACTGACATGATATGCCCTAGTAAAGGTGTGGTGTAGATTTTCTTTTACCTAGTTTTAGACTATTTTTTCCTGAAAAGTTGAGTGTTCATTACACGAAATAAGGCATAGTCATACCATAAAGAGAAGATGGTTATATTGTGGCCTTGTTTTATGGAAAAATAAATATAGTCCTCGGCTATTGTTGGGTAGATAATACAACCATTATGAGAGCTCTCATTTATTGAGCTAGTTGTTAGAGGTCAACGATAGTTGACAAAGATGGTGGAAGGTCAATAACTCTTCCTCTATGGTTTTAAGTTTCATTTGCCATAAAAACCTTAGAATCAAGTAAATGAGTAAGATTAGTGCCTGAAATAAACAAAACTTTTATTCAGTTTCCTACATACAACATTACCGATGAAGCTGTGAAAAAAACTTCAAGTAAATTTAAATGGAGTAGGGTTTTTTTATGGACAATATTTGTGGTGGGGTTCCTTACAAAAATATTTCAGTTAATAGAGAGAAAAGATTATTTCATGCAATCATTAAGATGAAAAGAATTCCATATCTAGGAGAGAGAGAAAGATCAAAGATCTTATATTTGTCTCCTTCATGTTTTACCTTTTTTTATATAGCTAAAGGATTAACATTTTAGTTGTAGCTTCTTTATTACTTGTAATCATGTTGTGTAGACTAAAAAAATGTCAATTTAGTGTGGTGTTATGTACAATATCGAGGTTTAATTTGATATGATCAAATCGACCAAAAAGTAAAGAATCAAGCCAAAAAATAGAGTTAGTTTAAAGTTAAACAAATTGATCTAATCCCTATTAAATCAAGCCTAAAAAGGCTATATTTGAGTTTAATTTAACTTGGTCAAACTAAACCCAATTAAAGAGTTAACAATATATTAGAGAACTATGTAATTGAGATATTAACTCGTTATCCAATATTTAAATATATATAACTTGTAGAAGTACCCATAAATTTGACAAATAAAATACTTAGACCTGAAAAAAAAAGTACCTAAGCTTGAAAAACGAAATATCTAAACTTGGATAAGGAAATACCCAAACATGGAGAAGTATCCAAAATTTGGAGAAGATAGTAACTAAACTTGAAGAAGTATTAGAGAAGTGCAAATATAGGCTCGGTTTACGTTCGGTTTGACCTAGTCAAGCTAAACCCAGAGACCTTAAGTTTTGTTTGACTTGATCAAACTAAACTTAAATTTGGGCTTGATTTTATGGTCAAGCCAACCAATACTATATAATTCGAGCCTCAAAATTAATTTAATTGTTCTAGTAGTCAAATTGAGCTAACATGTTTTTGCATAAAAAAAAAATTAATTCTTTTAAACTCATATCATCAATGTCATTTTCTTGTTTAATAAATTAATAAACAAATTAATAAAAAAAAATACTAAAAACATAGTACCTTAAACATACATTCATCACCAATATCATCATCATTATAAATAAGTAAACTAATAATATGAATTCATCTAGCTTGTTTACTTCTTCAATAGGCACTGTATCATTCATTACTTTTTTCTAACAATATTTTTCTCTATTTGAAAACATGAACAAGTTACGGGTGTATTCGATAATGTGTAACAATTTTCCCTTTTCATTTCTAATTTTCCTTTTATTCTTAAGTTTTTCTATTTCAATAGAAAAATTGAAAAAAAAAACATGTTCATTTATTGAAAATAAAGACAAATGATTTCACCAATAAATAAATAAATAATACATCCACATTATAACTATTTTTATACAAAATCATAACAATAATTTATAATATTCATCTTAATATCTTATAGTTTTGATAAACTAATTGTAAAATAATAATTTTTTTATACAAATTAAAAATTATCATGAGATATTGTTAAATAAAAAAAATATTTATATTATATTAATAATAAGAATTAAATGAAATAAATATGAATATATATATATATATTTGTTAGAGTGTATATTACGGAATACTAAAAATATATTCTAGAATATAGTATAGGATACTTGACACATGTATATAAAGTTGTATATAAAGTTGTTACTAGCACACGGTATGTGTGTGCAGAAACATTACAACAGATTATATTCTAAATTTCCATTCTCTCTCCGAACTCTCTATCTCTCTTCTTCTTTGCATAATTTCTTCACTCTTTTACTAATCTCAACATGGTATCGGAGCTATTATGCTAACGCATGAATTGATTCAAGCTTCCGCAATGTAATCCTTCAATGGATTATTCAAAAAAAAAAAAATCGGTTGAATTTGTTTCTTCTGTTCAGAGAGCAGCAAGTAGCATAAGTGCGAAGACGAGCTTGTTAAGCAGCAGGAGAAGTCTGGTTAGATGCATCAATATTTCTGCGCTTGCTTCAACAAGAGATTCATACTTGCCTTTTCAAGTCATTTCGCCGATCTCAGCTGATGCTCTGCTTTTTCTTCAATCTCTAGCTCTCTAGTAGCGGATCTTGAGTCCTGCTCGATTGACGAGAAGAAAAAAAAAAACAAGTTGTCATGGAGATCAGACTCCTTGCCAAGAACAGACTAGAGAATCGCCTCAAAATCGCTAAAACCGGTGCAGTTAAGCCTTTAATGTCGTTAATTTCATTGTCTTTTGCTCCTCTTCTCTCCACTCCTTAAATCGAGCATTCAGTCTTTCAACGAGTCTTCTAGAAAAAAAAAAAGAAAGAGCAGCAACATAGTGAGAATTACAGTGCATTGTGAAGAAGCAGCCATGATTCTCCACAACAAAGCATCAACTCCTCCAATCGATCTCTAGGAATGGCGACGTTTGAGCTGTATAGAAGATCGACGATTGGGATGTGCTTGACGGAGACTCTTGATGACATGGTTCAAAACGCGATTGGAGAGAGAGCAGGCTGTTGGATTCTTCGTGGTGACAGATGAAGCCGTGCAAGTTGGAGCTGGAATCAATTTGGAGCTGGAACAGGGGAAGACTAAAATCAATTTGGCAGAGAAGAGAGACGGCCTGGAGGCTGTCTGAGATAGGAATAAGTAGAAAACCTAGATTTTATGTGTCGTTGGTGTTGTTTGTATTGTGGTGTTGTTTTGTGTGTGTGTCGTTTGTTTTGTGTGCTACTGGTTTATTTAAATAAAAAAAAAACCAAACAGATTAAGAAATTAAAAAAAACCAAAAAAAAAAAGAGATTAAAAAAAAAAGAGATTAAGAAAATTTAATCCAATGAAGAAGAAGAAGAAGAAAATGAATTCTTACACAGATTAAGAAATTCATCGGCAAAACTTCAAAAACCGAAGAAGCCAAATGAAATCCTTCGAAAAAAACTCAAGTAGATAAATGAAATTCTGGTCAAGAATAGACCAATGATATTCCTTCTCTTCTCGTTTTACATATTGTTTGTCAAAAGAATTAAGTACTCTTGTATTTCATTTTCATTGTTGCAATCTCATGCTTGGTTTATCAAAACATGAGATTGAGGGGGGATGTTAGAGTGTATATTCTGGAATACTAAAAATATATTCTAGAATATAGTATAGGATACTTGACACATGTATATAAAGTTGTTACTAGCACACGGTATGTGTGTGCAGAAACATTACAACAGATTATATTCTAAATTTCCATTCTCTCTCCGAACTCTCTATCTCTCTTCTTCTTTGCATAATTTCTTCACTCTTTTACTAATCTCAACAATATTATTAATTTTTTAAATTGCTAAAAAGTGTTTGTGTATAAAAGAAAAAAAAGTTATATTGTTTATGAAAAAAAAGAGTTATATTATGTATGAAGAGTTTTTTTATCAAATTCAGAAATGCTATGTTTAAGAAGAAAAATCCAATCTAACTTTAAATTAGGTGTAGATTTTTGTCTTTCTCAAATTGTAATAACTAATTAGCATATTCTATTTAAAAAAAAGCATATTATCTAAACAGCTAAAAGAGGTCACGAGTTAATGCATTGTTCACCCTCTCACAAAACATTATTCACAGTTCCTGATATGCTCAATTTTTGGGTCGGTTTGGTTTGGTTTGGTTCGGTCGGTCTGCATTGTTTTGTTTTTTTTCTGAGTGCATGAATGAAATTGTCCCTCGAAACAAACAAAAACATGCGACAGGGTTCAAGGGTTCCATGTTAATTGCACATTTTCGGTCCGGTTCGTTCGTTCAGTTTTTTGTTTTTTAATATTTATGTGCACGGTCAAATAATATTTTTATCCCTCGATACGGACAAAATTCAGGTCCGGCAGGGAGGGGTGATCCAGTAATTAACTGATTTTTTAATATTTTCCTACCGATTTACTGTAGACGCGCTGTCTGTTTCCGCGCTCACACGTGTTTCGAACGGTGCGTGCGGCTGCTTAAGGTGTCCAAAAACACCCAATCGCTGTCTAGAATGACTTTCGAACATGTTCTCTTCCACATGGGATGACGCGTGTATGTGTAAGGTGGTTGGAGACTTGTCAATGGTCGTTTGAATTTTTTAGCTCTGTTTATCTCTCCTCCTCGCAAGTCGACTGCTGGCCATGTGTGCATCAATTGTCCCGTGGCGGAGGCTATGTGGGCCAAGTTACAATCGAATGTCGTAGACGCTCGTGTGCTAAATGCACTATAAGGCTAAGGAATGTGCCTCTTCTATCACCAATTGATTTTAGAAGAGTTGGTAGCGCCTGAGGTCCTATAAGTGGTATCAGAGCCTTGGTCATGAGTTCGATTCCCAGCGGGAGCAATTGCTGAGGGGGAGATTGTTGGCCATGTGTGCATCAATTGTCCCGTGGGGGAGGTTGTGTAGGCCAAGTCACAATCGAATGTCGTAGGCGCTCGTGTGCTGAATGCACTATAAGGCTAAGGAATGCGCCTCTTCTATCACCAATTGGTTTTAGAAGAGTTGGTAGCGCCTGAGGTCCTACATCGACGTTGGCGCAATCTGTTTTTTCAAATTTCATTTGAGTCCCTCAACTGTTGAATCCGTTTTGTTTGGTCTTTATTGCTATTATATAGGTTTTGATTTGTTGCAATTGCATCCTTCAATTGAAATTGATTATATATTATAGTTTTTTTTAGGTCCCCATTCTTTTATTTTTTGTTAATTTTTCTTTATTTCCAATGTTATGAAGTTTTTTTATTTAATGTTCAAATTTTAATATGTCTAGAATGATTGATATATTTTGTCCTCTTTTGTTGAAGCTTATTTCTTAAAAATATTTGATGTTGGATTTGAGATTGTTTTTGTAAAAAAAATAAATTATTTAATATTTCAGATCTTATATTGTTGGGGAAAAAATACAACTTAAAAACAAAATGGATAGAAAAATTTATCCAAGTTATCTACAACTAAAAAAATATACGGATCACTTCCCGTGCATTTCAATTACACTATTTCTTTTAAGCGGGGAAAAACTCATTTCTAAAAGATTTAATCTATTAAATTTTTATTATTTAAATATTAAAATAATGAATTACAATATATAAAAAATCGATTAATTTTTAATATAAAAAAATTTAGCGCACCGCGGGTAAATAACATGGTTTGTATTCAAGTGGCTCATACACTATTTTTAACATGTGATAGCCCAAGGGCATCTTGGGCTTTACAATAAATAAATAACAAACAGAACTCAAGATCTCCTTTTAGGACCAAACTGTAAAATCCTTACACTCTCAGCCGAAGTGGAAAATCTTCCTTGGCCAAACCCAGCTCCCTCTCCAAGTTCTCCTTTTATCGTCCTTAAATTCTTCCAACTTCAGAATTTGTCTTCGCAAAAAATGCAAGCCATCTTCTATGTCTAAACAAATGCAAATTTCAGTACCAATAAGAGCCCCATCATGGGTCTCAACAAGAAGGATCTTTCAACAAAAATTACAAGACCTTCACAAATGTACAAACTTAAACCACATAAAACAAGTTCATGCCCAAATCCTCAAACAAAATCTCCACCAAGACCCTTATGTAGCGCCCAAGTTAATATCAGCTTTCTCTCTTTCTCAACAAATGGCTTTAGCTATTTATGCTTTCAAACAAATCCCTGACCCTAACGTCCACTTGTATAATACTTTTATAAGAGCCTGCGTGCAAAATTCCCTTTCTTTACTGGCTTTTGAAACGTTCTTTGAAATGCAAAGGAATGGGCTTTTTGCTGATAATTATACGTACCCTTTTCTTTTAAAGGCTTGTAATGGACAGTCTTGGTTGCCTCTTGTGAAAATGATACATAACCATTTGGAGAAATATGGTTTTTTTCAGGATTTGTTTGTGCCCAATTCACTAATTGATAGTTACTGTAAGTGTGGTTTGTTGGGTGTGAAATCTGCAATGAGGTTGTTTATGGCGATGGATGAAAGAGATGTGGTTTCTTGGAATTCTATGATTAGTGGGTTATTGAAAATAGGGGAGTTGAGTGAAGCTCGCAAACTGTTTGACGAAATGCCCATCAAAGATGCTGTTAGCTGGAATACAATATTGGATGGGTATGTGAAGGCAGGAGAGATGAATAAAGCGTTTGGGTTGTTTGAGAGCATGCCAGAGAGGAATGTGGTGTCGTGGTCGACCATGGTTTCCGGTTATTGTAAAGCAGGAGATATGGAAATGGCTAGAATGTTGTTTGATAGAATGCCGGTCAAGAATTTGGTTTCTTGGACTATAATAGTATCTGGCTATGCTGTAAAGGGGCTAGCAAAGGACGCCATAAGGTCATTTGAGCAAATGGAGGAGGCTGGTTTGAAGCCTGATGATGGCACAGTTATTAGCATATTGGCTTCTTGTGCAGAGTCTGGTCTGCTTGGTTTAGGGAAGAGAGTCCATACTTCTATTGAGAGGATTAGGTACAAGTGCAGTGTTAATGTGTCTAATGCATTGATTGACATGTATGCAAAGTGCGGTCAGGTGGACAGGGCGCTAAGTGTGTTCAATGGGATAAAAAAAGATTTGGTCTCGTGGAATTGCATGCTCCAAGGGCTAGCCATGCATGGGCACGGTGAGAAAGCGCTACAGCTCTTTTCTAGAATGAGGCAAGAAGGATTCAGGCCTGATAAAGTTACTCTGGTTGCAGTTCTGTGTGCTTGTGTTCATGCAGGTTTTGTTGATAAGGGAATTCAATACTTTAATAATATGGAGAGGGATTATGACATTGTTCCCCACATTGAGCATTATGGTTGCATGGTGGACCTTTTGGGTCGTGGAGGTCGTCTTAAAGAAGCTTTCAGGTTTGTGCAAAGCATGCCAGTAGAACCAAATGTTATTATTTGGGGTACCCTTTTGGGGGCTTGTAGACTGCATAATGATGTGGGACTTGCAGAGGAGGTTTTAGATTACTTGGTAAAGCTCGAACCATCAGATCCTGGCAATTACTCTCTGTTGTCAAATATTTTTGCTTCTGTGGGAGACTGGAGCAACGTTGCCAATGTAAGGCTGCAAATGAAAAACTTTGGAATACAGAAACCATCAGGGGCTAGTTCCATTGAGGTGGATGATGAGGTCCATGAATTTACAGTATTTGATAAATCACACCCTAAATCAGATAAAATTTATCGAATGATTAACATATTGGGTCTGGACCTGAAGCCAGTTAACGTTGTCCCGAAGGTATACCTGTAGGGGTTGGTTGTCTTTGGCTCAACTGGAAGCATTGCTAAACAACTGCTTTCATTTCCTCATTTGAAGTGTAGGAAACACTGTTTTGGGGATGCACAAAATGCATAATGCTGGGGCCTGTAGGAGTTTGTAGAGGAGATACTAGATTCCATGTTAACGTTGAAACCATCATATTTGGGTGATCTCTTTGCCGATATTTTTGTTGCTTCAAGTGATCAGAACAGTGTTTGCAATGCATTGGCCGAAGCATAGCTTCGCCAATGAGGTCTGTCAATTTACTGTATTTTGGAAAGTTACATTGTGAATCATAGAAAACTCATCGTGATTCAGAGATTTTATCAGACCCTGAAGGGAGTCAGCTAGTTCCAACATGTACCTGCAGGAGTACAAGAGCTTTATGTTGAGATGGATTCCTTGCTGAACTGTAGCAATGTTTTATAATCTTGGTACATATACAAGACTTGTTCAAATTATTACTGTGATCTGTTAACCACATTTGTATATGAATGTCTATCATCGTTGATGCAAGACACTGACCTTTTGTTTTGATGCTGATACACATCTTGGCTAGGACAATATTGAAGTCCTGGATTGCTAGGTGTAAGCACAGGGACTTAGTATCTAGAGTGTTCATTGTTACAAAAAAGTATTGAAGGAAAAACTATGCAGGATTACCCACTCCAAAATCCTGCTTAAATAAAATCACAGCCAAGCTTAAACTAAACTATCAACTTTGGATGTCATGTTGTTTTTGTTCTGGTATAAAAGCTTAACTAGTACAGTTAGATTTAGAAATCTTTGAAAGAGAGAAGACCACAAGGAATTAAAGATAGAAACACCCAAATTAGAAATTTAGGAAAATCAGTTGAGCAATTGCAGTCTGCATTGACAATAAACCCGTATAACCTCTCATGCCATACTTAGAAAATAATGCATATGATTTGTCCCCAAATGGATTCCTGCAGTATGATGACATCAAGGAAGGTAAACACCATCCTGAATCCCCATCCTGGTGTCAGGTTGCTCTGGCTATAAAGCAGAAAAAGCAGGTCCTGCCTCAAACAGGCTGTGAACTTGCCCAGAATGTATGAGCTTTATGGAAACTCCGAAAGATGTTTAAAGATGAGCATTGTTGAAGCCTGCATGACCAGAGCTTGGTAGCAGGCAATGTCAAGCCTCCATCGATCTCTATCAGGAAGAGTTGAAGAAAGTAGCGATTACAGTTCAGAATGAAGATAATGATGAGAATAATAATAAACAGTAGTTCATGGTAAGGTTGCAACTTCATTTGAAGAATATTCTTGGATCTTTTATAGGATAGTATTAACATGTTTATTCAAATTACCTTATCCTATGAAGGCTATTGCATTTTCTATCCAAGTCAAATGACTTGTATTAATTTCTAATACATATAAGCTTTTGTGACAATGAAGATTATGGTTAGAATATGCAAGTGTTGCTATCTTTTTGCGATGCTATCTTTTTCCATCTAGGATATTCTTGAAATGTTTATTAACTAGTAAAATTTAAATATAGATTTACAAATGGAGACTGTGATTGGTTGAATGCTTCTTGAAGTGCTTGCTGTTTTGGTCCTACCAATATAGCATTTCAGAGAGTGAAATATGATTGGTTGATTGCTTGGCTTTGAGATGCAGTTTTTTATGTTGTGTCTTTCTTCCTGATATGTTTTTCCTGTTTTTTGTGCTTTTCCATATAGAATTAGTTTGCTAGCCTGGTGTTCCATTTCCTTTTACTTCCAAGCTCTATCAAAACAGTAACATCTACATGGTTATAGCATTGTAGCATTGTTGCTTTTATTGAAGTTCAAATTATGTGTTGTTATTTTGGTGTTGACAATCCCAAACTAACATCCACAAACTTCTCACTGAATTTTGAATCTGAACATTACTCACACTACACAATATAAGATTGATGAGTTTTAGAATAAAACACAAAACTACACACATCTTAAACATCAGCTTAATTGGTCAATGGAATCTTTTACATGCATAAATTAGGATATGCAGGATCACCTATTTTTGGGCTGAGGCTTAAATGGTTAAATAATTGAACATTGAATTTAAATCTTTTTCATATTTCAAGCCAATAATTAGGTTAACTGAAACAAAGCTGGTGTTTTATGAAAGATTGATGTACAATGTTCACATGTTTATGAAGGGTTTAACATGCCAAAGTTAACTTAGCCACGAAATTGCTTGAATGTACAGGTTGGCATTCTACTTGTGAACCCTTATGCCTCATCACATGTGGAAAAGAAAGTTGGCAATTAGGAGCACATTTAGCACTCAAGAGATTACAATTGCATGCTATAAATCTAGGTTTGCATTTGTTTAATCATGGTTGTTTCTTTGGATTCATGAGCAAATTAAGGGTTTGTAAAGCATATAATGCATTTGTTGCTGCTGATTTTTGGTGCAATAATAGGTCCTGAACTAATTAATAGAAGAAGAAAAAAACTGAATTAGATAATGCAACTCATTCTTGTATGGGATTGTGGGGAACTTTCTATCTAATTCACATATATCAGATGGATTTGAGCTTCACTCTAGTATATATAATTATTATAATTATTTTTTTTCTCATGGTTGATGATTAAGATTTTTCAATGGAATACAAAGACCTACTTTTGTTTTAGCTTGTGTGATGCAATCATATTATTTGATAATTTTGTTAGAGTATAATATAATCATATTATGAGACATCACCTACAAACTTGAGCTTTTAGGTGAGATGGTTCCTTAACATGGTATCAGAGCCTTGTTGACCCAGCGGTCACGAGTTCGAATCTCACCACCCCCATTCTATTTGATAAAAAAAATCAAGCACAAGGCAATGTGGGTCTGTGCAAGTTTCAAGCCCAAAGAGCTTTCACTTGAGGGAGTGTGTTAGAGTATAATATAATCATATTATGGGGCCTCACCTACAAGCTTGAGCTTTTAGGTGAGATGGTTCCTTAACAAATTTCACCCATATTTACCTAGTGTTTTGCATATGTTTTGTGTATAAAATGTCTTGATATTCTTTGTTTTATATTTTGAAGGCATTTTTGGATGAAAGATGCAAAAAAAAGAGGTAATTGAAGCTGGTTGACAAATTTGACCTTTAGTCAATGTTTTGTGCAGAGTAGAAGCTCTAGAGATCTAAATGAAGTGATTCCAATGGCATTCAAAAGCTAACATCCATACCTTACTGGAAATATAAGGCAAAAATTAAAATAAAAAAGAGCATGGAAATCGCAGCCTTCAAAGTCAAATCTTGCAATATGCCGATGTTTACCTTTGGCCATTCCAACTTAAATATCTAGAGCTACAAAAGTCCGGTTGATGCAAACCTAATTTTGTTGGATTCTAGCCTCGGACATATTCCCGATCCAAATTTTAGCTCAAACGATGTCTTATGAATGAGATATGATTTTTACAAGATGACAACTAAATTTTGTCAACTTAAGGAAGGGCTATTTTTTAAAATAGAAACTAGAGTTTCTAAGCATATATAAAGGAGGAGAGGCAACAAGGAAAATTTGGCCAGCAGAAAAGAAAACACAAATCTTCCTTCTCCAAACTCTAAATCATGTTTTTTTGCATCTTTTTAATTAGTTGTTCAACAAGCATGAAAAGCTAAACTCTTTGTCTTGGTTGAAAGGACACATAAACCTTTATATTTCAAGAACCGTGAGATCTATTTTTATCTTATTTTTCCAGTTTATATGATGAATATGTTTGTTCTCGTATGCTTATTTTTCCTATGATTATTTATTTAATTGCTAGAGCAGACTCGAAGTTATTATTGTAGATAATCTATTGCTAAGTTTATTATCAAAATCGGAGTTGTGGTATATGAACTTGTGAAGCAATTGAGTTAATAATTGTGGCAGATCTACGTTATTAATCTTAGAGAGAACATTCAATCAAATCAAACATAGATTTCAAACAATTATGTTTCTTAATTGATCAATTTATCTAGTTCTTTAAACTGCCATTGAATTAAATTACTAGTGCGGATACTGTAGTTGTTTGATGGTTAGGGTAATTATACAACAGATTCGTTAATTAACCACTGTTAAAAAGAGATATATATTCAGAAGATAAATATTTAGAATATAAATTGATGTTTTGTTTCCATGATTAGTTTTGATTTCTATAGGTGGATGTTGACTTGCGACCAAGGTTTTTTTATTGATAAAACTCCTTGGTCGCAAATCAACATCCACCTAATACAATGGCAGACCTTAAAACTAGATAAATTGATCAATTAAGAAACATAATTGTTTGAAATCTATGTTTGATTTGATTGAATGTTCTCTCTAAGATTAATAATGTACATCCACCACAATTAGTAACTCAATTGCTTCACAAGTTTATATACCACAACTCCGATTTTGATAACAAACTTAGCAATAGATTGTCTACAATAATAACTTCGAGTCTGCTCTAGCAATTAAATAAATAATCATAGGAAAAATAAGCATACGAGAACAAACATATTCATCATATAAACTGGAAAAATAAAATAAAAATAGATCTCACGGTTCTTGAAATATAAAGGTTTATGTGTCCTTTCAACCAAGACAAAGAGTTTAGCTTTTCATGCTTGTTGAACAACTAATTAAAAAGATGCAAAAAAACATGATTTAGAGTTTGGAGAAGGAAGATTTGTGTTTTCTTTTCTGCTGGCCAAATTTTCCTTGTTGCCTCTCCTCCTTTATATATGCTTAGAAATTGTACTTTCTATTTAAAAAAATAGCTCTTCCTTAAGTTGGCAAAATTTGGTTGCATCTTGTAAAAATCATATCTCATTCATAAGACATTGTTTGAGCTAAAATTTGGATCGGTGATAGGTCTTTAAGTCTGGAATCCAACAAAAGTAGGTTTGCATCAATCGGACTTCTATAGCTCCAGATATTGAAGTTGGAATGGTTGACATCGGCAGATTGCAAGATTTGATTTTGAAGGCTGCGATTTCCATGCTCTTTCTTATTTTATTTTTTTCCTTATATTTCCAAAAAAAGTATGGATGTTAGCTTTTGAATGTCATTGGAATCACTTCATTTCAATATCTAGAGCTTCCACTCTGCACAAAACATCGACTGAAAGTCAAATCTGTCAATCAACTCCAATTACCTCTTTTTTTCATCTTTCATCCAAAAATGTCTTTAAAACAAACATTATCAAGACATTTTATATACTTGGTAAATATAGGTGAAACTATCAAATAATATGGTTGCATCAGTGTGTGATTTTGTTTCCTTGCCTTTATTGGGGATTTTTGATAGAATTGTAGTTGAATTTCAAGGGATTATGTGAATTTGAGCTCATGTTTTGATATGGAGGATGCTGCTATATATAACGTAAATTTTTTTCTTTTTGGATAATTATTTTGTTTGTATGTTGACCTCCCTATTATGATTTAACCTTAATCCATGTGTTAATCACAAGTCAACTTTAGTTGTCTAAAATATATGTGCATGTTGTCGTCATGTTATTTCTTCCATTATCTTTCCTTATTTGTTGGTGGAGGAATATAACTAGTTGCCTCTATTTCCTTGATTAGTACAGCTGGAATCATAGGCTTGTGTTGCGAAGGTTTTAAAGAAAACTGGAGTTCAGATTATCACGATGCTGGAATACCTGATTTTGAAGGTTGATCTACTGGAATTTCAAGTAAGCAATGGACGAAATTTTCAATGCCATGAGTATTTGTTTCTAGTTGAAGTTAATAACATGAAATGGATCTAATTGCAATAGTATAAAGAGATACATTATCCTTTCTATAGGGCGATTTTTTAGTTATGTCAGAATACCAGGGTTCTCTGTTCCATATTAATTTCCAAATGTTGAATAAAGTTGTAGAAAATATTTCTGTTTTAGTTTTGCAATCTGAACTCTGCTTTTGGTTGGAGCAGAAGCTGGTGAAACTGATTTCTTTTCATTCTATGCTTCAGAAACCAAAAACAATGTATACCACTAGAAAAGGAGTAATGAAAAAACCCCAATGATCCACCATCATTCTATGCCGATTACAAGATCATTTATTTGGAATCCTTAAAATGAAGGTTGAGTTCAACACTCTTTTTTCTGCCACATCATTCTCTTTTATTACCATCACTGGATCTGTTGGCCACTATGCAGTTTTGGATAGCCATGAAGCACTCTAATTTGCTATCTTTGAAATCGGGTTGAACAAAATTGAATTTTTCATAGTTTTCATGTTTCTTTTAGATAATTTATAGTGTGTCCAAATCTCCCACCCTTACCAACTACACTCTGGTGTATTGTCTAAGAGTTTCTTTAAAGCTGGGAAAATGCTTTTTCTAGAATATAGGGTTTAAAGAATTCTTTTGATGCTGTTGCTAATTTTTTTCTAACTTCGTTTGGTGCATTGGTTGACCTACTTTTTCCCTGCCATAACGAAATTGTGTCAGGCTCTAACAGAGCAGTTGACTTAAAAGACACTCAGCACGCAAAACCTATTGGAACGTTGGTTGTGGCTCTTACAACTACTGTATAACATCTGGTTTGGAACATTTGCATGGCCTTCTAAGTTGTTGCCTTCATACTTCTTGCAAACATTATCTTCATTTTTTCTGACTACAGAATGGAATCTCTCTCCATACTGAATTATGGAGATAAGTTAATTTTTAATTTGACATTATTTATGGACTACATTTATTCATAATGTGCTGGTTTATCATTGAGTGAAGGAGTTCTTTACATGAATATTCATTGCTCTGAAAATTCTGAGAAATATACGAGGAACTTCCCATTATTTTTTATTCTGTGCATTTTAATGAATCTTTTTTACTTTCTTAATAAAATGGAAGATAAGAAGTTTTGACTGCATGTTATGTACAATTGAGTGCGCTTGCATGTGATGTGTTCATACACTTTCACAACCTTATTCGGTTGCAACTAATACTGTGATCCTTTTTTCAGGCCAAACATCTCTTTAAATTGATGACCAAATTAAGGGTTTCCATTGCTGCTGGCATTTTGGTGAGATATGAGGTGCTGCACTGAATTATAGAAAAAGAAAAGAAACAAAAATCCAAGGCTAAAGATTTTATTTTTTCACTGATTTGGATTTCTTGACTTGTAGAATCCAGTCCCAGTTTGTACGTGAAACAAAGGGATCACAGTGCAGCGTTATCCAGAAGTTTTATGGTCTGCATGTGCAGGTTCCTTTGCCCTAGACTCGGAAAAACCATTTTCAACCACAAAAAGTGCTTCAAGGTCACATGACAAGTCAGTACTGGACAAAAAAAAGCTCCACCGAGCCAAGTGAACGCCCAGATGTAGCATTCACTTAAGTTGTGCTGTGTATATGCCATGTGTAACAAGTCATATCCGTTGGCCCATACCTAGCTTGAAAGAAACATCAGAGACTCGGCTCGGTTGGAATTGGATGGGACGGAGACCACACCCTGTGGTTCACATTAAACCTCACGTTATGTATATATCTGGATAATTCTCTATTATCCAATCCCAATATCATATTCATCTGCTACACCGAGAAAGAATCAAGAAGGAAGAAGAAGAAGAAGAAGAAAGAGCATGGAAGCCTGCTTTCTTACCTCTAACTCCTTCACCAAGACCTTAGAACTCATCCCTTCATTCAAAACTAGGGTCTTTTCTTATCCCAGGAGAAGTTCTAATGCATTTCAGAGCAAAAGAGCTGGCCTCTCCACTTCCATAACATGTAAACATCTCTTCATACATACAAAAGTGTTTGTTTTTTGCTGGTTTTTCTTTGTCCGAACCTTGATTTAACTTCTCTTGATCCAACTTAGTTGGGAACTTATAGATCCTTTGATTCTTTCATTCTCGTAAGATGTCTTTGTTAGAAGCTATGATCATGGGTAGTTCAATCAGTACCTCTGTATGTTGATACCAGGTTGCCACATGTCATCACCATCTGCTGATGACTGTCAGCCTCTACTCGAAGCTGACTGGAGAACATTCAGAGCGAGATTGGTTGCCAAAGAACTGAGACCCACTGAACCTTCCTCGACGGCAGACCCTGGTATTGGTGTGGATCAGCAGCCACCACAAATCACAACTGGGGACAAATGGGCTCATACCATCCATGAGCCTGAAAAAGGTTGCCTGCTGATCGCCACAGAAAAGCTTGATGGGGTCCACATTTTCGAACGGACGGTCATCCTTCTCTTATCAACTGGGCCATTGGGCCCATTTGGCATCATACTCAATCGGCCGTCCCTCATGTCGATCAAGGAAACGAGATCAGCGGTGCTTGATGTCGCCGGGACGTTCTCCGATAGGCCATTGTTCTTTGGTGGGCCATTAGAGGAAGGGTTGTTTTTGGTAAGCCCACAAAGGGGTTACGATAATGATACGGTGGCCAAGAGTGGGGTTTTTGAAGAGGTGATGAGAGGAGTGTACTATGGGACTAGAGAAAGTGCTGGCTGCGCAGCCGAGATGGCCCGGAGGAATGTGGTTGGGCTTGGGGATTTTAGGTTCTTTGATGGATATTGTGGGTGGGAGAAAGAGCAATTGAAAGACGAAATACAGGCTGGTTACTGGACTTTAGCAGCCTGTAGCCCAAGTGTAATTGGGCTTAACAAAGAAGGGACTCTTGGGCTTTGGGAGGAGGTTCTCTGGCTCATGGGCCCAAAAAAAGTCTGGTGAGAGGTGATGTCATAATGTAAGGTGGGGATGACGATGAGGGTCATGCTGCTGTCATAATGTAAGGTGGGGATGACGATGAGGATCATGCTGCTGTCCTAGATTAGGATATGTGGAGGAGGGTACATTAGGACGCTTGTAAATGTGACTAATAATTTTATTTTTTTATTCCAAGATGCTCCTACTGCTCCAATGAATGCCAAATATTTTTATTGGAGATTAATATATGACCACCCCTGGCCAAAGTGTTAAGATTTATTGCCTTTTAAAATTCAATTTTATTTTAAGATTTCTCAAATATAAACATCACAATTGTAGCTATTTCCATTGAAGTGTTAGGTGGGTAATTAAATTCCGTTTCAAGTGGCTCTCATAGATAATAATAATAATAATAATAATAATAATAATAATAATAATAATAATAATAATAATAAAGGGAGAAATTTGAAATTATTTAATTAATATGATTTAAACAAATTATGACTGAATGGAAGAATTAATCCCAAAAAAAAAACTTAGTTTTCCTATTTTTATTTATATTGGTTAATCAAAGGTTGATGATGGATCTTTTAACAATTCACTATAAAAGAAATCAAAAAAAGATTTTCTAATTTGAATTTTCTTAGATTTTCTTCCAAAAACAAATCACCATTATTTTTACTATTTTCATTCTCTATTTTGCTTTAATCCCCCCATCCCCTCAAATATATAGTAGCGTTTGTTATTTATGTTTTGTTGAGAAATATTGGTTTAAATTATTTTATTTTGGTTTAAAGACTCATTTAGAAGTGTATTTAAATTAATGTGATGGTGTTGAAATCTTGAGACATATCACAAATATTTTAATTATATAAATAAAAAGCAATCTTTAAGGATGATAAGAATGCAATATGTCATATTTTGCTTCCTAGTATTTTGTACTAATTTGGTATCTAAATACACTCGTTATTATCTTATTTTGATTTAGGATGCAAATGAAGAAGTTAAATCTGGAATGAAGCATATTGGGCAATCTTGAACAGTTTCGACAGCGCTTCATAACTAGGGGCATAACTAAATGAAGCTAATCGGATCATTTTGGACAATTTCGACATTGTCTCATAATTGGGGCATAATTGCCTCATCCTTGATCTGATTGAGACGATTCAATATGCCATGGAACACCGAGAGATAGCTTTACAACTAGCATGCTTTGTGTTTTGAGAGATATTATCTGTATTAAAGTTTTGTCCTTGAATTTGTTGCAATTAAATCGCTACAATCTTGGAATGTCTTTTATCTTACAGTTCAAATATCTTGGACGTTTTGAACTCTTAACGGATAAAAGTTCCACTTGGAAATGCCATTTTCCTAGTTATATTAGGATTTATTTTTATTTTCCTTAGTTGGTCAGATTTGAATATTATTATTTGAGAATAATACCTAGAATATCTCGAGGAGAGTTTGTAGGAGAAGAAAAACTAAACTAAAATTGTTAAAAAAACAAAAAGAAATAAGCAGGGGAACCTCTCGACCAACACAATTATTTAGTTTCTCCATTGATTTTTTATTATGATTTTGTATAGCTAAATTCGCATAATTGGACGAAGAAAACAAAAACCGCGAAACATATACAATTACGAGATCTAATTTGTTTTATTGTTCAATTTACACTTTGAAATATTGGATGTTCTTATGTGGCTATTTTAGTGATTGTTTTATTTAAATACTAAGAGACCTACTAGTTTATTATTTGTTGCAATCTAATGCTAGATTAAACATCAAATCTACAATTATTTGATCCCTCTAATTTGTGAGTTAACTAAAATTTAATGAATCATTGCGTTAGAATTTATTAGATCATAAGAAGTAAACACCCGATGAGATTAAATACAACCATTTTGTGTTTGTGTTTTTTAGCTTCATCAATATCCTTAATTCTTAATGTTGCTACTAGATTAAACCTTAGCGCTTGTCTGGGGTTGTTTAGTAGTTAAGGTTAAGTAAAAAGTTTGTTTTCTACTGACTACAATTAAGAAGAGGTAGGAAAATCTTTCCAATGATGAATATTCAATGTGAAAATTAATATATATTTGCATCGATGATCGGTTCTAAAATTTTGATGATGGATATTGACTTAGACCAAAGTTTGTTCATTTAATTGATTTGGATATTTTAATTCGAATTATTTCTTAATTATTTTACTTAGCATTGATTTCATTAAATTCAAAAAAACCCATCCTTATTCAAGTAGCATAAAAACGAGACTAAATACTTTTCATGTACTACTTCGTATATTCTTAGGAGTATAAATTTTATTTTTGGTTGCTTGCGACAACAAAGTAAAGGACAAATAATTCACTGTCAACAAAAGTTTCATTCATATTATATAATCATAATATAATATTATAAACTAAATATTATTATTTACTAGTCTAATATAATACAATATATTTTAACAACAAAATATAAAATTTAATTGAGAATCACTAGCTAGGAACTAATATATGAGGGTGGAAACAAATTAAAATCACATCAGTGATTTTCCCAACCTTTTCTTTGTTTTTTTTCCCTGTCCCTTAGATTATTATTATTATTATTATTATTATTATTATTATTATTATTATTACAAGAGTTTGAGAGTCTTTGCTCATTGTTTTCAAATGTTTTAGTTATATTTTGCTAGGTGTCGGTGTGAATGATTTTAAAGTGTACTAAAGTAAAATAATATATAGTTTTTAATATCAATACGTAAAAACAATCTAAATATATATATATAAAAAAAAATTATTATTATTATTGAAAAAATAGAGTTTTGAAAATATTGCTGCAAGCAAAAGCAATAAGATGGTAGATGGTCATGTTGTGATAAGAGAAGGTTTTTTGGGCAAAAATAAATTTGAGATTTTTCATGCATTTTATGATTGTTTATCATATGATTTTGGACCATCCTTGTTGATGATCTAGTGTCGTGTTGCCGTCATGATTTGACATCTTTCTTTTTAGGTACAAGTTGGACTTACGCACAAAAATAATATATTTAAATAATAGTATATTCTTATTTTTATTTAAAAATAATAATTGGGATAAAAAACAAACCCACAAATGAACTCAACGTCAATCTCATAATCAAATAATTCATAATTTTCTTAACATTTTTATGACATTACTAATTTGACTATGCATTTCAAAAATATTTTCAATTTTTTTAAAAAAATAATCTTTTTTTATTTTTTATTTTTAATTAAATATTTTTTATGTTTATAAATCATTCTGATATCAAAAATAATTTTAAAAAATAATAAAAATATTAGTTTAATATATTTTTAAATAAAAAATACTTTTAAAAACAAAATAAATCAAAATTCAGAACAATCACTTTATATATGTTCCTTTAAGATAACCCTATTTGCTTTACTAACATGAAAATCCATGAGCTCCAAACTATACGTTGGCCATGTGTCCTCTAAAAGATAAAGGAGAAAAGTGCAAAAGGACAAGAAAAATAGATACCCGCAAATTTGAAATTATTTATTAATTTATTTATTAATCTTCGAATGAAATGTTATGTTTTGAATATTACACGATTTTCACTCTTTTATATATATATATATATATTAACTTCAGTTATTGCTAAAATAAAATAATTAGTTTTTAAGAGTGTTATTAAATAATTAGAAAACTCATTAGCATAGTTTGAAAGCACTTAATAACATGAAATAACATGTTTTTTCATATATAATTTGAATAATAAGAAAGCAATAAAATATTTATAATTTTTTATTTTAAAAAGCATGAATTTATTCACTTTTTAAAGAGAACTAGCTAAAATAGCATGAGTATGGATGTTATATGTACTTTACTTCTTCGGCGTACACTTAATTACTACTGACCGACATTGCTTATAGGTTGGATCAATTTTTTTTAATATAAGAAAATATTTAAATATTATTAACATGTTTTCTAAAAAATAAACTAATCATGAACACAAAGTATAATGCTTGTTGTGTTGGCTTTTTCTAAAAAAAAAAAAATGATGCGATGACATCATAGATGATATTTTTTAAAAATATATTGGATTGATCTAGATTAATTTATCAAATCTTTGATATTAATCGTTAGGTCATGATAATCCTATATAAAAAAAATATATATGAATATCAATTCTTAATCAATCAAATATTGAAGAATAAAAATCCAAATTAACACTCAGATTATGAGATTAACTAGTGATCTAGATTATAAAATTAAGATAAAACGATAGAAAATAATAAGAAGCTCTCATTTATAATAGGTTTAATAATAAAGGTTGAAATTACTATAAACTAAATTTATAAGATTAATATAATTCTCAAAATAATCTATTTTGAATTTTAAAATAATAATATAAAGCACCATTCTAATAATTGTGAATGTAACTAATTACAGTTATTTAGAGAAATAATTTTGAGTTTTAATAATAATAATAATAATAATAATAATAATAATAATAATAATAATATATTTACTTACGAGCACCCAAAAGCACGCGAGGTAGAGAGAATCTAGAAAATGAGAAAAGAAATGTCCCCCCGTCTATCACATCCTTAAAATTTTATCGATAAAAACAAATAAATAAATAGTAATAAGAAAGAGAAGCAAAAGTATTTTACAATAATGATGTGAGGAGACCACAAGGTCGACAAGTTCGAAGTCGCTGTTTCTTTGAGATAAAGGAGAACAAGAAAGATCCCTCTATCTCTCTCATTCTTATCTGGGATTGTAGGGATCTTTCTATCTAACTGCCCCTACCAGATTTGAGCTTCTCTCAAAGTATATATAGTTATTCATTTTTCTTTTTATCTATTGATTGTGATTTAAGATTTTTCAATGACATTACAAAGACACCTACCTACTTTTGTATTTTGTTTGTTTTTGCTTCAACTGGGAATTCTTGATGTACTTGTAGTTGAGTTTCAAGGATTTTCTTTGAATTTGAGCTCAAGTTTTGTTATGGGGTGGTGGAGGATGCTGCTATATACAAGGTAAATCATCGTCTTCTTCCCCTTTAATGGATGATTGTTTTGGCTGTTTGCCGGCCTCTCATTTATGCTTTAGCCTTAATCCATAAACTACTCACGGTCAACTTCCAGTTATTTAAATATGTGTGCGTGATGCTGTCATGTTATTGCTTTCATTATCTTCCCTTGTTCTTTTCTTATTTGTTAGTGGAGGAATATTACCAGTTGCTTTTCTTTCCTTGATCATTTCAGCTGTAATCACAGGCCTGTGTTGGGAAGATCTTAAAGAAAACTGGAGTTCAGATTATCAATCATGCAGGAATGCCTGATCTAGAAGGGAAGGTGTACTGGAGTTTCAAGTAAGCAATGACAAGATTTTCCAATGCCATCGGTATTTGTTGATCGTTCAAGTTAATAGCATTAAATGGATCTAATTTCTATAGTATTAAGATATTTATTAGCGTCTTTCTGTACTAGTATAGGTTATCTATTCCATTTAAATTTTCAAGTGTCGGGTAAAGTTGTAGAAAATGTTTCTTTTCTTCAGTTTTTCAGCCTGAACTTTGTTTTTGGTTGAAGCAGTGGATGGTAGAATTGAATTTACATTGTATATTTTCCTTCTATGATGAAGAAACCAAACTCAAAGTGTATACCACCAGGAGAAAAATAATGAGCAACACCTAATGATCCAGCAGTTCAGTTGAAAGTTCATTGATTTGAAATCCTTGGAATGAAGGTTGAGCTTGATACACTCTTGAGTTTTTGCCGCACCTTCCTCTATTAATACCATTAGTTGAACTGTCGGCCATTATATGGTCATCTATAGCTATGAAGCATTACAGTCAGTTACCTTCGAAATGGGGGTGTCAAATTTAAATTGAAACTTTCACACTTCCCATGCTTTGTTTAGATAAGACTTTCCTTGTCTCCCTTCCTTACCAAATACACTTCTATTGTATCAAAAAATTGTGTTTCTTTAAAGCTTGGAAAATGCATTTTTCTCAAAAACATTGATAAATGAATTCGCCCTACTGTAACAGAAATTATGGAAGGCTCTAACAGATCAGCTCACCTAAAGACACTCAGCAAGCAAAACACATGTGGGACATTGGCTGTGACTCTTACAACTACTGTACAATAGATCAGCTTACTTCAAGACACTCAGCATGCAAAACCCATTGGGACATTGGCTGTAACTCATACAACTATTGCACACTAGATCAGCTCACTTAAAGACTCTCAGCATAATATCTGCTTTGGAACGCTTGCAACTAGGGAGAAGCTCTTGACAGACAGGTATCTTCGTGGCTTGTAAGCTGTTTGTTGCCTTCATGCTCCTTGCAAACATATTAGGAGTGCTTGTTTGTTTCTGTTTAACTATGGAATGTAATCTCTCTCCATTATGTACTATATGTGGAGATAAATCTTTTTCATTGACTTCATTTATGGACCAAATTTGTCAAGATTTATTCATAATGTGCTAGTTGTTTCTACATTGAGTGATGACATGGCTTTTCCTTGCATGGAAGATTTACTGCAATGTTGGCTGGAATTCAAATTCACCAGCGAAACTGAGCATGTCATTGGTGTATGAAGAAATAATATGATAACACAGCTTGTATAACATGGCGGTGGTTCTTTCTATATATCAGGATTGATGAATGAGGATTCATGTGCCACAACACTTTTTCTTTCAATGCAAGCATACAATATTCATGTTACAATATGCAATGAGTTTTATTTGTCAGAATCATGGACCATATTCCTCACCGTACAGCTTCTTTCCTGTAACAAAACAAAAATATATAATGTGGGCTAGTAAATCTTTTTCATTTGTGACAGAAGAAAAGAGATATCCTTCATATCAGGGTCGGTAGGTTAATTTGGAGTTTTTATTAAGTTGTTTCAGGTGTTTTCAGAAATGGGAACTGAATTTCTGTATAAGATGTATATACCGGGTTATCATTCTACAAGGGATCTGGATGACAGTGGTGGGGATGTTAGATGGCCTTCACATCATGAAAACAAAGCCCTTGGGAAGTACCATAGCATGCTTGCTGCGAAACCAGAAATAGATAGATACTCTGGATATGACAAGGAACACTTGAGGCAAACCATAATGATGCATGAAAACACATTCAGACATCAGGTATGATTTATCTCCACTTTATATCGTTGAGTTATAATATTGGGTTTTTAATACTTTCTGACTGAGTTCACGATACAGGGTAAAAATTCCCTTATTTTCATAAATTATTGAAATTTGATTGAGCATAACATTATATTTATGTTTTTGGAAATTTGATTATGCAGGTCAATGAACTACACCGGCTTCACAAAATACAAATGGACATAATGAATGAAGTCCAGAACAAACAATCAGTCATATGCCTTGATCATGTGGGAACATCGCAATCAAATCCTTTTGTCTTTCCACATGAAGGGGACCAAAAGAGGTGTCACAATACCGGTTTGCCTTTAGTGGCAATGAATTGTCATATACCTTATGCTTCAGGTGCTGATTGTGTCCAATCACAATTTGGTTCCATTAATATACAATGTGGCTTTACACATGATGGCTCCAGGCTGAAGGATGACATACCTCTTGAATACAAGCACAAGAAGCTTCAGAGGAGATTGTTTGACCTTGAACTGCCAGGTGACAACTACATAAATGACGAAGATGACACACGAGGGGCATTTGTAGGGTCAGGGGTGGAAACTCACCCTCCAAATTGGAACTGTAAAGTTACTTCTGAGAAAAATTACAATATGTCCACCCCTAGTAGTGTGTCCTCTGGCTGCAATGGTGATGCTTTTAGTTCCATTATACACTTAAAGAGGGCCCAAGATTTTAAAGATTTGAATGAACCTTTCAAGGTTGAGGAAGCATATGGTACAATTTCTTTTGATACAGTAGGCAAGGCTACCTACTATAAAGAGGAGATACAAGGGCGGGATTTATCTGCAAATTCATGCTCAGGCTTTCAGTGTTTTGCAAAGGAAGTTTCTCAAAGACGTAAAGAAAAGGATGAGGGCATCAGCCAATGTAATCTGCATTTAGATAAAGAATGGGGAAAGAAAGGCCGACCACCTCTTAACCCCAACCCTGGTAAGGATTTGTTCAGCAAGCCACTTAAACACACACACACACACTTTGGGTGATATCAGCCAATGATATTGCTTTTTCTTGGATGTGCAAATTTGTATCGGTCACTACTTGACAAGTAGCCAAGGATCTATATTTTTTTATTCAAAATCATTGCTTCACTTTTTTCTAGTGTGTTGACCATCTTCTGTTGATAAATGGGTGAATTAATTTTCTTACTGTAAATCTAATGCAACCCAATTCTTGTGAAATTCTTAAATATAGAAAATCAATTATCTGTGGATTTTTTTTAAATGAATTATTATCAACAATAAGTTTGAGAGAACTAATTACTTTGTTAAGGAAAAAGAGTTACTGATTTGCTGGGCATAACCATTCTGGTATTAGACTTCCAAAAGCATTCAAGTACTTCCAAGGCAATGCTCTTTTGAGATTTACATGAATTTTCAGAAACGTACGAGTCCCTGTTCTGAAAGTTCTGAGAAATGTACAGGAACCTTCTCATTGTTCATGATTCCTTATGCATTTTAAGAAATGTCTTTTCCTTATAAAATGGGAAAATAAAGTTTGACTGCATATTTTATACACTTGAATGTGGTTACATGTGAAGGTGTGTGTGCTTATTTGCTCATAGATACTGAGTTAACATTATGATATTTGAAAGTCATTTACTTTCTAAGATTACATTATATTCTTCTTTGTGACAAGCTTAAAACCGTAAACATAATTTTTTCTTTCCCTGTAGGTGGTTCAGAATATAAGAGATACAATTGAAAATTCTTTCAATATGCTTGTTGCTTTACAGTGCTAGTTCATTTTCGACTGATTATTTGATCCTATTTCAGGCCATACAAACACCAGAACTCTCAATAGAGTTTATGGAGAACATTTTCCTAAACAAAGTGAATCATTGCATGTTGGCTGCATGAAAGCCCATGAGCCTGATCAGGATAAACCACAACAATTGAGAAAGAAGACAATTTTTGGTGTGGATATCTCTGATAGAAATCATGATGCATCTATTATGTTTTCAGATACACTTCTGCAGCCACCTGCTCCTCCATCTAATGCAGTCAATTCCGAGTCATTCTCCATTTCCTCTTGGAAGAAACCTTCAGCTAGCTCGAGATGGAATGCAATATTTGAACAGGGAAACCCTTGCTTTAATACCTTTCCTGAATCCAATAAGAGTTCAGCAACATTGATTCGTTCCCGTGAAGTTTCTACAGATTGGTTGGTTGTTAATGAAAAAGTGGATTTTGTTCCAAGTCCAGTAGTTGAATCGCCCAATAAAAATGACCTCTGCTTCGTTTCTCAGTTGCAGTCCAAGGAAAAACGAGTTTACCATGCATCAGCTGGTCACTCAAATGGACACAGTGCTAGTTACTCGGCTTCTGAACTAGTTTCTCGACATAGTCCTCCAAATAACTCAAGGGCTTCAGGCTGGTTGAATGATATAAAATCTGCAGAGGAAGTAAACCTCAATGCAGTACTTCCAAAATGTTGCCCAAATGAGGCGATTTCTGATTCAAATCTCATTTCCTTTGGTGATCAAAGGAAGGGAGAAATTCCACTAGGAGGATTGTCCTGGTTGAGAGCTATTTCCCCTTGTGAAGAAAATTCTTCTGTTGAAATGTCCAACTCTCAAAAGGTGAATTTGGATTCCTTGCAAAAAAAAAAAGCTCAGCTGTTTGCTTGCAATGCTGGAACAATGGAGGGCCTCAACCAAAACCTTATTCAGGATTCGTTATCAGCAACAAATGCACATGATGCCAAAGATAGAAGAATAGGAGGTGACTGTTCAAGCAATAGGAAGATTCTTGGTGTTCCCATTTTTGAAAAACACATGTCCAAGGACCAGCCTTCTGCCAGCTCTGGCCTGAAGCCTAGTTGTTGTGTTTCAGAGACTAATGATGCTAGCTTTATCAAAGGTGGGTTACTTCATACTGATCTGAATCAGTATCCTATGGAATCTGAATCTGTGGAGATCCAAAACACAAGGAGTTTAAATGCGGAAAGGCATTCAGTTGATTGTAGAGTTAGTTTAAGACATCCAATTGATTTGAATGTTAGTGTGACTGGAGAAGAGGCTCAAGTGAGTGTTTGTTCTCCAAGAACCAAGGGTGAGATTGCAATTGAGATAGATTTGGAGGTGCCAGTTGTCCTTGAAAATGAAATAGACATTATATCTGGTGGTGAATTTCTAGAGAGTAAATTTAAAGAACCATTCCAGTCAATAACAGATGAATCCAAGGACTTACATGGAGGCTTTTTGATGGCTACAGCTGAGGCTTTAGTTTCTATCTCATCTTCTGGTGCACGCAAATTTCAAGATGATTCTCCATGCCATGATTCACTACAGTGGTTCACAGAGATAGTTTCTTTGTATGAAGGTTACATTAAGAATGACGTTGGATCAATTTCAGTGCACAAGAATATTACTGGTTATGAAGATCCAAAATCAGATGTGGTTGATTTTTTCGAGTATATGACCTTAAATTTAACTGAAACTGTGGTAGAAGAGCATAATTATGAGCCAATGGTTTTGGAAAGCATTAATGATGAAACAATCTTGCCAAGACGTCCCCGGAGAGGCCAGGCCAGGAGAGGAAGGCATCGGAAGGACTTTCAAAGAGATGTACTTCCTGGTCTTGTCAGTTTGTCTAGGAATGATGTGACTGAGGATCTTCAGTTGATTGAAGGGCTCATTGCAGCAACTGGTGGCACTTGGCAGTCAGGTTTGTCACAGAGAAATTCTCCTAAAAGAAAGGCAGGAAGGGGGAGAAAGCGTGCAGCCGCAACCGCTGCCTCTCCTCCATTAGTAACTGCAGTGAGTCCGCCGCAAACTCAACAACCTGATTGTGGAGAACTGGGGCTTGAGGTAAAAGGATGGGGAAAGAGGACAAGGCGTCCTCCACGACAGCGATATCCTATTAATAATCCTTAACCACAACAAACTAGAGAGCAAGTCCTATAGATTTCAGAAAGGAATTGCCATGCTCTTGCCTGTCAAATTTTCTTGCCTGGTAGACTCATATTGCGTGCATGCCTTATTTTCTGAATCTTTGATTTGGTATGCTTCACTTTTCAGTTTATTGGTGAACTTGTTTTACTGATGATAAAATAAGTGACACTGGTCTCTTCTGACATAAAATGAACGTATTACTTCATAGTGTGTATTATTACTAGACATGGCTAACCCCTTGCGTTCCCAAATTGAGAGTTAAAATGTGTTCTTTTGTCTTGCCTTGTTCTCTCTATTGTTATAACAAGATAACATTATGTTGTTATCTGTTTGCTTTTGTTTGCTTAAAAAAAGCTGTTTATATATATATATATATAGCTCTACTTATTGAACTCGTTCTCAACATCAACATTTTGATCTTGATCTTGTTATTGCCTTGTTCTTTCATATATATATATATATATATATATATGAAAAGAGGAGACTTGGCCCCAGCAATAACAAGATCAAGATATGTTGATGTTGAGAAACGAAGTTCAATAAGCAGAGCTTGAAATTGCTATCAGAGCATGGCCTCGTTTAAGTAAGTTGCTATTTCTATTCTCAACGTCAACAAAACAGTCATATTGTGCACAGTTGACTCCAAACCATTCACAAAGTTTATTTCCCAACCAATTAAAATATTAAATCCAGGGGAAAATGATCAAATTGCCCACGAGATGATGATTAAGCCCTTGAAATCAAGCTCTCAAAGTGATTAAAAAAAAACAAGAAGCTTTAGACCCAAGCTAACTGTATCCAAAATAATTGAAGGATGTGTTAAAGCTAGTGTGGAAAAATAATATAATAAATTTACTTTTAAAACTCTTACTAATTGATTTGGGTGAATTTTTTAAATCAAGGTTAATATTCTAAATTTATGACTTGTGAATCAAATATGCAGGTTCGTTTAAAAATCTCATTTGTTAACCAATTCAATGATAAATTAAAAAAATATCAAATTAAAAAACCAAAAAAATAAATCAATGAGCATCAAATATGAAGGCCTACTGAAGGGGTGAAATTAAAAAAGAAAAAAATATTCTAGAATTATCTTAAATAAAAAACAAAATCCAAAGAATGAATATCAAACATGGTAGACAAAGAATGAAAAGAGAGTTCAATTGTAAACAAAAACAACTTGAGAAATTAATGGGAAAAAGACAAAAGGAGCTAGAGTGACTGAAATAAAAAGGTGGACCATGAACCTAGCCTATAGAGAAAAGTCTTGGTATGACCTTTAACCTTTTTTTTAAGTGCAAGGGATAGACAACACTTTGTCTGTTCTAAATTCTAATGCAATAAAAACAAAATGACATCTCATCAACTGGTCATTGATGTGGAAAAAAGAGTTTGATTGTTTTATATTTTAAAATCTCATTTTCAATTCGAAATACCTATGAAACAACTTAGAAACATTGTTAAACCAATTTATTAGTTTCAAAAATGCGAAAAACAAATCTAAAATCCAAAATAAAAAAAATCTTCCCAAGCTAATATCTTTTTTAGGTGTTTTCAAGGTAAATATAAAATAAAATATAATCTCAACTATTCTTATTATATAAAACAATTTGACACAAAAATAGACCGTTTTGCAGGCCAAAAGTTTTTCCACAATAACTTTATATTTGTAAATCAGAATTTAATGACCTCTTCTATCTTAAAAAAAGAAGAAAAAAGATCCAAACAAAGTTTGGTATTAAATATATTTTTTTAAATTAGAGGGGCCCATTACATAATAGTTGAAAAAAATGAGAGATAAAAATAAAATTCTCAAATAAATTATAGTCATCATCTATTTTACATGTGCTTATCACTTCAATCTACTTGCTTTCAAGTCAACTCTCACCTTCCAAACAAGTTGTAATTGAGTTTTAATTTCGATTTAAAAGAGGAATTGTATAAAATTAAATAAATCAGAGAATCAAATTGATATTTTTTTTTTGAAAAAATCACTATTTTAATCCATAATATTAATCTGTGGGAGATTATACACAATTGAATTCACCTTCTATTTGTTTTTCTAATATTTTTAATAAATAATTGTTCTTCCTTATGTTTTCGAACAGCAAATTAAGTCATCTTATTTTCTTCAGGAAAATCATAATAAATGATGACAGAGACTAATCATTCCAGGTCCTGGTTTGAATACTCTGGTGTGACAACATAGAATGATTTGCATTTGCACTAACACTCATTTTAGGTTAGCTTGATGCAAGTATATATTTTGGTTCTCAGACATGGTGTAATGATAAAATATTTAAGATCTAAACAATAAATTTCGAGTTCAAATCAGGACGTGCATCCTTCTAAGAGCATGTGATAGTTAGGATTTTACTTATCTAAGCCTATAAAATATGTTTTCCAGGATTTCCTAGCATCTAAAAAAAGACATATATTTCGACTAATTGCTATTGGAATTTTCGCTGGACTACCTCTTGGGTAGAAATGCAAATGGGAGTTGACTTCTCATAACATTTCCTTCATTCATTCTTTAGCCTTGGCTGGTTCAGGAGGAGAGAAGTGCTTCATTCAAGATCTAGTAATTTGCTACTGCGTTTTGGTTATGAGTGTTGCAGGAAAAGCTGAAGCCCCTGATCGGTGATAAATTGACAAGTTCTTCTGTTCAAACTTTTGCTTGAAAATATAATAATAAATTAATAAACAAAAGGGCCTTGAGATTATTCTTGCTTCGATGTGGTTTCTCTTTAATTTTGCATTTTAATTTATCTGGACACAGACAAATCAAGATACAGAACATACAAGCGAAGGATATTCTTAGAACTTCAGAACTTACTCCAGATGTTGATGAGCTCAGACAATCCCTTGTTAGAACTCCCACCAGCTCCCACTGCTTTCCTGGCTTCATCTTTGATGCCCAGTGCCTGGATTCTTAACGATTCATTCCCCATAATTTCTCTGATCTTTTCTGCAATTTCTGCTCTATTCACCACCGTCTCCTGGCCCCATCCCCAGCTCTTCACCCAGGTCCCTAGTCCGATCCTCTCCACAATATCCGCGTTGACTTTCTGGTCCCCATGTTGGGGCCAAGCTAAGATCCTCACCCCATGCCATGCAGCCTCCGTCACTGAATTCCACCCACAATGACTGAGAAATCCTCCCACTGCTGGGTGGCTTAATACATCCGCCTGGCTTAACCAGCCCCTAACAACTAATCCCTTTCCTTTCACCCTCTCCATCAATTCATCTCCAATTACCTCCTCCAATCCTTCATTATCTTCTGTATCAACTTTTTTGTCCTTCACCACCCAGACAAACCTTCTACCGCTCCTTACCAGCCCTTCACCCAACTCTCTGACTTGCTCCCTCGACAAAGAAGTCCTACTACCAAAGCTAACATACACAACTGATCCAGCTGGTTGATCATGAAGCCAGCTTAGCTGTAACTGGTCCTTCTCAAAATCACATGGTGGAAGTGGTCCAATGGCAACAACTGAAGGTAGCCTTTTCAGGAGTAACTGGCAATCATTTAGCGTTCTGAGTGATTCTTGCTCGAAACTTTCGAATGTGTTAACTAGAATCCCACTTGATTCTGCGACCTTTTTACTATCCTCTAAGAAACAGGTCTTCAGCATATTATTGCCTTTTTTCAGAAGTGGGGGGGGAATCAATGATTTGGGCACCAATTCCAGGCCTCGAATCTTGACGACATCCATCTCATCCAATTCATCCATAGCTTTTGAGTCGGCTAAAGTGGGGTAGGACAGAAAAAGTGTCAGCATTTTAGCAGATGAAGTGAAGAGAACATAGTTAGGAAGGCTAATAGCTTCAGTGATGGGAATAACTGCAGAAACCAAGCTCATGTCCGTGATAAAAACAGATAGGGGTGGACTCAGCGCAGACAGAAGTGGGGAAAGAAGGTGAGAGGATTCCTTGATGAGTCTGAAATGTTCGAAAAAAGGATCTTCCAAAGGGTTGTCAAGAGGAAGGAGATGAAACTGCTGGTGCTTGATCTGAGGAAATGAAGCAAATAACTTAGATAAAGCTTGTGACTCAGCAAGGGAGACCGTTGGATGTGGCGTGATGAAGGTGACATTGACATTTTGGAGTGTGAGTGAAGCAGCAAGTCTGAGGAAGGGCGTGAGATGACCCATGCCAGCACTCGGGAGGAGAGCGACATGAGCAAGCTTGGGGTCACTAGAGCTTGACATTCTTCCTCTGTTCCTGTGATTGAATTGCCTTCGCCTTGTTTTGGTGGATCTTATTCTACTTGTATAAGAAAAAGAAGAGCTGTCTGGGCATGTATATAAGCCGGCCGGTAGATGCTTGTTGACATGGTAGGTGGTCTCCTTCCGATGAATGCTTGCGACCACGTGCACCATCTAAGTAGGCCGCACTTCAAGGTTTTGCTGGCTACAGATGGTAGCAACACCTATAATTAATTGTTCATTTTTTTAATTAAAACGTATTCGAATCTAAATCAATATCTTTTAATTATTATCAAGTTGTTAGTTTTGATACAGCATTTAACAATGTAGAAGCAAGTTACATTAAAATAAATAAATAAAAGGATAAGCACATGATTTCACTATGCTCAATTAATCATCTAGTAGATTTAGGATTAAAGGGTTTATTCTTTTTTATAGTTTCAGATTTGAGCTGTTAATATAATGATGACTAGAAGTTTATATGGTTATAATTTTAGAGCTCGTTAGACTAGTAGAGATCCACGCAAGCTAATCCGGACAAATTAATTAATTAATTAATTAAAAATAAATAAGCAATAAATGTATATATTATCCTAGAGCTAATTATTAAAGGAAGCAGGGATCGTTAGGTAAGCCAGATCGATGGAGTCACTGGGTTGCTTTCATAACCTCAACTTGTTCATGCCCAGAGCTTGCCTACCTGAAGAACTGATATCTCTGGCTTATAAGGCAGCAACTCAAGATCTTTACTGCTTCTCATACATTAGACAAGAACTTGAAAACTGGAGGCAAAAATTATTAAAATTAAACTAAATTTAAATGGTATTCATATTATTCATAATCCTATCTAAAATCCTCAACAACATACCAAAAACTTATTGGTTGAAATAGTAAGTTCACGAATCGTAACAAGTAATAAAATGATGAATAAAGTATCATGTCACATGAAGTGCTAACCACTAAAATCTTTTAAATTGTGATAGTGACATAGTTTACAAAACAAAATAAAAATAGCTAAAAATAAACAACTAATTTAATTAAGTAGTATTGACTTCACGTTAAATAGGTCCTAGGATTTCTAACTCGCCAAAACTAAGTCCTATATCAATTTTCTCGATTGATTGATTAGGTTTTACTAATTTAATCACTACTCTTTCTCGAGTATCAATGAATATTTCAACAAGCAAACTTCATACATTTTTGTGATAATTCTGAACTTGTCAAAACTCATTAAGTATCACATAACTCTTAAAAATTATACAATTTCCATAGATATATTTATCATATAGATGTCCTAGGATATTTCAAACCATGGTTGAAATAATTATCACTTCTCAGTTTCAATTCAATCCCAAATCATGAAAATATTGGCCAAACATACATAAACATTAATCATAGAATGAAACACTCAACAACTAGTGAATTAAATCAATCAAAAAAATTATTCACATATTCATAGATAGGTTACATAAAAAATTCCAAAATAAGAGACTACATCCTACATTAAAAAGAAAGAAACTTGATACAGTAAATATCACTCAAGAAAGGATGATGATTTGAGACAAGTTGGACATCTTGAAGCCTGATGTTGTATCTTCTTTCTGTTCTATTCTTCTTTTTTTGGTGTCATCTCTTATATTTTGTAGTATGTTTCTGGTTGTCTCCCTCCCTAGCTACTACCTAAAGAGAGAGAGATATATGTTCTCGTTTTACTCTTCAAAGCAAAACAAGTCAAATTCCTTTTCTATCACAAACTCATTTCCTTCCTAATATCCTAATATCGCAAGCCACATTTGAAGCAAAGAAACATGAAAATTAAGACTTATATATTTCTATAACAATTTTATACAATCAAATTTCCTTTCCAATAAAACCAATCTTACAATTTTTCGAACACTGGAACTCGAGGTATGGTCTAAAAAACAAGACAATATTAAGTCGTAGGAATTTCAGGTCTAATTTGAGCTGTCTTTTGACTCATTTTTTGGGCTTCAAAACAGAGTTCTACGCTCTTTATAAGAATTGTAGGCCTATATCTTTATAATGGTAAATAACATCTAAAATGGAGTTGTGTAACTTTCGTTACAGCCTAAAAATCTAGGATTCGCTGATGCGTTTTGGTTATGAGTGTTGCAGGAAAAGCTGAAGCCCCTGATCAGAGATAAATTGACAAGTTCATCTGTTGAAACTTTTGTTTCAAAATAAAATAATAAATAAACAAAAGGGCCTTGAGATTATTCTTGCTTTGATGTGGTTTCTCTTTAATTTTGCATTTTAATTTATCTGGACACAGACAAATCAAGATACAGAACATTCAAGGGATAATGGCACGCGGGATAATGACAGTTGTCATAACTTAATTTTGGGTTATTCCTCAAAACTATCCAA
Organism: Salix exigua; assembly: GCA_032356905.1. NCBI lineage: Eukaryota > Viridiplantae > Streptophyta > Magnoliopsida > Malpighiales > Salicaceae > Salix > Salix exigua. The sequence continues at coordinate 5,682,778 of CM063591.1, forward strand.
AAATAATAAAATAAAATAAAATAAAAGAGGTTGATGTAGGTAGGAAAATCAAGGTGAAAATTTGGATATTTTCGAGAGCTTGATCGTACCTCTTTTGTACCCAAATGAAGGAAATCGCAGATTTAAGGCTAAAATAATTTATTATCGGATAAATATGCATAAAAATTAAGTTGAAAGATATAATTATGGGCCATTTCGATTTAATCGTTGGCCAATTTTAAAGTTTAATTTTGTTTGAGAATTAATTTAGGGTCCAATAGAAGGATTTAATTAAGTGCAAGGCTTGATTATATTTTAGTAGATGAAAAATCAAATTCTTGAATTTAATTCAGGTTTAATTGATGAGATTGAAATTTTCGGAGACCGATTTAAATTTTTCCAAGCTAATTATGCGAAATCGGGAGCCAAATTGAATGAATTAAGAGTTAAATGGTCAATTGAGGGTTAAATCACGCAAATCAGAAACCAAGGACCAGAATAAAAAAGGTGCGCAAAGCTAAGGTTGATATTGAATTTTTGATGGGGTATAATTGTATAAAATCATAAGTTTAAGGTCAATTGGAGGTACAATTAGAACAATTACAAATTGAGGGACCAAATCATACTTTTACCTTCTTAAATATTTTTGAAAATTGCGTTGCATTTTCCGTCGTGCCCGGCCTTGAGTGTTTAGGCGCGTCCTGCATTAAATATTCAGCGGCGGCACCCTGCATTAAACATTCTGGAAGCCAAATGGTTTGTTTTCTTTGCTATAAATAGCTGCATTCAGGGGAGAAACGGGAGAAAAGGAGGGAGTGAAAAGGAAAAGAGAAAAAAGAAGACATAGGAGAAAAAAAGAGAAAAAATAACAGAGGAAAGGATGATCGAGAAGAGAAAATATTGAAGAAGGTTGAGAGCAGGGAGGAAGAAAATTCACGGTTGCAGTGAGAAGCATTGGAGAGATAGAGGAGGAGATAAGAGGTAGCAGAGGAAGAAAATAGATAAAAAAAAAAAATTGAGATTTACGTAATCAAATTGCACTTTAAAAACCAGACGAGAATTTCTCTTCGTCTCCGGCGTTGACACCATTGTCTCCATCTCGTCCCCATGTTGCAGCATCTCCCGTGGTCAGCTCCTTCTCTCTCACTAAAACCAGGCACGCTAGCGCCTCTCTCTCTCTCTCCTCAAACACTTGACAGCAGACCACCAGCTTCACCCTCATCACCATCGGCAACCTCCCCTCATAGCCAACATCTTCACCTCCAGAAAAGACAGCCAACTCCAGCGAAGAAGTAGCGACCAACGACAGCAGCAGCAGCCCAGGCACCCCCTTTCGACGCCCACTCCGGCCACCACAAGCCACCATTTGCGACGCCGTCATGACCAGAAGAACCACCTCGACCTCCTCTACCCAACAGTATTCCAAAATTTGCATGCTACTATTCATCATCTTTGTCTTTTGCATGTGGGGAGAACTAATTCACTCCCCACGTGGACTGGTAAAGACGGGCTTCCAGCCCGTCTGGGGTGGAAGCCCAATCCACATGGAGGCTAGGTGCCGACCATCCGCTAACAACCCGACTGAGGTAAGGTGGAATGAGGTGACAACAACTCACGAAAAAAAATAGAAATATAGAAAAATAAAAAATATACATAAATTCGCAAATAAAAAAATATTTTCTTAGGAAATTATAAAACGACAAAAATGTATTGTTTTCTTGCATACGGCCAATACACTAGCATATTTTTTTGAAAATTCATTTTCTTTCTAATATATATTATCTCGGAGTTTGAAGAAAAAATATGTTTTAGCATGGACTTTGTGAAAAAAAATAATTTCTTGCATTTTTGGATTTTACAAAATGTTTGTAAAATCCAAAGGGTATGGGCGAATATTCCAAAAATATAAAAACCTTATCTTTGGTGATTCGTATTATTCACTGTCGATATTTGGATAAATAAATCCTTAAAGGGTTAATATCCAAAATATTGGCGGGGATAATTCATTTATTATTCATTTTCGGTATTTGAATAAATAAATCTTAAAAGGGTTAAGATCCAAAATATTGGTGGGGATAATTAGTTATTATTCACTATTGGTATTTGGATAAATAAATCCTAAAAGGTTATTATTATTATTATTGTTATTGTTATTGTTATTATTATTATTATTATAAAAGCCCCCCAATCCTAATTCCCTTACCTCGCCCCCACACATCTCTTTCCCTTTATCCCTTTGTCTGTTTTCCTTGTGCTGTCGCTGCTCATCTCCCTCCCTTTCTTGTGCTCATCTCCCTCCCTTGTGCTGCTGAACTGAGAATTGGCTATTTGAAGGATTTTGTGCTGAGAATAGAAGAGAAAATAATATTTTAAGGGTAAGAGCTGATGATTTTGGGGATTTATGGGTGAGAAGAGCAGATAAAATTTTAATTTTGAGCTTTGAATGTAATTGATAAAATAAAAAATTAAAAATGAAAGCCCCGATATCTCGAACACTAAAAATCAGACCGATCCGGATTCGAGGTTTTTAATAGAGTTAACTTGTTTTTATGAGTTGACTCGCAAAATCAAAAATTTTGTGAGTGAACTCACGTTACCATGCATCAAAGGACTTTCCTATGTAATTTGTTTTTAAAAATCCAACATATTCATTTTAGTTTAATTTATTATTAAGCGAAGAAAACAAAGAAGAACTTGCACACTTCTCGATAAACCCAAAAACTTGTCAAACCCAGCTCACAGTAACGTAGCAAACCAAGATCTCCAAAGAGATTCCGCCAAAAACATGGAAGCTAGCACACACCGGTCTCAACCAGTCTCACAACCACCTCTCTATGATCTGATAATCTTAGGAGCTTCTGGTTTCACTGGAAAATATGTTATCAGAGAAGCCCTCAAGTTCCTTAATGTCCCTTCTTCTCCTCTTAAATCTCTTGCCCTTGCTGGTCGCAATCCCACCAAATTAGCTCAAACCCTCAAATGGGCTTCCCATCCCGATCACCCTCCTCCAATTCCTATCCTCACCGCTGAAACAGCCGACCCTGCTTCTCTACACCACCTCTGCTCCCAATCCAAGCTCATCCTCAATTGTGTCGGTCCCTTTCGCCTACATGGCGAGCCTGTTGTCGTTGCCTGTGCAGAAACTGGGTACCTTTTTTCTCCATGTTTTGTCTCGTCGTTCTTATGGATAATTGGTGTTGTGGTTTAAATGAAGATAATGATGCTTTAAATTTGATTTTTTGTGTGGTTTTTTATGGGTTTTTTTTTATTGAAAATTATGCTAGTTGTGATTACTTGGATATTTGTGGGGAGCCTGAGTTTATGGAGAGAATGGAGGTGAAGTACCATGAGAAGGCGATGGAGACAGGTTCCTTAGTGATTTCTGCTTGTGGGTTTGATTCGGTTCCAGCTGAATTGGGATGGATGTTTAATTCCAAGCAGTGGGTGGGTCCGGCTGCGCCGAACCAAATTGAGGCCTATTTGAGTCTGGAGTCGGAGAAAAGGATTGTTGGGAATTTTGGCACATATGAATCCGCGGTTCTGGGAGTTGCCAATGCCGAGCAGTTGGTGGAGCTGAGGCGATCAAGGCCCAAAAGAGCAAGGCCAGCTGTAAGAACTTTGTTGTTTTTGTCTTATGGTTTCCTTTTAATGAAAGCAAAACAAAAGTTTAGGTCAATCCCTCTGATTGTGAACTTTATTATAAATCAATTGTGGTTTATGCTGTTTGTTTGCACGTAAAACAAAAGTTTATGCTGTTTGTCTTGTGGTTTATAAATCACACTGTGATAATATGCTAAACTGTGTCTGATGAATTCATCACTTTAATAAGTCTCGTAAATCATAAACATTTTTTCATGTAATTGTCTTGTCCGTGTTTCCATTTTCAACCTTTGAATTAAGTAATTTATTTTCACTAGAAGAAACATATCAACTGGTGAGGTTTATAGAACTAATACATCTGGGTTAGAATGGTTTGTAATATAGAATGAAATATATTAAAGCAATCTGTGCTTCTGAAGTCCTGTGTCGGATTTATTGAGTTGAAATGAATTTAATCGTACCTAAATAAAAGTGAAGGTTCCATTTCTAGCAACAGGATTTTTTTGGCTGTGTATCTACTGTTTTGGTCCTTTGCTGCAAGAGAAGGGTGGATTTTATTTTCATTGAATAGAAACTCATGAATAAGCTAGCATTGCTTTAGTTTTTTAAAAACTTCTTTGTAATGTCTTTTTCTCCCCTGCCTCTGTTCTTTCTATATTTGTACTCTGAAGGCTGGTGGGGTGAGTGCACTGTTGCTTCAATGCAAATATCAGCAAGCTACCTAAGTTACTACTGTTGAGCTCTGGACTTTATGTGATAAAACTGTGATCTATAGATTATTGTGTGTGCTGCAATATGCACATGTTGAAGGCCTTGTTTATACCTACGACAATAAATGTCTAGCTTTCACCACTACAGTGGCACCATTACTTGTAATTTATGTTGTTGGGAGGGCCCTGATGGTGGAAATGGATATAATAAGCACATAATTTAGTTATGATAATATTACAATGGCCTATCATGTTGACTGAGAATGTGATTGGTAATGCCATGTTGGTTTCAGCAACTGTAATATGCTTATTGTAGCAGTGGTGGTGGCGGGTTCCACTGAATCATAAGCATGAGTACTGTTGGTGGTTGTATCAGTAGCAGTGGTGCCGACAGTGTCTCTGTGCCTTCAGCTCTAATTATATTATTAATATTGTGTCGGTGGTAGTTCTTTCTTAGGGGTTCAATTCTTGACTTGCTTGCTTCTTGAACCTGTCAACATTTAAGCAGCAGTGTGTTTTATATCTTTCTCATGATTGCTCCTTTGTGTTTTTGCCCTAATCAAATGGTGAAGAGGTTGAATGGCTTTGGTTTATTTTACTTTCAAATCTTTCTTGAATAAAAAAAGAGAAAAATTGAAGCGGAAACATATACTATACTTTGCATGTTGAGTATCGCAAAGGAACCATGCAAGATGGGAGATTGTTGCAATGGGTTGGTGCACAAGTCTTCAATTCTAGCATTAATTTATTGCTAGGATGCTAGCACTGATAAAATTTGAAGTTCACCCTAGGTGTTATCTAAAGAACTCAGGATATGATTGTCTTCAATGTCATGATGGTGGTTTGTTCCGGAGTCAGGATAAGCCAATTGTAATAATATTTGAGTTTTACTAGATAGTCTCCAAAGCCTGTCTGATTGCTGTTTAGTTAAATTTGTTATTGATCCCTAGCTCTAGCAGGGAAAAAATATTATCATCTCCTTAGTTTTCTTTTACCATGTGCGACAACAAAGTTTGGCAAGTTATCAACATAAACAATCTTTGATGCATGCATTATGCTTCCTAGTTGCATCACAAGATGTAGCTATTGTTACCATTTTACCTGCATTTTTGCAGATACCTGATATCTTCCCTCACAAAGTACCAAGATTCATGCATTATGCTTTTCTAGTTGCATCATGAGATGTAGCTAATGTCTTTATTTCCCTTGTTCTTGCAGATTCCTGGTCCCTTTCCTCCCAAAGGACCAATCATAGATCACCAAAAGGAGATTGGTCTTTGGGCCGTGAAACTGCCTTCAGCAGATTCTGTTGTTGTCCGTAGAACTCTTGCAACTCTGACTGAAAACCCTCGAGGTCTCCCTGGACTCAATGAGAGTCTTGAGCAGATCGAAAAGAGAGAAGCTTTCTGGTCAACAGTAAAACCAGCCCATTTTGGGGTGAAGCTAGGCTCTAAGACTCTTCTGGGAATCTTCCGATTCATTGCTGTTGGCATGTTCATCGGCCTCTTAGGTAGTAATGCAATTGGGAGGTGGCTTCTCTTAAAATTCCCTTCATTTTTTAGCCTTGGTTGGTTCAGGAAGAAGGGTCCCTCAGAGGATGAGGTGAGAAGTGCTTCATTCAAGATGTGGTTTGTTGGACGAGGCTTTAGTGACATGAATATTTCTCGGGACAAAAAGAAACCTGACATGGAAATAACAACACGAGTAATGGGACCTGAGATTGGCTATTTAACTACCCCAATCATCTTAGTACAATGTGCTCTTATTCTTCTAAGCCACCGTTCTAACCTGCCGCAGGGAGGAGTTTTTCCTCCAGGAATAGTATTTGGCCCGACAGATCTCCAAGAACGGCTCCAACAAAATGGAATATCTTTTGATCTCATTTCAAAAAAGTCGATTCGGGCTTAACTAGTTCAAACTTATCAAGAAAGGGAGCAAGACCCCGACTAGTTAATAGTAACAGTATTAGCCAGCTTTTTCTTCGTACTTTTTTTTTTCTTTTTTCCAGACATCTAATAAACAGAAGTGACTTCTGGTTATGCCTTGTTGTTGAAGTAAGTTATAGCTTTGATGCGATTATGGTTTGAATGTATATGTTCTCTATCGTAACTTGCATGCTTATTTCCCATTCTCTTGTTGTATTGATGAACATTTTAAATATTTGGTTGTAATAATAAAGATGTAGACACTCAAACAAGGGACGCTATTTCGAAACAAGGGCTTATGGACGTGCGATAATTAAAAAAAAAACAATTATTGTATTAAATCTTAAATCTCAAGTCTTCCAATAAAATAGACCATTTGTATAAGAATGAAGTCTTTAAAATAACCATTATTTTATTTTATTTATGATTATATACAGAAATACATCTAGAAGGTTATTTGGATTATCTCAATCTATAAACATAGAAAAGATGCTAAATCTATAAACATGGATAAGACGCTAGAATAATTTAAATGTGTGAGACCTCAAAGAAGGATACTTGCTAATTTTATATGGAATACACCTTTTCAACGGTCCATAAGAACTATAAATATTTTTTTTAATGTACGGCTCATTTAATACACAAAGAGCCACCACCAAAAACAAGTTTTACATGTATTTCCTTGCTTTTTTTTAGCCTCGCCAAAAGACACAAACCACACCTCACCACACCCATGGTATTGTGAGCATTAGACCCATGCAAGCTTCTAAGATTTTCTAGAGATATTAAAACTTATTTGTTTGGTATTGTGTTTCACAAATATTTTAAAAAAAAATAAAATTAAAAATATTTTTACTTTTTACTTTAAATTAAATATTTTAGTGTTTTTAGATTATCTAATCACAAGTCAAATCATGCTCTCTATATATATATATATAATTCAAAATTAAAACAATAAAAATAAAAATATATATTATATATAAAAATAAAATCATGTTCTCTCATGCTCTCTCTCTCTGTCAAATCATGCTTTCTAGATATCTAATCACAAGTCAAATCATGCTCTCTCTCTCTTTCTCTCTCTCTCTCTATATATATATATATAATTCAAAATTAAAACAATAAAAATAAAAATATATATTATATATAAAAATAAAATCATTTCATCAACTTTGATTTTATAAAAAATAAAAATAATATTTAATTTTTTAATTTTTTTTCAAATATATAATTAATTATATATATATATATATATATATGAATAGTTAAACCTCAAAACGACACACCGAAACGCTCCGAAACCAAAATATTTTATACCAATAAAAAAATATTATAGTAGACAGTTGCAGCCCTAACAAGAAACACGTTTGTAAATCATACATTGAAATCTAATTGAACGCAGCATTGAAATCCACATGCATTCTCTTGATTCATTGAAGAAATACAGATTGGATATTGCAAGGAAGATCTTGTCTCTAACAGAGTCCCGTTAACTTTTCAGTGGAGCTCAGCTACATCACAGCACCCTGTATTTCTTCTTTTGGCGATATACTAGTTAGATTGTCATTGCGGTAACAATATAATTTTTATAATTATTGAATTTAAAGTAATTTATAGATTTTACTAATTTAAAAATAAAATATAATATCTACATATGCAAAGTTTGATATAAAACAACACGTCAACACACACTACCGCAACAACAATATCGAAGGTTTAACATCAAAGAGACGGCAATAGGTAATTGTCTCAAAAGATTTTCAACACAAAAATGTGAGAAAACATAGTTTTTTTGCAATATTTACATCAACCTTCATGATGTTGTCAGTTTGTACTATGTTGCGGGTCGAGTAAATAATTTTTATAACTGTTGAGATAAAATAGAATATTTATACATGTAATGTTTGATATAATAAAACAGATCAATATACCTTATTATAACAACAATAATATCGAAGTCTTAACATCTAAAATTATCATCATTATCACTTTCAAAATAATAAAAATTATTCAATTACCTTGAGAAAAAAATATAAAAATATTAACAAAAAACAAATAAGAACAAAAACTAAAATTATTATAATACTTATTAATATTATTATTGCACTAATAATGAAAAAAGAAAAATTAAATCAAAGACTAAAAAAAGAAGAAAAACTTTAATAAAAAAGAAAATAAAAAAATATAATAGATGATAAAACAAAAATAAAACAATAGCTGAAAAAATTATTTTATTTGAAAATTAAAAAAAGTGTTTGCCATATGTTGCGGGCTGAGCAAACATTTTTTTTATAAAATTTGCTGGATCAAAATTAAAATATATGAAAACTTTAATATAATAAAATAGATCAACACACTCTATTATAACAATAGCAATATTGAAGTCTTAACATCTAAAATTAGCATTGCTATTACTATCAAAACAATAAAAATTATCAAATTATCCCAAAAAAAAACTAAAAAACATTAACAAAAGAGTAAGCAAGAAAAACTATTAAATTATTATTATTATTATTTAAAGTTAATCAAAAGCACAACTTCTTTTATTGGTATTACAAAACAAGGGGCAAGGGACAGCACTAATTCTCGCGCGTTAAAGAAAATAACCAGAGCACAGTCATAGGGTTGGTTGGAAGTGATAATCCCAAAACTTATATTAATGCACTCCAAATTTCAGTATTAATATATATATATATATAATTTCAGTATTAATATATATATATATATAAGAACACTTACATATAGACATGCATGGCAGAATTAACATAGAAGGTGCTTATTGTCGTATTCTCTCTAGCTTACAATTAATGCAATCCTTAGCTATGATCATTATCGAGTTTGTACTGTAAATATATCAGCAACAAAACGAAGGTTCGAACCTCCATTGTGTGTTTTTCCATGTTCCGCTTGAATCTATGATGAATTCAAAGTGCTTTTTTAATTAATCCCAAGGATTTCATCCCATAATAAAAAGAAACAGCTGGGAGTAAACAGTCAAATCCATCTTCATAAAATTTGTGAGGAATGGATTCAGTGAATTGATTTTGCGAAGAGACTCACTCGATTGTACCCCCATTGAGCAAAATATTTAGATTTTACATATTTTTTGCTAATTAATGCACCCTTTAAAAAAAATGTATTGGGGTGTTTCCAGTTTACACTACTCAAGTTCAATTTTCTAACTAACAAAACTTTAAGCAACAAAATCACCAACCCGAGCTTGCTACTACCCCCATTCACAGCCCAGCAGCTTCAATTTTCTGAGTTTTTCAGCTTCTTCTTCCGCTCCTTCAGCTTGCTAATGCGAGCAGTGTTCCGTTCCTTTCCTTTCTGAAAAAAATAAAGGGAACAAATACATCAATGAATGGGACTTCATATTTCTAAAGTTGTCATTTTGTAAAATGATAAATGCAGATAGCATGTGAAGGCTTGAAAAAAGAAGTTTCAATTTACATATCCAATTTCTATCAAGTACAAAATCATTCTCCCACCTTGTAACAGTACCCGTCCAATAGTAAGTTTGTTTGAAACAGCAGACATTTTAAGTGAAGGAAACTAGGTTAAACTACAAGTCCTACCCCCACAATCAAAATTGCAAGCAGCACCAGGACAAAAAAAGAAAATAAAAAGAGAAGCTTAAAAGACAGAAATTCCAAAATAGCTATCTTATTATAAATGTCAAATATAGGAGAATTCAATCACAAGAACGCTAATAGGAACTTGCTGACCAACATGGCACAAGTTTTCCCACAAACCATCATGATTTAGATTAAACAAATGTATTATCTAGTAGTAAAAGCAAGATCAGAGCTTGCATGATAGATTGCAATTGATAAAAAAAAAAAAAAAGACTGGGGGCAGAGAAATTATAATTTAAAACCCACCTGAATCTTAGAATAGTTTATACTAATCTGATATAAAACTTTTTTGCTTGTGTTTTATTTATTGACCACAGTAAAATATTAGCAGAACAGAAAGATTGTCATTTCCAATGTCCAATCCCAAATTACATTTACATTCTAAGAGCACTTTGTTGATCAAAGTTGATTTTTCCACAATCTTATTGTCATTTTGTACTGTCACCTGAAAAACTTAAACTTCTTCCGGTGTCTATCTCTTTACCATGCTCTTAAGTCATCTTAGATGTATAACTTATTTTTTCTGTCAAGTGCATCAACTTTAGTTACAAAATTTTTACTCAAGACTTGATTTCAGCAATCACAAGCTTAATCATAATTTTTTTTACATAATATGTAGCTTCAACGTTCCAAGTTTTACATTTTTTCCTTATTTCCACAATGTTTTTGTCAAGTTCAACTATCGGACTTGTAAACTTCATATTATATTTACTGGGTTTATATTAATATAAGAAGGTGATTCAAGTTACAATCTTCAATATCGTGATTGGTCATTGAATGACACCAAAAAAATTCTTGGCTGCACCATACAAGGCTGTATCGAGAAATAACTAGAGAAAGATTAATCAAACTTACCTCAATAGCTTCAAGAAGCCCCCTCTTTTTACGTGACATTCCTAATTTTGACATTGTGTCAATGTCCTCAGCAATCTGTTTTGGATCAGGGACAGACTCTTCACTAGTCTTTGCATGCTTTGCGGAGCCCTGCTTGCTTTTCTTCATGACTGCACCCTGAAGTTCACTTTGTAGCTCTTCATGGTACTGCTTCTCAAGAGTCACCATCTGCCATTCAAAATGGGGTCAGTCAACAGCCATGCTATGCAAAAGGATATGTGCTACTGGAGAGGGAGGGGGTAAGAGAGAACAATATTGGCTCTGCAAATAGCATTCACTCAGAAAAATGAAAAATGGAAACCGAATGCGAACATCACTTTCTTTCTAACAAAAATTTCCTGCTGTGGACGTTCCTCGGGTGTAATATTTGGCAAGACTTCTATGCTACCAGGTGTTGGATGTCATTGATAAATTAAATAAAACTATTCTCCGCAATAATATTGTGAGACACCTTAAAAAAATGGTAGGGCTTTTCCTCTCTTCTCGCCATCTCATATAACAAGAAAAGGAGAAGACTCAATCCTCCAATACCTCTTGTATAGATGGTACCAGGGGAGGTTCCTTCAAGACATAAAGTAATAAGTTGCAATTATAGGAAACATAAGATGCTTCCACACTCCAGCTGAAAAAGATCCAACACCAATTGAACCTGGAATGTAGAGTTCTAGGACACTAAAGGCAGCAGGAAATCTTTCCTACTTGATACACTATCGAAGTTGTCCACAAGGCTACTACTTCAGCTATTCAATAACCCACATACCTTTTTCTTTGTCTGCGCAGCCTCGTTAGCCTCTGCTCGACTAATATAACCTTCAACCAACAGATTTTGAGGATCATCTAAATCTTCCTTTCCTACACCAGGCATGGGAAGGACTTCATTTCTGGCAGCAGCCTGCAATCGTTTGATAGTCTCTGCATAATCAGGAATATAACCTTCTGCATCGTTATCAACAAAAGGCGATAGGTGCGGGGGAGGAATCCTGTAAGCAGAGCAATCATGTCAAAAAAGACATGATTTTTATGTTAAAAGCATTGTCCAAGCATAAATCCCTTACAAATGCAATCTATAATAGAGGGATGCGTTTCATACCAACAAATGTTGATGACTGCAATAAGTTACATTTGACATATGATAGCAATGCAATCAATATTACAAAACATAGCAACTAGATGCTGGTTGACACTCCATAAAGTGCATAAGATCAAATAATAGGGAGGCAGACACACTTGAACAAAGGAAAAATATTTCAGACTTTTTCCTTGTGGTGGAGACACTTAAACAAGGGGAAAAAGAAGTGTCCCTTGTGAAATATGATAGCCACACAATCAATATTGCAGAACATAGCAACTGAATGCTACTTGTCACTCTATAACATGCATAGGATCAAATAATAGGGTAGTGAACACACTTAAACAAAGGAAAAAGCATTTCAGACAGTTATTCTAAATTTACCTTCCCACCATATAAGCCTCAGTTGGCAATATGATCCGTGCATTAATGCAATCATAAATCCACTGTGGCTGGACATATTCCCTTGAAAGGTATCTATGACCTTGAGTTGGCCTGTCAACAATCTTAAAAAATGAAACAGCTGAAATTAGGAACTTGAAACTCATGTCCATGAAAAATATAGTAAACGTATATGCATGTGAATGTGGATGCTTCCAAGCATTAGCAATGGCTAGGTATGTCCATGTGCATGCGCTAGTATTTCTAAGTGTATGCCACCCTTGGTTTAGGAAAAAATAACAAACCTGATGAGAAATACTCTGGTCAGCTTCTTTATATGGAGCAGCTTCCCCATCCCAAGAAACAACCCCACCAAAAGCAGGAATTACAAAAAGCAATGACTCTCTAGGAACCTGAAAATAGAAACAACTGGTATGCCATGAGCACAAGACCAAGGTATCATGAAAGTACCCATCCATTTGAATGAAGAAACAGTAACAAACAGTCACGATGAGGAAAGAATTATATAAACCTCATACATGACCAAACTACCATGATCAGGTAAATTTGTTTCTACAAAAAAAATGTTTTTTCCACGACACCCAGGATCCACAACTTTAAAAAGATGTAAATGCACGCCCATGTTTACAGGAATAGACATGCTCTGCTGTTTATTTAACATGACCTCGAACAACAGTTATACAAAATAAAAGGTGTAAGATGTAGTACATGGTTGATCTTTTAAAACAGAAAATGAAGAACTACATTAGAGAAAAGATTTGAGTGCTCAGAAATTACACATTTTGAAATTACGACCAGACAGAGAACCTAGATTTGATCAAGGACAGTCAGATTATTGAAATTATCACTATGAAGATTGTCGAATGAAGCACAAGAAAACACAAGAATCCTAGACCACAAAAAGAAATATGTATATTCAGAAAATAGAACATTACATAGTGATGCCCCATCAACAATAAAACATGGTATGGTAACAGCAATAAACAGTCCATCTCACCTCGCGACTCAAGAAGAACTTCATATTCTTAAAGAGCCTCTTGCACTCCTTTGTATCTTGATCATCTTCATTTTCACACTCAGCTCCTTCCATCAGGTGCATCAACGCACCAGGTTCATTGGAAGGAAGTTGATGCTGAAGTTGGGCAAGCCTCAGTTCAGACTCATCAGCCTGCATCTCATTCTCCTTACCTTCTAATTGCTCTGATGTAGAAGAACTAGCAGCTTTGGGTTCCAAGGTAGAAGTTCTGGTGTTAGAAACAATGTATCTTGACAGTGCATAGAGATCTGCAGAATCGATAGCGGCATGATATGTTAAGTGTGCAAAAGAAACAGAAGCCATAAAGTATCGCATGCAAAAACCAATGCTAACAGACAAATAACACAAAATTGGCATCTCACGACTGAATATGGAAATGTGTACCTACATGAAAAGACAAGGCATACCTGATGCTAAAGCTTCCAATTTGGGATCAAGAATGGGTGGGTACTTCACATTTAATGAATGATAGAGCCTAAAATTGACAAATCCAAGGAGAGTCTGCACCCAAATAAATAATAAGTAATCACAGAAGAAGGATGCAACTAAAAAAAAAAGCAAAGCTAACCACAAAATAATAATAAGTTATATCATCAGCTAATTGCCATGGGTTGAGGCATCAAAGGTTTATCAACAATGGAATTTAGCATGATTCTTATGCCCAGCTTAGTGGGCACCATCAACTTCCTTTGGTTTATGAGACAGCCATCTGAAAGGGGATATACTTAGACAATGTTTTCATTAATTTCACAAGCTGAGCCATGAACATGTGACTTTAGTTAGCCAACTCTTTTAGCCTTTCTTGCTGTATGAAATAACCATGTGAAAAGCAAATGGATCCTTGTCCACACAGGGTTTTAATATATGTTCTTTTTGTTTCAATAAGCTTAGTTAATGTCATATTAATTCTCCTATTTATATGGTCTGAAATCAGCAAAAAAAGGATACCAATGGCAAAACAATCAAGGAGAAAATTATGACAGAAAGTAGTGGAACCCTGCATTCATAAAAGTCTCACCTCATAAAACTCCAAAAAGGTTAACATAACACTGAAGTTGACATCATCTGGCAAAACTTGTTGCATTGCATGAGGAGTTAACCAAGTGATCTTTTGACCCTCAATCTCAGCCTACAGAGTTTACAAGAGCAAGTGGTAAGGAGGACATGATGCACAATCACAGATTCATCAAAACATCAAATGAATCTTGTATACCTGATAATATATGCCCTTTACGGAAATGAAAACCTTCCTCAATTTATAAGTACGACAAACATAAGCTTGCCATTCATGACTCAATCTAGCGAAAAAAGAAGATTGAAAATCAGATTGAAACATGCACAAACTGTGAACACGGTGATGGGGTAATCTTTTAATGGGTATCCAAACAGAGTATAAACTCCAACATCTGAAACCTAATGGTTTTAAAAAAAACAGAGAAGCAAACATTACCTCCTACAATTATGTATGAGCTCCACATCAATTTTTGCCCTCTCTACGGCAGGTAATGCTGCAAAAAGATGCACCATGGTCAAACAATCATCCAAGTCTCTGAGCGCATCAACAAACTTAGGATATCTGCAACCAAAAGCACAAACCCATCAAAAAAAAAAGTGAAAACATTTAGCAGCCAGGAAGCAATCATGCAGAGATCACCAACCTTTCTCGAACAAGCTTGTCAAGCTTGTAAGTGGGTTCCCGAGTTCGAAGAAGAGTGGCCAGATCAGCGTTCTTCTTGGCCTCTGCTTTCTTTATCTTCTTCTGGTAAGCCCTTATATCTCTAAATTTATCGAGTAACGGCTCGTGTTGAAGGAAGGCAACATCCTTGACGTGATAATAAGTATGATTATTTCCTTTGAACTTCTTCTTTGGCTCTCGAGGGAATATCCCTTTTAGAATGCTCAGTCTCCTGCAGTTTTTTTTATCAAATCAAACCATACATTAATTTTACAAACAAAATTTATTACATATGATATCTATTGAAAACAAAAGGAAGCATACAGATATTTACCGGAAAAAACCTAGCGTAACTTGGAGCTGCTTGATAGCTTGAGACCTGGTAATGTATCTGGAAGCGTTGCCTTCCTTCTTCTTACCCTGCAATGGAAAAGAGGCGAAGTTAATATAGGTAGATTGCTAATTGTCAAGATTAGGGAGTTAAGTACGAACCGCAGGTCTGTAATGCTTTTTCCTTGGAACCATGGCGGAATGCTTTTTCCTTGCAACCATGGTTTTGCAGCCAGACAAAGCTTTGAGCTTGGCGGAGGCGAGGAGGAGGCTGCTGATGCTAGGGTTTTGGTGTGTAAATGAAAACGAAGGTCTTGTCTAGGGTTTAATCGAATTGGGGTCTTGTGAGGTAGTGTGAAGTGGGCCGGCTTAGCTGTAGTTTTAGACCCACTCCATTAATTTTATTATCAAGTCTCTTTAATCAATTTTTATCCGAATTCAAATAAATTATAATTAACTCTGACATATATTGAATTATTGATCCCAAATCAATCCAAACTATTAAAAGATTCGGTCTTGTTTATGTGCTTGATTTTAGTTTTAGAATAATATGAAATTATTTTATATTATTCTATTTTTGTCCTAATTTGTTAACCATGCTATAGTTAACAAGAAATTTAAAAACTTAATTAGTCTTTCTAAGGTTTTAAAAATATCATCCATATATTTACAAAAAAAAAGTATTTATATTATAAATAACTATAAGTCTAATAAAATATCCTTGATAAATATGGATAAACTAAATGAATAATAATAATCCAATGAAAAAATAGTTCTAAATCTAATAAAAAAGTATTTATATTATAAATAATTCTAAGTCTTATAAAGTATCCTTGATAAATATGTATAAACTTAATGAATAATAATAATCCATTGAACTCGAATTTAAATAAAACCCTTATATCTCTCAAAGACCTGATAATATTTAAAAAATAAGTAAAAAAATAACTCAGCTAATTAAAATAAAAATAAAAAAAATATATAATTTGTTGATTTAATTGAAGTCCGACTTCAAATTTATAGTTATATCTTATTTAGTGAATTAGAAGTGTGTGTAAACTATATATATATATATTGAGAATTATATATTGATAGTTTATATATATATATATATATATAAACTATCAATATGTAATTCTCAATATAAATACAATTACATTAAAACTCTTTCTATAAGTCCAATTATGAAAAAAATGACAATGAAAGGTCAAAATTGATAAATCTAAATCTTTTATTCCAATCTTTTTGCAAGGCTTGTATGCCAGCTTATAAGGCCTTATTGAACATTATTAAATTAAGCAAGTCTTGCAAATTCTTATTTGATATCTCCTTCAAAATACACCTTAACTCATGTCTTTGAAGAAGTTCTTTAAGAATCTCATTAACCCTCTTAACCATAAGTCTTGTCATAAAATAGTTAGAACCTTTTAATGGAATTCTCTGTATTGCTTAGATCACATTAGTGTTAATTCTCAATTATCAAAAAAATTGTATATCCATGTTTTACATAACATAAAAAGCAGTGATTTGGGAAAATCCAAATAACATTTATAGGAAAAACTTGTAAGTTCTAAATAGCAACACCATCAAATGCTAGATTACATGCTCATATTATTTCAACATTTATAACTTTTGCAATATTTGAAGTTGAACTTTTCAAAATTATTTCTTTAGAATATAACTATTCAATTTGATTAAACCAACCCAAACCACATGCCTGGATGATAAAAATATCATATATCTATTTTATTTTTGTAAAAAATTAAATAACAACTCTTTAAATTTGTTATCACTATTATTGATCTTGGATAGTATGATTACTTTATTAAAAAAATATTATATATATATAACTATTATTTGATTTTTTTATAAGTATGACATCAAATTATTTAATTTGAACACAATCATGAGAGCTTAAAAATTTAAAAATAAAAAGATGTAATGATGTTGATTATACCTAGTTGATTGGGCATTTAAAGATCTAGGTTTAAATGAATAACTAAGTCATCTAATATTTTTAGTAATATTTGAAAACTATCATTTCCTACTTATTTCTATGATAAAAATGATGGAAGTTGCAACCCGTTAACAGGTGAGTTATGGTTTTGATGTTTTATTTATATATTTCGATACACCAAGTAAAGTGTAACACAATATTTTTAATAAAACAATCACTTATATGAGTGAGAAATGTGGTTGTTTATTTGAGATTTTTTTAACAAAGAAGCTCAGGCCCGTTTGTTTGCTGGAAAGTGGTTTCCTTTTGGAAAATGAATTCCAGGGAAAGTGAATTCTGTAAAGTAAATTTTGGAAAGTGAATGCCTGGAAAGTGAATTTCGGAAAGTGAATTCCAATGTTTGATAGATGTTATGAAAAATGAACTGGAAAACACTTTCCAGATGTTTGTTTGTGTTATGGAAAAGGAATTGTACAATCATTTATTACTAAATTAATTTTTTTCAAGTTTATCTAATATATATAAAATATTTAATATAAAATATTTAATCACTTAAAATAAAAAATGAAATCTAAAAGTATAATGATGATTTTTTATTATATCCTAATAGCTTATTTTATAAAATATAACAATATATGTCATATCATATTATAGAGAAATAAGCTTGTGAAATATTTTTTAAGTAAAACTTATTAATATATATTTTTTTCAATTTTAAAAGCTTAAAATAAGTTTTTTTTTTAATTTTAAATCAAAATCTCAATGCAAATTTTTAATTTAGGGTGATTAAAAAAAATAGAATTTTTAAGATTTAAATTATTAGTTTTTGTGTTTTTTAATTGTTAATATCAATTTTTTTTATAAAAAATAATACTTATGTTTCTATGTTTTAAAAAAAAAAACAATAACTATTATCGGTCCAACAATTTAGTCAACCATACAAAAACCAAAAACCAAACTTTACTAGCTAAGGAAAGTGTTTTCCGGTGCTTAAAAAGAGTAAAACACTTTCCTTTTGTCAAGGGTTGTGTTTTCTTGGTCGAAACAACTTTCCAGAAAGTTGTTTCAAAGAAACAAACAAGGCCTTAGTTCTTTAAAACACTTATGAAATTTAAAGTTATTTATGACTAAATTGAACATACTTATGAGAATAAAAAAATCTCTTGGTAGAGAGCTATATGAGTATTATTTGTTTTTTTACTTGCACAAAAGGCTGGAAAAGTTTACGACATCATGTTAACCAATTAGCCAAGTAAATATGATAGTATTTCACTAAACCAATATCTCTCTACAAAATTTTAAGCTTTTTTAAAACCTAGTAAAAAAATCATTTATATTAGTGATTGTTCTACTTGAAAAAAACATAGTTAGCAAGAACATTAAGTCCAAATTCAAAATGATTATTTTCAAGTTAAAACTTTATTGAATTTTATCTCTAACATGAGCTTTTAAACATGATATATTGATGTAATTTAAACAAATTGTAGGTGAATGAACATTTAATCTCAAATAACCATTCATTAGCCTTTTTGGTGAAAAATAAAACCTTTTGAAAACATTCATACCATACAAGAAAGAAACAAGCTTTGTTTGTTATTTATACAGTGTGAAAGTGAAAAGCTAGAATTAGATTCAAAAGGTACATGAGTTTTTAAAGGGAAGATGACTAAACAAAATGAGCTTTAGGCTTTAAACCTTAACATACACATATGCATAGCCTGACCTGGACCTGAGCTTGTGTCCAGGTTTAATGTAAAATAATTTATTGGATTACAAAATATTGTTTTCCCCAACTTAATTTGGGCTTGGATATGGTTAATGAAAAATTATTTCTTCCATATTAGTTTTTATAGAACTAATATATATTTTTAGCTAGAAAGCATCATATTTAAAGAAAAATGTTCACATTTAATTCTGATTTTATAATCTATAATCAAAACTAATAATGGATGGGATTTGTTATATTAATTTCCAAAATTAATTATATATTAGTGTTTCTGGGTTGATCTTTTGCTCAAATTCAACAAAAGTCTCTTCATTTTAAGCTTCTATTTCATCTTTATTTTTTTCTCGAAATTTAGAGCTTTTATTAAGTCCTTATAGAAAAATATTTGAATATATTTTCCTTGGTCTTTTGGATCTTTGTTTACAAGTGCACCTAAACAAGGTAGTGTTAGATTGAAATCTTGCGAGACTTATAAAAGTCAATTTTTTTTGCATAAAGAGTGTGTTTGATATTGTTTTTGCTTTTATGATTGATGTTTAAAAAAAACAGTTTCATGAAAAGCACTTTAGTTGTGGTTCATAATAATTTTTAAAGTATTTAGTTAAAACTGTGGTTGAGTTTAAGGTTGATGAAAGACAATTTCAAGTGTTTGGTTACCAAAATTTTCATATTGCTTTCAACTTGTGAAATTACTTTAAAGGGCGCGCACACACACACACATATATACATATTAGATTTAATAATCATAATAATATAATGTAATTAATAATTCAAATAAAGTAAATACTTTTTTTATTCTCCCAGCAAACTACTTGCAATGTTATCACGAATAAGATCTATACGTGAAGGCCTCTGCAGTCTCTAACTATTTTTGTGAGCTACAATATCTGGTAAAAATCATCTGAGATATTATGTGACATAAATATGAGATTCATCGCATTTTCTATTGGTATGTTGGTACTCGATCAATTGGTTTAATAAGAAGTAGAATATTTTTGTTACTCTTTTATAAAATCTATCCCCTGGATTTTTTTTTTGGTGTGGTTGTTTAGCATATCTGTATTTTTTAAAAATATTTTTTTAAAAAAATAATACTTTTGATTTATAATTATTTTAATTTAAAAAATAAATTATAAAAAAAATAAAAAATAAAATAATTTAATACATTTTAAAATAAAATAAAATAATAAATCATTCACTAAAATGTTTTATTCTGCCATATTTTCTTTAAGCAATTGTGCTATTTTTTTTCTTTCTAAAATTCTTTTTCCTAGCTAACTTACAACCTTATCTCTTCCATGAAAGTATTAATGGCTTGTTTGTTTATGTGGTTGTATTAGTTTGTTTGCTCTAAAATTTGATTTTTTTTTTCATTTTAAATGAAAATTTTTGAGTGTTTTTAAATTATTTTGATGTCTGGATATCAAAAATATTTTCTTAAAAAATAATAAAAATATTATTTTAATATATTTTTAAATAAAAAACACTTTCAAAACCATAGCCACACTCTCAAATATGCTTTTTGTTTCACAAATTGGAATTGCACATTGACATTGTACTTTGTGCTTGCAATTGAACCAATAAATAAAGAGTTTTTATTTCTTATGATTGTATAATTCTTTTATATATTTTAGGTTTAAAATATTGTGAGTTGTAATACTTTGCTTGATTAATGACGGAAGCAATTTTGAATGTATGTATGATGATTTTTTTTAAAAAAAATATTAAAATAATTTTTATTTTTTTTTAATTATTTTTAATATTAACATATTAAAATAATATAAAAATTAATTTAAAACAGAAAACAAATATTTGTTTTTCAAAAACGTTTTTAATATAGCACCAGATGAGAGAACATATAAAAGTAATAAATAAATAAAATTGGGGAGGTAAAATCGTAAAATAATGTCTACAGCACACTGTACTCTCTTGTTTAGTATTTTTGCTGTCGTGAAGTGCCTGAAACACACCATTCTTCTTCCCTCGATAACTTGAACCCAACAAATCTCTCCCAACCCCAGAAAATGAGAACCTGCAGAACACTTATCACCACCTCTCTTACCTCCCTCCCCAAACCCTTAAAACCCTTCTCTCCATTCTCCAAAACCCTAAACCTAACCCGCACCCCCTCTGTATCCTTGACTCCCTGCATACAACACGCCAGACCTCACTCTTCAACAGCAACCCAATCAGCAGTCTCATCAGAGCCCCCATGCGACGCATCCACCCCTAACGACACCGTAGAACTCCTTCTCACCAACCGGGACGACGTTTTAGGACTAATGAAAATGGAAAGAAGAATAACAAAAACCCACAACGACACTGTCTTGGGTTCTCATTGGTTTCCTTATTTTGACAGGTTCAAATGTGGAAGTGTGGATTTGAGTAGCAGTGAGGTTTTGCAAGCGGTGGGGCCGTATATGATGGAAGAGAGAAGAGAGAGGATTAGAAATACGGTTAAAAATAGGACTTATTCCCTTTGTTTGGTTGTTGAAGGATTGACTGATTTCGGAAACGTTTCGGCTGTGTTTCGGTCTGCTGATGCTTTGGGGTTTCAGTCTGTTCATGTTATTTCTTGTGATAGCTCCAAAAGGTGCTGCTTCGATTCTTTTTGAGGTGAAAAAAAGGTTTTTTTATTTTATTTTATGGTTTCTGTCAATGAGATAATATTGTTTTATTAATGTTGTTTGTATTGGTGGTGGTACAGGTATAGACAGAATAGGCATGTGAGCATGGGAGCAGAGAAATGGTTGGATATTGAATTATGGGATTCTGCTAAAGACTGTTTTCAAGTTTTAAAATCACGTGGTTATCGGATTGCTACCACTCATGTTGGAATCGATGCGGTAATGAATCTTTACTTGCTCCTTGTTTTGATTTTTTTTTTATCATGGAAAATGGTTATTGGCATTGCTGCTTAACTGTGATTGTAGCTAGTAGTTTAAACTGTGGAGTGTCTTTGGTATTTTGATGCGGAATTGTTCTAGCTGTGGATACATGTATGACTGCTTCGGTGCTGTTTAGGTATCTATTTATGACATGGATTGGTCATGCCCAACTGCAATAGTTGTTGGAAATGAAAATAGGTAATTTACTTTCTCTTACTTTATCATTTTATCACAAAGTTGATGCTGGAGGTTTTTTTTGGGCTGGGGGCTATGTTTCCATTAGTTTTATTATGCTGATTAGTGTTGATATTTGAAAAAAGTTTTCTTTGGACCTCAGATTGTTGCACTTTGAACGCTGATCGGCTAAATTGTTGAAATGGATTAAAGGAAGAACAATAAAAGAAAACTACATTATTCTTGCTTGCTCTTAGAAACCCCTTGTGAAGCTCTCTTTTGTTAGATTCTATCTGTAGCTGGTGATTAATTGCTACATTAAGCTTTTTGATATCTAGAGTAAAGATGTAGACTGCGCTCTAACTGGTCGGCTTTGTATTACCAAAAGAAATCTAAAACATTTTAGTCCCTGTAAACTTTAGTAATGATGGTTGAGTCGCTACTTGTAGGGGAATTAGTGATGAGGCTCTGGAACTGTCAGATTTGCATTGCAGTATTCCTATGAAAGGCATGGTAGACTCTTTCAATGTTTCAGTTGCTGCAGGCATCCTCATGCACCATGCTGTTTGTGACAGAACTTCGAGCCTGGTAATAAATACTGATTTACATTTGTGGCACAGGAATCAAGGACCATTTTTTGTTTAGTATTCTTGATTTTGTTCTGTTCATTTTGTTTACTGACTCAGCTTGATATTTAAGATTTAAATCGATAAGCTAAACCTATGTTTCCTATAGTTAGCCTTTGTCTAAAGTTCACAGCCCGGTCTATTTTTCATCTGGACAGAAACCATAATTTTGCACATTTTGCACCAAAAATTTGCAGGGCTCTCATGGTGATTTGACCCCAGAAGAAACACGGATCCTGCTTGCGGAGTTTTCACTTCGTCATAGCAAGAGTATGATAAGCATTGCCCATGACTATGCTAAGCGAAAGGCAGCCAATCCCAAGCCAAAGCTATGACAGATGACAGATATTTAATGTGTGATTTTCCTGTGGTTGGATGTCTGCAAATGGACTTTGGAATTTCTATAGAAGTTACTGCAGGAGTTACAGACAATATCGCCTTACTGTTCTAAGACAAACCAGAGAAGGCTGTCGTTGATTTCAATTAAAGAATTTCTTTTGGTGCACTGGAGGACACTCCAGCAAGAACATCAATGAATGCTTCATAGGAGAACGCTAAACATGATGATCAGCTGGTGACTAGGCATCAGTCGAGCCAATGATTAACTTGGGCTTGCAATGTCAATTTGTTCTACTGTATTTCTTTAAGCAAGAAGATACTTCATTGTTAATGGTCTTTGCATCAACTTTTCATAAACTGAATGTTGTTTTGCTTGTGAAGGGAAGAGATTAGTAGTTTAGAACTATTCTGCTCTACTTCAAATTTCAGTTCTGGCAACTTGGTTCTGGGTGGCAAGCTGTTCATGAGCCTAGCCAAATGGTAATAATGATAAGAGTAATTACACAAGAAAAGAAATCAGGGTCTTATCAATGGTCCAAAAATTTACTTAGACAATATTATTTGATTAAAGAATCATAAAAAAGAAAACATATAAAGATAGAGTGAGTATCTAATAAAAAAGAATCTTGTAGATTCTCTTACTGATTTATTGTCCCAATAAAATCATTATATGATTGAGTTTGGTGCAAGCGAAAATTAGTATATATACCTTGTAATCAATTGGTTGGTTATAGCTGACATCGACTTTGTTAATGTAAACATATTTAGTTATTAATAAAATTTTATTTATCTTTAATATTCATCAAATATTTGATTAATAAATTTAGAATAAAAATAAAATCCTATGAATAAAAAAAATGTTCTATAAAAGAAATTATAAAGTTGTTATGATTATAGGATTTCTATTAAATCAAAATATTATTCTCAAATGTTCCTAGTTAATGTTATATTAAGAATGAATATTACTTAGACTTGTTAAGACATACATATTATGTTCTTTTATTTATGAAAGAAAACAATTGTTTTTATATAAAAGAAATTATAAAGTTGTTATAATTATAGTGTTTCTATTAAATCAAAATATTATTTTCAAATGTTCCTAGTTAATGTTATATTAAGATTGAATATTAATTAGACATGTTAAGACATACATATTATGTTCTTTTATTTATGAAAGAAAACAGTTGTTTTTATAAACTAGGGCATGAGAGATACTTAAAACTAATATATACTTGTTCATTAGATAAAATATGATGACCACATGAGAATTTCATATAAAGAGATTGCATGTGTCTATGATAGGCTCACATGACAATTATGTTGTGTGATTTTTATATACGAGATCACTAAGTTATATCTGGTATACAAAATATTATATTTTTTTTCTTGTTAAATGTTATCCTAATTAAAAATAACAAATTGTCAAATATTGGGTATAATATAAATTATATAAAGGTATTTAAGTAATTCATAGAGGATTCATCATCATAGGTAAATTTAAAAAAAATATTTTTTTTTGTCAAATGGTATTGATTGTTAGTTCTTATGTAAGGCAGGATGAAATTTAAAAATAATTTTAATCTTATTCAAATAATCAAAGACTATTGTGTTAAGAACAAACATGGTTTAATAGAGTAGACCCACTCATTGTTATAATATCTAAATCAAAATATTATTGATGAAAGATATTAATTATATTGACAATCTAGTCAATGAAAAGTTAAATCTATCCACTTATTATGATTTTTCTAATAATCTAGGATCATAAGAGGTTGTTTGAGACTATACTTGGTATTCAAATATAAATTAATTAGTTGTTGAATTGATATAAATTTAATTATCTAATTTATCTATGATTGTGATTTATATTTGAGTTAATTTATTAGAGAACCAAATGGATAGCCTTTGGTCAGAAATTAAAATGGGATTATTTATTAAGTATGGTTTGATTGCAAATAAGTCTTATAGATTAAGGGTTGAAATGTAATTTATGGCATTGTAGAATTACAATTCTAGAGTTAGAAAAATCAAATAGGGACTTGATTTAATAAATAAGATTTTTATAAGGGCAAATTGATAATTTTCTATTCATAGAGTTTTCAAGATTCCCTGGACTTGATAATTTGCTATTCATAGAGTTTTCAAGATTCCCGGCTCCGAACATCTCGTCACGTATGTTTGAGCCTCCTTCTATCCTCTGCTGTTTTGCTGCACCTGAGGCTGAAACACCTTTTTAGCAAAAAAAAAGTACAAACAATACACAAAGAAAATCAGAAAAGAGTGAGAGATATTGCTGAATCTGTGTTCATTGCTTGTAGGAACTGAAGGGCCAAACAAAATAAAAAAATGGCAATGTCTGGGTGTCTTTTTAGGTTCTCTACAAATGCAGCATTAATGAGTTCTAATCTCCCTTTTGGAAGCTCCATTTCTTCATCCTCCAAGGTTCCTTTTCCCATTCTTTTCATTTTCTCACTATATTTCTTAAATTTACAGTATCATGCGAATTAGTGAATGCTTATGTTTGGTTTTTGTGCATACATACCATCTTAAGTACTTGTGTGTACTAGTAAGGTCACCTCAAGGACCCTTCTAGGGTTTGGCTTGGCTTCAGTTAATACATTCACCATTTCCAAATTGGGTTTTTGATTTTATACTCATATGGCTGTTTAAATTCTTTATTTTCGTGCTATCATTTCGTGTAGTCTTTGTTTGGATTTTGGAATGTGTTGAGAAAACAGAATAAGCTCCCAAATTGTTTCCCTTTCTTGCATTCACCCCTACAACTAATTGCAGGCACCCTGTGACAATTTCCCTTTCCCATCTCTTTGTTGCCGTATTGTAGACTGATTGGGGTCTTTTATTTTACCGAATTAGTTGTGCTAGTTATTCCTATAATGCGATTTATGATTGCAATTATCCATTCATCCTGCAATACTCTCTCCACTGCTGTGAGTATCACCACGCAGCAACGGAATTGTTTCCTTTTCTCCCAGTTAATTGGCAGTACTTTGCATAGGAATATAGGAACCGTGTTTTGTATTTGCTCTGCAGGAATTAGCGTTAAGCTTTATCAAGCGCACCAATTAATGTCAATTCTATAAAGCATATGCCCAAATGGTGCTCTGTTGTGGCATATACTTTGCTTCCATAACATGAATTTTGGACCTTTGTACTGTTGTATTTGAATTTGATCGATCAGTTTAATCTGGACTAATGCCATGCTCTTAAGATGCTTCTTGTGAGGAGTGTAGAAATAAACAAAATGAAAGGCAGATGGATAATCTACGAGTGTTTATTTTAATACCTGATTGCTCTTTGCAGGTAGGATTCAAGGGTCACACTTGTGTAGGATCTACTAGTTGGTCCGGCAGTGACACCAAGTGTTTTCGCAACCAGTCTTTTGGGATTACTGGCCACAATGAGCTCATTACTGAATCTGTAAGGCAAGAGGCCGACGGCTTTCTCCCCATTGCTATGAATATGAGCTTCCTTGAGCGTCTAAATTTGGCATGGAAGATATTGTTCCCATCTTCTGCAACGAGAAGCAAGTCAAATGCAAAGATTGCCAAGCAACGGTTGAAGATGATTATCTTCTCTGATAGATGCGCAGTCACTGATGAGGCAAAACAGAAGATTGTGAGTAACGTTATGAATACTCTATCTGATTTCGTGGAGATAGACTCGCAGGATAAAGTCCAGCTTAGAGTCTCAACAGATCCAGATTTGGGGACCATCTACTCTATCACAGTTCCTGTCCGGCGTGTTAAGCCCGAGTATCATGATGAGGAAGATCTTGAGGATTTGACAAATATTCAATACAAAGGGAACCTGAGAAAGATCTGGCCCTCTTGATGTTTGGTGCTCCACATTCCAGACGAGAAATACCAGTAAAATCTTCTTGTATGATTTCTCCTTGCTAATGTCATAAGCAGTGATTTAATCCTGTCTATGCTAGGATGGGAAACAGTGTTTTTTGTAGATTGATCAATTTTGTTTGATTGGTTTTTGGATAATGTACTGTTAGGGAACTAGTTGCTGACAAATATTTGTGCTGAGTGGAGGCCATAGCCTCTTGGCACATCGTTGAATCTGTTTTTTCTTTTCTTTTCAAGACATTGTCAGACACCACTTGTTAGGAAGCAGAATGACTTGATGAAAGCATGCATATATGTGCAGCCTCCACATACAGTATTTCATATAGATGATTTCCAGTCCTTGATTTCAGCTATAAACGTAAGTGGTTTGATAATCAGAACAAGGAGAACTCGGAAATGAATCCGAAAAGATAATATTCCATGTATCTTCTCCAAATCATTCTATCTGGGGTCTATGGTTTCAGTGATATAAGAAGAAAAAAGAAGGGAATATCTGATAGAACAAGCAGTACAGACTATACATAACTAGCTAGTCCCTTGGGTTTCGAAAAAACTTTGATATATTCCTGGATTTTTATATTTGTTTGTAACTCCATACATCCTCCCATTATGTTTCACAACAATTTAATTGTGTTTTTCCAGTATTTATTTTCTTACTTTTATTGAAATACACTATAAATAAAAAACCTAGCTAGATATTTAAATTATTATTCAATTTTGATAATTTTTTGAATTAGCAGGTGTCAGTACTGGTCGACTAATCCGGGTGCAGCCTCGCAAGAAAAGTCTTCAAGTGCACCATGGTGATTCAAGCTGCCAAGTCAATGGCTCAGAATTGTTTGCACTGAGATTCAACCGAGACCTCATGAAGCATACCACAGCCCGGCTCCATCAATGTTATGTCTTTTTATGGGAATGTTAAAAATATCTTTTTGGCCTAATATGCAAAAATGAAAACACAAACATGAATATTTGAAGATAAAATTTATGTTTTTTTTTATATTGAAATGGTTTTCTGCCATGGTTTTATCACATTAACTATTTATGTTTTTTTTTTCCAGTCAATTACAAGCAGAATATGGAGACATTATTTATATTATTTTATTAAATCTTTTGTTTTTTAACCTATCATGGATAATAACGTATTAATCTTATATACAAAGATTTTAAAATAATTGTCTCATTGAATAAGAATAAAATATTTGCTTTATAATTTTTTTTATTATAAATTCTCTATATAACTTTCTCAACTTTAATGCTCGCACATTGTTTTTCTTATTATCATATAGGTACATAAAGATTGATTCATAGATTTTTTCAATTTAATTTGCTTTCACTATAGTAAAGAGATTTTGCTTGCAAAACAATCATTTTCATAGAAAAAAACATGTATTTTTGTAAGAATGAAAAAGAAATGCGTGAATTAAAAAATACATTTTTTTATTAAAAATATAGTTTTTTTTTGCTTATTTTAGTTCAAGCAATTATAGTTTTGCCGAACCTTTCTTTTCTTATTATTTTCTATTTTATTTAATGAAAAAAGCTGCTAATGAAAAATGTTTTATTGTCTAAACAAAAAAAATATATGAATTAAAAAAAGAAACTTTTGATGGAAAAAGTAAAATTATCTTTCATAATTTTATTCATTATTTTATATGAATGTCTTTTTTATTAGTATTTAAAAAATATACCACACAAGGTTATTAAATTTAAACTTGGCCAAGTCCATTACCTAGGTGACAAGATAAACTAGTTGACCCGGTCCAATTTAATTGTTTCAATTCTTTTTGTTTATTAGTATTGATTTTTCTCTCTTAAAATGTCATATTGAGTTTCACTAGGTTGACCCAGTTATAAATAAACTTATTAAATTATCCAACTCTCATGAGTTTAATCCATGTTTTATGTTTGATGTAGGTTCTTTTATATTTGCTCCACCAAATAAGAGGCCGTTGTCTGGCACTACGGCCAAACCGTCGGTTTCATGCTTTTTATTTATTTTTTATTTTAAATGAATATATTTTGATGTTTTTAAATCATTTTGATATGATAATGTCAAAAATAATTTTTTAAAAATAAAAAAAAAATTATTTTGAGATATTTCGTCACGAAAAGTATTTTAAAAAGCTACCACAACCGCCTTTCCAAATAAACCCTAAGACTTCACAACTTACTATTGGAGTTTTAAGTTAACTGGTTTGAACTTTAGAGTTCTATGTTAACTAGTTTTGATTTTGGACTTAATCATAGTTATCCATGTTATTCCAAATTTATATTATAAAGTTACATGAATATTTACATGATTAAATCCACTTCACATAAATAGTGGTCCCACTAAAAAATAAATCAAATAACTAAACAACTTGAATGTAAAGTAAACTTAATATCTTAAGGAAGAAATACTTACAATTCATACTATGACTACATTAATGAATTATAATTGTTGAATAATGAGACATCCTTTTGTTATATCTTATTTATAGAATTGAAATTACAAGTCTATTTTGATTATTTCTACATTGTTATCATATATTTTTCTAACACTTACAAATTTATTGCCTATAAGTTTCAGGTTTGAAATGTCCTAAACACTTGGTAAAATTGCAATGCAGTGATTTGAGTTCTTATCGAGTTGCTTATTATGTGTTTTTATCTTCCTTGTCATTTATCTTATATAGTTTAGTGATATTAATTGTCGATAACCTTCCATTATTTAGGTTTCTAAATTAATCTATATGTCAATAACCTTTACCTCTAATCTTTCAGAGTTTTTTCTCTTCCTGATCTCACATAGTTAAAGCTTGTTTGAGAGTGCGATTGCAGTGATTTTTGAAAGTACTTATTGTTTAGAAATGCATCAAAATAATGTTTTTTTTTAAATCATTTTTGATATCAGCACATCAAAATGATCTAAAAACACTAATTTTTTCAATTTAAAATAAAAAATAAAAATAAAATTTTTTTAATTTTTTTTATAAACACTTTCCAATCACAATGCCAAACAATCCCTTGCTCTTGTCTATTAATTACATGACCTATTATAATAGTGGTCAAACTCATTTAATTTATAGGATTATGTTAAGACAACTTATATCTGATTTAATTTAAAATTTCAAGTGATTGAATTTATCAAATTTATATTAATTATAATAACTATTATTTAATATGCTTTTAAAAATAACTATAACCACCATATAAAAAAAAACCCTTTAAATGAAAGAACTATATGATAATTAACTCAAATATCGAACAAACCACAGATGAGATAAGACTCCCGAAAGCCAGTCTTCCCCTCCATTCCCTCCATGGCTTCTATTTGCAATTCCCTAACACTCCCTCCCAAATTATCTTTCAACCCCAATCCTCTCTTTACCGCTTCCATTTCCACTTCTTGGAGCCCCCAAATCCGACCCACCACCCCGCGCTCTTCCTCATCCTCCTCAACAAGAAGTGTTCAAGATGACCCTAAATCCCCAGAACCTATCAGCATTGACAATCTACGCCGTTTCTTTGACCTTAGCATAGGCAAATGGCACGGTTCTTTCCATGTGCGGTTTTTTTTAGAAATATTATAAAATAAAATTGTGGGGTTGATTGTGACTTACTATGTGTTGAATGGGTTTTGTTATTTTTGGCAGCAATTCGACGCAAAAGGAAAATTGATGCAAAAAGTGAGCACAAAGCTTGCAGTAAGCTCTTACGGTGAAGATGAACTCATTAGTCTTATTCAAACGTAAAGCATCTATCAATTACCTATCTTTTTCTTATACATTTCTTGCTCTTTTTTTTTCGCTTTTGAAAATAGGCACTAAAGATATGATAAAAACATTGATACTCTTGTGTAAATTTATTGTTTGGTTGATTGTTTTGAAAGGAGGTTGCCTATCTGATTAGCATTTCTTATATGTGATTATTTTTGTTCTTTTGATGGAGACGATCTTGAGTGACTATAAAGTTGTCATAAGCTAGCTTAGGTGTCCAGTGGAAATTGAGTCTTGTGATTCATTCTTGTGTATAATCTATAGCTTATTCAGGAACTAATAAGATGGTCATCGATTTTGAAGGGTTTGAGTAATCTATCTTTTTCATGTTTCATAAGCGACATGCTTGATTTTGTCGAGCATGGGATGCATCTTCTTCCGTGATATCAAAGTTCGTGCCCAGTTTTTCTACATTTCTATCTTCTCTGAATCACCAAATAGAAATGTAGGAAAAACTAAGCATGAACTTTGATATGAAGGAATCGTTTATCGAGACAACAAAAATAAAGCAGTGTGCAGTGTGACCCTTTGTTCTATTTTTAAAAATGCAGACTGCGTGATGTTTAGAGTTCATGACTTGTGTAAACCTCTGCTCCTTTGTTGCTTAATTTTGATGTGCTTTGTAGGCTATACATAAAACAATCTTCATCAAGCACCCTGATCTCCAGCTATGACGAGGAGCCAGAATGGGCAGAATACAAAATCAAAGAAACCAATATGTTCACTGCAGATAAATATCAACAGGTGAGTTCTTCTAACCATTCAAACATTTTGGGGTCATTGATTGCCCTTTTTGCTTGCTCCCTTAATCTACGTGTTTTCTATTGAATATCCATAATGATTAGTCTGCAGATTGGCCTTTTCCCCAATGAGAGGGCTTTTTCTCTAAGGTACCAGACAGCTGGCATGTTAGAAACTGTGTTAAGGCAAGGGGTGCTGGGCGAAGATGATACTGGAGAAGAATCACCAAAGTAAGTGCTTCTTTCTCATACAGCATTCTTCTCTCATCATTAAGAAATCATTGTACCATATGAACACATAAATACAGTTTGATAAATCAACTGGTACCCAAGTGAAGGCCTTGAAACTTGTGATCGTAGGCATTGTGCTGTTATTCTTAGTTGACACAATACTCAGCCGGAACACATCTTGGGCATGAGCTACTAAGTCACTGAAACTGGTAGCAATAAGGCATGCAATAATGACTCTTAACTAGTCTTTGCTTTACATGTTTCTGCACAAAACTCGAGGCAAAAGTCTCACCTTTATCTTCACAGTCCTTTACTAGTTGGGGGTTATATATGAACTATGGGGTCTTCTCCTATATGAATTGCATGTCCTTCACCGTAGACTTGTATTTTTCTCTTATGTTTAGATCTCATTGTGAACTTGCAATTTATATGTTTACAAGCTTCGTTTCAAAACATCATTGCATTGTTTTTTGACCATACAGAAACCTTAAGCTTCCTTCTCGTCAGCCTTCTATTGTTTGTGAGAATTGCCTATATTCACAAGAGAAAGACAGACGAGCAAGAGCCTTTCATATCATGGACCCTAAAGGCATTTTGGAAATGCTTCTTATCTTCCTTGAGGATAGAGGTGATGGGGTGCTTTTTCATCCTTCACTTGAAAGTAACGGTGTAAGTTTTATGACCATTTATGAATGATCAGCAGACAGTAAAGAACTAGTTTTTGCATAGACACTAAAATGTTTTGTGTTGACAGCGCATTAGTTCTGTGTACTTCATGAAATAACTAGGTTTCTCTTATTGATTGCAGGATAGTCTAAACAGGATCTTACCATTACTTGGTAAGTGGAAAGGTCATTCTCAAACAAAACGCAGCGGTGTTTATGGAGGAACAATTGCTGAAGCTGATACAATTACTTTGCTTGAACTGGATGATAAGGGTCAGCTTATTCAGGTAAAGAGACATACCAAGTTCTTGTCCTTCTATTTCTCATCTTTTTTTACTTGTTTTTTCCTTTTCAAATATTTGTGGTTTATAAAAACAAGGATAATCTATCTGTCATGTCCTGGAGGAGAAAAGAAAAATTGCCTGCAATGTGGTCCTGGAGGAGAAAAGAAAAATTGCCTGCAATGTGGTCCTGGCTCTCTATTCATCCATTGCTTCTGTCTTTATCTAAGTTTTCTGGGAGGTTTCATATTTCTGCAATGAAAAATACCATTAGAATCAAGAACCAACTAGTCAGCTCCATTAGTTCCCTCTTGTTTGGGTTTTGACTGATAATTTGATCATATTATTTCATTTCACTGCTTTAAATGATTCTGATGTTCATTATTATAGGTTCATCAGGATCATAATCCAATTTCATTTCTTATAAAAAAACAGGATATTTCTTCCACATCGGATGGAGGTGATGTTACAACCAATGTGCGCTGGATTGGTACCAGATCAGATGACTTGATCACATTTGATGGAGGATACCAAATTACATTATTGCCCGGAGGCATGTACATGGGGTACCCTTCTGATATTGCTACGAACGTGGCAGAGTCCAAGTCATTTCATCTGGAGTTCTGCTGGCTTGAATCGCCTGAGAAGAGACAAAGGCTGGTTAGAACCTATGATGTAGACGGCTTGGCTGTGTCGTCAACTTATTTTTCTGAAACAAAAATGTGAACTTCCTCCTATTTCATCATAGAAATACTTTTGAGAGTAATTAGTCAACGAAATCCTGGTGATGTATCTAATTCATTTGTAACAGCATGGTCAGGTCACGATTTTTTAAAAGAAAAACATCAAGTTCAAAGTAAAAGCAGAGGCCCTTGGAGGGTGAGCCGACGTGGATATTTTCACATTGGTATTTAGCATATGTCCTGGAAACTGGAAGGAGAGTTGGGATTTCCAATTGTTTCAGAAAAGAGCAATGCGCAATGAATGTGTTAGTGAGCAGACATTGAGCTGCAGAAAAAAGTATGTTTTTTGTATTTTCGAATTGAAAATAGTATGCTTTTTGTATGCCATTTGAAATGCATAAACAACTGTAGAGTTTTCTGCTCAAGGACTATCCAGAAATCAAAAGCTTGGTCTTGAAGTGTGTTGGCTACTCGTGTAAGCGTGCTTGTTGAATCATACTTTAATAATGCAAGCCTTTCACGGGCATTTGCAGTGATTGATACGTTGATTAATGACAGGGGGTTTGCATATTCCACTCTCCACGCATGTTGCTCATGTTTCATCTTATTAAGATTGTCTATTCTTCCTGGCACATTTCACTTCTTTCTGCCTTTGTTTTTTCTTTTGGTTGAGCCTCAGCTGTATCATATAATACGTATAGTGTAGTTCCTCAACTATGCAAGTTTGTTTACCATTTTATTTCCCCCAAATTTTAATTAGTCCCTTAAGTTTCACTGCATATATATTTGGTCCTTTTCTTTTGCTTATTTTGTTAAATGGGAATGGACCTTTAGCTCGACAGTAGATCTTTAAACCATTTCTGTCAATTTACGAGCATAGACTATAAAGCTCAGGAGTCGTCGATGACAATGACAACATATCTCAAACTTTTGCTTATGTGATGGAAAGGGCAGTATTGCTGAGGCCCTCCTATGCCTTCAATCCGTATCTAGAAGTAAAGAAATAGTTTTTTTATTTTTATTTATTACAGTGGATGTTTGGTTACATTGTGTATAACTACTAATTTCACAGGTCTTTAATGATTATTTAAGTCTCTAATAATTATTATATTAATAATTACAAAGCTGAAATTTAAGACTACAAATAATTTTTTTAATCCCAAGATTGTATACTAACTACTGGATGATTAAACAAATAATTTATTTAGATGCACCAGTGACAGAGAGAAGAAGATAGCCACTGAAAAGCCAATAAGACAAGGGAAAGAAAGAAGCCGGCGAACCATCAGCATAGCTTTCCTAGGCAATCACGCTATTTTAGTGGGGCGTTGGGGAAGTCAACTTGAAAGCTACTTTACATAAACAAAATTAATTAATTGACTTAGCTTATTCATGTATCAATTATAGGCTTGATTAGAGGATGTAAATATAGAAGACTTAACTTAGATAGACCGACATAGAGTGTATATATACATGTGTTTATATGATGAATAAAATATATATAAAATACAAATCATCTCTTTGAAATTACATGGTATCAGAGCCACGATTGACTCAAAGGAATTTTTGGGTTTTGGGTTTTGTTCCTAGGATTTAGGAATAATAACCTATATACTTTCGAATCTGGATTGTGTCACCTCTGACCCAGGTAAGAGTGCACCCGTGTTTCTGGCCAGTACACAAAGTCCGGTGGCCAGACGAACTACACTTAAGTCTCACGTGTGATCAATCGTCTGATCTGGAATCAGACACGCTACCATTGCACCACAGATCCAAGTGTTTCTTCACTGATTGGACTTTCCAACGTCTCCCGTCTTCTTGTGTCCATTCTCAAGTGACACTCCATCTTCTCGATCAACCGTAGATTAGCTGGGTGCGCCAAGAAGAAATATCACGCGACGAAGGTCCTTCATTGTGTAGGAAGACCCCATGGATTTCAACACTTTTTTGAGCTCTAAAGTGGTTTCTGCGTTTAGTGTTGCCAGTTTTGGGAACTTTTTTTTGAAGGGAGGAAGGAAAACGAGTTTCCGTTGGATGAGTAGAGAGAGGGGAGTTTCAGAAATTAAAAGCAAATTGGTAGATCAACTGGGTTTGCGAAGAAAGAAATATCACGTGATAGTTATAAATCAAAATCAAATTGGCAGGTTCTATCCTTTGACTTGCTCTCTGATTTGTGTTACTAAAAATTCCTTGTTTTTGGATCAATTGTTGTTGGAATTATTTTGCTGAGATTGAATATTGCTGCTAGATTACTTTGATGAGATTGTTGTTGGAATTATTTTTAAAATTGTTGCTGAAATTATTTTGTTGAGATTGAATATTGTTGTTGGAATTATCTTGGCTGAGATTATTTTGTTAAGATTGAATATTACTGATGGAATTATTTTGTTGAGATTGAATAACAATTGTTAAAATGACGAATAATAGAGCTACTATAACTGAAATAGTGCCAGCAATGCCCAAAATAACTGATCATAAACTAAGCGGCACCAATTCTTTGGAGTGGAGCAAGACAATTAGAGTTTATTTGCGTAGTGTGGAAAAAAATGACCACCTGTGTAAGGAACCCCCTGATGACTAAGAAAAAACCTTGGATGAGGGATGATGCACGTTTATTCCTACAAATTAGGAATTCTATTGACAATGAAATTGTTGGGCTGCTTAACCATTGTGAGTTTGTTAAAGAAGTAATGGATTATCTGGAGTTTTTATATTCTGGTAAAGGTAATATGTCCCGGATGTATGATATGTGCAAAGCCTTCTATGGGCTGAAAAGGAGGACAAATCTCTAACCACTTATTATATGGATTTTAAGAAAACTTATGAGGAGTTGAATGTACTCTTACCTTTCAGTACTGATATTAAGGTGCAACAGAATAAGAGAAAGAAAATGGCAGTAATGAGTTTTTTAGCTGGTCTTCCATCAGAACTTGAGGCTGTTAAATCACAAATTCTTTCCAATCCTGAGATTGGCTCACTTCAAGAAGTTTTTAGTAGAATTTTGCGTACTAAAGGTACACTTTCTATCCAATAATGTTCTTCTTGCCAAAGGAAGAAGCAATGGCACTGGGAGGAAATTAAACATCAGGGGGGGGGGGAGCAAGACTCTTGACAGCTATACCAATGATTCAAACAATATTGTTTGTTACTACTGTCATGAGCCGGGCCATACCAAGAAATTCTATAAGAAATTTCAAAATCGTAATCAAAGAAATCAGTTTGCTAATGTCACCACCACCTTTAGTACCTCTTCAAGGTCATCTGATAAGATGATCATGGTCTCAGCTAATGACTTTGCAAATTTTTATCTCTATCAAGATTCATTGAAGATTTCTATTCTAGATATTGCTCCTACTAAGATAGGTAAAACATGCCTTATCTCCTCTTCAAACGAATGAGTAATTGATTCAGGTGCCACTGATCATATGACAGGTAACCTTGAAACATTCCTTATTTTGAATCACATTTAGCCCCTTCTTTTGTTACTATTGTTGACAGGTTAACCTAAAAAATTATGGGTTTTGGGATTGTAAAACCAACATCTTATATCACTTTGTCATCTGTTTTAGGTTTACCTAAGCTTGCTTTTTTAACTTGATATCTATTAGCAAACTTACCAAAGACCTTAATTGTTGTATCTTATTCTTCTCCGACTGTTGCATATTTCAGGATCTTATGATGAAGAAGATTATTGGTAAAGGACATGTATATGATAGTCTTTACATTCTTGATGCATGGGTACCACAGTCATTTGCTTATTCTACCATCCTCTCCTCAGTTGAAGCTCATTGTCATTTGTGACATCCTTCTTTACAAGTATTAAAGAAGTTATGTCCTCAATTTCATAATTTACCTTCATTTAACTGTGATTCATGTCATTTTGCAAAGCATCATCGTGGCTTGTTAAGACCAAGAATTAACAAAAGAACTGAATCAATTTTTGAGTTAGTACATTTTGATGTTTGGGGTCCTTGTCTTGTTACCTCAAAAGCTGGATTTTGATATTTTGTTACATTTGTGGATGATTTTTCTCGGATGACTTGGATTTATTTTATGAAAAATTCTTATGAAGTTTTCTCTCATTTTTGTGCATTTTATGCTGGGATTAAAAGATAGTTTAATGTTTATGTTCAAATATTGGTAAGTGACAATGGCAAAGAATATATGTCTAACTCACTTCAGACTTATCTGACTCAACATGGGATTCTTCATCAATCCTCTTATGTGGATACCCCCTGTCAAAATGGTGTTGCTGAAAGAAAGAATAGACATTTACTAGAAACAACTAGGACACTCTTGTTCTAGATGAAGGTTCCTAAACAATTTTGGGCCGATGCAATTTCTACTGCTTGCTTTCTAATTAATCGCATGCCATATATGGTACTCAATGATCAAATTCCATATAGTATATTGTTTCCAAAGAAATCTCTATTTTCAGTTGAACCACATATTTTTGGAAGCACTTGCTATGTTCGAGATGTAAGGTCATCTGTGACTAAGTTAGATCCTAAAGCCCTGAAGTGTGCATTCTTAGGGTATTCTTGTCTTCAAAAAGGTTATCAATGCTTTTCTCTTGATCTCAACAAGTATGTGGTCTCGATTGATATGGTATTTTTAAAGGATTCTTTTTTTCAATCTTCAACCCCAAATTCTGATTATGAAGAGGAGGATGAAAATTGGCTCTTATATCAAGTTACTATCCCAAATACTCTCACGGATTCTTCTGGGCCACCACACGATGGTGTGGACATACTGCCTACTCTAGCTTTGCCACCTATTATTCAGGTATACTCTAGGCATCAGGAGACAACAGATATATGTCCGACACCTATTCCTTTGTTCTTTGATCCTCCTTGTGACCTTGACCTTCCCATTGGTCTCCGTAAAGGTAAGCGTCAATGCAAGTCCATTTACTCCATTGCTAATTTTGTTTCTTATGATTACTTGTCTCCTTCCTTGAGTGCCTTTGTGCCTCTTTAGATTTTATCTCTATTCCCACAATTGTCAAGGAAGCCTTAAATCCCCCTAGTTGGCATATTGTAATGCTCGAGGAGATCCAAGCTCTAGAGGTCAATCACGCATGGAATCTAGTGGATTTACCAAAAGGAAAGAAAGATGTAGGTTGTAAATGGGTCTTTGCAATCAAAGTCAATCCTAATGGATCCATGGCACGACTAAAAGCCATACTTGTAGCTAAAGGCTATGCTCAAACTTATGGAGTATACTATTCTGATACTTTCTCCCCGGTAGCCAAACTTGCTTCCGTCCGCCTGATTATATCAATGGTTGCTTCTCATCACTAGTTCCTGCACCAGCTAGATATAAAAAATGCATTTCTCTATGGAGATCTCCATGAAGAAGTGTATATGGAGCAACCACCTGGTTTTGTTGCTCAGAAGGAGTATGGAAAAGTGTGTCATCTCAAAAAATCTCTTTATGGATTGAAACAGAGTCCCTGAGCTTGGTTTGACAAGTTCAGCGAGTGATTCAAGAATTTGGGATGAACCAAAGCAAAGTTGATCATTCAGTCTTCTATAGACAATCAGAAAAAAGGTATTATTCTTCTTGTTGTTTATGTTGATGATATTGTCATTACAGGAAATGATTGTGCAGAAATTTCTTCTTTAAAATTGTTTATGCATTCCAAGTTTCACACAAAGGAATTGGGAGAGCTAAAATATTTCTTGGGAGTAGAAGTATTAAGAAGCAAAAAGGAATCTTCTTGTCACAAAGGAAATATGTCTTTGACTTGCTCATAACAACTGGAAAGATGGAAGCCAAGCCATATAGAACACCGATGATCCCCAATGAACATTTAACAAAAGACAATGGTGATCCTTTTAATAATCCAGAAAGATACAGAAGATGGTTGGGAAATTAAATTACCTTACAGTGACTCATCTAGATATTGCCTATGCAGTTAGTATTGTCAGTCAGTTCATCTACATCTACAGTAAAGCATTGGGCATCCCTGAAGCATATTTTGTGTTATTTGAAAAAAGCTCCTGGTTTGGGCATATTATACTACAATCATGGACATGATCAAATTGAGTGTTTTACAGATATGGATTGGGCAGGATATAAGAATGATAGACGATCCACCACAGGCTTTTGTGTCTTTGTCGGTGGGAATCTTATATCTTGGAAGAGCAAGAAACAAAATATAGTCTCTCGATCTAGTGCAAAGTCGGAATATAGAGCCATGGCGCAAGCCACATGTGAAATTATGTGGGTATATCACCTTTTGACTGAGATTGGGATAAAAACTCCCGTGCCAACAAAACTTTGGTGCAACAACCAGGCGGCTATTCATATTGCCTCAAATCCAGTGTATCATGAGAGAACTAAACATATTGAAGTAGATTGTCACTTTATTCTTGAAAAGATTCAAGAACACTTTATTTCTACAATCTATGTGAAGACGGGAGAACAACTGGGAGATATTTTCACAAAGGCATTAAATGGGATTCAGATTGAATATCTTTGTAACAAGCTGGGCATGATTAACATTTATGCTCCAGCTTGAAGGGGAATGTTATAGAAAAAAAAATCAATTAGTTGACTTACCTTATTCATGTATCGATTATAGGCTTGATTAGAGGATGTAAATATAGAAGACTAACCTTAGATAGATCATCATAGAGTGTATATATACATATGTTTATATGATGAATAAAATATAAAGAAAATACAAATCATCTTTCAGGTTAGATTTTGACATTTTGACACATTTAAATGCCAAGTATTAAAATAAATAAATAAAAAAATAGGATAAACTAGCATTGTAATGCAAGAGACGGAATCACCTCTATTATGAATATGTGTTTTTAAGTAGCGCGATTTATTTTTTTAATTGAAAAATAAAAGGATATTATTTATTTCTAGAATATAAACAAGATTATAAATCAAAAAAAAAATAACACAAATTAAAAAATCTTCACTTTTCTAGTAAAAGTAAAGGTAGATGCAGATGTTTGACTCTAGCTATCCATTTTAATTCTCAACCTCAATAACAAAAGTTTTTATTTATTTATAAATGTATAAAGACAAAAAATAAATTATTTATATAATATAACAAATAAAAAATTATATATAAATTATTATAATATTATTGAAGCATTGTGGAATTAAAAAAAAGATCAATCACTACCTTTTAATTTTTTTTAACTAAACACTTTAAACAAAAAAAAAAGGTATTAATCAATATCTCAATAGAAAAAAAAATTATGAAAAGGAAAAATAAATAAATTAGATCATGCCAAAGTGCCTAGTCAACCATTACAAAGTTCGGGCACACCTAAGCCTAGTTTGTTCAATTGATATTTTTATTTAAAACAATGGATGACACACTTCATTTTTTTTTTCTAGGCAACAAGCTGTTTAGAAACAACTTTGTCATTTAGATAATTTTTATACTAAAGATCTATTTTCTAACTCGTTTTAACATTAAAACATCTCAAGAACACTTTATGTGCCTCATATTTTAATATATCTCTATCTCTATCTCTATCTATATTAGACTATGAATTAATTTATCACAATACAAAAAAAGAGTTGAAAAACTCAATAAATTTGAGTGATTTTCATTAACTAAAAACATTCCAGATGAAATGATAGGACTCCATCTTTCAACCTTAGATTGTTAACCAAGAACAAAGAGAATCCAACGAATATTTCCTGTATATTTCTCCACATACCTTTATAATGGCTTCCCTTCTTGGTAATAAAGCTCTGATAGGGTTTGCAACAGTAATTGTAACAAATTCTCAACTAACTTGACACATGGCTAACTAACTAACCAAATTATTTCTCTCCAACTACTAATTCCTATCATTACCCCTCCCTTTGAAACTAAGTTTTCAAATATTGAAAACTTATTACAACGACAATAGAGGTGCTTAATAAAAATGCAACTTGGGTCATCTGGAATTAAAGACAGTTTCAACCTGAGCAATGAAATAAGGAAATCTAGCCTTGAGATTATTGTAGTCCTCCTCCTCTAGTGTTTGACTCTTTCAATGCACTAAGACATCCACCCCTACTGCATTGCCATGTTTTATGATCTTCCTCTCAAAAATAGCTAGTGGCTCATCTTGCATAATACCATCTTCAGTAATTCAAGGTAATGTTAAAGAAGAAGTCACTTGAGTTCCCAAATATTTCTTTAAACAAGATACATGAAATACGAGGTGTATCTTACAACCTGTAGGAAATTTGATTTTGTAAGCCACTGGTCCGATCTTTTCCAGTATCTCATAAATGCTATAAAACTTGGTAAAAATTTTATGGTAGGAGTGAGTAGCCAAAGATTGTAACCTGTAAGGTAACAATTGTAAATACACCAAATCCCTAACATGAAATTCCCATTATGATCGATTAGCTTGAGTCTTCATTCGATTTTATGCTATAAGAAAAAAGGAGAATATATTTGAGCAAGGTCAACATTTTGTCCCCTGCAGCCAAACTTTTATTAGCAATGGAAATCTTGTAGTGTCTCGCTCATATGGCGTAATAGTGGGTGGGGGCTGACCATAAACAACTTCAAATGGGGTTAACTTGGTTGATGAATGATAAGCTGTATTATAGCTAAATTATGCCCAAGATAACTAAAACAACCATTTTTTGGTTGAGTTGCAGCAAAACACCTTAAATAGGTCTCCAACACACGATTTAACTACTTCAGTTTGAAGAATTGGTGACTAGAGCTCATCCGTAATGCTACATCATGCAATTTGAAGAATTGTTTCAAGAAGTCATTAACAAATACTGGATCCCTATCACAACAATAAAGCTAGGCATACCATATAGCTTAAACACATGATACACAAAGATGTAAGCAATGATAACAATTAAGTAAGGATGGGATAAAGAAATGGAATGGGCATACTTGCTCAGACAATCCACTACTACAAAAATGACAAATTTCCCTTGGCAGGGGGTAAACCAACAATAAAATCCATTAAGATGTCATTCCACACCTTATTTGGTATAGGCAGGGGTTACAATAATTTTGTAAGAGTCGTCGTTTCATATATGTGTTGTTGACAGGAGTGACATTCAACCACCATTTTTTGAACATTATGTTTCATACCTAGCCAATAAAAACTACAAGATAATCTTTGATAAGTTCTTAAGAAATTAGCATGACTAGCTATAGGAACAGAGTGATGGGCAACAAAACCTTTAGCCTTCCAAACTGAATCAGGTCTTAGGACTATTTTGGAGTTATACTTGAGGAGACCATTATCAATGTGAAATTTGAGTAATTGAATTGCTATTGAAAGAGAATGTGAAGGAGATAATTATGTAGGACCCACAACAACTAGAATTTGTTGTTTTTTTGCTGATAATCCAAGGATCCCCTTCATTATACCT
Organism: Salix exigua; assembly: GCA_032356905.1. NCBI lineage: Eukaryota > Viridiplantae > Streptophyta > Magnoliopsida > Malpighiales > Salicaceae > Salix > Salix exigua. The sequence continues at coordinate 5,725,357 of CM063591.1, forward strand.
TCGTAAATCATCCATCCAGCTATAATAAGGATATGTAATTGCCAAGTTCTCACTATATTGTCCAACAACATCATTTCAAGTGGACATGATATTCATGACAGGGACTTGAACTATATTAGTAGAGAAATTGTGACTGATAGGAAATCTAGATAGAAAAACTACGTTATTATCACCCTCTTATCTATATTGTATTTCATAATCATATCCCATAAACTTAGTGATCAATTTTTGCTAAAAAGGAGTATGAGCCTTATGGATGAGAAAATATTTGAGACCATGGTTATTTGTCTTAATGATAAAGTGTCGTCCTTACAAATAATGATGTCACTTCTTAATGGCATGCAATTTCAATCATTTCCCTCTCATAAGTAGAAAGGGTCTGGTTTTTAGGGCCAAGAGTCTATTGGTAAAATCATAAGGCCTTCCCTCCTATTGTAACACAACCCTTATACCATAACCAAAAACATCATTCTCTCTATGATAAAAGGTTTTGTAAAATCTGGCAATGCAAGAACCCTGGGAGATAACATGAGTTCTTCAAGTTTGTGAAAGGCATAAATAGTCTCTAGAGACAAAATAAAATCATCCTTCTTGGTTAACTGAGTCAAAAGGAAACTTTCCCTACCATAATGAAGAATAAATTTCTGATAATAACCCATGAGACCTAAAAAACCTCTTAGGCTATTCACTAAAATATGGACAAACCATTCTGCCATGACCTGTAATTTGAAAGGATCAGCTGCAACTCGTCTAGAGACTATGTGGCCCAAATATTTAATGGTAGAAACTCCAAGAGCACATTTGGACATTTTGACAAAAAGTTGATGCTTTAGAATTTCCAAAACATGTAAATGCCTCAAATGATTTGACCATGAAGTATTGTAAACTAGAATATCATAAAAAATACCTAACAAACTTTCTCAAACAACTTCAAAAAAACTCATTCATCAAACCTTGAAATGTGGTTGGAGCATTTGTGAATCCAAAGGGCATAACAAGGAATTAATAATGTTCTTCATGAGTCTGAAAAACTGTCTTTTCAATATCCTCTGACTGAACTCTAATCTAATGATTGGCACTCCTCAAGTCCAATTTGCAAAAATACTTTGCCTCATGCAATTCATCCAACAGATTGTCAATAAGTGGAATTAGATATTTTTCCTTTATAGTAAACTCGTTTAATTGTCTGTAATCCATGCACATTCTCCATGTGCTATCCTTCTTCTAGACCAACAAAACTAGAGAAGAAAAAGGGATATGACTATTCCTTATAAAACCAAAAGCCATCAACTCTTTGACATATTTCTCAATTTCTGATTTTTGAAGTGGTCCATAAGCATATGGTCTAATACTTGGTGGTTTATAACCAGTAACCAATGGTTGATTGTCATGGTCTCTCACAAGAGGGAGAGTTGTTGGTGTGCCAAAAACTGCAAAAAACCTCCCACAAGGCTTGCAATTCATGTTATTGGGGTGAGGATAAATCATCTGCAGGTGTGGTAAAATTTTCACAATCCACAACATAGACAATCAATCCATAACATCCTAAAAACAACAATTTGTCCATTTGATGACAAGAAATAGACTATGGAGGTTGAGGTCTGGATCTGGAGAAACAAATATGTTCCTTTCCATACCAAAATTTCGTAGTCAATTCCTCAAAGCTCCACAGTAGTGGACCCTTAATATAATGTCACGACTTCCCAATGACAAAGTAAATATATCAGAAGTATATCCATAATTTCCTATGGCTAAAGGAACAATAACACAACAACCTTTACATTGAATTTTTCCACCATTAACAATCATGACATCATAAATGTGAGACTGATGATGCGATCCCACCATCAAAGGATCCATTGGAGGTTCCACTTGGTCCAGTTACTAGGCTTAGGGCTAAGAAGTTTAAAGAAGCTATCGATGGACTTCTTCAAGATACATGGGCTAAGATGGAATTCAAGAGGATTTGTAATAATAAAGAGAAATCCTTGATTAATATCATTCATGTTCAACAAGGGCTTGTTGGTGCAACCAAGACCATTACTCAAGGATTGAGAGAAGAAGACTAGATTCGAACAGTTTGACCTTTGGTTACTCTTTTAGTCATAAATGTATCTACACATCTAATTTTTATGTTATTTTAGTTGCGATGGAAACTAGACCTCAATACCTTTCCAACAATATATAGAACGCCTTCTAATTCATTAAGACAAGAGAGAACCATCTGTTTTAAGTTGGATCTTATTGTTGCCCGACAAAATACGGAAACAACGAACTTGTCTTATTTAATTAATTGGGCTATCAAATTTTAATTATTTTGAGAGGAGACAATTTGTTTGGGTTTCTAGACTTGTTTATTTGTTTATTTTAATTAGTTTGGGCTAGTTTTAGCTTGGGTTGATTATTATTTATTTTGGGCTTATGTGAGACCCATTAGAGAAACTTAAGTTTTGGCTTGGAGTATAAATACTCTTTAGGAATAATGTTAGGGAACATTTTGAACAATATTTTCCAGAATTGTAGCCGTCATTGGTTGCTTCATCTTAGTTCTTGATTGAACTTTCAACTCTTCAAATAATTGACCGTTCTTTGTTGTGAATTCATACTTTGCTCGTCTCCAGGTGTAGGCGTTGTGATCGAGTTGGTTTATAGTTTTGTTGCCTTGGAGCAAGTCTTTCATTGTGATAAGCTTTCTATTTTTAATAAACTTGGGTTAGATTGATCTTGGGCTCGCAAATACCATAAAATTCCGCTAGGGTTCGCATTAACTGATCTAACTTCCAACCTAGCTTCTTAACCATGCCAATATGAATGATATTATGAGAGGTTTTAGAGTCCAACAATACTACAAGAAGACAATTCTTTATTATAACAGTGAGTTTCATGGTTTTAATAGCAGTAGGTGTAGGAATACAATACAAAGCACAAGCCTTAATACAACAAGCATTCACCTTAGCTATTTATTCAAGTTGTTGTAATTCATGAACTATTTCCTCCTTCTCAACGCTATTATAACCCATATCTAACAACAACATTTGCTTCATAATACACTTATGACCCCTCACAAATTTTTTATCACAATAAAACAAAGACTATTCTACCTTTTATATTGGATTTCCTTAGGGGTTAATTTGTTGATAGACATATCTTTTATAGGAACAATTTTAGTTCTAGTAGGAACTAAATCATTGTGTACTGGTAAAAGAGGTAATCTTGACCTCGAAATACTAGAAGAATATGAAAGCCTCAACTTTTGCAGTTTAACATCCACTTCATGAGCAAAATTCATGGCCTCATGAATTGTAGCAAGACAGAGAAACTTGACATCATGCTTAAGTACCTCTTGTAATCCTCCAATGAAATATCTCAATCGAAAGGTTGGAATAAAATTACAAATTTGGGTTGCTAGATGTTTGAATTCAACTATATAATCCTTTAAAGGACCTGTTTGATGAAGCTTAAAGAGTGACTCAACAAAATCTTCAAACCCATGAGAGCTAAATTCCCTGCAAAATGCTCTGGTAAAATCTTTACATTTGGAGAAGGAAGAAGCATATTCCTCCCATTGATACCATTACAAAGCCTCATGATCCTAATGGAAAGAAACCATTTTGACCTTTTTCTCAGGTGGCACTGGAAAGTAATCAAATTATTGCTTTGCCTTGTAAATCCATTCAATTGGATCATCCCTGTCGCACCCCATCGCGAGAGCGTGACGTCACGGCGACCCTCCCCGCGAGGCGGGGGAAATTCAATGTGTCGGTTTTTATCTTTATTTATGTGTAAAAGGGAGTCACCACCTAGTATTATGCTTACTAGGAAACCTAAATTGGTCTTTCATAGATTCTAAGGTAAGAGACTGGTTGTGTAAAAAGAAGGTTTTACCACCCCTAGTACGCCCTACCTAAGGTAAGTTGCTTGGTGTTTTGTTTATCTTATAATTGCTATGATATTGATTTTTTCAAAAAATATGATGATATATTATCCCCGTCGAATATTTTGGATATTAACCCCATAGGATTTATTTATCCAAACACCGACAATGAATAATAGCATATAATCCCCGTTGAATATTTTGGATATTAACCCCTTAGAATTTATTTATCCAAACACTGACGGTGAATAATAGCATAACATCCCCGCTGAATATTTTGGATATTAACCCTTTAGGATTTATTTATCCAAACACCGACGGTGAATAATAGCATATCATCCCCACCGAATATTTTGGATATTAACCCCTTAAGGATTTATTCCACATACCAACATTGAATAATATGGATTACCAAAAAAGGTTTTTATAATTTTTGGAATATTGGCCAATACCCTTTGGATTTTACAAACATGTTGTAAAATCTCAAGAGGCAATAAATGATTTTTCTTTGCGAAATCCAAGCTAGAACATATTTTTCTTCAAACTCCGAGATAATATATATTTTTTTGAAAAAAAAAGATTTTTTTTAAAATATGCTAGTGTATTGGCCGTATACACAAAACAACACATTTGTATTTAAAAAAAATATATTTTGTTGAAAATTTTGTATTTTTTATTTGCTTATTTATTATTTTATTTATTTTTATTTATTTATTTATTTATTTTCTAGGGGTGGCCAGGTTGCCAGCCCTTTACTGGTGATGGGCTGCTAGCCTTATCGATGGCTGGGCCGTCAGCCCATACCACGCTAGGCTGGCTCTCGGCCCACCAATCTTTTATTGGTCCTTCAACCCACTTACATCTTGGATCGGGCTTTCGCCTAAACAGGTCGAAAGCCTGTCTACTCTCGGGCTGGGCTTCCAGCCAGACAAGTCTAAAAGCCCGCCTATTCTCGGGCTGCTTGGGCCAGGCGCAAAGCCCGACCCTCATCACTCAAACCCAACCCGCATGCACAAGGACAAAAATTACGTCGCTTGCATGCAGACGGTTGAGGAAGATGGTGAATAGTGCAAATTTTCGAGTGTGATGAAAGGTGTACCTGTTAATACCATTATGTATAGGACATCGAGGTGATTCTTTTAGTCGTTGTTTCATCGGAAATGGTGGCCTGTGGTGGCCAAAGTGGGCGTCGGAAGCCTGTCGGTGCTACGTTGCAGTCCCTTCTATGGCTTCTGTCACTGTCGCCTGGAGGATGACTGAAATGCCGGAGTTAAGGGGGGTGTTTCTGGTGGTGATGAGGTGGATATGGGTGGTTGAATGGTGGCTGTTGGAGGAGAGAAGGAGGCGTCGATATGACTGGTTCTAGAGAGGGAAAGAGACCTGCAAAACAAGAGAGAGAAGAAAAAGAAAAAAAAACGAAAGCAGAGAAGGAGATATGGAGGGGAACAAATGCGAGGGAAGAAAAGATTCAAAAATTTATGTGAAATTTTCCTTATTTCTTTCAGCTTTTTGTCTCCATTTTGTCTGTCTTCTTTTCTTCCTCCTTGTGCACCTCTGCTCATCAGTTTTTATAGCCGTTTGCAGAGGTTACCGTTGCACTGCTGGGCTGCTTTTGGCTTGCTGGTAGCTCCGGTCAGGTAGCCTGTCGGCGGCGGGTGCAGGTAACTTATCGGCGGTGAGGGCAGTGACTTTTAAATCGGTACAGGAAAGGGGGCTGCTTTTAGGGGTAAACGTGCAATCTAGTCCCTCAATTTATAATTGCTCTAATTGCACCCCAATTTAATTTGAAATTGTGATTTTGTGCAATTATACCCCCGTCAGAATTTCAAATATTAACCTTGACTTATGCGCCTTTTTACTTTAGTTCTTGATTTCTAATTTGCGCGGTTTAACCCTCAATCGTCCATTAAACTCTCAATTTATTTAATTTGGCCCCCGCTTCCACATAATTGGCTTGGAAAAATTCAAATCGGTGTCCAAAAATTATGATTTTCTCAATTGGGCTTGAATTAAATTCAAAGACTCGATTTCTCATCGTCTAAACTCTTAATAAAATTAATTTGATCAATTTAGAGTACAATTAAGTCATCACACTTAATTAAATTCTTCGATTAGACCCGAAATTGCATTTTTCTAATTAGCCGACGATTAAATCGAATTGGCACATGAACATTTAATTATATTTTTGTATTTAATTTTTACACAGATTTATTTGAAAATAAATTATGTTAACCTTAAATATGCATTTTCCTTCATTTCTAGGCACAAAAGAGGTACGATCGAGTTTTCAAAAACATCCAAAATTTCACCTTGATTTTCCTACTAACACCAGCCTCTTTTATTTTATTTTTTTGTTATTTTCGGGTAGATTTGTGAATGACCCAAAATTGGATGATGACAATCCCCATCGTTGAATATGGGAAAATCCATCTTAACAAAGGGCATACAATTCACAGAAGGAAGTCCCCTTTCCCTCTCTCGATGACCTCTCTTTCCTTGCCGTTGAAATCTGTCACCCATGTTGTCATCAGATGGAGGTGAGAATGGTTGATCAGGACCCTCACAACAAGGATTAATTGAATCGAGATGTTTGTCGATAAATATGAACTTCTCCTTAAGAAGACGTTGAATTGATTCCAAATGAGCTAGTTCTTGGAATTAGAGGCTTCAAGCGTAGCTACACGAGCGTCCATTATTGTCGAATGAGCACGAACACGAGCATAAGTCATACACTATAGGAACAACTTAGAGGAACAAAGAGAATCAAATGAATATTTCTCCACATACCTCTATAATGGTTTCCCTTCTTAGTAATAAAGCCCTCATAGGGTACCGATTATAACAAAATTCTCAACTAACTTGAGATGCGACTAACTAACTAACCAAACTGTTTTCCTCTCCCACTACTAATTCCTATCATGAAACAATCAAATAATTCCAAACCAATTTGATTCTTTTTTCCTTTTTACAATAAACCATTTTTCTTTCTTTCATCCTTTTTGTAAAAAAACATCCCTTGAAAAAGCTCAAATCAGCCTCCAATCTATCTATATAATTTCAATTAAATCTCAAAATTCAAGAAAATATTTAATCGACTCTTTTTCATCCATGTTCTTTTATATTTTCCATCTACACTCCAAAATGAATATTTACACTTTTATTTTAGACAATTTTATTAGCATTTTTAATTGATTTGGGACACTAATACAAATGTATTTGTTTCATAACTATATTGACAATCTACGAATAATTAGGTACCAATTCGATATCCCCCACACAGAAAAAGAATATTTAAGGTTTTATGAATTTGGACAATTTTAAGTATTTGTTTTTATAAATATATCAAAATAATTTATGTCATTTAAAAATTATTTTAAAATTTGATTTGTATTTTGTTATTGTGTTTTAAAAATATTTTTTAAAAAATTTAATTTTTTTAATATTTTAAAATTATTTTGATTAAATAATATCAAAAATAATTTTTAAAAAATAAAAAATATTATTTTATATAAAAATAATTTGAAAAAACACAATAACGTAGAAATATAAAGAATTAGTTTTAAAAAATTGAAAAATAAAACACACTTTCATCTTGGAGCCAGACAGGGTAGAAAGCCAGAGTTCATCAGGCTTGAGAAATTGAAAAGAAAACTCTTTCTTGTTATCATACACAACAAAACCCAAGAAATTAGCACCCAACAAAGGAAAAGAAAAGGAAGAAAAAAATGGCAGAGAAACAAGAAAACCCTTCAACTACAGCCCCAGCAAAGCCTACGATAACTCTTCCACCAAGACCTTCTATGGAGACCCTTTTTACAGGTGGTCTAAGTCCAGGTCCTATGACTCTAGTCTCCAGTTTCTTTGCCGACACCCCTAACCCTGAATTTGATTACCGTTCTTTCTCTCAACTTCTTGCTGGTGCTATGGCTCCTCCAAGTTCTAGGCCTGCTTTTTTCACTGACAATTTAATATCCAACAACAACAATACTAACACAAACGCTACCACTACTGATATTCTTTTTTCTAAAGAAAATGGTATTAATAGCAATAGCAATCTGGGTTTTAAGCAAAGTAGGCCTGTGGATTTGATGGTGGCTCCCTCTCCATTGTTTACTGTCCCCCCCGGGTTGAGTCCTTCTGGTTTTCTTGACTCTCCTGGCTTCTTTTCTCCTCTGGTAATTCTGTGTTTCTTCTTCCTCTTGTTTTTCGATTTGTGAATTTTTGGGATTGGTTTATTGTAATGGTTCTTTGTTAAGATACGTGAAAATGTTTTTTTTTTTTCTGACTGGATGATGAGGGTTTGATTGCTTTAATTTTGCATGTGAGTTGCTTAAGTATGGTAATAGAAATGCTTTGATCTTTTTTTTGTTGAGGCAGGGAATTGTCAGCTTGTTACTTGGTGGTGCTTGGTTTCTTGGTTTACCTTTCAGATTGGTTTAAAGAAGGGGGATGTTAGTTTGTATGATTGTTATTGACAAAAGGATTATATTTATGAGCAAATAATGTTGAATTGCCTTTCTCTCTCTCTCTCGAAGACTTATTTTGAGACGCGGTACAGTTCCGAAGAGGGAAAGCTTCTCAGGAGTTTCGATTCTGAAAGTTGAGTCGTCCAAAATTTGTTGTTTGTTGCGCGCTAGAACATCTGGACTGGAAAACAGCTAAGTTGATTATGTTGTCACTGCATGTAATGAAAATCATTTCTTGTTTTGTGCTCAAACATCTGAAACAAGCGCATTGTTATCAGTTCCTTGTCCAAATTGTGGCAAACATTATCCTCCTGCTGCTTAAAACATACAAGGTTTTATTTATAGTGGGCTTCAATCTTTACCAAGCATTATTCAATATCTTTTTTCCTCAAATGAGGAGAACTTTGGTGTAGCATAAGCATATCTTGGAGTTGAAAATGGATGGTTGGCTAGTTAAGCTGATAGGAAGAACATGATCTAGGCTAATAATTTGATAAAAAAAAAAAAAAACTCAGCCAGATGAGATATTCTTTTACCTGTATCTTGTTTGAGCACATAATGCTTATATGGAAACTATTGGAGTGATCTACTGTTACAATATATATGATGGAATTGACTCTTTCTTGAAAAATTTGTTGAATACCAATCCTAGAACCTTAGAAAGAGATGGCCTTTCTCACAATGGATGAATGTGGGGGCATGTTTTCAAGTGTGGAAGTATGTGGCATACTGCAGGTGCTTGCTAACATAATATTATGGTATGAGCAGTGTTAGTAATCATATGCTTGTGTGTATTTATACTTCTATTTTCCATGCAGAGTCCCTTTGGAATGTCCCATCAGCATGCCTTGGCACAGGTTACAGCTCAAGCTGAATTATATGCCCAATCTCAAATGCATATGCAAGCTCAATATCAGCCTTCTACAGAATTATATGCCCAATCTCAAATGCATATGCAAGCTCAATATCAGCCTTCAACAGAATTATATGCCCAATCTCAAATGCATATGCAAGCTCAATATCAGCCTTCTACAGAATTATATGCCCAATCTCAAATGCATATGCAAGCTCAATATCAGCCTTCTACAGAATTATATGCCCAATCTCAAATGCATATGCAAGCTCAATATCAGCCTTCTACAGAATTATATGCCCAATCTCAAATGCATATGCAAGCTCAATATCAGCCTTCTACAGTGACAACAGCTAGAGATTTGTTGACACAGTATCCATCCTTTAACCCCGGTGAAGCTTTGCAACAGAAGCAGCAGATGCCACCCTCAAACTCTGACGCACAGAATTCCATGGTGGAAGCTGCAGAATTTTCTCATTCCGAAAGGAAATACCAGCCTCCTCTTGCTGGTGATAAACCTACTGATGATGGCTACCACTGGCATAAATATGGTCAAAAGCCTATCAAAGGTAGTGAATATCCAAGAAGCTACTACAGATGTACACATCTAGATTGCTCTGTAAAAAAAATGGTTGAGCGATCCAGTGATGGCCAAATAACTGAAATCATCTACAAAGGCCAGCACAACCACTACCGAGCTCAAGTAAACAAGCTTTCAAAAGATGGTGATGATTCAAATGGAAGTATTCATCCTCAATCTAAGCCTGAAGTTGTTTCACAAGCTCATGCTGGTAATGCACGCAAGTTTACTGAAACATTACCTGCTCATTCAGTAACAAGGAATGCAGATCTCTCAGAGCCACCTGGATCAAGTGGCAATGAGGAGGCAGGTAATGCAGCTGTGCAAGATGAAGAGAGGGGTGATGATGAGCCAATCCCAAAGAGAAGGTAAGTTTAGGATGTTTCACTGTTTAAAATATACATCTCCTTTTTTCTGAGGAAATTTCATCTCGGAGCGCAGGCAAATAGATGTTGTGACATCTGAGGTAACTTTACCACACAAGACAGTCATGGAATCACCATACAAGACAGTCGCGGAATCAAAAATCATCGTGCAAACTAGAAGTGAAGTTGATCTTTTGGATGATGGCTATAGGTGGCGCAAATATGGCCAGAAGGTGGTCAAAGGGAATCATCATCCAAGGTAATTACTGGTTTGCTTAATTTTATTTATGCTCTCCTACACTGTCCAGGTGTACAGGTAGGGTCCTTTCTGTCAGCATAATACTTGCACATTACATCCAATGTGCCATCTCAGATCCAACTTCTAGCACCTTGCAATTTTAAATACTCAAATATTTGGAAGGTTTCCATCTCCTCTAGTTTTTTTTTTTTTTTTTGGTATAAGCCTTCTCTTGTTTTAGAGTTTACATATTTATTTATTTAAAAAAAATGTAAACTCTAGAACATGAGAAGGCTAATAGCTTGTTTTGGTCTCACAAATCTAGGTTAGATAGGAGAAATTGGAGAGCCTATTATTCAGCACTTTTTTGCATGAAGTGGCTGTACTCAATATCAAATTTGCAGCTCTGTAATTGCAAACCAGGATGTTAACTGTTTCTCCAAGATCATCAGGGAAAGAGAGTTACTCTAATATTCTAACATTATTTTTCTAATAAAAAAATGTGGAATAAAATTGATTTAACATCATTGCCTTAAATCTTCAATCTAAGAGTTGTATTTTGATATTTAAAGCAAAAGGTAGAGAATGGTGCTTTAAATTTCGGGTTAGAAAATCGAAGCAGGTAGCACATGCAAGAGAGGGGGCAATAAAGATGAGCCTTTTGAAGAATAAAGACAATTATGCTTGAAAGTAAGGGCTGCTAGACCTATATATTGATGACATTAGCGGACCCTGTTTAAAAGGGGTTTGACACACCTAGAAATTAATGTTACAAAAATGGTAACAATCAATACTCAAAACTTTGATTGTAACCCAAGAAGAGTTAACTTCTGGGCTGAAGTTTTGAATTGAATTTCAGAAAATGGAAAGAAACCAATGGACAACTCTATCTCTCTTGTCTAGTTGGTCCATTTAACACGTGTAATATCTTGCAGAACATTGTTTTTCTGGTTCATGACAATTAGTACAATTATTCAGTTATTCAATGCTGATCCTTCTCTATTGAACTTGCTGATGACCTTCCTTAGGCCACCTTTCATAAGAACAATTTGTAATTGACCACATTATGATTGTCCATTTTTTGAACATTTTGACAATTAATTTGCTAGTTAAAGCGTAGAATCCTTTAGCTTTCATGGTGTCCTAAATATCAAAATATTGAGTTACTAGAGAGGGGAATTTTTTTAGTCTGTTCTCTTTCTGATTTTTATCTGGTTCCAAAGGGCCTTTATATATATATATATATATATATATAATGTATCTTATATCATGAGCTGTTGTCAAACTTTTCATACAATTAGCCACATGCCTCTTTTCATCTTTTCTATTGCCAATCTTAATATCTATGTTTGTCTTGGCTTATAGAATTTTTCTTATTGCTTCATCTTGATCACCTCGTCTAGTTCTGACATGAAAATTGTGTTTAGTGCATCAACTAAGCTGGGGAATTTTTTAGTACACTCCACTTTGTAGGTGACTCAATAAAATTGCTCACAGTTCTTGCCTGTAATGTCGTTATCAAATCTTGGCATGTTTTCCATGATATTTGTTTCCTTCATTCAGAATATTCTACTGCAATCAAATTTTCATGCATTGCATTGTGCTTCATAGCTTTCTGTGAGAACACGAATGCATTTTTTATTTTTTTTGTCAACAGGAGCTATTACAAATGCACCAGTGCAGGATGCAATGTTCGTAAGCATGTTGAGAGGGCCACAGCTGATCCGGAAGCTGTCGTAACTACGTACGAGGGAAAGCATAACCATTATGTCCCTGCAGCTAGAAACAGAGTCCATAAAACAAAGCCAGCGCTAACGCGGCACCATTGAAACCTCAAAAGGTGGTGGTTGAGAAGCATCCCATGGTTTATGGCAACAATGACCAGAGACAACTGCTTCTACGACTAAAAGATGAGAAAATTGCTGATTAAAATACTCTGCTGATACCTGCAACATAATTCTAGCCAACTAACATGGTACAAATTAGAAACATAGAGAAGAAAGTAATCATTTGGAGTCGTGAGAATCCAGCTATAATGGTTTTGTTCCTGTATCTGCCTTCTTTTTGTTCTTTTTTTTTTCGGTGATAAAATGTAGTGATACACACGTTGTACCATTGATTCTGTAAGTGCTGCTGTATATGATTGATGGTTCACGCTCAAGTGAAGATGACGATAACTAATGTTTGAAGATAACTTATCCCTGTTGGATTCCTTCCTTTCCTACGAGCATCCCGGGCTGTTGCACCCACAGTCCCCAAGGGATTATTATATACATCGAAATCCTTTTTAGATGGTGTTTGACTTTGCGGTTTAATTTGTGGTGTAGCCAAATATAATATTTACCAAATACGACCCTAGTTTTTTAGTGAGTCCCATGCAAAAAATAATGGTCTGTTGTAAAGTGACCACACGTTGCAAAGGCATCTTTGACACGGTAAATGGGCCACAGGCACCTCCCCGCCCTCCCTCATAGAACCTCGAGTGTCGGTCTCTCTCTCTCCCTCACCTCCCCTGCTCCCTCATAGAACTCCCACCACTAGTCTAGCTTCTCCCTCTCTCCCTCACAGAACTTCTCCCTCCGACCACCTACATTCACCGCCCTTTCCCCCTCAGTCACACCCGCCTACAACACCCCCTCAGCCACACCTGCACGGAGTCCAGCTTTCTCCCTCAAATCAACGTTGACTACGAATGGAAGACACTGATTTCTACAGATCAAAGGTATGTGTATTTTTCCCTTGGTTTTCTATTCTTATGAACAATAATTAGAATAACAATTCAGAGAACCTAAGATTTTGATTGTATAACCCAATAATATTTTAGAAAATGTTTGTGAATGATGGAAACAATTGAACAAATAGCTAGTAATTGAACAAATACCAATGATTTGAGATGAAAATCCAACCAACGGATTGATTTTGTTACAAGTTAGGCTCAGATTTGGGATGAAAATAGCTACTAATGGTTTGAAATTTGTTGAAAATGTTGTGAATCCTGGTTGTCAAACAAGTTGAATTGTGCCTATGCTCATTTTCGTTGTTTGTTTCTACAAATTATAACTGTTTGTTCTGCGAAGTTGTTGTTCATTTACTATTTCTGTTAAATTTATGAGATAAATTTCATAAAAATTAATGTGAACATTTGTATTTGATGAATAAATGTGTGTTGAAGTTTTGTAATTTTGTTGATTAATTTTGGTTGTGAAATTTTGTTAATTAAGGTTTTTTAGGTTAGTTTGTTTAATTAGCAAGTATAATTCTTTCGCTTTTTGTTATACAAATTGTTAATTGTTGTAAAATAATTTAAATTATAGAATGGAAGGTAGTGATAATATGGATAAGGTTGCCTGGACAAAGGAAATGTTGCATATTTTTTTCAACATATGTCTTAGGGCAATTGATTTGGAAATGCGACCTACAACTTGTTTTAATAAGACGAGATGGAAATTTCTGATCATATCATTTAAAGAATGAACTAGTCATTCATTGATCAAAGCACAATTAAAAAACAAGTGGGATGGTTGCAAAAGAGATTGGAAAATATGGGTGAAGCTCATTGTGAAACTGAGGTTGGTTGGAGTAGTGAATTGGGGACAATCTCAGCAACGAATGAGTGGTGGAAAGCAAAAATTCAGGTTAAGTTTCATTATGTTATATATTTAAATTTATTTTTCATGTTTCTGAATATCTTATAACAGAATATTTGTATGAATTATGTGTTTATGTAGCAAGTCAAAGGAGCCAAAAAATTTAGGCATGCTGGAATTGAGCCTGCATTGAAGTTAAAATATGATAGAATATATTCCAACATTGTGACTACTGGAGAGTATGTGTGAGCACCATCATTAGGAGTGCAAGGTGGTGGTAATTATTTTCAATCTAACATTAACAATGCGAACATTGACGTAGTTAATTTGGAAGAAGGAAGTGGTGATTCAGAAGATGATAGAAATCCTGCGTTAGACAATGATATTGGCTCAATTAGTTGGAGGGGTGAACATATAAAGTAGCAGCAACACACAGACGAGTGGAAAAAGAAAAGAGTAGGAGGCTAATGAGGGTCGTGCGAAGAAGAAGAAGATGACCAGCATTGGCGTTTAGCTAATGTTAAAGTGGGGCCAGCTACTTGACAATATATCGAGGAGTGATTCGACTTTGCATATGGATAAACATGGGTGTGGCATTCATGAGGTGATGACTGAGATCCATTCTATTCTTGGAATCCACGCTAACTATGATTTCCATAACTTCACATCAAAATTTATGCTCCAACATAGGAGGAGAAAATGTGGGCTACTATATGAAGTCTTGAAGAAAAATATGATTGGTTGAAGTGAAAGCACAAATGTACTAAATAAAATTAACAGAAGGATTTGTATATGAATTGTTATTAAAGTTTGTATTTGAATTAAATTGTTATCAAAGTTTGTATTTGAATTTTAATTCCCTCGTTAGTGCTTTGGGATACATAAATCGGTTGTATTGTTGTATTAATGCATGAGTGGGATTATTTTTTATCGGTATTTTTTTATCCCATTTATAATTTGTCATGTGTTCTGCATAGTTTAATTGTTTCGTGCTCCTGTTAATAATTTTGCATGTGTTATGCATATTTTAATTTTTTCCTGCACATGTTCATAAATTTTCATAGTTGTTACGCAATTTTTAATATGTTTTTTTTCTGCTTAGCAATTTATGTTTTCGTCAATTTTTTTGATTAATTTTGCAGTCATATAGAAAAATATATATAATTTACTTGAATTATTTCAAACATTTTGTTATTATAATTATTAATAAATATAAAAAATTATTCCAACAATATATATATATATATATATATATATATATATATATATATATATATATATATATATATGTACGTGTGTGTGTACATGTGTATTTTAAAAAAAATTCATAAGTTAAAAGTACTATGAAAAACATGGTAACTAATCACAAGGAACTGTTTCACTCAATCACAATTGTAACCAAATATTCAAATTTCAATTACGAACCATAACTAAAAATGCATTTTATAATTTTTTTTTCAACCTCAACCACAACAATCACAAATATTTAAATTTCAGTTACGAACCATAATTAAAAAGTGTTTTTTATAAATTATTTTTTTTCAATCTCAACCACAACAACCACAACAAGCTCCTAAAGTCTTTAACGGTCAAATCTTGCGATGGATGAAGATACCAATTGCCAAAGTTTGATGATAATTTTTATTTGTATGCATATTATGTATCCATGTGACCATAATTCTTGCCGCCAAGTGTTTGAAAATTCAAGAATCCCTGCTTTGTAATGGACGGGATGGGGGGTTTGGAGAGCTATCCATGCACCAATCATGTAGCTCTAATTCCCATAATATTTTTCACTGTAAAACTGTAATCGGCTGAGATTCAACCAAATAATAAGAGTGGAATTACCTAGGAACAAAGTCCATAACCGTTAAACAACCATCTTATCTAAAAAATTAAACTTGTAGGTGATGTCCCATAATATAATTTATATTATTTTCTAACACACCCTCTCAAGTGAAAGCCCTTTGGGCTTGAAACTTACACAACTCCACATCACCTTGTGCTTAATGTTTTTCAAATATAATGGAGTGGTGAGATTCAAACTCGTAACCGCTGAGTCAACAAGACTCTGATACCACTTTAAAGAACTATCTCACTTAAAAGTTTAAGTTTGTAGGTGAAGTCCTATACTATGATTTATATTATTCTATAAGAGACACAATACCGCAACATTCCTGTCTCTCCCTTGAATCTCGGAGGAGACTCAACTTCCTTTTTCTGACGCCTAACATAACAATCCCATGCAACTCTCGCAGGTTACACAACAGTACTCGTCATGTCCGGGAAGATAGCAGAGAATCCACGTAAATCCAATCAAGGATCCGCATATATCGTATTGCTAGATGGATATATATCAAGTGGTTGTCAGGCAACCAGCAATTCAAAATGGAGGGAATTGTGCGAAGAGCTCTCTTAATCCCAGGTATTTTAAGCCTAGCTATCTTACTACTGGTCCTATAAATTTCGATCTTGTTCCACGAAATATTTCACCAGAAAACAAACAAACAAATAAACAAACGATGGGTTGCATTGCAGCGGTTCAGTGTGTCATTGCAGCAATTCTTCTCGTGTCCACCGCCGTCAGTTCTGATGATAAAAGTCCGATACCTGCCGATCCGTCGAGCCTAAACACCTGGTTTCATGACAATGTCAAGCCCCTGGCAGACCGTAAGGGCGCCATAGACCCTGCCCTCGAAGCGGCCGAAGCCAAACAAAGAACCATCAAGGTTCGACAGGATGGAAGTGGAGAATTCAAAACCTTGAAGGATGCCATTAACAGTATCCCAACAGGGAACAAAGAACGAGTGATTGTGGATATTGGACCAGGAGAGTACATTGAAAAACTCAAGATTGAACGTGGCAAGCCTTTTGTCACGTTCTTGGGATCACCTGGTAACATGCCAACCTTGTCATTTGCTGGCACCGCAAGAGAATATGGAACTGTTTACAGTGCCACCTTGGAAGCTGAGGCTGATTACTTTGTAGCTGCTAACATCATCATTAAGGTAGCGTACATGTTTCGTAAATTACTATCAGTTTCCATTTCTTTTCACTGCTTCAAATAGCCCTGCTGAAGTTTGGATGTTGAAGTTAAAATGTGTTTTTTTTTCCTCTTTCCATGGATTTCCTGGCACAGAATTCTTCGCCAAAGCCAAATGGGGAATTGAAAGGAGAACAGGCAGTTGCTCTGAGGATTGCCGGCGACAAGTCTGCTTTCTATAACTGCAGATTAATTGGGTTTCAAGACACGCTGTGTGATGACAAGGGGCGGCATCTCTTCAAGGATTGTTATATCGAAGGCACCGTCGATTACATTTTCGGAAGTGGAAAGTCCTTGTATTTGGTAACCCATAAAAATACCATCTCTAGCTCCGAACTATAATTTCTCTTCACCGATCTGTTACGGCGGTGCCGTGAAACCAGGAAACCTAATCTTTACTAAATGCAGGGAACAGAGTTGCAGGTAATCCATGATGCAAGAGGGAATTTTATCACTGCTCAAGCAAGAACCAGCGAGGCAGAAGACACTGGATTCTCGTTCGTGCATTGTAAAGTAGGCGGCACCGGCAATGGGGCGTATTTGGGACGAGCGTGGCAGCCAAGGCCACGAGTCGTGTTTGCATACACCACCATGAGCAGTGCTGTTAGGCCAGAGGGATGGTCCAACAATTTCCACCCTGAACGAGACGAGTACGTCTTTAATCCATCTTTCACTTATAATTATTTTATATCTTGTTTTGTTAACATGAGCTTTTGCTTTCAGGACTGCTTTATTTGGAGAATACAAGTGTGACGGGGAAGGAGCTAACCCCGCCGCCCGAGCTAAAGCGAGCAAGCAGCTAACCCCGGATCAAGCAGCACCCTTCATTTCTCTTGGCTTCATTGAAGGTTCCAAGTGGTTGCTCCCTCCTCCAAGTTAATTTTTGGATATAAATTAGAAATCATCATGTAGAAAATAGAGATGCTAAATAATTGTTAACTATATATATATATATATATATAACATCCATCTTGTGGAAAAATAAATCAATACGCAGAGAAACCAAATGAAATAGGAAATTGGATTTTCTTGTTCACATGTATCTAGATTGTATCTCAAAGATAGTAGCGTCAGGATAAAAAAACTTGAGATGCACATTGCAAATCTCGAGTTCAAGTCAGGACGTGCCCACCTTGTAAGAGTCTTGGACAACCAGAGTTTTACTCGCTTAACCTGGATCCGCAAAGAGTTTTTAAAGAAATGTGAGGTTTATTGGATCCAAAAAAATGTATCAAGATGGCCTGATAGTCATGGACAAACATCATTTTTAATTTTAGTATTCTAATTAATGCAAGGTGTGGTTAATTTCAAGGCTCTGTTACTACCAGTCTTCTTTGAATCATAATCTTATCATGCATGTAAAATGTCTTTAATCCCTGTCTTGTGAATATTTTCTGGATTAAGAATTTACATCTCTTTAACATTAACATAGAAAGATTATGTATAAAAATCAATTTAATAATTTTTAATTCGAGAAATATTTTAAATAAACACCCAAATCATCGATGTTCTTCGGCAAAACAATCCTAATTACTGTGTTGTTCAAAGGATGTGAGATCGATTTATCTCTAGCTATAATTTATTAGTCAAGCACAACCTTGTCGAGGGACCGCTTAATTAAGGAATGAGGACAGCAACACGATCTTCATCTCGAAATCTTTACCGATTAAGATTTTTTATCGCGTGATCTTCACATGACTTCTTTAATTTAAGTTTATTTTTAACATGATTTTTTTTCCACAAACAAACCAGATAGAGAAAATATTTTTTTGTACAATTATATAATACACAAAAAATAAAATGTATTCTCATGGAAAGACTTCTCCGTACATGGTTTTTTTTTTGTTAAAAAAACCTAACTTTTTGTTTTTTTTTTCTTAACACAAATGCAATTTCGTAGTCATGATTCAAAAATCTTACATTGTCGGGTGTGTATATTTTTTTTTATAAACCATGCGGTATCCCAGATGCTAGTCTAGACTAATCCATGTTCATATTGGGTGGGCCCCGAAGAGGTGAAAGTGCTCTCCAAATAGTCTATTCCATACAAGAGAAGAGATTGAACCCCGACTTCTCTTAAGGAACGAGTGCCCTCGCCACTCACGTCGGAGCCTCTTAGATCCGGTGTGTATATAATCCTAAAAAGAAGCATTGATGATCCTAATTTAACATTACCTTGCCAGATTTATATATGATTAAACAATAAGAAATAAGTCCAATCATACTCCCAAATAAGTACTTGATCTAATATGAAAACATCGATCTCTTTTTACCTGTCTTGTTTTATGCTAACATTAAAAAAAATCACTAAATCATGATAAACATCGATATCTTTATCCAAACACCACCTTAATCATATACCACAAAACAAAATAATCAATAGGAATTTTTGTTGCATCAATCCACCTTTTCTTGCAGGAAGTAATGTTTTTTCTTACCTTATAGATAAAAATTGGTATCTTCAAATGTGATATTAGATCTGAAATATTATACATAAAAATATTGTAAAAGTAATTTTTTTAACAAAAACAATATCCACCAAAGAATTAGTTGGATTATTATTTTCCTTGTTATTATCATAATTGTTAAATTTCTGTTAAACTTCACAATTATTATAGCTGTTATTATAACTATTATTGTAAATAATCAATATTCTTATTATTATTGGCAGTATTATCGTTGTCACCATCATTTTTGTTATAATCATTGTAATTATTATCACAATAATTATCATGGTAATCAACACCCTTGTTTTTATTAATATAATCAAAATTATAATTACATAACTACTTACTATTTAGTTTTCACATGATTCTTAAATATTATTACAGAATTTTATTTTATTCTTAAAATATATAAATATATTTTTTACCATGATTTTATTATATTTATGTTTTTTTTTAATTTCAATCACACCTAAAATAAAAACATATTATTTGAATTAATTTAAAATGTTTTTTTATAAAAACAAAAATTCAAGTTAAAAATCTTTCATTATCTAATAAAAAAATTATAAAATCACTTTGACTATTTTCTTAAATGGTTATATTTTTAAATTTAATTATAATGAAAAAAACTAGTTTACAAACTTATTACCGCTTTAGAGCAACTCCAATGGCAAAAATCATTTTGAAGAACTAAATCTCTAAAATGACTTTTTGAATAGTATGTATATGATTATTTTTTTTGTTGATGTGTACTCCAATATTAAAAGTCATTTTGGAGAGTCATTTTTTTATATTATTACAAATATAGTTCAATTGTTTTGTATATAGTTTAATTATAAAATTAATTATACAGTTAATAAGAGTAAGTCATATAATTAAATAATTGCTTTTAAAAAAACCTCCAACAATAAATTTATTATTATTTTTAATTATATTTAAATAAAAAAATGAATTTAAAATAAAACACTCTTTATAGTTTAAATTTTAAATACAATATTAATAAAATTACAGTATTAATAAACTCAAATCCTATCAAATTTATAATATTAATAAACTTATAATACAAGGAAAATAATATTATTATCAACATACAAATTACGAATTAATACACAACTCTAAATATAAAATTTAGATAATTTATAAATCTAACAGTAAAGTAAGCATGTGATTAAGATAACAGGTAAAATTTAATATAATTATTTTTTTATGCTTAGATTCGGCAACGAACATTTTTACTTATTTTAATTGTAGTGCTATGGCTATTGAAATTGTTCATGCGTTTGAGTAGATAAAAAATAAATAAATCAAAAGAATAATTTTTAAAATTTGCCTTTTCAGATGTCTTACAGGTTGGAGATGCTACTTGATGAGAGAATGTTACCATCACATACATGGTTCTCATTAACCATCATATTTGAAATCCCAAATGCACCCTCAACACTTAAGCATTATTTCAATGCCCAACATAGGACACAGTTGCCATTAACCACCAATTCAAAGGGCATTCCAGGTAAAGAAAGTGAGAAAAATAGATTTTGGTGTCTTCAGAGGTGAATTTGCAACTCCCAGAGAGAGGAACCAGAGAGAGAAAGGGTGAGAGAGGATTAACAACAAAAGTAATTAATTTAATACAAATTAATTATGTTAATCCATGATTAGAACTGTCTCTTCATAAAACATCACAATCTCCTTTTCTGTTTCTTTTGAGCTCGGTTTTGTGACTTCAGCGACAGATTCTCCCATTCTCGGTATGTCTTCGATTGTAAAATGTTTGACTTTTTTAATGTTTGGTTTTAAGATCCGTGGGAAGCTGGGGTTCATTACTTGATTTAAGAAAGTAATTGGATATGATTTTGATAATTTCCCAATTTCCTTTTCATTTATTCTCTCTTCTTTTTAAAGTTGTGAGTTGTTCAAATAAGGGCTACGACTTGCACTGACATGTTTATTGAATTGGGTAAAATCATCGATTAATTGAGTGGTTGAGCTGTCTTGCTAGGAAATGAGAAACCTTGGAATTTATGAAATTCTTGGGAGTAACAATTCGGTGAAATCTCACTCCTTTTTTAAAACTGAAATGGGTTTTTGAAATTTTTTGTGATCTCATCCGTGCAAGACTATTTATGGGTGTGCTTCTTTATTCACGTGGTATTCTTGTTTCATCAAAATTTAGGGAACTGAGGAAACTGCTTAGACAGTAGAATTTATTTAGGGTAGTGTTGAGAGAAGTTTATTGAAATATTTAGATGTTCTATAGATCTCACTGTTGGAGAAATTATCGTGGGAACTCCCACTGGTGGGACTCACAGTCATGTTTTAAATTTTCGTTAGGATTGCTATGGTGTGGCGACTGCGGGTTAGGTAATGGTAATGGCTGTTGCTGAGTTATTCTAGTGCACAGGTTTTAATAGTTTTACTATAAACGGCATTTCTGATACTTTAGATGAGTAAATACCTTAGTTTTCATGGAACATACGCTTGTTACCTTATTACCTGATTATTGGCAACCGAGCTTAAGACATGCATAGCTAAGAGATTCTTTCAATTCTCTCCCAGAAGTAATACATTCATAACAATGGCCACGACATGTTTAGCGATCAACGCCTGTTACTTTCCATCAATGGCTGTTAGAGGTGTTATTCTGAAATTGCTCCTCATTCACTGAACAGTGGAACCCCATCCCCCTGGTTTCCTTTTATGGCAGCTATTTGATTCCATGCTCACAACACATGGATTTTATCGATAATGAGATCTGTAGAGTGTACAAATAGCTGTTCTTAAAGTAACTGTTTCTAGCATGCTACTAAAATCTCCACATCAGGTTTTCATAATTTATTCCGGGTACCCCATTGGGTTGTTGATTGTTTCATGTGTGTTAGCATTTATGCCATCGCCTAAAGGAGGAGGTTTCTATGCGTGTATGAAATGTTGCTTTTTAAGCCACTTTCTTTTATTTATAATAAACCATTTTCCTTGAAATGCCATGCTGAAATTTTTGTGTTTATGTTCCAGTTCTAAAGCCACCTTATCATGCTAGTGCATATATACTAACACTGATATATTTGTGTGATTGCTTTCATGTTTCTCTGAACTTCTGTTTTTTTCCATTCCTTTTGAATAGGCAAATGGATGGACCATCTTACAGAGGCAGCAGTAGTGTCGATGTGTATTTACCAAATTATAAGCTTGGTAAAACACTTGGGATTGGTTCCTTTGGCAAGGTGAAAATAGCAGAGCATGCATTGACGGGGCACAAAGTTGCTATTAAGATACTTAACCGTCGTAAGATAAGAAACTTGGATATGGAAGAAAAAGGTATTTATTGCCTGTAACTCTTTTTCTATCAAAATAAGCAGATGTGATCGGCTAATATGCTGTTCCATTAACTTCAATGATTGATCCTCCTATTTGTGATGTGAATGGATGTTTTCTTTCCATAGTAACTGTAATACCATTTATATGACTAAAAGGAGGCCATTTGAAACCTTAAATGAAAAATGCTATACTGAGACCATGAAGATTTATATATGAAGTTATTTAATCATTTTTCTAGGGAAGTCAAGTAAGGTTTTGTTTTTTTTCAAATTTTCAAGGATTGCTTCAGCTCAACTTGACAGGCTTATGCCCTCTGTTGTCTTCCCTTTTGCAGTGAGAAGAGAAATCAAAATCTTGAGATTGTTTATGCATCCTCACATTATAAGACTTTATGAGGTTATAGAAACACCGACTGACATATATGTTGTCATGGAGTATGTGAAGTCTGGGGAGCTCTTTGATTATATTGTTGAGAAGGGTAGGTTGCAGGAAGATGAGGCACGAAATTTCTTCCAGCAGGTATTGTTGCCTACTAATACGCATCCCAAATTTCCTATAATTTATCTTCATTTACAGTATGCCAAATTCTGTCTTTGTGCAGATAATTTCCGGTGTTGAATATTGCCACAGGAATATGGTTGTTCACAGAGACCTTAAGCCCGAGAATTTGTTATTGGATTCTAAATGGAATGTGAAGTTAGCTGACTTTGGGCTGAGCAATATAATGCGAGATGGTCATTTTCTAAAGACAAGCTGTGGAAGCCCAAACTATGCTGCCCCAGAGGTATGGTGTTGTGGTATTACTTGTTAATGGATTTATAAACATCTAATTGATAAAATGAAGATATCTTCTTTTTCATTTAAAATACAGCTGTTCTTTGTATTGGTTTTAAATTTAAGGTTATTGCTGCATTATTTGTTGATTTATTTATTTTGTAGGTGATTTCTGGGAAATTGTATTCTGGACCTGAAGTAGATGTATGGAGCTGCGGTGTTATATTGTATGCTCTTCTCTGCGGTACACTACCTTTTGATGATGAAAACATTCCCAACCTCTTTAAGAAAATAAAGGTATTGGGGATTCATTTGACTGAGATCAGTGCATTCCTAATAAGGACTTTTCACTTGATGCTTTTCATGGCTTTAGATCATCAACATCTTTGGAATATTGTCCAAGTAGTTTGTAGACTTATTTCTGTTTTCCACTTATCTTACAGATGATGCATGCTTGGACATGAATTTTGCATTTCTGCTGACTGCTCTGGATCCCAGAGTTCATTTCTGTGTTTTGAAACTTTTTTCATAGATTTAAAGACAGCTATATAATTTGCATGCATGACTTCACTGCACCTCACTTGTTTTTTTGGTTTTTTTTTCTTCTTCGTGGATGGCACAACCATCTTACTTGAGCAGTTAGTTCCCTTGTCATTTTTTTTTATTAACAATTCACTGTCTAGTAATATTTTCATTTTGTTTTCTTTATTTACTGGTCTTTGAATTATTGATTTTTTAAATTATTAGGTATTCAGATAAAAAAATACACAATTTAAAATAAAGAGTATTGGCATGGTTTATAATGTGAAGGGGAAGCGCCCATCCTAAGCTTTTGAGTTGGTTATAAGTTCTCTACATAGCACACTGACTGTCCAGCTGTGACCCATGTTACGTGATGTGATCTTTATGGCTTGTTCTGCCATGTAGATTCTCTTGCATTCGATGGCTCACCTAGCATGTGTCAGAGTTCAATTTAAGAATATGAATCCTGTATTGTTAAGAGTAGTGTGGCCATGGCTTGTAACATTGAGGACTTTGTCATATAACATCAGTTAATGGGTGATCATGATATTTCTAAGACTGGGATCATTTTATCATATTTCAGTGGCCAATGGATTTATGCTATCATGTTTTCTATCTATGTCTTTAGGGTGGGATATACACTCTTCCCAGCCATTTATCACCTGGTGCAAGAGATCTTATCCCAAGGATGCTTGTGGTTGATCCAATGAAACGAGTGACCATTCCTGAAATTCATCAACACCCATGGTTCCAAGCTCGCCTACCCCGTTATTTGGCTGTGCCCCCACCAGATACAATGCAACAAGCTAAAAAGGTTCACTCTATATTTTTATTGCATATGTATTAAGAGATTTCTCAAGTAATTTTTTGAACCATTGACTGTCATTGCTACAGATTGATGAGGAGATTCTCCAAGAAGTTGTCAAGATGGGATTTGACAGGAACCAGATAATTGAATCTCTTCGCAACAGAATGCAAAATGAGGTTTGGTCCTTCTGAAACTCTGTGCTGGTCTATTAAAACTCCTTTTTTATACACTAATCAATATGGTCTCATCACTTACCATGGATTTTTCAGGCTACTGTTGCTTACTATTTGTTATTGGATAATCGATTTCGTGTTTCCAACGGCTATCTTGGAGCTGAGTTCCAAGAAACTATGGTGCGTTTGGTTTCCAAAGTCTACTTTAGAGATGAAGAAAATGTTTCCTCATTGTATTTTATGTATGGAGTCATCTTGAATCGATAATGATTTTTTAAAGAGACTTGGGACCTCTAAATTTTGGCATGCCATGTGTGGTTGTGATGGCTGAGGTGGGATAGTACTCTATGCACTGCTGTTTCAATCCTATTTTGAACAATGGTTACATTTTTCCTTCACAAGTTTTCCATTAGATTTTTTTTCACTTTTTTTATTTGACCAGGATAAAAACATTGGACCCATTTCTGTTTCCATAGTCATTTTGATCCTTTTTGTTCTGAATTTTATAGGAATGTGCATTCAATGGAACCCATCCTAATGAATCTTCTTCTCCAGCTGGTGGAAACCACCTTCCAGGATTAATGGATTATCAAGGAATTGGTTTGAAATCACAGTTCCCATTAGAGAGGAAATGGGCTCTTGGACTTCAGGTTAAGTTTCTTTGCTTTTTAGGTTTTTCCAATGGTAGAATGTTAAGAGTCAATTTCTAGTATGAATCGAGAGGGTTTTGATTGTTTGACGTGCAAAAGAGTCAAGGTCATATACAAGTAACATGATATACAAGGAATGTTGAGTTTTACTTGTTTAGCCCATTATGTTTGGGAAGTCTTGGCAATTTTTTCAAGCCATGTAGTTTGTGGAACATGTGAAATGATGGAGTGAACACCTTTGTCACGACTACCTGTGGTTATGTTACACTTATAATTGATCATATATTTCCCCTACACTTTGACAGTCTCAAGCCCCCCCTCGTGAAATAATGATAGAAGTTCTCCATGCCTTGCAAGAACTGAATGTATCCTGGAAGAAAATTGGTCAGTACAATATGAAGTGCAGGTGGATTCCAGTCATTCCTGGTCCCCATGATGGAATGGTTAATGATCCAGTGCACACCAATCATATCTTTGGGGATGAACCCACCATTATTGAAAATGACGGAGTCACAAATTCACCAAATGTGGTCAAGTTTGAAGTGCAGGTAATGTCAGCTATTCTCATTGCTTCTTCAAATATTGCATTTGGTTCCTCCTAGAAAGAACTTGTAACGAAAAAATTGTCATTTATCGGGTTCAGTGAGTGGACAAACGAAAACAATGGAGATTATCATTATTATTATTTCAGTTTTAAGATGCTCTAAATATTGTTTTGACATCGACAACTGTAAATGTGTGCTGCTGATAAAGGATCATTTTTCATGTCAGTAGCTTTGTAGATTATTGTATTGAGCTGATTTCCAGAGTTTGATGGCTAAAATTGAAGGTTTTACTAATATCAGTGCTATTGCAATGGTTTTTGACAGCTCTACAAAACTCGTGATGAAAAGTACCTGCTCGACTTGCAAAGAGTACAGGGCCCGCAGTTTATCTTCTTGGATCTTTGTGCAGCTTTACTTGCTCAGCTCCGGGTCCTTTAGGTAGACTTTTGAGAGGGCCGTTGCCCGTGGATCTCTTTGTCAAGCACGTGACTAGGATTTCACTCGTAATGTATATAACTTACCCGCCCGAGCTTGTCTTTACTTAAAATTTTCCCTTTGGTTTTATGTGGGTAATAGTTGTGTGAGGCCAACATCCTACAGTGCTGTAGTGTTGTTTGTGAAAGTTGTTTTATCTTAACTAGGATTTCATACAAAGTAATGTGACCATGGAGAATTTGTCTTTTTATAATTTCTAGGAAAGGATTTAACCAAATCTAGTTTTCCATGAAATTATGCCACTATTGTAATAATAAATAATTGTGCATTTTTTGTTCTCGAATTATATGTTTCAAACTATGAGCTATGACTTTGAGGTCCTAGTTTCACAACCCTAACTTCAGTGCAGGATGATGGACTAAAACGCCCGAACAAGCATGCAAATTTAGGTGCTCTGCCATGTCCAAGCCTGTTAAGTTGCGAAGTTTCTAAATGATGTTTTGATTGCACAATTGTTACTTCATTTTTGCATGAGGGTAACACAATTCCTGAAATGCAGCCTTCACTTGACAATTTTACTTGCTGCCTCGGTGTTTTCTTTTTCTACCCTGTTGCTTTTGTTGTTCTGATGACAAGAAATACATAGAGTCTTGGCTTGCCAATCCAAATCCTTAAGAAGATAGTAGAGAATAGAGATCAGGGCTGTCAGTTTTGTTTCGACCAAATTGTTTTGTATCAGTTAAAAAAAAATTAAGATAATGATGTTTTTATCTTAGTTTAAATTCTGATTTATTTTGTATTTTTTGGCCAAATATTAGGTGAAATGTTACGATTTTGTTATGTTCTTTCTATTTTGATCAAATAGTATTTTTTTTAAATAATGAATGATCTTATAATATCAATCATATCTTTTAATTTGATTGTTAGATTGAGATGAAATTTTACGAGGAATCTCTTGATATATTTATATATATTATGTTAAAATTTCAGATAATATAATGACATTATGGGATTGATGATGATATTCTTGTAATAATATACATGTTCAAAAAAATCATTTTATTGTGTTTTTTTATATTAAATTGCAAAATTCTAACTCAAAAAAATCATATAGTACAACCCCGAAACGACATGTTAAAAAGCTACAAAACTGAAACATTTCATTTCAATTGGAAAAAATAAAACACCAACTGAAATAGAATTGACAACTTTGACTGAGATATAGAAAATGCCTTGCTAATGTCAGTTTGTTTTCATGAGTTAAAATATCATCTTATACCTCATTGCTCTACTATCTTCTCGGAAAATAATTTACTGAGAAAAAACTAGGATCCATATGCTTTCCTCAAGGATTCTACTTCAAGCTCCTTAGCTTCAAATTCTTGCGTTTTGATGTCAGCTAAATCTTCATGTTCAAGTGCTAAAGTCTAGATTCCTGAACTCCTGCAAAACGTTTTCCTTAGCATCTTTAGATTTTCTCAAGACACCATAAGAGCTAGAATCCATGGCAGCTACCCCGCAAATCCTTTCCAAGTGATTGTCACCGTTTAAGAATTGAAAGAGCAAAATGGAGACATGGTAATTTTAGCATACAGTCTGAATGATGCCAGCAACCTCAAATGCTTCATTAACTGTCCATGGCTTCTGAACTTGATATACGCTACTTTCTGTTACGTCAAAATAATAATAACCTGAAGTTCAGAACTTGCGAAAATGGAATGTGGCGTAGTTAATTAGAGCATGAAATGAATATGGAATGAAGATCCTCTACCAATTAGTTGATGAAACAGATGGGGACTGATCGAGAGTTCTCCAAAGAGAGAGCTCCCCATCATTGCTCAGAGAAGAGGAAGAAGAAGACCCCATTTCGATTGAGCTTTGGTGTTGGCGGCAAGCAAACAGCTTCGGTTGGAATTCCTGAAATACACTGATTTGTTTTTGGAGAATTTCAATAATCTTCTTTAAATAGATATAGAGTTGTTTAAAATTTATATAAACATTATTTAAATTTTTTTTTATTTTGAATAATCTCTTCAATGATGAGATATTGTAAAACCACAAGTTCGTTTAGGTGTTTAATTTCTAACAATAATCCATTAATGAGAAATTTTCTAAACTCTTTTAGAAGGGATGAATTGTTATGTCTTTGAATGCTAACTTTTTCTCTTTAGTGTTTCTTAGGTGTTATGGATTATGAGATTTTCTACATAGAAAATAAAAGGCATAACATTTTATTTAGAGAAAAACCTAAAAATATTTTAAAAGATAAAATATTAATTACCCCTCTAAACAATATCATATTTATTATTTCAGGATGATTTTATAAATATATTTAATCAAGTCTCTACTTGATTTTTCTAGGGCTGAAATTCCTTATATATTAAATTTTAGTTCTCAATTTCTAAAACTTATTTATAATTAAGTCACACTTCAATTTTAATTTCTGACCAAAAGTTCTTATGTGTGTGACATATTAGATTTCTTAATAAAATGACCAAATATTAATCATGATCCTAAATAAAATAGAATAAAATGGCTTTAGTGGGATAATATCTTAATAAGAGAATCTATAAGATTCTTTTTAGTAGGCATCCACTTTATCTTTACATCTTTTTCTTTATATGATTCTCTAATGAAATAGAATTGGCTAAGAATATTTTAAAATCATTGAAGTGACCTTGATGACTTTGCTTGTGCAATGATTCCATTGTTATCATAATACAAGGCTACGAGATCAACAATGCTAGGAACAATATCAAGTTCTTGAGCCAAACAATCTTTTTTTTATCCTCTCAAGTATAGAGGTGTACTCAAATTTAGTTGTAGAATCTACTGTGGTATATCATTTAAAATTCCTCTAACTCAACACCATTATAGAGAATAAAATATAACTCAATATTTTTTATTTCATTTTCAACATCTGATTGAAACTAAAATTCAAATAACCATAAGCTCTTAGTTCATCTCTTTTTTACCTTTACTCTAGATTTATTAATTAAATATTAATGAATATTAAAGATAAATAAAACCTTTATTAAAAATTAAATATGAATAAATTTCATATCACGTGTAACCAGTCAATTATTACAAGGCATTTATACCAACAATTTTCCACTTGCACTAAATTCAATCACGCATGTATCAAATATCATATCGCTCTACTTAACGATAATGTTTTTACTGGGATAATGTCTTAATAAGAGAATCTATAAGATTCTTTAGTAGGTACTTACTCTATCTTAACATCTTTTTCTTTATATGATTCTCTAATCAAATAGAATTGTCTAAGCATATATTTACATCATTGATGTGACCTTGATTCTTTGCTTATGCAATGACTCCATTGTTATCATAATACAAGGCTACGAGATCAACAATGTTAGGAACAATATCAAGTTCAATGGAGAACTTTTTGATCCAAACAACATTTTTTGATGCTCTCAAATGTAGAGGTGTACTTAAATTTAGTTGTAGAATCTACTTTGGTATCTTATCTTAAGGTAGCTGTAGAACTTCTTGATACAAACGATCATATATTTCATAAATTTAGTTGTAGACAAAGCTTTAACCTAGAATTTAAATGGTACAAAAGACTTAATCAATAAGGTCTTAGTGATAACCAAAAGATGATAGTTCTTACACTCAACAATCTTATTTTATTATGGCATATAAAGATATAAGTGGTGTGAGACAATACATTTCTAATGCAAAAAAATCATGAAATTCATGAAACATATTCCCCACTTACATCATATCTTAATACTTCAGTACAATTAGAAAATTGAGTCTTGATGTAGAGGGAAAATGTCTTAAGAAGATGAAAACAAAAAAAAACCTTTGACTTTGAACAAAGAAATACACCCAAGTAAATTGATTGTAATCATCAATAAATATCACAAAATACTTGTAAAGAGCAGTGTAAATAATATAGGTAATACCTCAAATATCATTATGAATAATATCAAAAATACTTTGTAGCACGACTACTAAGGGAAGTGAATGAGAAGGTTTTGATCTTGTCTAATTTATGTAGGATAATAAAAAAAAACATTAGTGGAAGAAACTTGATGTTTATTTCCTAACAAACTAGAGTTTAACAAACAAGACAAAACAATATAATAGAATTTGGATGGACTAAACATTCATGTCAGACCTTTATTGTGAATTGTACAAGCAAAAGATAGAAAACAATAAATCAAATATATATATATATATATATATATATATATATAAATCAAATATATATATATAGTATAAATAGCCTTTTAGATCTTTTCACAATCCCGACACATGATCTTGCACAAGACAACTACTGCAAGAGAAATGCACAACACAACCTTCTCTACTAATTGACAAACTAAAATACTTTAGTGATACAAACACATTCTTAAAAGTTTGATTGATATCCCTAACCTTTATAATAGGCATATAACCTCTATTAGCAATTTGAATTCATGATGAACCATAATACTTAAATACTTGCATATATTTTTAAGCATATTGGATGTATTGGTCATACTAAGATATGGTGGTGATATAACTTGAGAATTAGTATTGTAGCCATAAGGCTAAAAAGGTCAAAACAATCATTTATTACATCATTTTAAAGATGGGATATAGACGCCGCTACTTAAAAGGCATTGATTATGTGATTTTATGATCACATGCACTTCTTAATAATATGTCCTTATTTGTAATAATTGCATTCTTTCTACAATTATTAACAATATATCCATATTCTTTGCGGCTATTGCATTGTATATTTGGATTGTACATTGCTCATATTCATACCCTTTTCCTTTCCTCAAGCCACAAATACAACTCTAACAAAATTTTCTTGCTTGAAGATGGCTCATGTAATGAGATGCTACTCCACAATTCTTTCTCTAAAACGAAAAACGAGTAGATAAAAAGCCTCTCACCTGATCTGCACTAGATTGAGAGCCACCTTCCACCTCCGATCGCAAAGCTTCATAAGACATGGATGGCTATCTCAACTATCTTTCTCTCGAGTATGACTCTGTGTGGGACACCAAGCCATCATGGTAATTCTCTTCTTCTTCAATTCATGTTAGTGTTACTTTCTGCTTTTCTTCCCAAAGTGAGAGACAAGAGGAGACGCAGATAAGAAGAAATATTGATGGTGAGGATATTTTAGGGTTTTTATTTTTAACGATAATTTTTGTATTTGAAACATTGAATCGTTGTTTAGTTGTGTATTGAAATTTTGAATCGCCATTAGAAAAGCATGTATTTTCAGCTTTTCTTGCACCGGCATTTGGCATAAAAATAGACGTGGATCCCATCAATTGAAACGGCATTTTGTTGTTACCAAACATTAAAAGTTATAAGCCGTTTGGCAAACGTGAACGCGCCACATTGCCAAATGGGTGCTAAGTAATTCCTCGAAACAAACATCCACAATTCTTTCTCTGTGACATAATTTACACTGAAATTCCTAGACTGAATAATTTTTCTTCCAATGAATTAAACACTAAGCAACTCAGAATTGTTTGAGGTCATCTTCTAGACAAACACAACAAATCCAGAAAAGACAACCAAGAATTACAAAATAAAAAATCAAGACCAAAGAGCCCAATATGTATCAAGATCTAATACCCCATCAAGAAAACCGAAGAAAAACTATAACAAGACATTGGAATACAGATTCAAAAGTAAAGATCTAATACCATGTTAATTTGGTCGAATGACCCTTCTCCTTTAGAATCCCTCTAGTTAAATAGAAATAATTTTGATTTACATTCCAGAATCAGTTAGTAGCCCTAAATACAAAAATCTATTTACACTATAATTACATAAATATTAACTATTTTCCTGACACAAATAACTAACATTTATATAGAGACTATTGATTTTAATGAGATGGTCCATACTAAAAACAAAATTATTTGGTACGCTACATATTTCAGGATTTTTGCAAAAATGAATGGGTGGCAAGGTATCTTCCTTCTCATTTGCATCCACAGCATTAACAAATGATGCTAAAACAAAACATGGCTACCTTGTTAAGATTAAGACGAGTATTTCCAAATGAATTCAAACTCATTCATAAGAAGAAAAAAAATGAGAGCTCAAATACTGTGAAGTAGGGGAGAGGTGTCCCTGTCAGTGCTTCTGGCATACTGAACTGGCATCAGAGCTGGATCTTGATATGCAGTGACTAATTTATCATAAAACTCGGTCATGCCTGCTTCATTCTGCTCTTTTCTATCTTGTTTTACCAAACACTGCAGAAGCAGAGCATGTAACCATATAAACATCTGGATAGCAACCACATAATCTCTCATAAAGGAAATTATCAGAACAGAACATGAAATGTTGGAACAGTCGGGATGTGTTGATATATAGCAACTAAGCAACTTTGTCAAACATTAATGGTCTCATCAAAGAGGAATCCTGTGAGGGAGAATATAAAAGTCCTATCTTCCATTGTTGAAAAGTGGCCCTGTAGACTAAAACACCCATTCGCTTCATGCATTCTTTTCCTTTCTTGGTTTATGCCACAAGTTCATCACCATATAAAATGGAAAACTAAAAAGGTAAACTCAGCACAGGGAACAGAATTCATGCAGATTCAATCATGATGGTTACTCTATCAAATTTCATGACCTCTAAGAAGTTAAAAATGTGCGTTTTGGAGAAAGAAGCCTATCAGTGTCTGTATAAGATATTGCCAGCAAAGAAGATGAAAATGACTAAACTAGAATTGTGGAGAAGAGTAGAGGTTGGTCATGAAATTATTTCATTTACCAGTTAGCCATGAAACCTAATCTGTGCTTTGATTCAAACACATGATTTACATAAGAATTGGAAAGTTGGCATACTTTTTAACACTCAATATGTGATAATTTTAGCAAAATCAACTAAGTCTTTTTTTAAGACAAAAACATGACACAAGGTAACTGAATTAACATAATCACTGTGCCATTCAATTAAATAAAAACACGGTATGGAAGGGAATGTTAAAATATCCCCATCTATAAGACAAACAACATAAACTGGTACTGTAGTTGTGTAATGGAAGTGAATGGGAAAAAAACCAAAGCAATTGAAGAGAATACCATGAATGCGTAAGTAAAATAGAAGACTGTTAAAAACAGAATAATAAAAATAACAGATATGCGCCAGTGTACCTCAGTAGGATAAGCTTTAAATAAAGGTAGGAACCGGTTCTGACAGTACGCATTGAAGATAAGAGTAAGAACAGGAAGAGGAATAAGTAAAGTAGATGCCAAAGGTAGCTTCTTAAGCCCAAATATTCCAAATGCAATAATGTGCATCAGTATCAAGGAAAAAACTGTCGAATTGTGCACTATAGGCCAAAACTTTCCATTTGTTTCATACTTTGGGGCATACACGTTCAACAACTGCAAAAAAGTAAAAATAAAAATACAATGAAATATATATTAATGTAACTTTCTTTAAGAACTCAATTTTGAAACTTTAGATAACAAAATGTACTAATTAATTTGTAGTCCTGAAGTGTCAATTATATTAAGAATGTATGATACGTTAACATGGGTCCAGTAATGCTGTTTCCTTTCAAAGCGAAAGTTCTGCCAAAACAAAAGTAACCAACTATCAAATATGTCAATTTGACTTATGAAATAAGGCTCTAATCATCAAGACTTCAACAGAGAGGCTCTAGTTTTATAGCATCATGGTGGATAGGCAAGAGCAAATGAAAATGAATTGAACTGCTCAGATATTGACCGCAAGCAAGTACAGAGCAAATTGCTACTACACTATCATTACCTTAAGTCACATGTATATTGACATCTAATTGTTAAATTTCAGAATGTTTTGCATCAAATGGAACAAGGTAACTTTACATGTCAGACATGTCCAAACCCAAATTAAAAACTTAGATATATCAAAATTCACTTCTGATCCAATTTATGATAACAGAGATCTCTAAGGGTTTTCTAATTCAAGATCACATGTCATCATGAAAATTAAATTAGTCTTCAGGAATTGTTAATACTCTTCATGATTGCTACGTTGAAGACTTGATAATCATCAAAATTGATATCGAACATGGAAAAAATAATTAATGAATAAAAAATAAGAAAGAAATGTTTTGCTTACCTGGTTGCGAAAGATGATGTATCCAAGGCAAAAGTAAACCAAGAGAAATGGCAGAATTAGGGGAGCGAGAAAAAAGTATGTTATACCCAGAAGTCCAAAGAAGAGAATAGTGGGGATATCATTATAGTAAGGAAGTGATGGAACCTCAAATTCATTCCCATCTTTTCTTGAAAATAGTCTTTTCCAAAAACTGCAAACCAGTGGAATCAATCGGAAGAGTTCTGATGATAGTTTAGTCCACCCAGAAGTCACAACATATGAAATGAAGAACGATGCCTAATAAACCCAGAATAAGGAATCCATTATACTTGTGAATGTAACATGTAGCAGAAAGGAATTTTAGGTTCGTTCTAAATCACAAAACTGATAAGAAACTCTTCACATATTAGGGAGAAAAGGCAAAAAATGTAAAAGAATATACAGAACAGAGATGCATTCCCACCTGACCTGGGACAGCTTCAGCTAGCACCCTGGGAATATTTTTAGGCTCGAGGAAGACATTGACTTCATAGAGAGCTGACCCTGACAGTACATTTGCAAAGAAGACATTCCATATGATAAACCATAGCATCTTGGAACAAGCACTTCTTTCTATTTGACTGCGAGAAATGTATCCTTGAATGGCGGAAAATGCTAACATAATTGGTGGAACAAAAAACATAAAAAACTGAAGAATGAGACTTGGAAGATATCCTGTAATTACTTGACTGACAACAGTTCTGCAATTCAATAAATTGTGCATATTAGTTCCATGTCTTAATAATTAGAGTAATCAATGATTTCAAAAAACTTAAAAACTTCAAGGATTTTGAAATGCTTGAAATCAGTAATTAGTTCTTTCTAAGCTTCTCTAGATCTACAACTTCACACAAAACCAAGCACAATCTATCTCTATTTTCCAATCAGATCATGATGCCTGGCAACTATCTAAAGCTGAGGTTCAGAACAAAAACAAAATAAATTACAAACTCTAATTTCACATTAGCTTTGATGTGATTGCCAGGAAACTGATACTCAAATCAGTAGATCTGGATTGAAGATAGAAGGAATAAAACCTTTATCTATGTTGATTATTCATCAAGTTATTGACAATATTTGCAAGTTTTCTTAGTAAGGACATGCATTGCAAGCATGTACTCGATAGGTTCGAAATATATAATGATAGTTATTCATTAAAATTATCATATTACCATGAACATTTTACAGTTCTGTTACAACAATTTTTATTCAAATTTAAAAGTTCGTTGCAGAAAATATTCAATGTCTAGCCCCTATCCATGTTTTTCATGGTCTAATATTCAATGTCTAGCCATTATCTATGTTTTTCATGGTCCTAAAGTTTTCTTATTAGAATTTGTTTAGACTAAAAAAGGGGGTCAGGCAGGCTATTAATTGAAAAACCAACACACCACAAAAACAAATTTCTGACATGGTTACAGCCTGCTTCCTCTTCAGACATTAAAACATACAGTTCAACAGTGAATGCCACATCACTAATAACTGTATATGCATGCCAAGTTTTTGAGACAATAAAAAATGTTTTTACTTGTAACAGATTTGACCACAGTTTTTCATCTATATACATTAGGCAATCAGTAGTGCTTCCCCTACTTTATTGAATTCATTAACTCGTATATTCAAATAAATCTTTAATCATTTTCTGCATGCTCAAAGTTTTAATGGAAGGTATGCAACTTAAAAAGGCAGTTAGAATATTATAATATCTATCTACATAAAATAACCTCAAATAGCCTCATGGGTAGCCCAGGATTGGCTATAATATATATCTACAAAAATAACCTCAAACAGCCTAGGGCCAATAAAGACTAAGAACATTGACTCAAAAGTTATATCAATAAGAAATTACAATTTTCACTTACAGGCTCAGTATGCCTTTCAGAAAAGGAAACCATGTTTCCAGCTGATCCAGATTAGCAAGACCTTGCACTATCACAACTGGAATAAGATAAAGAACAATTAGAGCAAAAGATGCAACAGGCACCACCAGTTTGAAGATCCATCTTTTAATGAATGATGCAGAAAAGAAAGCCCAGTGAACATCCTGAGGCTCCGGAGCTTGCTCAGTGACCCATTCTGTGGGATTGACACCCTGTTGGATGTGTAAGGCTACTGCAGCACCAAGCCGTGATTTGAATGAAACAAAAGCAGCTGGAACTTCCTGAAAAAATTAGGTGTATAATAAGAACAATAGGTTGCATGAGATGTGATCTTTGCATTGATATCTAATGCATGAAATGGATTCTGTTGGTATACAATGTGAAGAAGGGTGATTCCACACTTCCAGAGAACAGAAGATCAGATTTGAACTCAAAACAAACGAGAACTTTCATGATTTTTGTGCTGTGTTCTATATTCTGTTGAGAACCTAGGATGAACTCTTACAAAACACAAGTATAAGTTTGCTTGAACACTCAGATGCTGGGAGAATATCTGTTGTTCAACCAAAGAACTATGGCATTAAACAGCCTTAGAAAGAAAAACTAAAAGCTGAAAATATGCAGCCCACTTTTTACAATCCTAACTACGTGGTACACGACTAAATCTGAATTAAAGTCAAATAAAGAATAGCACTTAATAACAACAACCGAAACATCCCTACAGATTAGGACAACTTAACCCTTACAGCTAGGAAATCTTAACAACTTCAACATATTCATCCATCTAAATGTAACCATACTCTATTACTATTCCTAAAAGTTCTTCCAAACAAAAGTGCATTTTAATGTCATGAATAGATGCAGGAGCTTTTTAGGCAATAACATCCCATGAAAAATCTAGTCTTAGATTATAAATGAAGAAGAGTGCCTAATGATTTGCAGTTCATCCTATAAACTGAAGTAGCTAGCACATTCATAGCTGCCCAATCTTGAACTCAGTTGATCCTACAACCATCAAATTCATAATCCACTTTCTCCAAAAGCTTCAGAAAGTTAGAATTATACACAGATCATCCTAGAAACGCTTCCACAAGATTGGTAGGAGTTGGCATTTATGTTTTTAAAGTTAAGAGATGATTGACACAGAAAACCTGAAAATTGTTCCCTCGTGCTCCAGCAGTTGCGTTGATGACAAAGAAAACTTAAAACTTAAGCAGATTAAGTGGACGCTATCCTCCACATAAATATCACTAGTACCATTTGAATGTCTTATATAATTATTAAATTCAAATACCAAGAACTGATGCCACGCACCTTTCCAGCCAATAAATTTTGCTCCATCCTCACGTTATCTTCCATATCTTCCAGCTTCTTTTCATAGTGGTCTGAAAGACTAACTTTGCGCCCAGTGAGTCCTAAAAAGCCATCACGTCGAAAATTTTGCTGAGAATAGTTGTTCGATTTCATCCAGCCAAGCTTTCTATACAATTTGTCTGCATCATTCTACCAAGGATAACACATTTTTAAAAACAGTAAGTTTCAAAATGATGACAATCAGATTTATAAACCAAGATGGCATTGTTATATTAAAAAAAGAAAGCATGTGAAGAAAATGGCACATGTGATATGTCAAGCACAACCTTTTCGAATTCAACAAATATCATGTCAGTATGGTCAATCTTCTCCATGTTCCATGAACATACTGAAATTTACATGATGAAAATATACAAAGCTTTCTAGAACATTTCAAAAGTTATGTTTGTGCATGACAATGAAACACACAACTTCATGACCAGCCCTTTTCCAAAAGAAGCTGATTTGATGCATTAATGAAAAGATGAACTTTTTCAGGGCAATAAGGCTTGAATTTTCAATAGTAAACATTGTCATGTATTTTAATCTTATGTCAACCCTCATTTTTCCAAGGAGGGTATCATCAGGGATAACTGAGAGAGTGTGATTGACAGGTCCAAAAACTGTTAAGTAGCACATAAATACAAGAAAAGACATAATTGGAATAGAAAAACAAGTTGATAACTATGGTTCTGAAGTGCATGTAACCACAGTGGCCTGAAATTAATTAAGTGGTTTGCACATTCACCTAGAATGCTTACAATGAGATCTTGAATTTTGCTAGTTCGATGAACCAATGAATGTGAAAGATAAGTAGAAGGATGATACTCAGTGAAAAAACTCTCAACAGTTTCACTAAAGTTTCTTCCAGATGGGGAAGGAATACTGCGGACTAATATAGTAAACTGATGAGGCTGTGGTTTAGATGAATAGAAGCAAGCAATCCTTTTTGCTGACATATAGTTATGCTCCTGCACATTGTGTAATTAATAAGTTAGAAATTCTATGATGACTTTCATTTATATGAAGTTATGAACCAGTATACCTGGTGGCTTTTGCAGAAGAAATCACAACAGTACTTACACAATACAGAAGATAGCAGACAACTCCAGTAAAAATATATGCAGCAGAAAAGTGAACCCATAACCTTGAGAGAAACCAAAACTAATAATCAGGGTAACTTTAACAAAGAATAGCTAAATGATTGCTTGTGATGCAATAAAGAATCATGCAAACCAAGAGGATCTAAGAGCAATATAGACAGCAATATTTAGATGAGGCTATTTCAACAAAATGAAATGTCCAACTTTACAACTAATATAAAGTCGGTAAAAGCAGGAAAAAAAGAAGAAATAAAACTTCAATATAGCAGGATAAAAGAATAAGAATTTTCATTTAAGGCAAAGGAGAGCTATGAGAAATAGCCCAGAGGTAGGTTGGAATACAGAAGTATCAGACAATATTTAAACAGAAACATTTTGTTACATGACAATAAATTAGAAAGAAAACAATTACAGACTAGAAAATATGAAACTAAAAATGAAGTTCAATCCATCTCAATGATTTTTTCTTAACAATGCCCATAGTTTGAATGTACTGGGGGCGATGAGCATATATTGGAGTTTTACCTGACCAAAATGAGTTAATTGCCAGCCAATCTAGAAGTTACCCAAGGAAAAAATGAAAACCTATAGTATAAAGTGAGCCGAAATGACCTTTCCAGTAACATTCAGCAACTTTATTTTCTTTATATTGGTGCATTCCAAGACATGTTTAATCCACATCTCAAACCATTATCCCCATTCCCAAATCAGTTAGCATAATGATCTGATTACTGGTCATGACATTATGGAAAAACCAAACCAGCAAGATTTATAACAGGTTGTCTAGTAAACCTGGATAAATGGTCAATTTTATTCCCTTTATTACTTACAAGGTGCAAACAGCAAAAGAATGTGGTTCCTGAATATCTAACAGCCATTTGAACTACAAGTAATTATCCCATTTACAATTGCCAGATTGCAAGATATAATTGTCACTGACTACTAAGGGCTTCGGAAGTCTGATTTGGGGAAAGTTTATATGTCTGGGAGTACCACAAATTACTTTTCATCATTAAGGAAAACACAGAAAAGCTCAAGTTTCTGGAAATGAACATTTCTGCTGTTCTGGGCTTCCTAGGATTCTATATTGAACTTCAAATTTAAGAAGGCAGGCTATGAGAGCATTACAAAGAGTAAGGAAAGGGACAATGAGAAACTTTATCAATAGATAGGTGCTTATCCCATCATAATTTAGTAGAACAATCTGTTAATAGGTTGCATGACAGGCAAGCTCAACCTCAGACAAGCTCAACCTCTACATCAACAGCTTCACTACTGTTAGAGTATAATATAATCATATTATATGGCCTCACCTATAAGCTTAAGCTTTTAGGTGAGATGGTTCTTTAACATGGTATCAGAGCCTTGTTGACCCAGCGGTCACGAGTTCAAATCTCACCACCCCCATTCTATTTGATAAAAAAAATCAAGCACAAGGCAATGTGGGCCTGTGCAAGTTTCAAGCCCAAAAGGCTTTCACTTGAGGGGGTGTGTTAGAGTATAATATAATCATATTATGGGATCTCACCTATAAGCTTAAGCTTTTAGGTGAGATGGTTCCTTAACAACTACCCCATAGACAAGCACAAGGAAACAGAACCTGTAAGGAAACTCAACTCCATTTCCTTATCAGAATTTACACAAACATTTCTTGCACCAGAATAGGTTATTTTTTATTTCTAAGTTTCGGGTTTTCCCTGCATCCTAATACCTAGGATGCATTGCTTTTAATGAAGTGCGGGGTTTTTAAGAGGAAAAGGGGAGATTGATGTTCTTTGGTGATTTCGGTCCATTTGAGCTCACTCAAGAGGCTTTTAAGACAGACTTTTACATGTTCAGCTACCTAGGGATAAAGTAAGTTTCTTGGCTTAAATATGGTGCTCTCTCTCTCAGGAACCTTTGGAAAAGAATATCTTTATTTTTTTATTAGTATGATATTTTCCCCTTTCTGAGGAGGATAAGCAATCCTTGAATTGCACAGCCCTCATTCTCCTCACTTAATATCATTCTTTCTCTATCAAAAAGATAAAGAAAAAGAAAACAGATGAAACATTTCCTGGTCACTTGATTACTCCTATTGTCCCTCCATGCACAAACTTCAAATTTTCAAAGAGCACAGAGAATGCATTCAGCTAAAAGGGTGAAAAAACAAGAAACATTGTTGCTAAAAATAAAAAAGAAATAAACAACGTTATTACTAGAGATCTTCTCGAGGGAACTTTTTTATCAAATACATTTCATGTTAAGTCATATGGTTTGATCTTGCAAAATCGAGCAATGACAATCTGTTCATCTAGCCAACTAATGATTACCTGTTGGAACCGTCATTGACATTTGATATACTAAATGAATCCAAAGACTTGTTTGGCAAATGACCAAAATCATCACTTAGCTGGTTCCCAAAATAATTAACTGGAAGAAGGATGAAAATTCCGATAACCCCGGCAATGGTGAACACTCTCAAGCTGCATTAAAAGCAGGATATGAAAAAAAAAGCAGAATGAAAATAAGCATGAAAGAAAGTCAAGAAAAATTGATTGCAGTGTAAAAGAAACATTATGCATAGTGATATACAAATTAATTGTGATAGGAATACAGGCAGTGGACCTGATATGCATGCAAAGTAAGTGGAGAGAAAAACGCATAAGTGTTGCTTCAGATAGTATATACCTCATTAAAAAGAACGATTAAAAAAAGAAAGCCAGCAAGTACAGTATGAATTGAGTCTCAACACACCTTTATAGACACTCCTACTGTATCTTGCCACAAACTTTTTGTCACAATCATATGTCGAAACCCCAAGCATATATATAGCCTATCAAGAAAGGTTTTCAATCGAGTCCATGACAGATGATTACTTCTGTTAAGTTGAAAGTTGTTTTCTAGTGTATAGACAGTCAAGATATTCTTTTCCAGCTTTTTACTATGCATACTGCTTAAGTGTAGCCTAATTAATTCCTCTGCATAGGTTGTAGAATTCATCCTCAGCAAAAAAATTGTTAAGGAAAAACAAACTTTACTGGTCCTTGGCAAGAAATTCACCATCCTTCTGTCTTAACAAGAAACTTGTAGGATATTCCCTCTTTTATCTACGTTATTTCTTTGTTTCATTATTTCAATCGAACCAAATACAATTTTTCATCGTGAAATCCACGAACAGGGATCGGTCAGTCATCTTTATTTTATTTTATTCTACATCACAATTCCATTGATTATCATTGAGTCTCTTTTCTAATTTAAAAATAAAGTTGTGATTTTTACATAACCCACATACAAAAAGAAAAAACTCCACCCTTTTCAAACCTTGATTAAAAATTGAAATCTTTTACACAACTAAATGAACATTTAATTTCCTTACCTGAAGGTGAAGATCCGAGTGAACACGAGACCATCTAAACCCGAAACTGACAAGATCTCATCTTCAGAAAGCTGCCAAGCATTTCTAACCCAACCAGCAGAAGGCAATAACCTTTCCAAGTCAAAATCACCACTCTCCTGTTGCCGAGATTTCTCTTTATCGACCAAACGGGGTGCGTACACGTGCAAATTACCAGGTTGCTTCCTCAATATTGAATACAAAGTGAAAAACAGCAAACACAGTCCAAGATTGATTCCAACTGAAGTTAAGAGAGCTGAAAGTAACATTTTTCTTATCTTCAAAAGAGGCTCACAAGTCACACCATCAAACAATTATAAGAGCTCAAAAACCTGGAAAAGGTGCTCCAAAGTCGAATCCTCTTAGAGAAAAAGCTGTGCCCAGAAGAGTAAAATCGTCATTGACATTTCAAAAAGAAGAAGAAAGACGCAAACTGTGGAAGATAAATACTCTTTGTTATATTCGCTTCATTTATGAGTCAACTTTCAATAGAAAACATGAAAATTAAGTGCAATAAGAGAAAGCGACGTGAAACCTGGTTAAGAGGGAGGAAGATAAGAGTGATGCAGGAGTCGATCAGGAGAGGGAAAGGTGTATTGATTAGGCTACTGCCAAAGCTTTATCGGATATAGCAGCATGAATGATTGCAACTAATGTTCAGAAGGGATTTGTTTTGTTAGATCTAGGAGCTATACTTTCTTGTAAATCTAAAAAAAAAAATCTGACGTGCTTTAGAAGTAAACTATAAAAAATATTAGTTTTTAGTACACTTCGAGGGAGAAGGTGGATGGTTTGGTTAAGCATTTCTCATGGTAAAATGGATTATTAGACTACGGTAGTAAGTTAGTAACACTCAAAATGTCAAATGGAAATGAGGTGGAGTTTCATGGTGGAGAAAGAAATTTTGTGTTGAATACGTTAAATATAGGGCTGGTTTGTTATGGTAATTGTGGTTGATTTTAAAAGTTTTTTTTATTTAGAAATACATCAAAATGATTTAAAAAACCAAAAAATTTTATTTAAAATGAAAAAAAATCAAATTTTGGGGAAATGGCGGTGCAACCGTCATCCCAAACAGACTCATAGATTATAATAACTAGGATGTAAATCCTGATTTGAACTCAAAATCTATTATGTAAATCACAAGTTCTTTATTATCATGAAAACTTCAAGGAGACACTCTCACTATATTCCTCTTTTTTTCCACATAAAACTAACGAGGGTCGAAATCCCCATTTTCGTCCATGAAGTTTATTTTTCTAATTTTTCACAAATTTATACTTTTTTTTTTCTAATCATGAAATTTCATTGAGAATTATATTTGTTTTTCCAAAATTAATTAAAACTCTAGAATTTAAGAAACTCCATCCTTGATCTAGTTTTCATGTAAAATAACTTCATATAACTCATCAAGAATGTTCCTTTATCATTAAACATGCATAAATTTTCAACGAGTAATAGAAATCGGTCAAACTTATTTCACTAGAGTGCATAGTTATTAATTTTATTCCGTTCTGTTCAAAAAAATCTAGACTAAACGGCGTCGTTTTCAT
The DNA here is from genome assembly GCA_032356905.1 of Salix exigua. Taxonomy (NCBI): domain Eukaryota; kingdom Viridiplantae; phylum Streptophyta; class Magnoliopsida; order Malpighiales; family Salicaceae; genus Salix; species Salix exigua. Next base: position 5,769,424 of record CM063591.1, read on the forward strand.
CTCGATTTTAATTCTGATCTGTTCCTGAAATTCCGGTTGGAACGTCTCAGTTCTGTTCTGAGTTCAAAATCTATTTTTTTAAAAAAAAAATGACATCTACACATCAAAATAATTTAAAAACACCAAAATATTTTAAATAAAAAAGAATTCAAATTTTAATTATGCTTGTTAAATTAATATTTTATTTTTTTCATATATATATATATATATACATAATTAATTAATTATATATAAACAGCACGACACCGAAACGGCACGCTGAAACACTCTGAAACCGAAACATTCTGTTCCAATCGAAAAACCAGAACGATATTGACAACTATGCTAGAGTATAGGTTTTTTGATAAAAAAAAAAGAAAAAAAAAAGAGAGCAAAAACTTAAAAATAAATTTAATTTATTGCATGTTTAGGATTGCAATTAATGTTGGTTTTGAAAATATTTTTAATTCAAAAATACATTAAAATAATATTTTTTATTTTTAAAAAATTATTTTTGATATTATCACATGAAAATAATCTAAAACATTAAAAAAATTAATTTAAAATGAAACAAAAATTATACTTTTTGAAAAACATTTTTGAAATGCTTATAAAATTATCGACGGAAGCGAGTACACTAATATCCCCTCAAAGCGCATATGACACTTGCAATTGTGAAAACACAGCAAACATCACACAGTCAAACCGACACGTCTCCTGCCATTATACCATTTCGTGTCCCGCGTAAACCTGCATTGTCGGTTGAAAAACCGCCGCCGCCGCCGATTCGAGAAGATCCGGTTAGCCGGTTCCGGCAACTCTCTCCTCCGATCGTTCCAGGTAATTGAAATTCGGATCGTGATTGATTGATAAATTTGTTAATGGAATCGAGGATCTGATGTCGTCTGGGTTTTTGATAGATAGAGAGGTTAAAAATTGGAAAAGATGAGCCAAATATTTGAAGGATACGAGCGTCAATACTGCGAGATCTCTGCTAATCTATCCAGAAAATGCACCGCTGCTGTTTCTCTTGATGGAGGTACAAAATTACGATTCTATATTTTCATTTTTGTTAATTCTGAATATTTTTTTATGCATTTGTTGTTTGAATTTTTCCAGAGAAAAAGAAGCAAAAAATTTCCGAAGTAAGAGCTGGGTTAGAGGATGCTGAAGCATTGGTACTAAAAACATACCCTGATTCTTCATTTTATTGTCCTCAGGATCTTGTTTTTATTAATTTTGATTTTGTAGATTCGGAAAATGGATCTGGAAGCGAGGAATTTGCAGCCGAATGTGAAGGCTGTTCTTCTGGCTAAATTGAGGGAGTACAAGTCGGATTTGAACAATCTAAAAACCGAGGTTAAAAGAATTGGTTTTGGTAATCTTAATGCAGCTGCTCGCGATGAGCTTTTGGAAGCTGGAATGACTGATTCCTTGATGGTATGCCACTCTCCATATGTTTCCCACAAAATTATCATGCTCTTCATTGGAGTTAGGAATAGTTTGTTTACGTTTGGTTGTTTTTTCCTTACTGGTTAATAAAAAAAAAAAATTGTATTGTAGAAAAATTGGTGATGATTCTCGTAAGTTGAGACATCCCTAGAAAATTTCTGTTTAGCATGTTTGATTTAACTCGTCAATGTGGCTGCTGTGTAATATTTTTTGTGTTCGTATTTTGTTGTTTGTTTCTTGCATGAAATGCAGAAAGGATATAACGCCTAGTTTTTCACTTTGATTTCCCCTTTAGTTATGTTAGATTTATGATGGAATAATATTTTCAAATATGTTGTCTGGACTATTTGTCGTCGGGTTGTTCCTCACTTCTGCAACCAGACACCACAACAATCTATATTTTGGTGCAATGTCAAACCTCAAAATTGATCTTGCTGTTGCTTGTTAGAAATGGCTATGTAGCTGTCTATTGTGAGGAATGAGAAGCGCATGGATTGAGATTTATATTGCTTTGCGGATATTTCTATTTGAATCTGTAATACAGTTTTGTGTACCATCGTTCATTTTTTTTAAGTGTTGAAAATAATTGACAATTATGGTCTGTGCAACTGGAATAGGCCTCAGGAGATCAAAGATCAAGATTGATGATGGCGACAGAAAGACTAAATCATTCCAGTGATAGAATTAAGGATAGTAGAAGAACGATGCTTGAAACAGAAGAACTTGGTGTTTCAATTCTTCAAGATTTGCATCAACAGCGACAGTCTCTCTTACACGCACATAACACGGTATACCTGCATTTAATTTATTAATTTTATTTACATCAAACCTTCATCACCAATCATTGTTTACTTTCATCCCAGTTTCAGTATGTTTTCTTCTCTATTTACGAGTGGTATTTGAATTTGCTATATAGTCATAGTTTCACATATCCTGACGCATCAGCGAGGCAGTCCTTGTCAAACACTGCAGCTTCCTTTTAATTCTTTCTGGTTTAATCCCCATTTTACTGAACAGAGTTATGCTTGGTTGGCCTTGAGTGCATATCACTCAGTTTGAGATTGGAACTACTTGCATCAAATGTAGTGTGCTTATTTTATGGTTCTTCCTGTGTTATCAGCTTCATGGAGTGGATGACAACATCAGTAAGAGTAAGAGAGTGTTGACCGCCATCTCGAGGAGGATGAACCGGAACAAGTGGGTTACGGGTGCCATCATCGCTGTCCTTGTTGTTGCCATCATCTTGATCTTGTACTTCAAGCTCAAATAGCCAGGATATCCCTTGTTCCCCATTCCTGTGTTTTACCAAGACATAACTTGAAGGTTTTTTTTTCCCATTTGACGTCGATTATTTACAAGTTTGCCATGAATTGCTGATGCGAGTGAAATATTTAATTTATATATATGCTTGTACTTTTAATCATTTTAATTACATTGAGTGAACATTATTATAATGTTCTACAATTTTTTGAGAGAACACTAAACCTAACAATGAAAAACAAGTCTCAAAACATGAATAAGACCGAATTCACTACTTCTATTTTCCCATCTTTTTTTGGATAACAGTAGTAAAAAACTAGTTCCCAATTTTCCCCACAAAACCTTCAAAAATAGATAAGAAACTTGAAATCATAAACAATGTTCTTAAAAAACCCATAAAGTCATGCTTTCTCATTAAAAAACAATGTTTGCTATGTTAATTACACCATCAATTTTATGACATGATTGAAATGTGTCATCTTCAAATACCTATCAACAATCATAAAGATGAAGTCCACCACTTTTCAGCCTAGGTAAATCTAAATCAAAGTCCATAAAAATATGTACAAGCAAAGGAGCATGCAATTTAATGACCTTAGACTTATCTTTTCTACATATAATGCATTTATTTAGAACTATTTTATTATTTTTCTAGCCTTGTTTAGGACATTTTACCTAGAATAAATAGGGTTATTTAGCTTGTATTTATCAAAAATCACATTTTTATGGCGTCCATCTTTATAATTCTAGTTTTTTAGTCTTTACAATCAACAGGTCCGGATTTTCATCAGTTTTTTTGGTTTAAGAAATGACTAGATTAAGTTCTTTTCAGCTTGATTCTACCTCTCTTAGATTGTGTTCAGTTTTAATTTTGAATTCTACATGGCTCTTTCTTGAATTCGCACCACACTGTTCTATAGCAGTTGAAAATGTTATAAGATGATTTGGATGAGAATATAGCCATCATGATTGAGTTAAGAATTTTAGCTAAGACTTTAATTTGGATTTGAGAATATTCAAATACTCATTCATAGCTGAGTATTTTCGAGTGAAAAGCTATCATGGTTTTAATTATTATTGTTCTGTTCTTTTAATTTTTAGATTTTCTTAAATCTTTTAGTTATCGTCATATTTCCTAGAAATGTTGTGGCAACCACGTATAGTATTAATTGGAGTTTTTGTTGATGCCTTTCCAATTCAACCAGAATAATCCGAACCCAACTCGGATCAAATTGAAATTTAGGATGCTTTCCATGGATCTCTACGTTAGGCTCTATTCTTCTTGAAACTCACCAAGTCTAAGTTTCTTAGTGCTGTGTATGACAATGTCTTAAACACCATTTCGAGAAAACAACATGGGATATCTTCGATACAATACAGTTCGACATTCTTCTCAGAAAACAACAATGGCGGTC